>QYAM01000021.1:0-600000 GCA_003988965.1 Neobulgaria alba
GTTTGAATTGGCATTATGGTTGTTGAGAAAACACGTACTAAAGTAAAGGTAGGAAAAGGTTTGAATTGGCATTATGGTTGTTGAGAAAACACGTACTAAAGTAAAGGTAGGAAAAGAGTGGGGAAAGTGATCGAGGTGCTGACGCGGTCGAGGTCCTATACAACCACGTTATATAAATTAAAAAAAACCCCCCTTTTTGATTTTTCTTTTCTTTTCTTCTTTAGGTTCCCTCTCCCCGTCGTTATATCAACCAACCAACCAACCAAATCATCTAGTTCTTTAATCCTTAAATATTAATTTATTCTTAAACCTTAACCCTTTCTTAAATCTACGATTTTTAGGCCCGGGGGATGATTTTTTTTAAGAGATTAGAGTGATTAGTTTTAAAATCTTTTAGAGGATAGGGATTATACTTATGTTTATAAGGAGGAGGAGAAGAAGAAGGAATAGGGAAGGGAGGTTTTATATAATATAATATAGTAAATTTTATTATTTCTTTATTACTATAATATCTATGGTTTTACTTTACTTTAATTTCAAATAATCGTTAACATATCACACATAATCTAATACTTAAGCAGTACTTCAGAAGGAATTTTATCTCTACAAGCTATAAATAAATTCTATATAAAAAAAAGGGGGAGGGGGGGCCCGTGATTAAATAATCTTAAAGATGTCACGTAATAAGAATAAGATAGGGATGATTTAAGTATCTATTATTCCTCCCCCCCCCCAAAAAAAATTACTTAATCAAAGTGATATTTAAATTTAAATTTATTTTTAGATTTAGATTTATATTTAATTCTAATTTATGTCTCTTTCCACACAAACAAGGAAAGATCATTCGGGGAGTTATCGGTATAAAATGAAAGGTAGCAAACCAATCCAACATGCTTAATAAAAAAGATAAATTAAGGAATCATAACTCTTCCCCCTTATCCCTTGACTTCCTCCGAATCCGGCCCTAATGATATCCTACAAAGCTCCATCCCCGTTTCCATCATTCCCTAAACTCCAAGTCCCATCCTAATCAAAATCCCTCCCCCTTACCCCCCTCCCCCCCAATAAATAAAAGAATTTCTAAGCCCAACGATCGGTCGGATTAGCCCTCAAAGGCAACTGTCTATCCAACGTATTAAACGCCAACGTCCTCGGCGTATAGGGCATCGCTGGCGGACCCTTAACTTTCGGAACAGATTTCAATTCCCATTCCTTATCCGTACTTTTATCCGAATAAGGTGAATCGCCAGTTTGCATATCGTCGATGTCGATTTTATTGGCTGCTCTTTGGGCAGCTGTTGGGATTAGGGAGTAGATTCCTAGACACATGTTGAAGAAGAAGATGGCTCTGGATGAAATTGTTAGATTAGCTAATTTTTTTGGTATTAGGAGGGAAATTTACACCATGAAAACAGTCGTTACGTATGTTCCCTTTGCTAGGAGACAATAGTGCTTATTTCCCGATGCTTCGGCGTAGGAACAGCTTTTTCTAATGTACCAGGCAATGTTGGAGGGATATCTGGGGTCCAGATGATCAGGTCCCATTTGGCCGTACATGCTTACGAGCCACATGGCTGTGATAGCTGCATTGACAATGGTGCTGAGAATTGGGTACCAGACGTGGACGAGGAACATGGAGACTTTGACGAGGAGGATGAACATGGACAAGACTGAAATTGCAACATTAAATGAAGTTAAGCTGATGGATGTATTAGTCTTTGATTTTATACAATCGTAGAAAAGTAGGGACGTACGTGCTAGACCACACAAATGGGATTTTGGGTATGGGTTTATAGTTTGCATAGGCGTATAAGATTTGCTTCGGACTCGAGTTGAAGCCATTATCAAAACCAACCTGCCAGAGCTTGGTCCTGAATAAATTCGGCTGTGCAATCCCAAATAATGCCAATCCTGACACCGTCCCCGCAAACTCCAAGGCAATTAAGATCCAAAGTATTCGCGGCCATTTCCACCGCTTCTCGAAATGGGGAAGTCTGAACATCTTGGCGATCGGATAGTGCTCCGATAAGCTTTGTAGCGGGCGACTTTTGATGGGGCGGTTGTTCCACCAGCGTGACTTTGGAGGACAATCAATGTCGCTGTCGCAGTTGCAATTGAAAGCTCATCGGTATTGCCGTCGTCGACTTGAGGATGCAGGTTCACATCTCGAAAACGGAAGAGGCTGCTGAGGGGGCCACTCCTGGGTATTATGGAGGTGGTCAGCCATGCGGGTGAGAGGCTGTCAGCGCCAATGGGCACGGATTGTGATGGGATTCTTCAAAAGCGCTTACGTGCAGTGGAGAGGCCAATCAGCGCCCACGACGAACCTCTCACGATGACACCGGCATCCACAGGGGAAGGCGGGCGGATCAGTCCTCTTCAGGGCTGGGACTCTGCTTGGTGGACGTCCTGCCGGGACTCCAGCGAAGTGAGGTGATCGTGTTGCTGCCGGGCGGCTGCTCGATCATTGAACAGGACGGTGTCCCGGCACCTGGACCGCAACCTGCGCAAACTCAGCGGGCGATACAGCTATGCAACCGGTTGTGGGAATCACCATCTCGAGGGCGCCAAGGACATCCAAGGCGAACTGCTCCTGAAAGCCGGCCCTCCGTCTCATCCTGGAAGTGTCGTGCGAACCAAAAGTCACGGGCTGTTTAGCCTGAGCTGTGGGCTGGTAATAAACTCGTGCAGCGACGAAGGGTTCCCGGTGATATTGGGGGCGAGTATTTTTGTACTGATTTCCCTGTTTGTTCCGCTGACTGCATTGCGGAAACCAAGGTCGGAAATGGAGCCCCGCGTTGAGCTGCCCTATGTTCTGAGCTCTTCTTCTATAGGGGCCTATCTACCTGGAGGAATAGACTGCCCATAGACTACCCACGTGAGAACGGGTACTGAGTTAGGAAGAGCACCAGTCTGACGACCACGGCCGCGGATCGACATTTTATATGAGTCCTCGTAGGCCCTCTTGTTTACTCTTGTTACCCCTCCACCCACTAATCTCCCTTTCTCCGTGTAGAATGTCTGGATCAGTCGCCGGTCATGGAATGGAACCGGAGATTCGAGATCCAAATCAATCTTCGGGAAACCTCCAGTTGTTCTACCTAGATTCCTCGATCATCATCAGTGAATGTTGCTCGCCGCACGCGACGCTCGCTATGAAGAGTCCTGGCTCGCACCTACGACGAGTGAGAATGGGAGTGAGGTCAGGAATGAGAAATGGGAGCCATCCTTGGGGAATTAGGGTAGGTTCCGATCGATCAACACACGGACAAATGTCTTTTTGTTGCAGATCCAGATCCCCCATTCCCCATTCCCCATTTTTCAACTGCTTCGACGCATGGCATTGCTTGGCATGCCAGCAGGCGAGTGCGTTGTTTTGTTACACTTGTTGGCTCAGCGCGGGCCGGAAGAAGCCTGCTGGACAGCAACGGGGACAGTGGGTTGGAAGGTAGCATTCTTGTCCTCCCTCCTCCCAATTGCTGTTCCAGAAAGGCGTCTACCCTTCATCGGACCTCCCGTTACTCTAGAGTGGAGGGGATAAACTGCGTGGCATAAATCCTTTCGGCGAGGGCCGTAGTCGCTCTGTGTTTGGACGTAATTTAGGCCATACGCTTGAAGTGGTTGTTGAAGTGCGTGCTGAGGTTGTGACCGGCTGTTTAACCAAGCATGTACCTGTACCTGTATCTCGAGCTGTTGAGCTCGACTTATTGGGGGCCCGGCGAGGATGGCTGGCGAGTCGTCGTCCGAGGAGATGTCACTGGCCCGTCCGCTGGGACTCCAACCGAACATGCCAAGTCCTACCATCTAGGTGTAAAAGCTTAACAACAACAGCTGTCAGAAAAGTCCACGCGCTCGTCGGCACCGTTGGATTTTGCTTGATATCGTCGGCCATCGGCTCGATTTTCCCCTCGAAATACGACCAGAATCGCCCTCAGCCCCGTGTGCCCAATGACGTAGAATCCGAGAGATCCATGTTGTGTGACCCTGCGGTCAATGTCAACAGTCGTGGGTGTCCCAATAATTGCACGTACTCCGTAGAATGCCTTCACCTGAACGAAATGTGAGATATAACGGTAGCGGGAAGGCAGCGAGAGTCCCATGGCCCCGTGAGCTCTGGCATGGCCTGGAGCGGTGAATCAGACAAGCGTGCTGCTCAGATCCAGAGGACGACGTCTCATCTTGCAATGAAACGGCCCTGCAGTGTCCCCCGCTGATGTCATAAACAGCTGATATCGAACGCCGCTGGAAATTGCCTCGCGAAGAAGAGACAGCGTTCTGGCGCTCTTTTTGGCGGCGATGAGATGATGTGATACCACGCCTGGGGAGGCATTTCCACCGCTGGCAGAACAGAGCAGGGCGCGAGAATAGCAAAGGCGGTGTTGGAAGCCAGCGCGCTGTTTGCAGCCAAGCTCTCGTCTCTTGCACTGGAGGCTCGCATCGGGGCCCCCCACGGAGTGACGACAGTGAAATCCCAGGCTGGATCGGCCCCATCGCTCGCATGGAGCGAGGACACTGGGGCTCGGCGTCTTGATGTGAGGATATACGTCGTCCAGGCGCGGCTATCGAGCGCGAGGTGGCCCTAGCCGTGCGCCGAGCAGCAAGGAGCTGGCGTGTGGGAGGGGGTTTGCTGGTCTTGTCTATCTTAAGGCACCTGAGCTAGCTCCCCGTACCGTACCGTAGAGCCTCCCCTACAAGTAGAGGCCTGTCGACACCATCAGCCTCCTCTCCTCTCCTCTCTCTTGGCAGCCCCCCGCTCAATCGCCGAGCGAAGCTGGCTCGAAGCGCAAACTCTCAAACCCGTCACCTTCTCCCTTCCGCCCTCACAACCTCAATGCTCAGGTCTCACCATTACCAATCATCGACTCCAGCTCCATCTGCGCTCCCTCCTCGGCCGGCCACGACCTCCATGAGCACCCCAGTTGCCATTGCCATGATTGCGGCCCTCCTCCACCTCGATGCTTAACCGGGTGCCCGTCTCAACTCACAAGTCAAGCCCGTTCAACCTGCAGCCGCCTGCCACGCCTGCCATCACCATACATCCCCTTCACGACGTCAAGCCTCCGAATTGGCCGGACCTTGCTCCTATCCAGTGACAGCTCCTGCTCGATACCCACGGCAGCGACAGGGTTCCTCATCCAGGTCCAGCACGAGATACAATTACCTCTAGGGCCCCAGTTTACCCAGCGTATATTCTCGGTTTCCCGCAGGCATAAGCGCAGGCTCTGGACTCCAAGGCGTCTGGAAACCTGCCTGTCGAGTCTTCATGAATCCTGACCCGAATCCCATCATTACGTCGCAGAGTGGCCAATCACAATCAGAGCGGAATCTTGCTCTCCCTTCCCCTTCCTCTCTCTGCACGGCTTCGTCCTTGATCACACCTCCATTTCTGGTTGAAAACAACGACAGTGGTTGCGCCCAGAGTGAAGAGGTAACCTCACCTGCTTCCAATGGAAGAGTAGTGGCAGAAAGGCAGAGATCGAACAGCCATCGAGAACACCTACTACTCAGACAGCGGAGCCCAGAGAGAACTAAACCTTTAGAGGACAACGAACCTTCCATCCATGCGCCACTCAAGGAAACACGCAGTCCACACGTCGAACACACTTTTCGCAAACCCAAACTACCCTCCAGCCAGACAAGACTTCCAAATCCGAGCCCGGCGCATGCATCAAAACACGCGCGAGAAGATACGGGGTCACGACCAGTGTCGACAGAAAGGGCGCCAAAACGAGTGACACGTCCCGAGTTGAAGGCTCGGCTTACACTTGAGCCTCAAAATTTCCAGCCATCAAACTCACCTCGTAGCACCTCCCCTCCCTCGCCATTGTTCTTCTCCCATACACAACGGCAGCGGCCTTTACTTCTAACTGGCGCCTCCTCCAGCTCCGAAAGTGCAGCCACAATGTTAAATAGGACACGAGATGAACCCGCTGGGATCACAACTCTCAAGCTCGCGAGAGGGTCCATCCCTAATGAAAGTCCGCCGAGGTCATCGACGACCTTCGCTAGCCGTCTTTCGTTTGAGAAAATCCCCAAGAGCCCAGATTTCAAAGCCAGCTCCGCCGCTGGAATGCAGCTTTTGGGCAGTGTTGGAATAGTCGAGCTTTTAGAGCAGGACGAGCGGCTAACCTTCATTATCGATGTAGCAAATCCGATGAATGCCCGTCCAGGGGGGCCGCTACAGATTATTTTTGCGAACGCCTCGCTACGAGCATACAAGTCGATCTTGGAAATGGTGACCGGCAGACCGAATTTAGACAGTCTAGGTGTGGCGGTTACAAATGATTTTCCCGAATTTAAATCTTGGGCATTAAATTTTGTGAAAGATGGCGAATCCCTGGATATATGTTTGCCTTCGTTTGCGTATGGAGGGGTCACTTGGACATGCAATACCTTGAGAAAGCGTCTTCGTCTGATAAGCGCGAGTGGGAACGCCAGTATTGGAGGGAATGCATCAGGAAGGTCAGCTAGTGGCATGAGTAGCTCTTCAGTGCGGACAGACAGAAAACGGACGTCAAGAGGAACGGTAACCCGATCCCCTTTAGCTACAACCGTTGAGCCAGCAGATTATTTTGGTGAAGTCTCGCTGCCGGGCACTTTACCACAGCAACCAATTGGATCAAGCTCAGGCTATGAAAGTGCATCGCCAACCGAAACGATAATAGGCCCAGGTAGGGGGGTCCTGACGCTAGAAAGAATTAAGTCGCAATACCCTGAGGCACCTTCCTTCGATTGGACACGGTTTCCCGTCTCAGCTGCTCTTCCAAAACATATCCAATTTGTTCTTAATTTTGATTGGGCATCAACACCTCTAGGCCCTGTTGAAGAATGGAGTTTTGCCTTAAGGGCAATGTGTAATCAAATCATGGCTTCCCCACATCCTGTTGCTATGTACTGGGGTCCCCAAAACATAATCATCTATAACGAGGCATATATCTTGTTGGCAGGCCAAAAGCACCCAAAGATAATGGTAAACACCTCGAAAATTCAACTTTTATTTTGCTCCCCAAATGCTAACCTTAATCTAGGGCCAACCCTACGCGACGGTATGGGCAGAAATTTGGGATGACGTTGAAAATGTATTTGCCCTTGCCAGAGAAGCTGGTCATTCCACAATGAAGGATGACGATCAACTGTTCATAAATCGAAATGGTTTCCTAGAAGAATCTTACTTTTCTTGGTCAATTATTCCACTTGTTGGGGAGGATGGATCTGTCGCTGGCCTTTACAATCCTGCATTCGACAAGACTCGTCGTAAGATTGCCGAACGGAGAATGCTTACTCTACGCGAAGTTGGTGAGAAGACTAGTGTTGCTAGGGATGTCAAAGGGTTTTGGGGCCAGTTAATCAAAGGTCTTGAATATAATGGTAGTTTCCCCACAGTTTATTTGACTTTATGCAATAATACTAATTCATGACAGAATATGATGTTCCATTCGTTTTCTTATATTCCGTTAGCGAGGAGACAGATAGTGACATGAGTTCTATGCATTCAGGATCTCTAGCTCAGACTCCACAATGTATCCTCGAAGGGACATTAGGCGTTCCTCAAGGGCACAAGGCTGCCGTGACTCCTCTTGATCTTAAGACTAGCGAAGAGGGTTTCGCACCTTCGTTGCGGGAGTCGATGAAGACTGATGGTCCTATTCTATTGACCACTGAAGATGGAACGTTATCTTCCGAACTTATGGAGGGTCTTCAGTGGAGAGGTTTTGGGGACCCATGCCGGGCGGCTGTTGTATGTCCGATACAGCCAACAACTGGAGAGACCATTTTGGGATTTTTGGTCATGGGTATCAATCCTAGGCGACCCTATGATGATGACTACAGTCTATTCATTCAACTATTAAGTCGTCAATTAGCTACCTCAATGGCGTCAGTGGTCTTGTTTGAAGAGGAGATACGGCGCGGACAGCGCGCAGCTCATCTTGCTGCTTTAGACCGCCAAGAATTGTCTAAGCAGTTGGATATTGTCACGCAAGAAGCTGCGGAAAGCGAGACGAAATTTACGCGAATGGCTGAGTTCGTTCCTGTTGGAATGTTTATTGCGGATGAAAGTGGCAATATTACTTACAGTAACGACACATGGTGGTGAGTAGTAATCGCATTTGTTGGTGGATTCTAGATTGATCACAGTGCTTACTTCTCCCAGGGAAATTTCGAGACATCCAAGGTCAGAACATAGTGTCAACACATGGATGGAGAGCATTAAGGATGAGGATCGACAAGGTGTTGAAGAAGTATGGGAAGCACTCGTCAAAAATAAGACACCTATCACGCACGAATTCCGTTTCAAGACCCCATGGCAAGATCGAAATGGCAATAGAAGTGATACCTGGGTCCTTATGAGCGTTTACCCTGAGAGGAATGAACATGGAAAACTTAAAAGCGTTTTTGGGAGCATCACCAATATCAGTCAACAGAAATGGGCGGAAGACTATCAAAAGCGTCGAATGGAGGAAGCTATCGAGATGAAGAGGCAACAAGAAAATTTTATTGATATGACTTCGTGAGTCTCCATAAACTACTTCTTACCCCCGCTCCAGCTAAACTTATCATCCAGCCATGAGATGAGAAATCCTCTCTCCGCAATTCTGCAATGTGCCGACGAGATTACCAACTCCTTGACCGGGTTTCGAGATAACTCCGACGACAGCGAGGAGCTCGCCGATATTTTGGAGGGCAGCATCGACGCTGCTCAGACAATTACTTTGTGTGCTCAACATCAGGTAATACACACGTCTTGAATAGCAGAATATGAGCTGACATAGGCAGAAACGTATTGTTGATGACATCCTGACGCTATCGAAACTTGACTCGGCACTGTTAATTGTCACTCCCGTATCCGTTCAACCCGTAGGTCCCACATATGCATGATAGAGGCATCATATTAATAGAGCCAGGTCTCCGTTGTGCAACGTGCCTTGAAAATGTTTGAGGGGGAACTCGATACTAATGACATCGCTATGGAATTTAGAATGGAGAGATCATATCTTGACCTTGAGATCGACTGGGTTAAATTGGATCCTTCTCGTCTACTTCAAGTCTTAATCAACCTAACTACTAATGCCATTAAATTTACGCATGGACAAGAAAAGCGTAATATTGTGGTTAGCATTGGGGCAAGCAGAGAACGCCCTACCAGCAGCGAGTCTAACGTATCGTATTTCCCGAGCCGATCGAACAGAAAGGATCTTATGACAGATGAATCTGAATGGGGTACGGGCGACGAGTTGTTTTTACACTTCGATGTTCAGGATACTGGACGTGGATTGGATCCAAAGGAAAAGACCCTCCTATTTCAAAGGTTTTCCCAAGCTTCGCCTCGGACACACGTTCAATACGGTGGTTCTGGATTAGGCCTCTTCATCTCTCGAGAATTGACAGAGCTGCAAGGAGGAGAGATTGGAGTCTCGTCCGAGAAAGGTGTGGGAAGTACATTTGCATTCTATATCAAGGCTAGAAAGGTAGAGAGCATGACCGAAGATACACCGATCGCTTCAGCTATTAAGTCATTGAGGAGGAATTCATCAAATTCGTCGGTCACGTTCGAGAGCCGAAAGAATTCGTCCGGTAAGGCCATCCACCGATCAAATACCACCAACCAGGCAAGAAGAACCCCGTCAATATCATCAAACTCATTACCAATGGTACCTCCAGTGTTGAAGTCACCCAATCATAGCGAACTACGAATTCTCATCGTTGAAGATAATCTAATTAATCAAAAAGTCTTGCGAAACCAATTGAAGAAGCTAGGATTCATGACCGAAGTGGCAAACGATGGCGGTGAAGCGTTGGATATGCTCAAAACCTCGAATTTCTGGGCAGGTCGAGAACAGGATGGTATCGAAATCTCCGTCGTTTTGATGGACTTGGAGATGCCAATCATGGATGGTTTATCATGTACCCGGGCAATTAGGGATTTTGAAACGGATGGCTCAATTGTCAAGCATGTTCCAATTATTGCAGTCACAGCAAATGCGCGGATCCAACAAATCGAGACTGCCATTACTGCTGGGATGGTATGTCATAATCCTAACCCAAATCTGGATCATCATGAAAAAGCTAACATTTCTAGGATGCCGTTGTGTCAAAGCCCTTCCGAACCGCAGACTTGATTCCAAAAATCGACGAATTAGTCACGAAATATAAACTGACTGTTGCTACACCGAAAACTACACCGACACCGATATCTTCACCAATGCAGGGCGTAATATTAGAGGACGAGCCCTTATCATCTTCATAACGACGTAACGTTTCTTGTGTCATAATTGAAATTTTAGTTTCATGGTTATAGATGTAAATGGGAGATATAGGCGACAAGTACACAATGGGCCAGGATAGGGGCGTTTTTAAGATGGTAGGTAGGAGGTTGTGTTTTTTTGAAAGCATTTATGCACCGCGGGATTCTTCCCTCTCTGCTTTCTTGTATATGGTTCTTCCTTTCTTTTTTTTATTTGCTTGAGATGGATATACCCCCTTGGCTAAAGTAAAGGATTGAACGGGATGGGATTTGGGGCTTGGGATATGAGTTCATGGATATATATGAATGCATGTTTAATGACGGAGGGGATGTATACCTTTTTTTTGTTTTTTTCCTTTGTATGTGTGTGTGTGTGTAGATATTTGGGTTAGATGAGATGATATATAGGCATGAGATATGAGGATAGGATAGCATAAGATGGATGGATGGCTACATCATAGGTAGGAAGGAGGGAGCATGTATAGAGGAAAAAAGGGGGGAAAAAAGTGACAGGATGAATTTTCAAAAAGATGAAAATTCTTTAAAATAATTCATCCACCTTTAATATCTAAGTTTTTTGTTTAAGGCGCTTAGAAATTAAATATAATAGTAAGTAAGTAGGGAAAAAAGTTCTCGAATTTTTTATTCATTTAGGTAGGGATTTATATTCGAATAAGGTAGGTATTAGTATTATATAAGTGGTTTCTTAAGAGGTATATTATTTTATTATTAAATAATAGGTGTGGATTTAAGAGGTTATAAGTAGGTAGGTAGGTAGGTAGAGGCTAGACTTTATAAGAAGGATAGGGGATAGGTAGATTAAGCTTAAGCTTAAATAGGTCTTTGATTTAGTAATAAGTGGGTGGGTGGATAGGTGTATATCTTAGATAAATAAGGGGTTACTTTTTTTTGAGTTTAGGTTTAATGTTTAATGTTTAATGATTATATTTTAGATAGATAGATAAATAGATAGATTTCTTATCTACTCGTGCCCTTATAAAGAGATTTTTTTTTTAAATAAAGGGAAATAAAAAGTTTATAAATAAGAGAAGGGAATATAAATATAATTGTTTTTAGTAAGTTGTATGTTATTGGAAGGAGATTAGATAGTAATTGTTTTATTTTGTTTTATGTTCAGGTAGGTAGGTAGGTAAAGTTAGAGATTTTAGTTATAGAATTACCTATTAAGAAGTAAGTAAGTCTAGATTCCTTCTTAGATTAGTAAGAAAAGGATAAAATAAAATAAAATAAAATAAAATAAAATAGAAACTAAGATTAAGATAGAGAGAAAAACCTGTTCTTAAGTATAAATAAGAAAAACCAAGTTAAAACCAGACAGTAATATTTTTTTTTATCGCTGACAATTATAATTTATTCATTATTATTTTTTTCGCTTCGCTACCAATTTTTTAGCATAGTACTAAACGACCGTTCCGTTTTTGATGCTATTTCTCCGATGTCCAAAGCATTTTCTTATTCAAACAAGGGGAAGAAGAAGAAAACAGCGCTATTCAATGTACAAAATATTTTTTCTTTCCATAATTACAACATGATGACGTAAGTGTTGTAGGCGGTATACATGATATTTTCTTTTCTTCTGGTGGCTAGGAAAAGAGGAATTCCTTTAGGACGGGGGAGCCTGAAAATTCGGGGTTGAGGAGGACGCAGCTATGGGGAGGTTAGTTATTTTGTAAGGGAAGGGATGGGAGGGGTATGGGGTTGGCTGTGGAACTGACTTGAGGAAGTATTGTAGACCTGTCCTCCTGTTTTCGAGGAATTTCGGGCGGAATTTCGAAATGACACTTTTGGGTGGAAGAGGTGGCATGGCACCCTCGGAGTAGGGGAATGTTTGGAGGAGTTTATCTCGTAAATCGTCGAATTCGGAGAATCGTTTTCGTATACGTATTGTGCTGCCCTGGTGGTGGAGTTAAGTCTTTTGCTGGACGCAGATTACAAGATGGAGGCGGGGCGAGACTTACACTCAGAGTTTCCACTGTAATATTCCAAGTCACAAATGCGCCGATACCAGTCCGGCTTCCATTGATGACTACATAATCTTCTATGTAGACGCTTCGTGCCCAGCAAGCTTTATTCTTTGCATCTTCCCCATCCGTATTATCTCGCAGTGTGATTGCGCCATCGGGTATGGATTCCACCGAGATACTGGAGATGGAGCGGTGGTGTGCGTGTGCCCAGTATGGAGGGGAAGTGACGGACGGAGTCACCGAAGCTCTATTCTCGCTGTGGTGGGTATTCTCGTTGTTGGGGTGTCGGTGGTCTGTAAACGAGGTGTCTGCTTTGAGGCCGAATCTGGTGGTGATCGAGGCCCCATTACCTGTTTCTTCTTGAGGGCGAACAGCCTCCATCCATTGGCGACGGGCTGCGCACTGCAGCGCCGAAGATGGGTAAGATATGGCGGGGTCCAGGCGGTGTTGAATTTGATATTGCCTCAGAGTTGCCTGCCTCTCCAAGTCGATACCGCAGCCACGCTGTCGCCGGATATGCCGCCAGCCGTGGGGTCTCCAAGCTGCTGAGGTGGTGCGGGCTCTGCGTTGCCACGCGGGCGTGACACTGAGAGGGGGGGAGTTATCTGGTTGCGCAGTCGGTGATGCGAGGCAACGTCTGGGTACGAGGCTGCCGTCTTTGCAGTTCTGGTGCTGCACCGAGGACGGCCTATCTGCCGATCTGGCGGGCATGGGCCGCCCACCGACGGCTGTCCTCTGGGATGTGGGGTTGCTCTTTCAAGCTTGGCTCTGGACCCCGGGCGGCCTTTTATGCTTCATCCACTGAGACGGGGCTGGCGCTCAATTTCGGCGAGCGACGTCCCACTGCTCGAGCCGCACGCAACGAAAGTTCTGGCTCCCACCGTCTTGCGCGGCGACTCTCACCACGAGGGCGGTGGCCAGAGACCTCGCGAGACGCTCCTCGAGGGCGATAGTGGGCGGCTCTTCCATGCACTGGTGGCCGTGAAGATACTGAACACGACGGATTGTGCATATGAGGACGGCCCATCGAGGAGTTTCGGCGGCGCAGAGAGCTGCAACGCCCACCGACGCGCCCAGGGTGCCGTTCGCTCGTCCCTCCGGTTGGTGGACGCCGCTGCTGCTAACTGCTTGTGGGCGCGACACCCGGGCGATGGCCGGCTCGTGCATGCGGAGGTTCGATTTTACTGCTTGGGGTGTCGGACTGGCTTGCGGAAAGAGCGTCTTCATATATCTCCTGAGTCCCGTCTCCCTCACGACCGCTGCTTTCTATCTCAGACGCTCGCTGCTGCCCACGACATTCGCTTCAGACTTTGCGTGTATATTTAGTCCTTCTAATTCCTACATTGTTGTAGTAGACACCACTCGCTTGTTCTCGTGCACCTCGTATCTATTTGGAAAGGTAAAAGATCCGAGCTCCTGATCACATTCCTGAGCTATCAGCCCGGCCAACGAGTTTGTCCTGCCAGTGGATATAATACTAACAAAAGTCCCCAGTGAAAAGTTCATCATCGAATTCTAATACCTGTCACCATCCACCCCATCCTCCCCAAAGCGAGTCCTCGAAATGCCTTCACTCAAGACCTCCGTCGCCGTTTTGGCCGCAGCACTGTTCTCCATGAGCGTACACTCCCAGGCCACATACTATGTTGACCCAGATAATGTCCCATTATCCACTAGAAGTGCGCATCCATGGTTTCGATGTGGGATGAATCGTCTGACTTTGACTAGACTCCTGGTGTACTTCGCAGACAAATGCCTGCCCACTTCTGTGTACGCAGCTAAACAATGGCTCGACTACCACCGAAGCCAATGATTGCGATGCCGTGAGTACCCAGCTCGATCTGGAGGGGAGTCTCGGACAACATACTAATATTCGGATCGCAGGAAACATTGACTTTTGACTGTGTCTGCGGAAACGGTCTGACTCCCAATGCCTCCGAATACTCCCAAACTCTGCCCTACTTCATTTGCACAGAATACGGCCAGGAATGCGTGAGTGCTTGTGGGGGAGCTACAGCCTGTCAAAGTGCTTGTCTCCAAGACCATCCTTGTGGCGCTCAAAATCCCACCCAGGTGAACACAAGTACTATCACTAGCTCAGCAACATCCACATCGACTGGCGCCGCAGGAGGATCGACTGGTGCCGGAGGTACCGTCACTTATGGTGGCCTTGGAGGTGATTCCACCACCACTGCAGCATCATCAGGAAACAAGAAGAGCGGCTCGAACGCTGCATTGGATCTCGGACGTAGCTACAGTCTGGCTGTGGTATTCGCCGGGCTCTTCGCTGGATTCGCCTTGGTTTTGTAGGACTGCACCCTGTTTGGTACTCGCCTTTCTTGCCAGCTTGGCTTCGGAACACAATTGCACGACGAGGAGAGAAGATTTAAAATTTGATTTAGCGACGGAATTGCACCAGCTTGGTGTTTGAGCATTTGTAGCGTTTCTTGCATATAGCGTTGAAGGATTGGTAGATTGAAATCAGCGTGTGGGGAAGACGAAAGACTTAATTAATCTGGGTAATGACGAGGAAGGCTTTGGGAACTATGCTCAGGATGACATAAGTATTATAAAATACTCTCCTCCAGGGGAACCAATAGCAAGCAATTGACTTCAAGATCATGACAGCTCACTCGAGCATGTGAGGAGGGAAAGGAAAGACCAATGGCAAGCAACTGGCTTGGAATGACGGTGGCTGCCTTGTGAATCCGTGGGATGGGGCGAGGAGTCTTCTGACAGTAGTGCATGTAAAGCCCTAGATGATTCGCTCAATTGGTCCCGTCGTGCCCCCTCGAACAACGCGAGGCATGCGATGCATAACAGACCCCTCCTGGGAAGCGCAGAGAGCCCTCCCTTAAGCTCCTGAAAATGTGAATGGCACGACGAAGGCGATGTCTGTTAATAAAAGTTGCAGGCATAGCGATCTTCACGTGTCACGCCAGCACCATGACGAGGTCCGTCGACTCGGTTCAACATTTCTCTGTCCCAACATTTAAATTTTAACCGCTGTCCCCTATTACAGTCGAGAATAGGTTTTTGACACCTCCCGCTGCCCTTCCATAAAAACCCATTTCGCCCATTCGCCGAGGTCGGAGCGTTTTCCGACTTTCCTCTTCAAGATTCCGCCTCTAAATATACTTGCAGTGAAGTCAGGAGAACTTCTCCCCCTTCCTGTTACAACATCCACAACCAAGATGCCCCCCAGCAAGAGTATGTGATTCTTGCTTTGCGAGAGATTGTATGCTAATGCGCTTTATCGCAGGGGAATTGCAGCATGAGTGTGTCTCTGAAGACGCGCTGATCCATCTCAAGTCGTACAAGTACTCCAGTGTCGACAAGTCCTTTATTTCGAACTATATCCTCAAGCACTACGTACTTGCCCCCCCAATGTCGCGCCGCACACGGATAATTAGCTAAGGTTGATCTAGTGGAATGGATTTGTCGAATTACTGCCATTATGGCTGGCGCCCAATATGGTTACGCTGTTAGGATTCTTCTTTATCCTCACAAATGTCATCTGCTTGGTGATATGGATGCCGGATCTCGTTGGACCTGTACGTTGAACCTCCGAGAACTGTAGGATACCGTCGCTGATATTATGCGACAACTAGGGCCCTTCGTGGTTATACTACAGTTTCGCTTTCGGACTCTGGATGTACTCGACGATGGACAATGTGGACGGCAAGCAAGCGCGGAGAACAGGTACATCTAGCGGGCTTGGAGAACTCTTCGACCATGGAATCGACTCTTTGAACTGCACATTGGCAAGTTTGTGCGAAACAGCAGCAATGGGGTTGGGGACATCGAAAGCTGGAATTTTCACGGCCCTAATTCCATGCCTCCCTATGTTCTTTTCGACTTGGGAGACATACCACACCCACACCTTATATTTGGGACACTTCAATGGCCCCACGGAGGGCCTAATTATTGCCTGTTTGCTTATGATACTTTCTGGATATTACGGACCAGATATCTGGAAGCAACGAATTACGGATTTGGTTGGACACCATTACTTCTTCGGATACCACGAGGTCTTTGGAAGCTATTCTGTTCGGGATCTCTGGGTACCGATTTTATTGGTAGCATTTTTCTGCGCCCATATGCCATCCTGCGTTGCCAACGTCGTCAAGGCACGCCGGAGGAACAACCTCCCTGTTCTCCCAGTTTTCCTGGAATGGACACCAATGCTAGTTTTCACCTTCTGCATTGGAGCATGGCTATTCTCGCCCTACTCGACTCTTATGCCAGACAACCATCTCGTCCTCTTCTGCTTTACCATGTCCTTCGTTTTCGGGCGTATGACGACCAAGATAATTCTCGCTCATCTCACTCGTCAGCCCTTCCCATACTGGACCGTGATGATCACACCTCTTATCGGAGGAGCTATCCTTGGCAATTTGCCTCGAATCGGCCTTTCAGCCATCAGCCCCTCCGCGGAACTCTGGTACCTACGTGCATATCTCTGTTTCGCAATAATTGCCTATTTCCACTGGGCTTTCCTTGTCATTAATAGCATTTGTGCATTTCTAGGCATCAATTGTTTGACGATTCCTTATGATAAACAAGCTGCCAACTTAGAGAAGCAACGGGACACGAAAGTTACGAATGGGAATGCCAATGGAAATGGTCATGCAAAGAGAGTTGACTGAGAAAAGGTTGGGGGGGGGAGGGCCACCTTCGTTAGGAATGAGAGGGAAAAGAGATCCGAGACTTCCGAATCGCATGATTTGGTTGGATCCAGCGATATCTTTCTTTTCTTTTTCTTTCCTTCGCTTTCGAAAATGAATGATGGATGAAAAGAGATATGATCTGTGGTATATTACGATTTGTTTACTTTGATTCCCTTGGGATGGGACGAGGGATCAAAAATCTTAGTTAATCTTCATGAGGATACCGATCTTAGCATGGTGAGATTTTGGGAACATTAATTACGGTAGAGAGCGTTAGGGAGAAAGGGGGGGTTCCAATCATGTCTTTGAGCGTCAATTTTTTTTTGGTGGTGCTTGGGAAGGAAGCGAGCGGATTGAATGGGTTAAAAGCGTGGATCGTCGTTGTCTGTACGTCTGCATAGCATGGGATTTGGGCGTTGCTTGCTTGCTTGCTGCTTACTTGCATGTATGAAGGAAAGGCATCTTTTAGACGGGGAGATGGGGGGGCGAGAGAGAGTCTTGGTTGGGTTGGGCGAGATGAGATGAGATGAAAGCTTGTATAAATATTAGATATATATTCCGTTCTCTCTCTCTCTCTCTTTCCCGAAGTTTGCTATGCTACGTGTTTGAAATATGAGACAGAATGAGATAGGCGGCTCCCGATGACCACCTCATGGTATGAGACTGGGAGAATGATATTGGGTAGGTAGCTGACTACATACGTCACCAGACCTCGGGAATCGGAAACGAAAAAAAAGCCCATTGTCTTTTTCGTGGGTATATATGTGACACTTGCTCAACTTTACTCTGCACTGCATGACTGTAGTACCTTTTTCCTCCTCGGGGTTACGAAAAAGCTTCTGAATAATAAATGCGTTGCGCGTTCTCTCTCTCTCTTATTTCTGAATGTTAAAGTTCCTCTTTGTATATGTACCTTACCTTTTTTTTTTCCAATCACAACATTAAATTCTTCCTCCCCAAGTATTGTTTAAGAGAATAACGATATTCGACAAGTAGACGCGTGGTATAAGAGAGGAACTCTAGTGGGTGGATGTGGTCAAGAGCAAGCAAGCAAGAGCCAAGATTCAAGGCGTCAACGCTTTCCTCCGATTGCCGACGATCATTTTTGGCCCTCGGGGTGCGGCAGTGTTATGGTTCTCACAAGCCAAGGATCTCCTCAAGCCCGATAAGCAAGCGACTGGAGAAGACGAGGTCAAGCACGTAACGCGGTAACAAAACGAGAAAGCCTAACGTCCCAACGTCATATTTTTAGGAGGGGGGGGGTGTCTCGGGTGTTCCGTTCGTTTTGAGGTGCGAGTTAAACGGGGTGGGCTTGTTTGTTTGTTTTAAACTAGATGCCTAGATGATGAGGTGGATGCTTGAGGCTTGGTTTATAAATTGAGCGCAACCCTCCCCCTCACCCCTGCTCAAACAAACGACAACAAGTCTTTTTTGTTTGGAGTTCCTCCTGGAAGTGGCTGATGGTTCTTCTTGCTTGTCGAGGAACACGCGCCTCATACCTACCTTACCTTACTTGTCCGTTCAATCAGTCAGTCAGTCAGAATAGCGCAGCAGCTGCGGATTTTCATGTTCGAATCCTCTGTCGGTTTTTATTAAATTGCATCTTACCTTATTGTTTTTCCTTTAATTACGCTCGTACTTCGGATTCTCTCAACTGACGCTTCTTTTTTTTAAAGTTCTCGACGCAAACAGGTACTTTACCTGCGCCACACTACACCACCCTGATTTCACCCTACCAATCCGAAGGGATACAAGGCCCCCCCAACCCCTCCATCAACCCACATTTTCAATTCCCCCCCCTCGTGCTCGTGCATTGGTGGGTGGTGGGATTTCTAGGTCCGATGACGATGGCCGTCTCGACATCCTCAAACGCAACAAGCGACGACGTAGTAAGGAATTCGAGATCGAAATCTAGATCTAGATCGAGGTCGAGATCGATTTCGAATTCTAGTCGTTATTCTAATTCGAGGTCTGAGAGGGATTGTAGGTTGAGGATTAGTGGGTTTGATAATAGAGGAGAGGGGAAAAGAGAAAGGGATTGTGAGGGGGGTTTTGAGGGATCGAGGTGTAAGGGGAGGGGGAGGGATAGTAAAGTTAGTTCGATTGGGTCGGCGAGGAGTAAGAGGGAGTATTTGGATAGTTTGGAGATGCCGGATAGGGAGACTATTAGAAGGATTGGGGAGGTGCAGGTTAGGAAGGAGAAGGAGGGGGGGGTTAAGAGGAGGAGGGAGAGCTTGGTTGTTGGTTCGGGGACGAGTTTGGATGGTGAGGGTGGGGTTGAGGGAGGGTTGGAGGGGTTGGATGAGGGGGAGAGAAAGAAAGCTGCGGAATTGATTCAGAGGAATTATAGGGGGTTTAGGGAGAGGAGGATGTTGGAGGGGATGAGTTTGGATCCGGGGACTAGATGGGTTGAGGCGAT
Organism: Neobulgaria alba; assembly: GCA_003988965.1. NCBI lineage: Eukaryota > Fungi > Ascomycota > Leotiomycetes > Helotiales > Gelatinodiscaceae > Neobulgaria > Neobulgaria alba. Next base: position 19,318 of record QYAM01000021.1, read on the forward strand.
TAAGGAGGCGAGGTATAGGTTTTATACTCGGCCGAAGGGGAGGGATGAGGCGTTGGGGATTGAAGGGGAGATGGGGAGGGAAAGTCTGGATAGTGTTGGTACGGAGGGGACTAGCACAACTGGGAATAGAACGAGGAGTTCTACGATAGCGAGGGAGAATTGGAAAAAAATTGGGATGATCACTAGACGGGCTGGAGGGGATGAAGAATCTGATTCTAATGATGACGATGATGAAGGGTCTCTTGGTTTTAACGGTGGCGAAATTGGAGATGAAGAAAAGGAAAAGATAAGGAAACAAAAACATGAACAGAAATTACAGAGACAGAAAGCAGCGAAAGTAATGGATCTACAGTATTTTTTGGAGGTGGTGGATTTGAAACATAGATATGGAAGTAATTTGAGGACGTATCATGAACAATGGAAGAAATCGGATACGAAGGAGAATTTCTTTTATTGGTTGGATTTTGGGGAGGGGAGGTTTATCGATTGCGCGGCTTGTCCAAGGGAGAGGTTGGAGAGGGAGATGGTGAGGTATTTGAGTAAGGAGGAGAGGTTGGATTATTTGGTTAGGATTGATGAGGATGGTAGGCTTTGTTGGGCGAAGAATGGGGAGAGGATTGATACAAGAGAGGGGTTTAGGGATTCTATTAGAGGGATTGTGAGGGAGGGGGATGAGGCGCCGTTTTTTAGAGCGGTTGGAGGGGAAGCCGCGAATGAAGGTTCGAGTGAGTCCGAGGATGAGGATGGGGAACATCATGAGTCGACTTCGGAATCGGCGAGAGCGAATAAGTATGCGAATCCGGGAATGGATAAGGCGAAGGGAGTCAAGAAGGTTAAACAGGTTTCGGCAGCTACGATATTTAATAAGTTGTTGAGAGGGTCGGTAAAGAAGAATACTTGGATTTTTGTAGCGGATACAAGTTTTAGACTTTATGTTGGTATCAAGCAGAGTGGTGCTTTTCAACATTCGTCTTTTTTGCATGGTTCGAGAATTTCGGCTGCGGGGTCTATTAAGATTAAGGATGGGAGACTCTCGAAGTTGAGCCCGTTGAGTGGACATTATAGGCCGCCTGGTATGCTTTTGTCTATTGTCTAAAAGATAACACAAGGGGGGGAAATGCTAATGAAAGTTATAGTCTCTAATTTCCGAGCTTTTGTATGCTCTCTAAAAGGAGCAGGAGCGGATATGTCTCACGTCTCTATTTCTCGATCCTACGCTGTCCTCGTTGGGCTAGAAGCTTATGTGAAGACTAGGAAGAGAGGAAAGAAGTTAATGAGAAAAATGGTGCATGGGAAGGATAAGATTCTAGACCCTGTTGAGACGAAGAGGAGAGAGGAAGAAGCGAGAGACAAGAGTGAGAGTGCGGCTAAGGAGTTGAGGTTAAAAAGAAGGGAAGAAGCGGAGGTGGAGAGGGAAAGACATGAGAGGGTTTGGAGAAAGTTGGGGATTAGAAGTCATGAGGTGTGGGAGGGTGAACAGAGAAAGAATGAGGTTGAAATTCAGGCTCCGGGGACGGGACCGGAGAATACTATCGCCCCCGAGGAGAGACGGGAAAATTGAGTTTGTTCTATGTTAGATTTGAGTGTGGAGAAGTTGATACCCATTTGTTGATATGTATGATTGCGTCTGGTTGTCGGGCGTTGGATAGTAAGCGATAGACCATGGAGTAGGCGGCAACGATATCGAGTGTATAAGGGAAAGCAAGATATTTATTACGTAGAAATTTTGTTTACTAGCCGTTGTGCCCATGCGGGGTGAGAAAGCACCGCTAATGGATTTCCCCATGGTGGTGGTGGGGCTACCAACTCAACTTCTGAGTGAAGTATCTGATGCGGGGAAATTATTAGGGATGGATAATTAAGAATAGGTTTAGCAGATGACTTTAGCTAAGAGGGATTAAATAGTGGCCTAGTCAGACATCCTGACAAAATTCTCCCATCTATTGTCTATTAGTTTTGCAAAGATGGGCGGAGATTCTAGCGGGGTACCGAACGACCTTCTCCTCAAGGCTATAATTTTAGTATGAAGAGTAGGTATTACTGAAAATAAGAAGTACAAGAACGTTTTAGGATGACAGACTCAAAAACTGGCTTGACAAAGCAATATTATATTTGCGCAATCTCTTGTATGGATCCCCTTTAGTTTGGCGGGTGGGAGGCTTCGTCTGGATCCTCATTCCAGGGAGACTCTTGCCCGAGCCAAATGGGCAAAAGATGGCCGTTTGACATGCTCATTATCGCACGCAGGGAAATGGATGCTTATAAACCATCAACTCCCTGTCTGCGGTCTGTCTATGGTGCAGGTGAGGGGGTCCAGGTGACTTGCAGCAGAAAGATCCCAACCGCCAATTCAGGTACACTGGCAAGCCCTGGGGTGTCGTGTCGGTAGGCTTTCGAATGCAGGTCCTTTGAGAAGCAGTCCGGCGTGCTATTTGCGGGCATTTTTAAGCTCCCATAGCGGTGCCTTCGACCCTGAGGGCAGCCGTTTATTGGAACAGGAAGACACAGGAGTTCTGTTTGGATGGTTGCATGTTTCAGTGGTCACCACTTCTGTTGTGGCCACAGACTTCTGGGGCACTTTGTCTTGGGAACATTGCATCGAGAACCACATCTGTGAATTTCGTAGACTCAGTCGCAAATAAAGACCTGAACAATCTACTTTCGATCGAGAAAATCAAAATTTGATTTTCCTGCATGCGCGTGAATGCTCACCATTTTGCCCGAGTGCCTTCCCCTGCGATGCTCTATGGTCGCTAACATAAACATCGCCGGAATCTAACCAGCTTCCCCATCGCAAAGGATCCTCATACAACCTTCAAATTCGCGGGACTATGCTCTGCGAAACCCACAATGTCAATGGCGTTCCCTCTTACTCGGTCTGCCCGGAGATCTGAAGGCCTCTCGACCAGATCCAGCACTCGCAACAACATCGCGATCCCCCCAGGCGGCAACTATGGCCACCAGCAGTCGAACATTGGCCGCAAGAAGCGTCCGCGAGACTCTGCCGACTGCGAGGACGAAGCCATCGCGAAGAAGAAGGCGAGGATCACCATTGAGATCTCGTCGCGCCCGAAGGCTCGTCCAAAAACACGATCTCTCGTCATCACGTCGAAGCCCATCGTCTCGGATCCCGCTCCTGAACGCTCCGCAGCGCCCAAACAACCAGAAACAGCACCCCCGACGCACCCTCGAGCACCCTCACCACCCTCTGCCACGAAAAAGCCCGTCAATCACCACGAGAAGGTCGTGAATGGCATCAAGCACGAATTAAATCGGTTACAGCCTAATGCTTCCGATCTCAATAAGGATGAGAAGCGCAAGTTACGGTCGCAGGAGGGCACAAGGTTCAAGAGCGAACTCTCGCAATACTTTCCCGATTATGACGAAATCATTGGGAACGATCCCAAGGAACATCGTGAGTCTCGCACATACATAGCGTATGCTGGATGCAATCGACGTCGAAGCTAACCTTCTCCGCAGATCTTCTCAATTACGATACCCCCATAATTATAATCGACTCGGCCAAGTCAGCCAGCAAGCAAACCCCCTCACCTCAGAAGTCACACAAAGACTTGTACCTTGTCAAAGATTTCTCCGATGACCTCTTCTTCAGCCTGCATAATGCCCAAAAAGTAGACTATTCTTTCCTCGACAAGAATTATAAGGAGGAAGGCGGGGAAGATCCGTTGTCCGACGAGTATTTCGAAACAATTCATCGAAAACCCGAACGGCAAGAAAGGGCGATTCGAAATACAGATCGAGGTCGTGCACAACACGAGAGGGATTCCATCAACCGTTTGCTAGAAGGCCTGCAAGGCCATGAATGGCTAAAGATTCTTGGTGTGAGTGGCATCACCGACACCAAGAAGAAAGAGTACGAGCCTGCTCGCGACCATTTTATCAAGTGCTGCCAGACAGTCCTCGCAAAGTTCCAATTATGGAGGGACGAAGAGAAGCGTCGAAAACTGGAGAAGGAGGCAAAGGAGGCAGCCCTTGCAGAAACAACAGAGGCCGAGGCAGAATGTGCTGTTGAGGAAGAAGTTGAAGAAGTTGTCGAGGAGCTGGCCCCGGAGGAAGACGAGGGTGATATAAGCGATGGGGACCCACCCGACTACAGCGACGTGGACGACTCTGCTGCTGCCAGGCAACTTCACGAAGAAGCTGCAGGCCGATTCGCTGCACATCACAAGCATTCGGAAAAACGAGGGAGAAAGGTTTCCTTCACCGACCATGAGGTCGAGAAGGAATTCACATCTTTCTTTTCTAAACCGCATCTCCGAGAATCAGCCTTGGGAAAGCATCGTCGAAGTGGAAGAACCGTGGTGGCTTGGGGCCGTCCAATACCAGATGCTCAAGAAGCCGAGTTCGAGCTCCCAAAGGAGTTTAGAACTGAAGACTTCTTGAAGATTCATGCTCGGAGAAAACGAAGAGATAGGAGGATCAGCAAAGCATGAGTTTGTTACGATATCGATAGATTTGAGATGAGTGGGTATCGTCAAAGCTGTATTGAAAGTGCTTCACTCAGTTTGACTATCAGGTTGTACATTTGGGTTCTAGCATGGGATTAGCATGGAATGGGGGTGTATCTGGACAAGGCGTCTCGTGAGACTGGGCTGGGCAGGCTGTTTAGACCTGATTTGTATATTAACCTGCGGTGTTCTGTAACCACGAGACACATAATGAATTAAATAAAACAAAACGAAACAAAACAAAACAGCAACACTATCATCTGAACATTCCGATTTCTGATTATGTGAGCTCATGTCTGGAGCATTCGGCGGCTCCTTTATCTTCAAAGTACTGATGCACGTGACATGCAATCAAGGGCGCCAAGACCACCTAGGTTTCCCGTCGCGAAGCTCAGATGTGAATGACATCGCGACTGAATGGAGCGGGAACCAAACCACATTTTTATGCGCCCAGGCACATCCACCATTCCACGCCGCTCCATTTGCCTCGCGAACTAAGCCTCCAGCGCACTTGATTGGAAGCAAAGCTCTTCCTATGCGTTGATGCTATAGAATTACCCCATGGTGTTGTTCACCTTCGACGCTGGCACAACGACTGCCACCCGCGACCTGCGATTCACTCTTTTGGCATCCCGAGCTCTGCGGGCATAAGCTTCCCTCCCCAAACTATTTGATTTCGCAAACACCCTCCAAAGCCGCCACCCTTAAAGTCTGCGATTAGAGGCCGTTATCGAACCCAGCCTCCACCTCCTACAAAGTCCCTGCCCCAAAGGCAACCAACAACCACCAACACCGCCTCGGTCCCGACCCCACGTAGCGATACCCTCTCTGCACACCCTTCTCGCCGGCGGTATTGATAGTAGAAGAGTTACGGAAGCCATCTGGGGCAGCGTAGAAGGAGGGCTTGGAGCTCGGGAGCGGATGATAGCTTCGTAGGTGGAACTGGGCCAGGGCAATCGCACCTCGAATTCACCTCGATCTATCCCATTTTGCAACCCGGGCTATGCCTGGGCTACTTCTGAACAGCATGGAAGGCCCGCACTTAGATAGAGAGGAGGGCTCTCCGCCACCAGCCCAGCCTCCGGTGTACGGTTTCATTGTGTCGCATCAAAAGGTAGACCTTGAGGTGGACTTCTCGACACAGACTCTGCATGGAACGTGCGAAATCACACTCCTACCGCAAGACAGGAGCCTTAGAGAGATTAAGATCGATGCTCGGCAATGTGTTATACCTGCGAAGGGCATCACGATCAATGGGCGGCGTGCGTATCACAAATATACTGATCCCATGAAGTTTTTGGATATACCAAAGTACGTGGACTGGGATCTAGACCAGGCTCCTTTACAGCAAGACAGAATTGCACCTTTACTAGCTGGCAGGTTTGTGGAAGGGGCACTAGCTGTAACATTACCAAATAATGTTCAGGTTGAAGAAGTTGATCCTCTGTCAGACAACGCTGCCCCCGCACTCGCACATCGAGTGCTGGGTGCATCAGCAACTCGAAATCCCTCAATGGCCTTGGATGGCCCCCCTGCTCTTACTTCAGGAACACCTACATTTACGCCCAAATCGGCGGCCGAGCAATCGGCTCGATTTCAGCCTTTAATTGTCCGCATACCCTTTACGACCATTAAGTTCAGAGAGGGACTGCACTTCGTTGGGTGTGATGGTATCGATGAGCGCTATCCTCATGTCTACACCAGACATTCAGTAGATACGGGTGTTGCTTCTTGCATTTTCCCTTGTATTGACGACTCCGCAATGAGATGCACCTGGGAGTTGAATATTAAAATCCCTAGAACGTTAGGAAATGCCTTCAGACTTCATCCACAAGCTCGAGGCCAAAAGGGACTGCATCATGCTAATTCAAAACGAGGCCCTCCTAATGGACACCCAAGAGAAATCGTTGAAGAGTACCTGGCCCCTCTCAACGATGAGGATAAATCCTTAGAGATGGTCGTTGTGTGCTCTGGAGAGCTAATTAATGAAACCATTGACGTTGACGACAGCTCGAAGAAGACAGTTTCATTTCTTTGTGGTACTGTTGTGGCTCCGCAGCATATCGGCTTCGCTATTGGGCCCTTCGAACAGATCGATCTCTCCGAATATCGTATGCCTGCAGATGACGAGAAGCTTGGACAAGGACAAGCTTTTCCTATATTTGCTTACTGCCTCCCAAGCCGAGTAGACCAGGCACAAAATACGTGTTTTCCTTTGGTTCACGCCTTTGACTGGTTTTTACTGACCTTTGGCAACTATCCTTTTACCGACTACAAAGTTGTCTTCGTTGACGACCAATTGAGTGATACGGAGCATACGGCGTCACTTTCTCTGTGCAGTAGCAGATTGCTCTATAGCAAGAAAATCATTGATCTAGAATTAGATAATACCAGGAAGCTTGTTCATGCCCTTTCTGCACAGTGGTTCGGAGTCAGCATCGTTCCGAATCAACCCTGCGATAGATGGGTGTCAATTGGAATCTCTCATTTCATGGGTGAGCTCTTCATGAAGGATCTTTGTGGTCACAATGAATACGCATTTCGACAGAAGACGCTCAGTGATAGGTTAGTTGAAATGGATATCGAAAGACCGGCACTGTACTACCTAGGGGAAGTTCTCAATCTTGGAGAGATTGAATTAGAATTCATGAACCTTAAGGCGCCTCTGGTTATGTTTATACTGGACAAGCGCATAATCAAGGCTTCGGGTTCAGCAGGTCTCATACGAGTTATATCCAAAATCATTGTTACAGCAAACACCGGCACTTCAACTGACAGCGTTGTGGATACTATTAGTTTCCGGAAGATCATCGAAAAGGTCACAAAATATCGACAAACCGAACCCTTCTGGAACCAATGGGTCCTAGGTGCTGGATGCCCAAGATTTAACATCACTCAGAAATTCAACAAGAAGCGCCTTTGCGTTGAAATGACCATTTTGCAAACTCAAAACAAACTTCCCAAGAAAGGTGAGAGATTTCTTGAGAGGGAGCACTTCCGGAGAGACTATAAGGAAGAATATCATCCAACCCTCAGAGTTGATGATAAGGGTCAAGACGTGTTCACGGGCCCCATGACGATTCGAATTCATGAAGCTGATGGCACACCCTATGAACATGTTGTGGAGATCAGAGATGGGATCACCAAGATTGACATCCCATACAATACTAAATACAAGCGGCTCAAGAAGACACGTCGGCAGAAAGAACGTTTAAACGCCGGTGCTGCAGACCAGGGAGACGGTGATGAAAATGCTCTATATTACTGTCTCGGGGATGTGCTCCAGTCTCCCGAAGACATGGTCCAATGGGAATTGGCTGATTGGAGTCCGACGGAGGATAGACTCATGGAAAACGAATCTTATGAATGGATTCGAGTAGATGCTGATTTCGAGTGGATCTGCGCAAAGGAATTCAACAGCATGCCACCGTACATGTGGATTTCTCAGCTACAACAGGATCGCGATGTCGTTGCCCAACAAGAATCTATGCTATACCTGAAGAATCCTCAGCCCGGCGAAGCTAATGGACACCCTCTCCTTGCGACGTTTCTTGTCAGGACTTTGATGGATCCACGTTATTTCCATGGGATTCGGGCAATGGCAGCTGCATACCTCAAATCTCATGTTAATATATCCAATTACGAGGGTCTTGGGATACGGCACCTAGAGAGAGCTTACCAAGAATTCTTCTGCATTCCGGGCTCAGCGCATACACCTCGGCCCAACGATTTTTCTGATAAACGTGCATATCATGTCGAGAAGGCTATTGCCAAAGCACTATCAACGGTCCGAGATCTTCAAGGGAAATGTCCCCCCCATGCAAGAAACCTCTTGCTGGATATGTTAAACTTCAATGAAAATGGGGACAACGAACTTTCGGACGACTTCAAGATCGCCAACTTACTGGATTGTCTCACCAACTCTCTAATACCAAGTAAGGTCGATGGTCTTATGGATCCCAATGATGATGAAGATTCAGAACTCCAAGGTTTCAAGAGCAAGGTCCTTGGGTGCCTTGACCGATACGTTCGGAGAGATGTATGGATGCACTCATACCAAAACATAATCACTGTCACCGCCATGAAGTGTAAAGAGCGCCTTATGAAAGCCAAAATTATACCGGTGGATGCCCCCGAATTCGCGCAGTATCTCCACGATGGTAACTCAGATGCCATTCGTGTTCAGGGGTTTAAATCCTTAATCAACCTTAGATTTTTAAGACATAAGAGTGTTGCTACCCTCTTGTTCAACTCTTTAAGTACCGATCGATCCCCCTACACCCGCGACCGCCTGTTCGACATTCTTTGCCTTGGAATGGCTGACATGGCGTTTGGCGAAGCTCTGGCTGCAGATTCTACCTCGAATATTCCGGCCTTGCCAGCAGTACCAGCACCAGCAGGCGTACCTGGGGAGAATGCGATAGTGAACGATGAAGCAGAAGCTGATCAAGACTTAAAAATCCTTGATCCAGCTACAGTCATTGCTGCAAGAACAGCATTTGAAGCCAGGACCAAGACTATGGTAGGAACATTGACCGCCCTCAAGGACGAATGCAAGAATTTACATGAGCTCAAGGCAGCATTGTGGACAGCTATTGGATCCCCGATCATTGGTTTCCAGGAACAGGCTAACTTACTGGATTTTGGCCACACCATTTGTGATGCAAAGTATTCTATGATTGTGAAGTTGAGGCTGCCAAGATACTGGAAGGTGAAGCACTTGGGCAAGGTATACATTTTGTACTTTTCATCCGAGAGAATCCTATACTGACTTATCTAGGGAAAACTTGTTTTCAGGGAGACGGCAAAAACACGAACAAAACCAATAGAGCAGCCAAAACCGCCCGCTCCGATTGTATTTGCAGAGCAACCACCACCCAGGCCTTTCCTTATAACCTTGCCAAAAGTGCAACTGCCCAAGGCTGTGCACCCTCAACCTCATATCAGGATTTCGTTGCCTTCCACCCCCCGAACCTCATTGCCGTCAACTCCACAGCCACAACCATACTTTCAGGGACAGCTCTCGTCACAACCCAGACCAATAGCCCAACCCCGACCCCAGGGACAGCCTAGACCGCTGGCTCAACCCAAATCACAAGTGCAGCCTCGGCCTCAAGGGCCACCGAGACCACAACCACCATCCTCGGCTATGCCACAAACACATCCACATAACCACTCGGGCGGAGGAAGCATGAAGCCTCCCAAGGCTCCAAAACGACCTCATGTGCCCGATAGGACCTCAAGTTTTGAAGAGCGCCCACGTAAAATTATCAAGTTGAAGGTTGATCCTACTAAGCTCCAGCAAATCCAACAATCTGAACCTCGTCCGACGTTGCTCAGAGCGAAATTATTTTCAAACAAAAGCTCCCTCGGAGAGAAAGGAGCTTCTAAACCTTCTCCGAGACCCTCCCCTAACCCCAAGTACTCTCCATCAATCATAAAAAGCCCTTCACAGTCCACAAACTCCAGTACTACCGTTTCAAATGGTACAGTAGTGGGCCTGACGCCTCCTGTTGCGAAAGTCAGGAAACCCTTACCGGACTCAGCACCGCGATCCAATGGAGTACTACCTAGCGCAGTATCACGGTCATATCTTGAGGCATCAACGGGATCTGCACCTAAAAAACTCATCTTGAAGCTCAACATTGCAGGAGCGAAGAGAACCTCGGATGGTATCATAAAAAAAGAAAATGGGATGTAATAGTGAGGCGTATTTGATTTTCTTTCCTTGCAAATAAACTTAGGCATTTAGCGTAATGGCGTCGGAGTGGCGTTGTGGTTAAGGGCGATTGTGGCGTTTTGGTTTTTGATCTTGTACAAGGCAATTGGGTGTACATTGATAAGAAATATTGGTTGGGGTAATGAACAATGGAGGTGGAGGTGATGAATTGAGAATGACCGCGAAGATATTTAGTTCGGGAGGATTTTTGCGTAGTGGTAGATTAAGGCAGATACGACCTCCATAACTTTTCTTCCCCTTGAAATGTGATTGATTGATTTTTCGTGATATCCATCTATACTTTAGCCTGTTTTACTGCACAAGTATATCTCCATAATACCCAAAGCTCGATCAGACTTCAATTCCTCGAACTCCCGCCCATACCAATCCCCAGTCTTTCCTCTCTGGTCCTAACCTGTGGTTGTGCGCGTCTATTACCCGCCATAGCATTCATCATCTCCTCACGCGGATCTCGGAATTGCGCTTTGCCATTGTGTTGTTGTTCGGGGGCTTGTTGAGCTTCCATTTGCATCTGTGCTTGTTGGGCGGCCTGTTCTCGAGCTTGAGCTTCACGGGCACGACCATCTTCATAGATGGCTATGTCTTCCGTGGTAAGAGTTATTGCTGTTGGCTTTCGGCGAAGCATGGTTGCAGTTTTGTAGTATGATGCTGTTTCTATGTTGGAGTTCGAGTTTTTGTCTTTTTTAAGATCAAAATGGAAGGCGAGATTTTTTTTATCCTCGTAGAATTTATTCAAGAAGAGATCGGGGTATCGCTGTAGAAACTATAGAAACTAACAACTTAAGTCGCGCGTCGCGAATTTATTGTCGTTAGGTGTCGTGGAAGGCTGTCAGGCCATAAGGCATCCAATTCACTTGACCCTCGTTCCGAATTTCAACAACGATATTCAAGCTCTCTAGTGATACCACCGAGTATTCTTCACTTCAACATGTATAGATGGCATGCTCACTCTGCGATTGGCAGAGGTAGGCCTGCCATTAATGATTTAGCTAAAGTAGCAGATGGGATTGCAGCTTCGTTGAGGCAGTTTTCAATATCCGCTGCGAGAGCTGCTGAGGATGGAGGTTCGTTATACCCCTCTTAATACCCTTTGGACAGGTCAATTGGGAGATTGAGTGGTTCCTAATTTGTTTACAGATGCACCGCCTTCTAGGTCAGAGCGGCAAAAGGCAGCAAATACAGAATTGTTGTCTATGAAGCCCGCTCCTCCCAATAGAGGTATTGATGCACGATCTCTGGCCGCAAAGCCTCCTTCAGGTCTTAGGATCATTCGACTCGGTGCTCGCCCTCCTGGCCCCGACGATGTGCGTAGTCAACAATCTAGTCCTTACCGCGGAAGAAGTGAGGATGGAAATGGAGGAGATAGGCCTGTTCGTCGTGGTCCACGTCGAGTTGGTCGAGGGGATGCTAGTGGAGGTGGTGCTAGAGGGGGAAGGGGAAGAGGAGCTCGGGGGCGAGGACGAGGGGGTAAAGGTCCACGAAAAACGAGAGAAGCAGTGGATGATTTCCCTGACTATCCTGAATCGGAAGCGGAAAGAGCATATATGGATGATAGTCGTGGTGGTGGAAACAGACCATATGTTCCTACGACATCTCAACAAACTCTACTTTTGGATGCTCCGCCGGTTATTTCGAGCAGGGTTGGTGTATTGAGGGCTTTGGAATACAAGTTTCAAGTTGCTACGAAGATGGAGAAACCTTGGGCGGCGTCGGATCTGCATAGGTATAATATTGAGCAGGGACGGGGTACTTTCTTTGAGAGTAAGCAGATGAGGGATTGGGTTCTTCCGAAACATGCTCCTCCTAGTGAGAGAATGGAGGGAATTCCTAAATATCCTGCACTTGCCGGTTCACTTTCAAAGGAGGCAAGAAAGAAGATTTTAAGTCAATGGGTTGCCGGGCATTATGATGAACCTGGATTCGTAAATTCTGCGAAAGATGATATTATGACTCAAGTTGTGGCACAGACGAAAAGGAATCCTACATATCTGAAGGCAGATGCAGAGAGATTCCAGGCAAAGTTACGGTCATTATTGCCAGTTGGGTTTGAACACACGATACCGCAAGAGAACAATCCTCCTGCTTGATAGCTTCATATCTTGTACAATATATTTCACAAAAAAAAAAAACCTTGTACTCATGTGTAAGATTTCTGTAGAACAGATACTTTCCTCATGCTTGATCCATAGCTTTTCTTGCTGCATCAACAGCCTTTTTCACATCGGCAGTAGCTTTCTCAACTAACTTTTCCATCTCCTTACTAGCTTTTTTCAAATCGTCGGGTCTCGCGGATTTCTTGACCTGCATATCCCTCAATTTTTTCTGCATAGCTCCTCTCGCATTTCTAATTCCAACGTTTGCCGTCTCTCCAGTTTTACTTGCTGCTGATAAAGCTAAATCCCGAGATTCTTTTGTCGGTGGTGGTATCGGTACGTTTAATTGGGAAGCATTTTGCCCATCGGCTACTGGGTGGAGATTCAAATCTTTTGCTCCTTGAATAGCTGAGACTATAGGTTTGATATGCTTAATTTCGCCAGTTAGTAAGTTTAAAAAAGAATGAAGAGAAGAAAACTCACATCCTTCTCTCCAACAAGAATCATCAAACTCCTCCCCCCCTTCGGCAAAACCTGTGCCAAATCCCCCAACCTCTCACTCTGCTTCGAATCCTTCACCAAATGCACCCTCAAATTCTCCAATAATTCCGGATTAAACCTTCCTCCAGTCCTAAGTTTCGATAAATCGACTTTCAATTTCTCGAGAACTTTTTCAATGGATGTCTCCAGGGAGGAGAAATCGTGGGGATCCTCTATTTGCGCTGATTTAGAGGTGTTCTCAGCAGCAATTCGATCGGCTTTCGATATTTTTTTGAGAGAGGGGGGTGTGTTTGAGAAGCTACGGATTGATGGAAGAAAGGAGGGTGTGGTGAGGGGTTGAGATGTGAGGAGGGGGAGTTTGCATGAACTGAGGTTGGGTTAGATTGTGTAGTTTTGGGAGGTCCAATTGAGGGAGACATACACGGTAGAACGCTCTAATTGAAACCCAGCTCTAAGGCCGAGGCTTCTAAGCACAGGAGCGCGAATAAGTAGAGTTGGAGGCATCGTGGTTGTGTGTTGTGAGGGGTTACAGCTCAAAACAGCTTCAAGACAAATTTCGGTGGGGAACTGGACAAGGCGCCACAAGGCTCAAACTTACTTCTCTCAGCCTTCTGCCTCCATCGTCGAACACAATTGTCCCCGACGTCCACACATTATGGTCTGGATATCCTTCATTTCATATTTTGAGGAGCATACAAGGAGTTGAAGTCCACATCCACTAACTTAATGTCTCAGTCCGCTTTTCGATTCCTCGACCTGCCCCCTGAAATACGCTCCAAAATATACACCCAGATCGTCCTCTCACCCACTATCATTACAATCTCTCTCGACCCCTTGCTCCAATCTCCCCACCCAACCTACCCACATTCCCTCCTCCTCACCTGTTCACAAATTTACCAAGAAATTCGCCCTTTCTATTTCACCGAAAACAACTTCGCCGGAATAATATCAAGAAATAGTGAAGACTGGGATGTCTTCCTCTCCGATGCTTTCATGGATAATAGACGGCAGATAAATAATCTGAAGATTTACGTTGAGAGATGGGGTTCAAAGAACTTCTTTGTGAACTGTTTGGTTCCGGCGTTGATAGATTGTGTTTTGAATGGGAGATTGAGGAGGCTGAAGATTATTGTTAAGAGGGGCGATTTGAAATCATTAAAGTCCGGGGCAGAAGGGGAGCAGGGTCGAAGGTGGAAGGTCCTAAAAAGCCTCTTGCTGGATCCGTATTTGGAGAAGACTATCTTAGTAGAAGGGGATTGGAAAGATATGATGGATGGGGATCAGGCTTGGGAGAATAAGATTGGGAATGAGGGAAACCTGGAGGTTCTAGCTAAATGCTGAATGTGCATTCACGACGACGACATTAGTAATCCATGAATAACTTTTAAAAGGCATAATTGTCCTCCCTTAATAAATCGTAAAAGGGACATGTCCTCTCCTGAATATCCTCACGTACTATGTCGAAGAATGAATATCTCCCTTCTTATCCCAGATCTCGATACCGAATCAGACCCCCACTCTGTAATTCAACACATGCTAAGATATTATATAATTGGAGCACATCACCATCATAGAGCAAGACAAACTTTTAGAAAGTTCTTATTCATTTTTGTCCATTAGATTCATATCAATAAGAATCCCTTCTCCCTAGTCTACAAGTCGAGCTCCATGCCCATGGTATAGGAAGGATACCCCCGGATCATAACAAAAGCCAAGAGACCAACTCGAAAACGACTTTTGGTGAACCCCGAGACAAGAGCCAGGAAAACTATACGGGCTAATCCACATCGTGAAATCGTATACCAGCATCACCACCTCCTCACTTGCTCCGTGTGCAATTTATGATAGAAGGCAATTTAACGGGTCGACATCTGGATACTAGTCAGTGGTAGGTCTTCCTGAGTACACCACGAGCAAACTTACAGCCTTGGTCACAACACGCTTGAGTGCCAACTCCTTCTTCTTCAGATCCTCTGACGTCGAATCCTCAACCTCTAACTGTGCCATTGCGTCGCTGAGGGCAGACTCGATCTTGTCCTTAGTTCCACGCTTGAGCTTGAGGGACATTGTGGGGTCGGAAACAATTTCCTCAACTCTAGAGATGTATGATTCAAGTTGTTGTCTCGCTTCGAACTTCTTGCTGAAAGCCTCATCGGTGGTCTTGAATTTCTCGGCATCTAGTAGATATATTAGTCAAGTATTTATTGCATATACTATCAAGTACTTACCATTAATCATATTCTCTATTTCGCTGGATGAAAGCTTTCCAACGGAGTTGGAGATTGTGATGTTGGCACTGCGTCCTGAGGACTTCTCAGTTGCAGTAACCTTAAGGATACCGTTGACATCGACCTCGAAGACAACTTCAAGGATGGCATCACCAGCCTTCATGGGAGGGATAGGAGCCAATGTGAACTCTCCGAGAGAGGTATTATCCTCACAGTTGACACGCTCACCCTGGAAGACAGGGAATTGAACAGTTTGTCTGTAGAGGAACTCAGAGTTAGCATTGGCCCTTTGGGAAAGTTTAAGGAGGTCTCAGCGAGAATACTAACTGGTTGTCAGCGACTGTGGTGAATGTGCGCTTCTTGATAGTGGGAACGGTCTGGCCTCTGGGAACGACAGGAGCAAAGATGTTACCCTCCATGGCAACACCAAGGGAGAGAGGAACGACATCCAAAAGAAGGAGATCGGCGGTATCAGCAGAAGTGGCCTTTCCTGAGAGGATACCAGCTTGGACAGCGGCGCCATAGGCAACAGCCTCATCGGGGTTGATACTCTTCTCGAGCTTCTTTCCATCGAAGAAATCACTGAGGAGCTTTTGTATCCGTGGAATACGGGTGGAACCACCAACGAGAACAATTTCATCAACCTTGCTCTTATCGAGGCCGGCATCCTTCAAGACCTGGGCAACAGGCTCTAAAGTACCGTTGAAGGCCTTTGAGTTGAGGTCCTCGAAACGGGCACGGGTGATCTGGGCATTGAAGTCCTCTCCATCGAACAAGGAGTCAATCTCAATGGTTGTTTGGGCGCCGTTGGAGAGAGTTCTCTTGGCACGCTCGCAAGCAGTTCGGAGACGTCTGAGGGCACGGGGGTCGCCAGACATATCCTTCTTGGTTTTTCTTAGGAACTCCTTCTTAAAATGGTCGAGAAGATTAGTATCGAAATCTTGTCCTCCCAAATGGGTATCACCGGCAGTTGCCTTGACGGTGAAAACACCACCTTGGATGTTAAGAAGAGAAACATCAAAAGTTCCACCACCGAGATCATAGATGAGAACATTGCGTTCCTTGCTGGATTTTCCAGCTCCAAGGCCATATGCGATAGCAGCGGCTGTGGGCTCGTTGATGATACGGAGAACGTTGAGACCAGCAATGGCACCAGCATCCTTGGTAGCTTGACGTTGGTTGTCGTTGAAGTATGCTGGAACAGTGATAACAGCCTTAGCGACTTTCTTTCCCAACTTGACTTCGGCGACTTCCTTCATCTAGAGGGAAAATGTATGTCAGAAAAATATTTGTGAAAGGGCTCCAGGGTTGTGCTAACCTTAGTCAGAACCATAGCTGAGATCTCTTGTGGCGAGAAGACCTTGTTCTCTCCGAGATATTCGACCTCAACCATAGGGCTTCCATCTTGCTCAACGACTTTGAAGGGCCATGACTCGATATCCTTCTTCACGGTAGTGTCGTCGTATCGTCTTCCAATCAAACGCTTGATATCGAAGACGGTGTTTCTTGGGTTCATAGCAGCCTGGTTCTTCGCCGAGTCTCCGATCAATCGCTCCTTGTCTGTGAAGGAAACGAAAGATGGAGTGACAAAGGATCCAGCTTCATTGGCAATAATTTCGACAGAATTCCCTTCGTACAGTGCCACTAGTCATTAATAGTTAGTTAAAGCCAGAATAATTGTTGAAAAGTCCATCAAGCTCAAGAACTTCGGTGCGGGGTCGAGGAAGTTGTCTTAACTCACCACAAGAGTACGTGGTTCCGAGATCAATGCCCACGGCGCCATCGTAGACTTCCCAAGTTGCATCCGCCATTGCGATTGAAGATACGGACAGATTTCGAAAAGGTCGTGAGTTGATGTTTGTTCGATCCAACAAAGGAGAAGGTTGAAAAGATTTGAAACTTTTTTCGTGTGGGGTTAGCGCCAAGCGGCCTCGGTTCCGCGTCACGTGGGGAGGGGCTCCTTACATTACATGTCTGGCAGGGCGCTTCTACAATAAGCAAGGGCGGGCCCAGGCCAATTGGCCAACTGGACGAAAGAATTTGTGGATGATTAGAAGAAGAAAGGCTGGAAAGCTTCTGGTGACTTCAAGAAGAGCACCCCCTGGCCCAACTTCCTTGCCACCAATAGTAACGGGTCCCCCCACGCTAAGTCCAATTGGACTCTTCCACTTCTGTTATCACCACATATCCGAAATCATAATGATAAATAATTCAACGGCGATTTTGAGTTTTCACCGAAAAGGTTGAAGTTCAAATCTGTCAAAAATAGTCATAGGTGCATTCTCCAGAGACTTCGGGGTGGACGGCAATGTGTGATGCTCACACAAGCCAAAGCAGGAACAGTACAAATGCACAAAAAGGACAAGAAAGATCTTCTCTCTGTGGCACCTTAATAACCCCATCACCCCAAGCATACTTCACTTGTCACCTAACATCGAAATTCCGTAGCCCTAGCCCATATTCTAAATATGATCTCAATATATTGAAAAGGCTTGCAAGTGAAAAAAGGGTAGGTAGAACATATTTATCTAAGCGATATTAAAAATCAAATTCTGCAAATCGAGGAAGCAAATATCAAAAGGGTGAACTAAGATAACTAAATATTGCAGTAAAAGTAGCAATGCAAAGGTCGATGAAGTATTTCAGTACTTACGCTCTGGTTCGGCCTTCTCCTTCTTCTTCTGCTTCTTCCTCCTCTCCTTTTGCGGGGGTTCCTACTCTTCTCCGCTAATGAAACTATACGATTGCTTAGCATCTAACACCCTAAGTTCATTCCTGGAGAGCATCATACGTGGAGGCTCCGAAGTTGGGGTATCAAGCCCCCGGAAAAGGTCAATAGATGGACTAAATTAGCCTCTAGAGCACTTTAATAAGTCTCTGAACCTGTGTTCCGGACTCATTTGAAAGCTGGTCCGGCTGCTAGGCTTACACCGCTGGCACAAAATCGTAGGAGCAGAGGGCTCCCTCCTCATTGATCTATGCGAGCTTCGTCGCTGCTTCCGTCATATTCGATTTCTATCGAACATTTTGTTGTTGTCGAGAAAGCCATTTTCCGGGGTGGGAGTTTCCTTACTCATCGTCCCTTCCACAAGTGGCAGGAGCAACCACCACACCGAAGGAAGGCACTACACGGCGCACCCTCTTAAAAACACCGAGTAAGGTGAACGTTGGATTCTACAGCCTATCGCTTAATTTATCAATAATTAAAATCACATAACGCTTCTCCCTTGAACGGTCTTCTAAGAAGCTACTCAAAATCATATTCGACACTTCTACATTATAAGCCTAGCTCAGGATTTTAAGAATTAACATCACACACCCTATGATTATCCCTCAATGCAGTATGGATTGGGTATATATAAGTAAAGTAAATAGACTTCCCCAACACAATGAGGAGTTTCTTACGTTAAGTCGATCTAGAAAACTAACGTTAAACCATTGTTTGAGTTTCAGGTATTTCTTCAGTTCTGAGTCGAGTTAGCTCCCATGGAATTAGAGGGAGAGGAGGAATAGTTTGAGCTGATCCAGTCACACGTGGTCGTATACTTTCTCGACACAATCCTCAGGCCTCCATGGTACGGCCCTCTCTTTCTGAGCTCCCACCAAGAGCATAAAGCTCGAAGGAAATGGTCCTTTTCCTCAGAGGTTTCTTTTGGGCAAAGGCGAGGTCCAAAGGTTCAAAATGTGGAAACTTTATCTCCTAGAATCTTCTCAATGATCATAACCTCCTGCACAGCACTCGCTCATCATCCTTCATTTAATCCCGCTGTATCCCAAACTCATCTCTAAGCAGAAAGTATTATAGGTTGCTAACTTCCAATTAAACAAGCGCAGAAGGAACGGTTGATAAATAGAAGTTAGGCAAGGACGCTGGTCAAGTTATACACGAAAGCATATCTAAGTATCTATTCAGTTTGGTAAGCTAGACGACGCTAAGATATACTTAACTTCGCCTCGCGACTTTACGACTCTACGACTTCGCGCCTTTATGGCTTTCACGGTCTTACTACTTCACGAGTCTAAAGTCGTGAACCCAAGGATATTATAAAGTCACGAAGTAATAGAGCTACGAATTCGTAGAGTCGTAAGCGTGATAAGAAAAGGGGGTGTGAAGCGATTCCTACTTTATCAAATAACTAGTCAGCTGGTGACGGAGTGGGCCACTTCATGAATTGACCGTAGCATATCTTATTAGCTTAGTAAGTCTTAAAATAGACTTAGTCGCTACTTGAAGTGTTATGATTGATATGAGAGATCCTCCCCGAACTTAGGTAAAGTTAAGGAGGCACCCTAGCCTTTTTGTTTGTTTGTCACCTTTTATCTCTCGTTCCAACGTTCGTCCTGAAAAGGTGTTCTCCTATCTTCATGAATAAGCTGCGGTAATGTCCTTATATCCGATAGTTCAGCCAGCCTTGCTCCCTCCCCGTATATACTATTCAGGAACTACTCCCACGTCTCACATTTATTATCTTCTGTTTCCTATTCCTTCCTCTTTTATGGTTCTATCGGCCCAGGAAACAGAAATAGAATCTTCTTACGTCACGCAGCATTTTATCACATTTCTACTATAGCGGCATACAAACTTCTTCCTTGCCTCCAGTCTCTTATTCCTCATTCTAACAATTATTTCATAAGGCCGTACTCATCTCATCGAAACACGTCTCATACGTAGAACCAGTCACGCTATGACTTCCTAAACTGAATATAAAACATTGAGCGCCCTTCTCGGTAACATTAGGCCGTAGAAATGTAATCAATGGCCTGCTACGCTTCTCAAAGTCGGAATCGGATCTATCTCTGCTGCTGGCTGGACTTTGTTAAGATTTGCTTGAGCCGGTTCGTACACTTATGATTCATGGGAGATACTTAATCTAGGATCTTTGGAATCTTCACCATCATGTAACGTCAGTATATCGCGAACTTTTTGCGTGGGGACTTTTTCTCGCCTATTCGGTAAAATTTTCACGGAACTCCGGACACCCACTCCACCAAGAATCGGATAACTACCTTTTGATGAAGGAAAAAATGAAAACGTCCCTGGATAATTGTGGGAAGTTAAATCATCCGATCAGTTTGAATATTCCAAGAGGGCTGCCCTCCTTTGGGACATTGGGAAACAAGAAAGGACAAGGGATAATTTTTACCTCTTACTCCGTACTTTATCCATCTTTTTTTTCGCACTAGGCTTAAACTTTCTTAATAGTCTATCGCCTCAACAACTATCGTCAATGTATATACTGGAAGCCCGAGCTCCTTCCCTGATGAGGTTGGGAAGAAGTGGTCAAATTTCAGCAGACAAATATCGGACATTTATGGTTTAGGTTTTCTTTCTTTTAGAAACAATTTTTAGTCCACCGATTCAAACTTAAAACATATCGACCTCCACGAAACCAAGTATGAAACTGATAGCTAAGATTCTCTTTAGCTACCCCATAGGAAATAGCCACTAGAAAAATATAAAATGAGTATACTCCGTATCCTAGTACTATCCGGAAGCTTAGCAATTATCTTCAACGATCAAAGATAAGTATACTTTATTATCCCAAATAAGAGGAGTCAGCTCTTTCATGATGACTAAAGCATTCCACTTGGACCATGGATTCGATATGGCAGAATCTTTCTTTCTTCCGGTGAAGTATCTGAAATTTGGTCATCGGTAAGAATGGTTGTCCTCAACGACAAACAGAAAAAGATACAATTCAACGCAACTATTATGCTATTTTAGATCTCAGCATGTATCAAGGAACCTTTCCTAAGTATATAAGGAAAAAAGAGATAGAATTTAATATTTCTAACATTGTCTATGGATACTGAGCTCAAAAACTTAGCTTCTTACTTGTAATATCTAATACATGCTTGCACACCAATCTGCCTGGGCCAACACAAACAGATGCAGTACTCACACCCCCCTTGAAACCTTTGTAGCAGTGATTATCTTAAACCGTCACAGCCTCCAACCACGAATGCTTCCACCACGTGCGAATTATCTAAGAAAAAAGAAAGAAAAAAACACTTGCTTGCTACCAAAAACTCAAGACAAATTAAGATTCTTTATTGGCTCATTCGTACATTTAAAAAGGAAAAAAGAGTATATGCTCCTTAGTTTACAGCGCCATTCTAGACGCGATCCGTTACGCCATGACGTGAATCCGAGTGATGCTAACGACGCCTCCACCCACGCAGATAACTCCTTATCCCAGGAATGCGATTTAGTCTTGGCACAATTTTATCTCATAAGATTCGCAAAAACCGTGATCCTCTCTAGCTCAACATCCTGTCCACTAGCACTTTTCGTCCCCTTTGGTAATGCCGCAATAAGTTCGATGTCGATACGATTTACACCGGGGGATAGTCGAGTTTCGAACAAGGGCCGCTTCTGGTCGACTGGATGACTGGGAATGGTAGGCATTGCATGAAGTCTATCATTGCCTTTCGTAACAAACAGCTTATGGTGTCGTTGCAAAACAGAACTGGAAAGTTCTGGCTTGATTTGAAGGTAGAAATGGCTCGATGGGAGGTTTATTGTGATTGAATGCTGAGCCATTGTTGCCGAAGGTGGTACATCCATCCGGAAGTGGCGAGACAGATTCAGTTGTGGATGTGTTGCGAGGCTCAAATTGACAATCATAGCATCAGATGCATCTATAATTGTTAGCTTGAGCGTACAAGAATCATGAGTGTCAACACTGCCTACCTTTGCCCGGCTGCCTCCATTTTGAGTCGAAACCTGGATTTGGCGCATGATATTGTGTGTGGTGATTGAATGATTGTGCATAGCCACCTTGCGAGTACATATTAGGAGCAGCAGGAGTAGAAGGCGGTTGCATGCTGCTTGGTCCGGGGGTCGATGCAGCTTGACTGAATCCTCGTTGGGTATTAAATTGCCCCGAAGCGGCTGGGGAATTTCGAACATCCTCATTCTTGACCGGAGCCGAAATAGATGACGGGGAGGGGGATGCAACAGATGTAGAAACACTTCTGGCTCGTTCTAATTGCTCCAAACTAGGTATTGGGGTAGCAGATGAGTGTGATCCACCGAATGGATTTCGACGAGTCCCGTTTGAAGGTGTGATGCTTCCGTTTGAGCTGTTTTGTTGCAGGACAGGAGCAGGTACGGGAGACTCAACTGGAGCAGGACTGGCTTTGTTACCTCCTGATAACTTGAGCATAATCTTAGGAGTGGCGGACTCGGGCATTCTAAGCTTTATTTTTGTACCCGCTGGTTCAGAAACGTGCACCTTTGCCTGCTGAAGTAGCCTGTTGAAGGATTTCTGAGATGGGGTTAGCTTGAGGCACATAGTAACAACTCCAATTACTAACCTCTAATTCCTTGGCGAGAACAAAGATATCACTGCCATCTTCATTATAATGGTAGGCGTTTTTCCAAATCAAGCTTGCCTCCTCTGTGAAAGTTCCCCAAGACTTGAACTCGCTGTTGCCAATAGTTGGCAGTTTGCCTTGGCTACCTTTGATACTTCTTTGCAAAGTCCGTAAACTGACAGGCCGTGAAATGACCTTGTAATAATCTCTATAGTCTGACCGAGACGGGAGGTCGATAAAAGGTTCAAACGCAGAAAATTCGTCGCTGGGGTAGAGTAAGCATACAGAGAGTAATCTATCGGAGTTTGTACTTACTCTGGCAATTCCTTTTCTCGGATTAAGTCTTCGACAATCTTCTCTTGAGCTTGTTGAAATGTGAGCCCTTGGTAGCTAACGTTGGCGTATTGTGAATCCGGTAGTGCGGGCGTTACACTTGACCTTCGAGCAGGTGTCTCTACGGACTTGGAGGGACGGCTTGGCCTTTTCTTCATTGCTGAAGGTTGGGCCGCACTTGTATCAGCCTCGCCTTTCCCATCCGAGGCGCCATTTAAATCTGCTGGGATGGGTGTTGGCAAGGTCGAGTAGCCAGCGATCAATTTATATGCTGGGTTATGCTTGGTCATATAGTTGCTCAAAGCTTTCCTGAGCCTCTCTGCATCCTCGAATATCTCAGAGCCCTTCTCATTATATTCTTTGGCATTAAGAATCATTCGTTTGAAGTAGCTTTCGAGGGAACTAAGGTTTGGAAATTCTTGTCGATGCAACTTGCTCTCGATCGTGTCAAAAGCAATGGGCATCTTGATTATTTTGTAATAGTCAGGAAGAGTACGCTTGTTTGGGAGAGTCAGGAAGTTTGTAGCGATCTGCCGTTTACTGGTAGACTGTCAGCAATTGTCCTGTTCTGATGCTATTGCCAAAACAACGTGCGTGGGCTGTCTGGGAGCAGACGCGACACCGAATTGCATTCATCAAGAAGCCTTGCATCGAGTGTCTGCCCGCACGCAAGGCTGAGCAGCACAATAGACCTTGTCGCGAGAGGACAATCGAGGGAAGTGCCAGTGTGCGTACCTCTTATCTACCGTTTTCTTCAGGGCCTCGAGTAATTGGAGGCCCGACTTGGTGGTGCTCTCGGGAGTCTCGCCCGTGTCGAGATCCGCGTTGTCCTTGCCCAGTGTCAGCCTTGCTCTCTGAAAAATTGATGCGGCCTTCGAGGTTGGTGCAGTTCGTGAACCTTCGCGCAGCGCTTCCTGTCCCCTGCGACAACAACCACCAATGCCGCAGACGACCTCTGCGCTCGCTCGTTGCGCCAACCTCACATCTACGACGGCCAGGGCAGAACTTACAATAGGAAGCTTTCTCCTCTTCGCCGCACGATCATCCAACTCTTCCCCTACGGCTCCCCCGCCGTTGACCTTGCGCTTTTCCATCCTGTTCTTCGAGCGTTGTGGCCGTGGGGTTGGTTTCGCAGAGGGCAACTCTCGCAGCGCTCCCTCTTTCTACTCCAATTGTGCAATAGCGGGTGAATGATTCGTTCGGGCGCAGAGCGACGCGATCGATTTGCGCGTTGGAGAGGACTTATGTGATCCTTGTTGGGGTTGGCGGCACCGTTCAGTCGAGCCTGAAGTGGAATTGAAGATCTCGAAAAAGTCCGTGAGCTACTCGAGATGTTCCGATAATACACCTAGCAAGCCCGCTACGCTCTGCCTGGCCTGATAGCAGTATGGTAGAGAACGTCCGCAAGCAGTGAATTCGCTCTTCTCGATGGTGTTCGGGCCACTCGATTCATCGCACCCCAGCAGGGATACATGAATCCGGTCACGTGCCGCTCATTAGCTTGACGAGGCTGCCCCGAGCCCAAGAACCCATTGTTTACTTCCAGTATTTGCTCTGCTCAACCGTAGGACCTGCCACAACGACACCAACGATACACAGTCTGTTTCTCTTTTCTCCCTCTCTTTCAGGATCCATTTCGCATCGCAGCCACCCACCCTTTCGCTCCCTGACAACCACGCCCCCCCACCCCTCGACTACCTGCACATCCGATTGCAACCCCAATAGCCCATTGCCTAGGTCGGATCTGCAGCATCAACTACAGCCTCTCCGACCTAGCATATAGTTCTGTGCGCACTTCACCTGCCTTGCGAAGCGCTGTTGGCGTAAACTAGGGAAGTTTGGCCTAGGGGATCTGTCGTGTGCTGCCCCGCGTTTAGTTCTACGATACCTTCTCGACTATTCTACAGAATTTCGACTTGGACTTTTCCTTCCAAACACCGCAAAAATGTCTGAGATGGATAACGGCAGACGAAACAGGGTCCCCCGCCCACTAACAGAGAATGAGAAGGCCCGTCTCGAGGAATTCATTGACTCGATCCATTATTCTGCCAGGTATGCAAATCTCGTGCTAAACTTGCGGCTTCGGGAAGACTCGAGGATCCTGCGGTTAATAATTTACACAGATACTCTGACGACGAATATGAATACCGACATGTACAACTTCCGAAGAACATGCTGAAGGCAATCCCCAAAGAATATCATGATCCAGCTAAAGGGACACTGAAGCTGCTTTGGGAGGAAGAGTGGAGAGCGTTGGGTATTACACAGGTACGAATGTGCTCGCACTTGAGGTTGGAGTTCACGCAAACTGACAATTCGTTTTCGTAGAGTCTTGGATGGGAACATTACGAGGTTCATGAACCAGAGCCGCATATTCTGCTTTTCAAGTGAGACATCTTCCACGCCTCTTCCTACCACTCACTAACCGTATCTGAAATATAGGAGGCCAATTGGTTACGTTCCTCCAGGCCAATGAACGATGCACATCCTCCATCCTGGGTGTGATTATGAGTCGGGGAGTTTTTTTTTCGTGGAACCAAACCTTGCAGATAAACCACGGGGTATGCCTTGATGATGTTACGCCCGATGTCTCTCAATATGCTAGTTCTCCCTGCTTCCTTCGCAAGCAACCCCAATGTACTAGCTTGGGATCAACGACCATCGTCTACTCCGGACGAATTTTCCATTACGGCGTGGATATGTATGATTGGGCCGAACGAGTGTATAGGAAGTTTTGCGCACGACGCAATAAGGATGATTTGGGGGGATTTGCGGTGCAAGACTTTGCAAATTGGATCTGATGCTCGTTGCGGGATGGTCTTTATTGTATGTGACACATTACCTTAGGTAGGAAGAAAGATTGATTAATTCTCTAAGACTTCGGACTTGAGCATATCGAATAAGATGGTGTTAATTTGGCACTTGTTAAAGTCGGGTGAGGGGTGAGAAAGTGATGCAGGTGTTGGGACCCGGGACTGCCCGTCCGGCCTTCAACCACAGGAGAAGCTATCTGTCCAGTTTGATCTGTTCAGTTTGCTATCACCAGAGCTTGGTAAGAATGCGCTCAGTTTGTCAGCTCGGGCAATGCTGGTGGCCGGTGGCAGGTGGCATTCTAATTCGGGGGCGGGATCTGCCCAGGAACCGGCGGGTTTTCGCAAGCGGGGTGGAAGTGGCGCAGGCAGGGCCTCTCGTTTTCACTTTAGGTTGTATAGTAATCGGACCACAACGCCAAACAGCCAGATATACCGAAACCTCGCCTGCTTTAAAACAACGGCCTGACCACTTGTTGTGCAAATGGCCTTGTTCCCACATATTTACCACTGTAGATTCACGCTCGGAGTGGCGAATATCACATAACACGATTCCGTCCTTAAATTCTTTGATTGCCCCGGCCAGCTCAACAACAGACCTGAATAGCCTCTTCCCTTTGAACATCCCGCTCACGTTCCCTCCACCATTCCCCAACTAGCGGTATTCGGGCTATTCACAAGCCTCACCAGGCCCCTTTGTTCGCCATGAGGTCGGCCTCCCAAATCTTCTACCTGGCCGTCTTCTCTCTTTTAGGGGCAGGCCATGGAGCAGACTTGAAGACACCAACTAGATCCAAACCCAGCGGTCCCGATGTCTGCGCGGTACGCAATTATCTTTCTTTTCTTGGCATATGCCTCTAATGGCTTTCAGATTTCCCCAAAAGCAATTGTTTCAGATGCTTGCGCCTCTTACTCTACCCTCGATGAACTCAACATACAACTTCGTCCTACTTTACTCGAAATAACACAGAAGACCGATTTCTTCTCCTACTACCGATTGAACCTATATGGGAAAGAATGCCCGTTCTGGAATGACGAAAGTGGCATGTGTGGAAACAGGGCCTGTGCTGTGAATACGTTAGACAATGAGGAAGATATCCCAATAGTATGGAGAGCTGAGGAATTGGGCAAATTGAAAGGCCCCAAAGCCGTCCATCCAGGAAAACGTTTACAGGCGGAGCGCGGGCCACAAAAGCCATTACAAGGAGTGCTAGGAGAAGATGTTGGGGAAAGTTGTGTGGTGGAATACGACGATGAATGCGATGAGCGAGATTATTGTGTGCCTGAAGACGAGAGTGCTGGTTCCAAGGGGGACTATGTGAGCTTGGTGGACAATCCCGAAAGATTTACTGGATATGCTGGAGAGGGCACTGCCCAGGTCTGGAATGCCATTTACCGGGAGAATTGTTTTTCGAAAGCTTCATTCCCCAAATCCGCTTCCTTGGGAACATCTCCATCTCTTCATAGCGGTTCAGCAGCCAACGAGCTCAAGTTTGTCATTGCCCAGAATGCCCGACAACAAGCGCTAGAGGGACTACAAAAACGAACACCAAAAACTCCTGGTGCTACCGAAACAGGATTAGAGCCCGAAACCGAGTGCTTGGAGAAGCGAGTCTTTTATAGGGTCGTCTCCGGCATGCACACTTCTATCAGTACTCATCTATGCTGGTCACATCTAAACCAAACCACCGGAGAATGGGGTCCCAACCTGAGCTGCTATAAGCACAGGCTTCATAACTTCCCCGACAGAGTGGCAAACCTTTACTTCAACTACGCTTTAGTTCTTCGTGCAGTCACGAAACTCGGACCTCACTTGAAAGACTACACTTTCTGCTCGGGTGATCCACTGCAAGATACTATGACCAAGGCAAAGGTGCAGGAATTGACAACAGTAGCGGCCGCTTCCCCTCCAATCTTCGACGAGACTTTGATGTTCGTCAATGGAGAAGGCCCAAGTCTCAAGGAAGATTTCCGCAACCGCTTCAGGAATGTCAGTCGGATCATGGACTGTGTTGGCTGTGATAAATGCCGACTTTGGGGGAAATTACAAACTGCAGGATATGGTGCTGCGCTAAAAGTGCTCTTTGAGTTCGACAATAACTCAGATGATATTCCAACGCTAAAGCGAACTGAACTTGTTGCTCTTTTCAATACCTTATCACGTATCTCCAGCTCGCTCGAGGCTATTTCTGGTTTTAGGAAGATGGTCCAAGACGAAGAGGATGCTGCTGAAGCAGAACGAGTTGCAAGAGAGGCCAAACCTGTTATAGCCGATATGCCTGATCGAGCCACTAAACCACATAATGTCGTCCCAGATAAAAAATTTGAAGAGCCTAAATCATCATCAGAGCCAATTCAAAAAGAGCCGAGTGCGACTGAGCCTACTCCCAAAGCAACGAAAGTAGACGTAGAAGAGAAGGAGAATGAGACCTCTCCCGAGCCAGTGAAATCTGAGGCTGAGGAGAAGACCCCCGTGGCCATCACGATTTCTCCATCACCCGAGCCCCATCTTATCATTCCCGGAAGAGATTTCGAAGAATTCCAACCCGAAAAGACTCAAACTGTTGATTATGGATTTGATGAAGAAGATCCAGATCTAGATTTCACGCGGAAGCCCTTACCAGCAGATGCCACCATTGGAGAAGCCTTCAGAGCGGAGTTTGAGTTGGTCTGGAGGGTCACTAAGTATGTGCTTAAAAGCTGGTTCACATTCCCGGGCAAAGTGTAAGTTCTTCTTCCTAACGATTATAGGATACTTGGAGACTAATATATTCATAGATGGGAAATTATCAAATTAGAATCCTCGAGAGCTTGGAATATCTATATTGGACTACCAGTTGCTCCAAGAAAGTGGGTAATCAAGCGTCCTAAGATAGATGAGTTGTAGATGGATTAGACTTGTATTTTTTTTCTTTGGGTTTCGGGATGGTTTATTTCTGCATTAGCTGAGGCGTTTCTTCTGCATTTCATCGAATTTGGGAATTTACATTCTTTCTGTGAAGGATACAGATCTACTACAATGTACCTCTTTAGGTTGCCAATGAAAATATATTTGGACCTTATCCTTCTTATCTCAGGAGCAGTGCAATATCCTTACATGATAGTAATACGTTCCTTTCCCCTCAACTCACCTTAACACCTAGAATCCCATTACAAGGGTCTACTCCAGCGGTCTATCACTAACCCCCCTATGAGACACCAAAACGGATGTCGTAGTAATAGGTTTACTCGAATCATAAAACGCTTATCCCAACACTAAAGTCTCAATTGAATCCGAAAATATCCAGAAGGAGTTCTCATTCCTATACCTAATTCCTGCAGCCTCTCTCCTACACACTACCTAATCGTCTCATCCACACTCCCCTTCCCACCTCCAAACCTCCCCACTCCAAACCCACTAGCATCCCTCCTAAAAAACTTCCCAATACTCTTCAAATTCCCCTCCACCACATTCTTCGCATCCTCCCCCAATGGACTTCCCACCCCATCCCTCGCCGCACTAAACAACTTCTCTCCAAACCCCGCAATATCCTTTCCTTGCATCTGCAACACACTCGAACCTGCTATTCCAATCCCTCCGGCTCCACTAATACCTAATCCCCCCATTCCACTAGCATTACTATCTTTATTCATCAAAGGGGTTAATAATGCCGAATTTTGAACTAATTGTTCGTTGGATTTGGAATTTTGATGGATGTTGAAGAGTTCGACAAGGGAAGCTTGCTCGGATTTTCGAACGCCTTTTAAATCGAGGATCTTTTTGAAGTTGGTGTCCGAGCGGTCCGAGATGTGGATTAGGTAGGCTTGGACGAGACCTTCGGGGGGTGTTGGGCGTACTTGGAGGGTTTTTAGGAGCGGGTCGAGACGTGCCATGCTTTGGTTTACACGTTTGGTGAAGGCGGTTAGGGAGGTGGTGGTGCTGGATGGGGAGTGTGTTAGGAGGTTTGTGAGGCCTTTTGTGAGGACGTATTTGTCGAGAAGCATCTGAGGTATGTGTTAGATTCTTGTTGGAGAGGAGGGATGAGCAAAGCTTACTTGTTCAGCACCGACTTCTGAGACGGGTCGACATTGTATAATGTTCTGGATGTAAACATTCGCTAGGTGTTCTACAAGATTATCGCAGAATGCCCGGGCATATTGGTGTTTAGCTACCAGAGATAGAATCTCCTCTGTTTGCTCATTGACATGTCGTAGGAGCTCAGCAACATATGAGCTTTGATCGCCAACGCTTTCCATTTTACTCCAATTCGTATTCCTCATTTCTCGCCATGGTGCTTCGCAAGAGATCTCGACTCGATGGACCAAGGAGAGAACAGCTGCGCTAGCAACTCCCATGAATGCATCGGATTGTGAAGATAGGTCGACTTTGGATGTAAGCTCGCTGTCTATACGTTTCTTCAGATTATCTCCTAGTTGTTGCGTATTTGCATGCCAGTAATCGGCTGTGTTGAGAACTAGTATTGTGTTTTGTAAAGTAGGCCCACCGGATGCCTGAAGGAAGAATAGAAGTACTTGTTGAGCGTATTGATCAAGATATTTCGCGAGAGTAGCAGAAAGGTCCAGTAACCTTTCCCCGGTCGATAACTTGGCGCATTGTGCCAGTGTCATCTTGTAAAAATGGAAGAGTTCAATGGATGACGGTATAACGGCTTGGGAAGAGAACTCCTCATCGTGCGGTAATAGTGGTTGATTCCGATATTTTGGTATCATTGTCGCCAATTGTCTATCTTGCGAATCAACCCAGAGACTGAGATATGGCTCAAACGCCTCCGAGATAGATCTGTCGAAAGTGTGTGGTTTTTCTTCAGCTGAACTTAGTGTATCGATGCTTGCCCTTGGATCACTAGCAAATTTCCTTTCCAGGATATGCTCAAAGTCCATCGTCTCCTGTAGACAGCTCAATAATAAATTAACATCCATCTTTGCCCCATCTGCCCTCCTCATACTCCTTTCAAGAATTCCCTTGAAATCATCCCTCGTCCCTTCACAGAACGAATTGGCTAGCACTTCATTAACCCTCCACTGCAGTGGAAAAATCGCAGCATGCTCGTCTTCATAAGTCTTCAGCATCCTTTTAAACCAACTATACCTCCTTCCAATATTATCCAAACTCCCAGCCTCGTCGTTTCCTCTAAAAACCTGCCGATATTCCCTCAGCTGTGTATTCACATACCAGGTTACCAGCCTCGCTCTCGCGGTTTCTCCTAACGCATCCATAACCAAGCAAGCTTCTCCAAGCATTACTCTCTTCGCGCCGACTTCCTCCCTTGCGAACGCAATCTCAAAGTCTTCGCAAACTTGCTCGAGAAGTTCTCTTTGAAGATCCGCGACATTCCGACTTAGGGTAGCGATTTGATCAATACTCCTGTAGCTATTGAAATGGCGCATCAGCTGCAAGACAGCTTGTAGTAAACTCGCACATTCCTTATACTGCCTAGTCTTTGCCAGTCCTCGCAATTGTTCATATGCTGTCGTGAGCATTTGTAGACGCTTTAGAGCTGTCATAGATAATGTCAAGTTCCGCTTGGTATTGTCTAGACGCTTGATATCTGCTGTCATGGAGGTGATGGTTTGTTCCGTCTCGATCGCTCTCGTACGGACTGATTCAATCTTGGAGAAAAGTTGGGCAAGCTCCTCTTTTGCAGATTCCATCCTTGAGAGACTTGAATCATTGCTATATGCTTGTGTTGCCTCGAGGGCTGATATGGAGTTCGTGAGATCATTTTGATGGGCGCGAAGGGCGGTTGTAGTAATATTTATGGAGGTCAGGGTGGAAGGATGGGAAAATATTGCATTGAGGTCTTCGATTGGATCATAATCGACTTGAAGGAGACGTTAGCTAATCCTCAGTAGTAATGTTAGGAGCTTGGATCTGGTATCCTTAAGCTCACCGGAATCTAAGGAAGAAGGGGTTTCGGCGTTCATTGTCCACACGTTGCAGAAATTGTGAGGAGACTAGGTTCGGATCTTCGGAAAGAGGCAAGTCAGGAACTATGAGTTATAGAAATGCGGTGAGATCGTGGTTTGGCATTGTAGTCTCTTGAGGTTGTTGCATCGTGTTCGCAGCCTCGCATAAGATGCATAAATTTGTGCATCCACAACACAGCCTTCTCACTCTGTTCTCGTCTACCAATCAGAGCTTCGACATCGAGGAACAAGTAAATGCGACATATAAACACTTCGGAAAGGTTGACTGAAGTTCCTATGTTCGGTGATCTTTATGAGCAAACGTTATTCTTTTGTTATGTTAAACTAAAATTGTTGACTAAAGTCATGATGTTGTCCTCGACTAAGCCTGAGAACGAAACGAAGGGAAATCAAACCTCAAGAGAATTTCTCCATAATTAATTATCTTTAACTAACAAAAGTACACCAAACTCATGAACCACCGGCGAGCCGTATCTGTAAAAGGTAAAATATAAACTCAAACATATAGTCTTCCCTTCTTGACTCTTCCAGTCTCCTCCAACCTGGCAAACGCCAACTTCCCAATTCCACCTCGTTCCCCCTCTCCACTGACATCGCCTAGTCTGACTTTAACATCACGGATCAATCGTGCTTTATCCATACCATCCATATTCACTCCCACATCTGGCATACCAATATATGGGCTTTCTTTAGCCAAACTACTTACAAACCCTAGATAATCTGGAATTGTAGTTTTGCGGCTAAAGACTACTCCAAGAGTCGCTAATGCTAACATCACTAAATTGCTGAGAATGAAAACGCCTAGCCATGGATAAAATGCAACATAGACTTGATTTTTCGTGGTAGCCACTCCGGGCACAGTGATAGCGGCTGTTTGATTCGCAATCAAGGCGGGGAGATCCGGGAGCATGGCCGGTATAAATGAAGCATTGTTGCCGCCGATACGTTCATGTACCATACCGGTGAAGGAAGCCCCTGTGATATAAGGTGTGGAGTTCCACATACTTCCATGAACGTAAGCATTGACAATCTGGCCTAATCGATCTCCGAAGTCTGCTAAAGAAACTTGCTGAATAGGCGAAACCCCATCGTTAATGTTCACCGAACTTGTTGTTGAAATTATAGCCGTAGGAGAGACTGGGTCATAAAGATAGTTTTGGATGAGGTTGACAACAGCAAAACCTGGTGTCGAGTTCGGGAGTAATACCGACATGCCAAGAGCGACTTGGGGGAAGCTTAGGTAGGTTATAGTGGATTCCATGTGTGGGAGGGTCGAAAGTCTTTGGGCAGTGACTTGACAAAGTTGGCTTGCTGAAGTCGTGGTACAGGATATCGATGACTCAATATAAACTTGTGAGGGAGTGCAGTACACGGATGTGACATTATCCAGTCCTTCATACTCTTGAAAAAGAAGAGCCCCTGCAGGAAAAGTTCGATTTAGGTAGTTTGAAGACAGGCAATCGGGACATGCTTTTGGAAGAGTCCAGCTTGAATTTGTGTTAAAGTCTTGGTAAGCAGACACATCCATGCCCTGATAGCCCATTGCCCATGGCACTCCAACTGAAGCATTGGTGAAGCTAACGAATGGGCCTGCAGTAGAAATTAAATCTGTAAGTATTGGGTCTCCTGCAGAAGTATGGTTGAGGGCTGTAGTAGACATATTGTGACAGGTAAGATCGATATAGGTTGACTCGACATTGAGTGTTGTATTTCCAAGCTTCATTCCATTCAAAGGGATTCCGAAAAGTGAAGAGTATACCAAAGAGGCATTTGAGTTCGTAGTTTGAACCCACCCGTTCCTTTCTGGAACATTCCCAGATGCCAACACGCTTGAGTAGTATGGAATCTTCGGATTTCCGAAGATATCCATACTTCCTTCTTTGACTGGAATGGGAGCAAGTAATGACGAGTCTAACAAAACGTTGAATCCGCTTAGCCATTGCGTTCGGAAAGCACCCATAGGGGCAGAGTAACTTTGTTGCCGCAGATTGAAGTAGGTCATATTTGTAAGTGACGATGCTGGCTCCATTGGCGTAGAGAGGATGTGCAATACGGATTGCCCACCGATTGGAGACAGAGCCCAGATAAAGATCAGCCCGACTCCAACCAAATTCCAGGAACGTAATTGCAATTGAGTGGTGAAAGTACTAGCAACTGTACGACTCCCCATCAGCTGTTCCAATTGTCCAAGAGAAGTTCCACGCTCCAATTTCCAGGTGGCATATTTGACTCCTGCCCTACCAGCAATAGCTGCAAAAGCAATTGGAAAAAGAGTAGTGGCCTACTCGATGGTCAGGATAGTTTAGGATAAGCGGGGACATTTAATAGGGGTTGCTCACTCCTTTGATACATCCCTCAAGTAACTCAAGCTCCCTTAGATCAACCTTCTTCCCGTTGACGGATATGACTGCAGCTGCTAGTAAGAAAAATGGAAAAGGAAGCAGAACCATCACAAAGCCAACAGTCGTATCCCACCACTTGAACCCTTTTCCCGCTTTGTAAAGCTGTTGCGGCCTGATCGGCCATGGCTTCGCATGTAAACTTTCGGGGCTGAACTTCTCGCCAGGTAAGTACAGCCTCTCGGTGGAACCAAGCAGAGTTTTTGAAGGCGAAACCGGCTCTATGTTCTCGACTCTCGGCCGTAGCCTTTCATCTTTCATTGTGAGAAGACAAATCCTCAAGAGACGACTAGAAGATAGGATGAACTCTGTCCATAGGACGGCGAGAAAAGTTCCATGGAGGTGTGGTGCCGGGCCGGCGATCCACCCCCATATACCAGAACGGAAGATGCAAATCTGCAAGACGATAAGGACTGTCTCGAAACTCGATCACTGGTACAGGCACACAACTGTTTGAGCCATGCAGTTCGTATATGTGGCGCAGTAAAACTCCCACATAACACAACCTCATCCCTAAGCCCGAACTTGAGAGAATTGCAATCATGAGAATTAGAAATGCCACTTAGCCATCAACAAAATAACGAAGTCTTTTTGCAAATCTATAACTTCTTCAACTACAATCCAAAAATTAAGAGTATCCGAATCATTGAGACTATTTGCCGTCTCTTCTAAACTCCTTCAGAAAGAGGGGCTGGCGTGGACAGAGCTTTGAGATCGCACGGACGGTGCGGGAGGTATGAGACGTGAATTGCAATACACTCCGCATGTCGCCAGTCCCCCTGGCCGACTGAACCCTTCCTCTGTATGGATCTTTAGTAGGGGGTGGTACTTACAGCTCACAAGATGAGTCTGCCGAAGCATAGAATAATCATGATGATGGCACCCAACATTGTAAGACGGCACAGACCACGGAAATGATTTTGTAATGCGATCGAGACCAAAACCATGCAGTCTCGGACGATCTCCACGGGGTTCAGCAAATCGGATATAATTAAGCTTATAGAGAAACCAAGGCGACCGTTCAACCACAAGGGATGTACGAAGGTAGTGATGGGGGAGTTCAAGTGGAGATGGTCGTTGAGAAAAGGTTGGTCTGAGTTCGGCTGTCCTCCGATCAAGGTCGTCGCTCGGACCACCACTTATAGCCTTTCTTATACCAAGTGCACCTTAAAATATAGGCATTGCAGGAGCAATTTAAACAAAATTTTATACCTCCTTTGCTTATTGATTTTGAATATAATTTGGTAGATCCATAGGCTAAGTTGCTATTAAGAGGTGCATGGACAACGAGGTATTAAAAATATATGATTAGGTGGAAAGAAAGAATATCACTTTCGGGCACATGGCGAGAGGTTTTTATAAACAAATGGGTATTTAGATTCACCTTTACTTCAGCAAGTAAATCTGATAACCCGCTATTATAATAAAAACTCCGCCCATCGATGCGGACTTCTAACATTCATTTTACATACTCTGAGTTCAAACGCCCTCTCTAAGTAACTCTTACTCCCCTCCGCCGACATCAACCCCAAAATGCAACTCCCCCCCAACAACCACCACCCTAGCTCCACCGAGCCTAATCGAACCTTCACCAAATTCTCCAACCTCCCAATCGAGCTCCGCCTCATAATCTGGACCTACGCCATCCCCTCCTCCCGAATCATCGAAGTCCTCTACAACCGCAAATCCGAAAAATACTTCACCGATGCCCTCCCCCCTTCTCTCTTGCACGTAAACGCGGAAGCCCGAAAAGTCTGTCAAAAATATTACACCATCCTCCAACTCAAATGGCCCGTGAAGAATTACGACATCTTCCAATTAATCGCCGGAGAAACATTTTCATATGCGAGAAAAAGGAATCACGGTCTTTGGACTGAGAAGACGATGTTCATTACCTATATCGATTATAGAAGAGATGTCCTCTATGTCTCACATTCGATCCCGCCGTATATGAATTTCAAAATCGTATTCCTTAATGCTTTGGTTATGCACATGCGTTCAGGAATTGACCCAACTATCTCAAACATGAAAAGCATCGCTATTCGGCCCACGGGATTTGGTGAGATTTTCCAGCTGCTATTTGAAGACTTTGCTTGGGCGAAAGTTACATATGCTCTTCTAAATATGAATTTGGATAAGATTATCCTGGTCGTTGGAGATGATAATGTGGCAGAGACGTCTTGGAAAAATAGGAAGGATAGGAGAGTTGAGGGGTTTAAGGAGGTCATAGAGGAGGATAGGAAAGATAGGAAGGTAATGGCGCGATTTGACAAGAAAGTTATGGCATTCAAAGCCAGCGTGTTGGCCATGGATTTCATGGCTGCTCGTCTGGGTGGTGTCACGGGATTGCCGGCCGTCGATAAAGGTATTGAGGTGCAAACGACGAAGGTTAGGAGAGAGGGGAAGGATTCGGTACGGTCTGGGCCGCACAAGTTGAAGTTAAAGCTGAGGGATATGATATTTAATTGGTTTCCCTGGGGAAGTTAATACCAGTATCGTCTTGTTACAAACGACTAATACAAGTTGTTCAATTCGATACGCAGAGGGTGCCTTCAGATCGCTATCGAGAAGGAGCTCACTTTAGATAAGATTAGGCATCTCCTCTCTCAATTCTACAAAACTTAACTCTCATGTACTAGATACTTATTCCTTCCTGTCACGGAGAAAAAAGTTGCAGGGTACTTAAACCCTAATAATGCCGTAGAATAAGTAGCGTCGCATTTTTACGTGACACTTCCCTAGAGCGCCAGATATTATAAAACTTGAGTTAAATGTGACTAAGGAGCTACTATCAATCCTATCAGATGGGTATTTTACGATACTATGAAAATTTCTAAACATCTAAATGCAACTTCCTTTTAGATACCTAGGGAATGTATGTATACACCAAGAGCTGTCCTCCCCGTTTTCTAACCATCTAAATAGCCCGCTACAAATCGTACCCAAGAACCTCTATACATGTTGTCATCAAATCCCACCTCTAGATATCATCCCTTTAAGTACTAATTCATAGTCCATCCAAAAGACCCCGCGCTAATGCTTTTCAACCTGACCTTAATGAACTCCCAAACACCAATCATATCCTAACCGATTCTGTATTTTGCTTACGAAGCTTTTAACATCCAGGCTCATCTTCATTTCCAGTAATAGTCCTCTGACTATCCTTCCACCTCCTCCCAACCTTTGGTCTCAGCATCGCACCGCTTCCACTCTCACTACCAATTGACCCCGCCGGAGACACATTCATACTGATATTCCCCTCCGCAATTTCCCTAGTCGGAGCATCACTGACCGAACTCTTCTCCTTCCGCTTCCCATTCCTCCTCTGCAGCTCACTATTATTAACCTCCCTCTCTAACTTTCCCACATTCTCAACCGTCAACTTTGAGCATAATTCCATATTTTCATGAGGTATTCTATCCCCTGGAGTACAACCCCCAGAAATCTCAACTAACTTATCATCTCTCAACGCCGTAGCCATTTCTTCTAATTCTTCCCTTCGTTCAGCCCTATCACCTTCACTTTCCGTGCCAGGAAGATTCATATGATGTGAATTCTGTCTATTAGTCATTGCTGGTCTCCTATTCTCTGCTTTTTGATTCCTAAGTTTCTTTTCCACTTCTTTAACTGGAAATGTAACTTGAACTCCTGGCTGCCCATGAGGTTTCCCTTGTCCGAAAATCGGTATGGCAGCTGTACCGCAATTATGCTCTCCGGATTCAGAGCAATTACTACTATAAGATTCTCTGTCCATAGGGGTCTTAGGGGATCGTCGGCTCAGTGCCCAGCGAACAAGCATTTTCTCCAAGGTCTTCTGCTTGACGGGTTTTGCGAGATAATCGTCCATCCCAGCCCTTGTGCACTTTTCGCGATCACCCTGAATCGCCGAGGCGGTCATGGCTACGATTGGTATATCGCGGGCGAAAACATTATAAGGGGCATGATGACGAATAAGATGAGTTGCTTTATAACCGTCTATTATTGGCATTTGAACATCCATGAGAATTATATCGGGCTTTGGGTGAGGTGGGTTGGGATCATCCGCTACCTCAAGATAGTCAAGGGCCTCTTTACCATTCCAAACAGCTGAGACTACAAAGCCGAGTTTACGAATAGTCTTGAGAGCTATTTGTTGGTTAATGGCGCTACAAGAGTCAGCAAGTTCCAGTTAAACGTAGTGACGCGACTGATGAATGGATGCAAGCTAGATGTTGAGGTAACGGAATTGTTTTTAACTTACTTATCCTCGACAAGGAGAATTTTCACCTTGGCTCTTTGAGCAGGTGACAGTTCAAACTCGGTCGGTGCAGGGGGAGCCATGCTGATAGACTTCAGCCTTTTGGAATGGTATCGACGATCAAGAGGGCTTGATGATGGAGGTGTGCCTAACATTTGTTCATATTCGGAACTATTGCAAGATACGCTCATTTCTGATTGCAGGCGGTCGGGCAAACTCCCTATATCAATTATGGTCGCATTGCCGTCGTGGTATTGGGGCTTATTGAAGGGAACCCAGAAAATTGCTGTAGTACCGGAACCTAAAGTTGATTCAAGCGTAATTTTTCCGTGCATTAGATCAACCAGGTTCTTGCTAATAGTCAGTCCTAGACCTGTTCCTCCAAACCTTCGAGCAGTCGAAGAATCCGCCTGGCTGAAAGGCTTGAAGAGACGCTTCCGTACTTCCTCTTCAATTCCAATACCTGTATCCTCAACAACGAATTTGACTTCGAAAACATCGGCTGTCTCTCGCTCTTTGAGAACGGAGAACTTGACGTAGCCCTCACTGGTGAATTTTATACTGTTGGTGAGTAAGTTGGTGATAATCTGTCGAACTCGTCCTGGATCTCCCATCACTATCAGATCCTTCTCCAAGCCAACTGCAATGTCGGACTCGAAGATCAGGTTCTTTCTTTCTGCTGCAAAACCCAACATTTTGCTTACATCTCGTACCACCACGGAGAGAGAAAACTGTACCTCCTCGATGTCCAACCGGCCGGATTCGACTTTAGAGAAATCGAGAATATCGTTAATGACTGTCAGGAGGCCATTTGCGGATCGTTGAATATTTTCAGCACAATCTCGTTGTTCTTCGTCCAAATTCGTGTCCGCGAGAAGTTCTGCCATTCCAATAACTCCCGCGATTGGTGTTCGTATTTCATGAGACATATTTGCAAGAAATTGACTTTTTAATCTGCTTGCCTCCTTAGCAGCGGCTTCGTTGGCGAGCAGTCGAGTGTTCTCCTTCTCTTGCGTTTGCAACTTCCCTTCGCGATCTTTGACTTCTGTGATATCTACGCAAACTCCAATAACACCATCAATAAACGTATCATTGACATGGCCGCCTAAGCCGTTATCCTTCTTGCCTAAAACCGGTACAAATCTTGTCCTATACCATCGATTATCAATAAAATGTTCATAGACGTCTTCCATTGATTTTCCAGCCAATATGTCTTCAATAGGCTGGAGGAAGGGTGGCACGTCGTGTTGTCGAATGGAAGGCATTGCCTGAGCAAAGACATCATAAACATTCCTTCCGATAAAGTCCTCGCCTTTATTAGGTTTGCTGCTACCACTTTCGTCGCCAGAGCCTGTATCACTTTCCAAGTCCAGTATGAATGATCCTTCGAGCAAAGTTAACCTGCGATTTCGATCGACAGAAAAAAGGGTTACTTGAGCGTGAGCAATGACGGAGAGCAATTGTTGCCGCTGGTTCGTATTAGCTTTAATCGTGAGAAATTTGCTGCAGCAGTCCAGACAAGAGGCAAGATAGTCGTTGTGCAATTGCTCCAATTTTGTAAATTATAGAAGCATGCTCTCTTCACAAAAGAGGTTGATAATATGAGAAATGAGGATGACTTACCGTCCGTCTAGCGGCAGATCTGCTTTCCACAGCCTCGTGAATGTCTATACAGGTTCCATACCATTTCTCAATGGCACCAGTCGTCTTATTTCGCATTGGAAGCGCACGGCCTAACATCCATCTCCATTGACCTTCTTTACTCAGGCAGCGGTATTCCGTGCTATATGGATCCCCTGTAGCTAAAGAGTGTGCCCATCTCCTGCCAGTAGCTGCCATGTCGTCTGGATGAAATGGTAGTTTCCAGCCGATACCGAGAGGTTCCTCCTTAGTGAGGCCAGTATAGTCATACCTGTACATTGTAAGTTTATCTAATTTATGCCTTTGACCGAGAGATTAAAACCTACCACCTCTGGCTAAACCAGTCATGCACGCCCTCAGGAGTAGTCGTCCACATCATCTGAGGCATACTATCGACAATGAGTTGAAATCTTTGGTCATCCTTTTCCTTGATCTCATTGATTTCTTCCCTCATGCTAGTAATGTCTTTACAGGTGACAACACCTGCGAGGAATTCACCCGTATCGGGATCTCGAATGGCTTCGCCCAAACAATCGAAGATGAGCTTCTTGCCATTTTCGGGATCAAAAATTCCTATTCGGCGGCTCTTGAATGGTGTTTGAGTACGGACGACGATTGAGATTGGATATTCGGAGGGCTCCAACTGCTTAGTGAAGTCTTCGCTCCATATGTGCCATTTAGTGACGAGATCGTATCCGTCCTTAACATTAGATAAGTCTACGGTGGGGTGAAATAGACGACGGGCGGCTCTATTTGGCACAGTTAAGCTCTCATCTTTCCACATGGCTAAAATAGGAACTTCAGTGCTGTCCAGTAATGCCTCTTTCATTAGTATAAGCTTATGCAAACTCGATGGAGAGCTCGAAGAGGCGGGTTGAGAAGGCGGTCCTAGTGGCGGGAAGGGACTCGATGACATGGAGGCTGCAGTAGGACTTGTAATTGCCGAGGAGTTGCTGCTACTTCTGTGGTTAGAGCTTCTATTGCTGCTGACTGAAGAGGGACTAGAATGAGAGGCCGGGCTAGCAGGACCTCTTGGATGGTGTTTTGCAGCACGCGGTACCTTACGAGACTGCCCCTTGGAGCTTGGAAAGGAGCTATGTCCAGACTCTGTGCTGGTAAAGGTAAGAGTAAAGAATCTCTCATCTTCTACCTCCCAAACAGTGATTATCATTTTCGCCAGAGAATATTTTGAATGCTTGGTTGCACCCCAGGAGTATTTGCCAAATGGCATTTGCTCCTTATTTTCCTGGACGATGATAACCTCAACGACAGCATCATGGACGATTGATTTGTTTGACACATTTTTGTTTTCGCTTAATCTCCGGCTGAAGTGAACTCCTTTCTCAGCCGTTGGAGTTACATCCCCTTCTCCAAACTCGGAGTCCGTTGCGTGGTTGTCCTGTTCGAAGTGTGATCCCGACTCCTCCGCAATGCCATCAAGAAATGATTCCCATGCTACCCACACTGGCCTTCCCTCTTGGAGCATGTCAATCCCTAATTGTCCTAAGGTTTTCCCTCTGAGTCTGTCCATAGCTGTCATTTCATCGTCGCTCTGAAATTCTCCGTCTTGATTTCCCATTCCAAGTAATCTAACCATAGCATCATTTGCCATAGTCAGGGTCTTCAGGTTACTCAAGACCATTAAAGGATATGGCAAATATTGAAGAGCAGATATGGCGAGGTCTGCATGGCTGGGATACTGGGGGATATCTAAATGGAGTATATCGTTGTGGCCAGACCCTCGTCTAGGAGACTGACCATGGCCTGTCAGCAAGCTATGTTGCTTTAAGGACTCGAGTCCATCGATTTGACCCGGAATCATTTGCATTGGTGATATTGGTCGGTCATATTCGACGCCCGCCATCAGCGTATCTTCGTCGGGAAGGCATGCACTAGAACTATTGGCTTCGACTGGCAAGTGAACGTCATTTGGCAGAGGACTAGGAAGAACCTCAGAAACAGCCATGTTGTTATGGCATGGGCCCAATGGTTGATAAATGCGCACGAATTTCGAACACGAGAGTCGGGATCCGTCCTATTGCGTCATAGTGTCCAGAGTGCAATTGATCCGTTGCTTGGTGTTGTTGCCGAGGCCTGAGTAACCCAATACGTCTGTCGCCCCTTGAACAGTGAGCTCTCCAGCTTTCAGCTCTGGCAGAAGTAGGTCGCACGAGGCGTCGAAAAGTATATCCGTGGAGGTGAGCGTTTGGATCTCTGAATAGAGTCTAGTGGAGGGTTTCCCACATGTATCCGTTGGAGGTCGGTAGCCCCAAAGTCGAGACCAATGGTCGAGGATTCTAGCGTGGACCCCGCTCCAAGACTAGCTACAAACACACACGCTTGTTGACGATTGAAGCAGATCTTTTTGGAGATACCTGAAAAACAGCCAACGGTTTCGACGTCGTAGTGTAAGGTCTGGGATAAGAATTGGCTCTTGGGCTCTCCCTTGAAACATCCGCACCGAACCCAGGCGAGGCAAGGAGAGGCTTGGGGGACAAGAGGGCAACAGTTGAAGAAATGTTATCTCTAGAGGCCTCGGAATTTCAGGCAGAGGAGGCACCACTTGACGACCGCAGGAAAGCTGTCTTGAACCTCACCGCGACTGTATATGTTGCCGGGGTCCGGCGAAGCCGACTCTCGACTTGCCAGCAGTGCGGGAAGATTGGATGTTTCCCAGGGCGCGATCTGACGAATCGTCGCCTCGCCACTCTTCTAGGCGTGTCGATGCGGCGAAAACCAGGGCCCATGGGCGGGCGGGTGGCAATGCCAATCAAGATGCGTTCTAAGCGGCCACCTCTTCTCCACATTCCTTCTGCAAACTTGAGGCTCTTCGCATCACGCAGCGTGGCTTCGCTTTCTTCTGCGAACAGTGATCTATTCATTATTGGCCCGGAAGCAAGCATATTCGTTGGCCGATCGACAAGTCTTTTTTTTATTTCATGTTGATGTTGGATTGGAATAGCTAGTCCTCCCTTACCAAGCTGGTGCAATCGATGTACCAACAAAAGAAACTCTTATTCAGTTTCACAAGCATAAAACTTCGACAGCAATTACCCCCCACAACCCTCGATAACCTAGATTTTCCTGGCCAGAGCCCTTAGCCGAACATACCCAAACCAGTCTCCCCCTCCAGGACTTCCAGTTACGGTCTTCAAAATGTTCACGACCTCTTTGATACACTCCTCCCTCTCACGCACAGCATCAAAAAATTGTTTTCCCATCAATCTCACCCATCCCTCCACACCACCCTCATCGGCCTTGGTAGGCCTAAACTCTCTCTCAATCTTCTCAACTTTCCATCCGCCAACCGTCTCCTCAAGCATCCTAGTCATCCAAACCTCATCTGGGAAGAACCATGGATCGGCTTCTCTGGCTTTCGGAAGCCCAACTTTACGACCAATAACCGAGAGAAGAGCTGTTCTCATCTACCATC
Organism: Neobulgaria alba; assembly: GCA_003988965.1. Lineage (NCBI taxonomy): Eukaryota > Fungi > Ascomycota > Leotiomycetes > Helotiales > Gelatinodiscaceae > Neobulgaria > Neobulgaria alba. The sequence continues at coordinate 62,450 of QYAM01000021.1, forward strand.
AAATCAGAAAGCGAAATATCAAGGAGTCTAAGAAACGCATACCTCAGCAACATTACCCATCCCACCCATCTCAAAGCAAAACACCCCACCACTCTTCAACGCTCCTCTCACGCCTTTAAAGAAAGTCTCTCTCCTCTCCTCAGGTCTGAGGATCCAATGCATAGCTGCATTCGAAAACACCTTATCAAATTTCCCCTTTTGCAATTCTTCCTTCTCAATCAATCTGGTAGCATCCAGCACTAGATCTCATCAATACTGCACACTACCAAAAGGAAATATGAGCAATAACATACCTTCAAAAGTAGTGATTTCATGACCTACAGCATCAATCACTAAAGCCTCCCTAGCAGTCTCAATCATGTTTACCGAACTATCGATTCCATGAATGCTTCCTTTTCCTGTCTTAAGCACTTCCCCGATTTGAACATCTAGTACACCATCTATATCACACAAGAATCAGTAACAAAAGCCAACTGTCGCCTTCCCATTCCAAGGCTAGAGGATAAGAAGAAGAAATGGAATCACGAACCACCACACCCAACATCCAAAATCTGATCATCAGGCTGGACATCTAACCATCCCAAAACCTTCCCCGCAAGTTTCGGAACAAAAGATGCAGAATTCTGATATGCCTGTAAAAAGAATTAGCTCAATTGAACGTCCCAATTGTATCAACCTCTTCAAGGTGATGCCAGGAACAAATAGCTTTACCTTAGAAGACCAATGATCTTCCTGTTTTGTCGCCATTTCGATTCTTTAGTCTGGTAAGCGTCTTGAACTGATTGGAAATAAGGAAGTAAAAACCACCTCGATGCTTTTAAGATTGAATTCTAAACTTTGAAGTCAGATACCTCTTATAGAGAGGGGAGCTAGTTCACTGGTCCGGCCTCCGATCTCGGACTCATACTTGGGGGGGAAGGTGCAACCCCCATACTTAAGAAATGGGCATTTGACATGCACTTCGTGAATACAACTGTCATTCGAATGCGCCTGCCTATGTTTGTTGTTATGGGGGGCCTGAGATCTGTATGTGACAGGAGTGTCCGGTGTTGCAGTACCCAACAATGATCACCTGGAGGCTGAACAAGGTAGCACAATTACGAAGTATTATTCCGTTTCTGAGCAACTTAGATTAATGATTAAAAGTTTGTGTAATTTGTGTAATTTGTCTTTTTAAATAGATTTACTGTCGTTATCTTGCTAATCACGCTGCTCAAGATACGCCGTAAAAATTATGCACACGTACCCTCAGCATCGTAAACAGCTCTCCATGTAAGCTAGTTCATCAAAAACAACTTGTAAAGCTCTCACACAAGCAGGGCTAGGACCAACAACTCTGTCACTTCCCATAGCACTCATTTTGAATTTCCTTCCACTTTCTTTAAATAGTTTCTCCAAAGAAATCGGGTGAATGGACGAATCATATTTCCAAAATTTCAGTGAAAATAGATAGTTACCATTTCTGTTTGAGGTCAACAACCTGTTGAACATCAAAGACTGCGGATTCCAGAAAAATGGGCGGGCTTTCGAAACTACCTGTTACATCGATCTGAACTATCAGTACCTTCATGCGTCTGATAATTTGGCATCTGAATACTGTTATATAGGTGGATAAAAAGCAAGAATCCAGACTCACTACTCCAATATCAATCCTCCCACCCCCAACAGTCAACAAAGCACGCTCGCCTTCTGTACTCCAACCCTGCAAATACCTGTTATTCAAAGGATTCGTACATCTCCCCCAAATATCCTTCGTACTCTTAAAACTCAACAACATATCCAGTAAACTTATCTTGATATACGGTATCACCCCTACATATTTTAATAATCTGACCATTACTCCATCCTTCTCAGCTTATTCCCAATATTAATACTATCCAACTATTATATTGAATCCTCCGACTATAAAAGTTTAACCTCCCAATTCAATATAGACCCCTCAAACCTCCAACCTTCCAATTTTCACCGCCTGCGACACACAATTCGATATCTCAGATCCTCACGCCTTAAAGACATGTAACATCTATTCCGACCCTAAGTAAATTCGTCCCCCCAACAAGCTAAATCTTCACCACCCTCCACGAAATCTATAGCTCCCAAAAAACTACATAAACACCATAAGACAAATATCCACCACCCCACCAATCTACACAATCCAAACCACCCCCAATCTCTTCTTCAAGCAACGATATTTCCTAAATCATCCTTCTAACCGGAAATACTCTCTATGTTCAACAGTCCCGACCTAAATTACTATCAAAAACAACTCACCAACACCAAAGAAGAACCTTACCCTCACTTAGCTAAATCCAAACATTTAGCCTCCATTTCCCCGACTTTCTCCTCCATCCTCCTCCTCATTTCCAAAAAAACCTCTTCCCAGCCGATAAAATCAATCATCACCACCCCCTCCAGAAAAAGGAAATTACTATCTCCCCCCCCTACGCCTCACCTCACCCACTCAAACCCAATAAAATAAGATAAATTAAAGATCTCTAACCCCCCAACCTCCAAACCACACATCCATCCCAACCCAAAACTCAATCCGAAACACGACACCCCTCTCTCTCCAACCTCCCTCCCTCCCTCCATTCACAACAATCTAGAATTTAATCAAGTCAAAGATAAAGAATTCCACAGTATATACGCATGGAGCGATTCAAGGAATAGATGATAGGGATAAATTCATGCGCGAGTGATATGGTGAAATAGAGGAGTATGCTGATTTGGGTTAGGAAGATGGGGTGGGATTAGGATGGACAAGAGATTTTCGGGGAGAGAGTTGTTGAAGTATGTGTGTGGGGGGAGGTTAGTTATTGATGGATGGGTTAGGGGGGTGAAAATGAAAATAGTTTGAAGGTAATTTTCACTCGAGCTCCCGTGAGATGACAATGGTTTATATAGATAGATGTGCGGAAGTAGTGTAGTAATCTAGGCTTCGAATCCTGCTTTGGTAAGATTACTTGGAAGCTTAGAGGGATAGGAATAGGAATAGAGAGGAAATACTGTTAGCTCTCTTGAAACCACCACTTACGATTTTACGTTCTGGTGTGAAATGAAATCACTAAGAACATTTTCAATTCACAAATCAACAATTTACAGGCTCAAAAAACGAAAATTGCGAAAAGCCGGCCTGATCAAGCCCAGGCTCAGGCAGGATATACCCTCCCTTCATTGACCATATTCAAAAAAATAAAATAAAATGCATAATTAAATGCATCCCAATCATAACAATGACCAACCAAGTTGTGCACCTTTCCTTCCAATTCGCCTCTTCTCGCCAGCCATACACAAAGGAGAAAATAAATAAATAAATAAGAGCGGAGGAGTCCCCTCCGCTAACCCGTTCCTTTGGCCCCTCTCACCCAGACGCCTTGCACAAGACTCCCTGAAAATGTTGACATCTCAATATACAAGTCCCTACGCTTTACCCACCCAACTCCGAATATTGCGCTTTTACCGCCAAACAAAACGCCCTGTACATGGTATGTATCGTACTATGTCAATGCCCTCCTCGTATGAACAATGATAAAAATGGTTTTTTGTCGTTTCTTGTGAGTGATGATTTTTTTTCTTCATCCAATCATCAATTTCGTGATGGCCCCCGCCGATCCGGGTATATATTCTCTGAATTTGAACCTTGCCCTTTTATCAACCTTCTCACTCGAGTTTCTTCACTACGGACCCCTTTCATCATGATACAGCCGACCTTTTTCTATCCTCGCCTCTTCGCCGCCATGTTGCTTTCGTCGTATTCCCAGCTCCGTTTGAGACCTCCTTCGTATACACTCGCCACGCTCTCTTGCCACATGCTAGGGCTCACGAAACTCGGTATTGGCGCTCCAGAGTATTGCTGAGGAGGAATAGGTTGCGTTCCTGGTGGTAGACTCACATTAGGAAGGGATTGTAACTCCGGTAGAGTCGGAATTTCTTGTGCACCTGAAACAGGAAGTTTTAGAGGGTGAACTTGAGGAGGAGGAGGAGCGGAGGTGTTCTGAGATGGGTTCGTACCAAATGTGGTATTCCACTGGCTAGAGGGGTGTTAGCTTGCTAAACATGGCCCTTGAAATAATTATAATGGCTTACTCAAAGATTCTAGATGGATTCCAGTTTGAGGAATCATTTATTGGGACCCCTGTTGGAAGGGGAGGTTGTGGGCCACGCTGGCCGGTGGCCATCATGACCAGAGACTGTACAGCAGGAGAGTCACTCTTGGTGTCCACACCTCCAGCGGAGATCGGCGGAGAGATAGGATGGGCAGTATAACTGACTTGTTGAGGAACATGGTGCTCTAAGGCTTGCGGAGGAACTTGTGCGCTTCCCTGACGGTACCCGGGGTTTACCCTTGGTGATGAAGAGTGGACCGGCGCACCTGGACTGCCGTATGGGAATGTTGGCTTAAGAACGAACGGCTTCCGTATATCAGCAGAGAAGGCTTCACGGAGAGCATCGATCTGATGTTGCATGTCGGGCATCGGCCATGAGCTGGTACACTTCTCTAAGATTCTCATATGGCGCGTGAAATACTCCCGTGCATCCGCATTCAGATCGGGATCTGGAGATGTAATGGCAACCTAACGTTTCTTTTAGTCTCAGCAATATTGTTTGATGGAACATTCCCTTACCAGGTGGAGGACGGTACATGTTAAGATAGAATAAATAGTGAAATTGATGCCGCGTTGCATGCAAAGAAGCCCAGTCAATCCAAATGACTGCAAGATGGCCTCCTGTAGACGGCAGAGTAGTTTTGCAGATGAGTAGCAAATCAACATATGGTGTTTCCAACCACCGTCCATCCCAGTTGGCTCCATAAAGGTGAGTTGAGGTCGGTGGAGCATGATAATGCTCAGGTAGTAGTAAGAATGAAGATTTCCAATGAAATGCGATGGCAGCCATGGAGGAGATCCATCCGGAGGAAACGTTATTTGTAGATCTCCAGGTAGGTCGTTCATCCAGGACTCAAAAGACGGATTCAGCTGTACGAAGTCCGGATCAATACCCCAGTCCTTCCGTTTCTTGACTCGCGAATAAACATTGTTCATCCTTCGAACATTGCGTACAACCCGGGCGAAATACGTGAAGTTGCGTGTGATGTGAAACTCTACGTCATCGTTTCCCATTATTGCTCTTGGGATGCTAAAGTCGACAGACTCCATATCGACTGCTAGATCCGTACGCCCTTTTAAATGTTAGATATAAACCTACAAATATTTAGGACAGGCCAAACCTTGAGGAGACCCTATCATCAATTCGCAAACAAATATCGACTGCCAAATTCGGGTCTTGGTAACACAATCAGCCTGGTCAGAGCCGCAAGGTCTCCCGGCTTTATGCTCCTCGAAATGCTCATCCAGACCAAGATCCTTACCCATCTGCAAACACTGGACAACAGTCATCCATGACCGAAAATAGTAACCGCGTTTAGGGACCGCCTCTTTTGCTTTCAACGCAATCAAGGTTGCCTGTAGAGTACTTAACCGTGGAACATCCATGAAAGAATCAGAGTGCTCTATCTAATGATTAATTCCGCATCTTCTCAAGGGGCTGGGGGGAATCTCACTTGATGCAAGGGCTAGCCATTGGTGCCCCTGTGAAGGCTCATCCGCAAGTCGCCCGGCTATTGCGAAAATTGCTTCGAGAATGAGAGGCGAAATAGACTCCCGATTTGTATGCCATTGATGGTAGAATAGAGCTTTGTTGAGTACTGGAATATAAGGGTGGACATTGGTGAAATACATATCAAAATAATGGAGGACAGTGTCGTCACCCGGCATTAACTCTGGCGGGATTCTAACCTTCATATCTGGACCGGAAAGCGTGGATGGTAGCGAATGCTTATATTCGTCCAAATCCTCAAATACTGGTTCCTCCACCAAGGTTTTGGTCTTCGACTTGTTGTTGAGATAGGGAGCTAAATTATTCAGCATTTCGCGTCTGGCCGCTTCCCTACCCTTTGACACATACCTGTTCCAGCTTCGTTCATTCGCAGCTCGCCTAGTAAGTCCGCTAGATTTTGCTGTCCATACTGGTCCTGCTCATAGTTTTCAGGCGACTCTGGGTGTTGGGGTTGTTGTGTTATTGGAGGTGTAGGAAACACAGGTTGTGGGGGATAATGTTGATGTTGGTCGATTATACTCACGGGAGTTTGCATGGTGCTATAATGCATATTAGGCTGGCTATGAGCCGACGGCGGTTCTGGATAAGATCCTGGCTGATGGACTTGCACATATTCGGGATACGACATCTGTTGCGTGTATATTGGGGGAATATTTCGCTGCGGGCCAACTAATTGCTGCTGCATGGGAACTTGTTGGTGGTAATCATCGTCGGCGCTGCCGCCGCTTTCGTATTCTACCCTTTCTGGCTCGAAGCCCTGGGGATTGGTTTGGAAGTCGCGATCGTAGTTGACAGTTGGAGGGACGCAGTGAAGTTTTAGTCTTATGCAGGCCGAACATGGCCATGTATTCGTCGTGGCTGCATCGCACTTTATCTTTCTCCTCCGGCAACCTTCGCAAGCTCGCATCACTGCGCGCCGTCAGTCTTGAGGTGGAGGATCCCGTTTCCCACGCTTACCTTTCAATCGCTTGTGGCGGTTGTGTTCGTCGACAAAGACATAATCTATGTACTTGTCAGACCTGATCCACATCTCCATGGGGGGGATTCGCATCGCACTCTTCTGGTTTTCTCTTTGCCCACCACCACCAAAGTTATTTGGCGCAAACGAAAAGCTCTGCATCTGGGAGCTCTGGGGGAGAAGTCGGCGCGTTCCCGAATCTCCAACCATTATGTGTCGAATCGAGGATAATGCGAAAATGGAGGAGAATTGTAGTCTGGGCGTTAAGGCGCGGACCTAATCCTCCACCGAGATATCGATATCCTGGACAAGAGCCCTCGGGTTGAGCCTAGATGAAGCGACTGATTGCAGCGACAACCAGCAGCGATCTGAATTGTTGATAGCGGGTAGGTTGGGGGTTTATAGGACCGGCAGGGTTCCGAGCACCTCCCACGTAATGAGCGAATGTTCCCTGGCTCTGAATCTCTTAGCAAGGCCACGAGCCTGGACTAATTAAGAACAAAGTGATTGGGCATGGACGGCGGCATAGGGCGATCAGGGCATACCTATAATGTGGACGTGGAATTGGCAGGTGGGTGGGTGTACCAACTTGGTACCAGAGTGGCCGTTGCAGAAGTACCACCAGACAAAATTGCTTGAACTGCGGCTGCCGCCAGCTTACCCGCGCAAACGGCCGTTTGATTGCTCTGGCGGGCCCAGTCATGCACGAGGAGCTGTCGGGGAGGTGAGGCGTGTAGCGGGCGAGAGCAGTGGAGAGTAGCGCAGGTGCGCGGAGGCTGGAATGGGTGCAGTCAGGAACGCGCTTCAGGATGTCGAGAGACACAGCGAGGCCCTGCAGCGTGGTTGTGGGTGAGCAGTGAGTCCCAGAGCATCGAGCAAGTGCAGCGGCGGTGCTTGTGCAGGACGGCCGCCGTAAGCCTGGCCTGGCGCTGGGCCTGGGTGAGGAGTGAGGAGTGAGGGATTATGTGGATGGCGTCTGGGGGGCAGGATGTCAAGAATGAGTGGGACGCCGGGCAGCGGTATCGTGTTCCTTGTCGGGAGGACGGGGGTGGGGAGGGGCGTCGAGGTAATATTATTGCCCCTCTTTCGAGCATCGAGCAGACTTGCCGTGCAGGCTCGACAGGCAGCCCGCGCGCGCACAGCGAGGACTTTGGACGGGCGCCAGGGTCGCCGCCCCTGCGCGACGGATCTTGCGCAGGCAGAGGAGCCCTGGTGCTGGCAGCAGTGCAATCTTCACGTGCAAGACGCTGCGAGGGGGCAGGGAGATTTGGCTGGATGCCGAGGAAGCGGTCAGGCGGAGAGGCGTGGCTGATAAATCTCCCCGCGCAGTGGAATGACCAGATCTCCAGCAGCACACAATCGCACCGGCGCAGCGTCCTCGACGTTTGCGTGCCACCACGGCCAGAGGGCACCGGTGCACATGGGCACACTGCAGTGGCCGCCCGTCGCTGGGAAGGCCCAGGGCGGCAGCTCGCCGAGCGGGATTCTGCGATCAAGAGCGCGAGCGTGGAGGGGCGATCGCTGGCCATTGCAGGAGAACGGGGGCCGACAGCGTGGTGTTTCTGGCAGTCTGCAACGGCTGCGGCTGAAACGTGGCGGAACAGGATCTTGCGGTGTCGGTGGTCGTTGCTGGGCGCTGGGCCCGGCTCTGGTGTCGATGGGACGGCTCTCGCGAGCGCAACCAGTTTTCGCGAGTCGCCGCGTTACTGCTAAAGGTGCCGCTGCTAAACCTCTACGCGACGACTGTAACGTAACCCCTTCAGCAATAGCGCATGACAATCCGCACGCTTCTCGTCTGAAGAGCCTGGTGAAACATTGAAGCAAATCGAGTGTTCTTAATTGCCTATCTCAACCTAGGCGGCTGCCCTAGCGGTGGCTAGGCGGGTTGGGGATGATGGAGGTCGGAGGCAGGAGGCACGCAGGAGGCGCGCCTGAATCTGCAGAGCCGAGTCGTGGATGTGTGGTGGATTGTGAGGTGATGCTAGCTTGGCCATGGCGCCGTCCGCACAGAACCTCACCCATCCTCGCTCTGGTCTTGTGGTCGAGGCCAGACCGTACCCTACCCTACCCGCCTACCGTGAATTCATCATAGCAAGGGCCTTTTCGCGTGGAGGATGGGGATCAGAAACCGCGAAGTGAAAAGAGGCCTCCACCACCTGCAGCTCGCCGGCCGAACACCCCGAAAGGCGTGGGTTTGGAAACATCGTGCGGCAGCGAGCAACGCTCCTGCACATCCGGCGACAAGGTGTTTGTTGAGTGACTGCAAGCAAGACATCCGCTCCCGTTCCCGACCATCAGAACTCCTCTCTCACAAGATCCTGTACGGTGCTGTAGAACTGCAGATCCATTGTTGCGTGACCACGCTGTGTCCCGTCGCTAACTTCGTCGTCTCCTACAGCAACGGCCCTCACTCGTCAGGCCTCGTTTAGGAGCCAGGAGCCGGTACTCAGTACTCAGCACCCAGCCCAAGACAGGCCCTGGCATCCCAAATTGCTCAACATTCAACGCGCCCCCCGAGCCTCCCAACCAGGCGGAATGTGCACGCACTCAGAAGTCAGCACCACCCCTACTCGCGATCACTCGGTCAGGTAGGTGGAGTCTGATATCCAGGTTCTAGGGCGCAATCCATTGCGGCCCTGTGGAGCCCGTGGAGCTCGTGGAAAGTTCCTTGGGGCTTCTCCTTTCTCAGCCGCCTACCCCGCGCATCTCTGGAAGACTGGTTTTCGGGCGCAAAAGCGCATGAAGGCCAATCTGAGGGACTTCCAGATGCTGCCGTGTCCTCCATGTGGCTTGGCTTGACTTCTTTGGACTGTACACTACGGAGGTAGGCGGCACAGGTCCTGGAGCCAGAACGTTTGGCTGTTCCATGCATAATGCAGGCCCCTGTCGTCCGACGCGGAAGGGCGCGGAAAAGCCCTAAGGCAAGTTTCCCTGTCCGGCTGTGTGCAGGAACCTTTCCAGCCACAATCGTCAAACCATAATGGATTCTTCCTGAGTTACTGGCAACAAGATGAGCCTGGGAACTCACCTCCAGAAGACAAACACCAGTCGACTTCCACAGCTCTCTGGAAAAAGAATTTGTATTCCTTCACTCAACAAGGGGAAAACACCCTCCTTCAAAACACTTGGAGGCGGCGACGACTGAAAAGTAGCTGTTAATTTCTATAGCCCATGTCCCATTTGTATTATGTCTGAAGCCTAGCCTCTCTATGAACTCGAGTCAGGAGAAATGTATGATATAGCGTCTTACCCAACAATTGGTCGGGGAACACTTTTCCAAGTTGGGGCCGAACCAAAAACCTTAAGTGGCGCACATATGCGTTAAATCTGCTATACGAGTCCGAGTTATTAGGCTTATGTTAAAATATAACTAGTGCCGCCACAGGATGGAGGAAGGTATGGCTTGAGATACAAAGTGAGTGCAGGAAGACTTGGACCACATGAAAGCCACGCGCTCTAGAAAACGCCTGGGGAATCCATGGAACACACTTTTCGACGCCAGCAGGGTAGCAGGCACTATGACGGTCTAATACTAGCTATGCCTGAGAAGAGGCCTAATGATTTCGCTGATCAGCTATTTGGCAACACAAGAGAGAAGGCTTCGAACAGAATTCTTCGGCCGCCACATTGAGAGTGAAGGCTGGGACGCTTCGATAAATGCCAGAATAGCAATTGAAGCAGGCAGGTAGAGTTAGGTATGGTGGAGGAGTGCCAGCAGCAAGATGTTGGCTTGGCACTATTGATGCAGGGGTTATTTAGGCCTGGGATTCAAGGCATTAGGAGAATTGGCGATATCAAAAAATTGATAAGCACCGTGCCCAAATCAACGTCAATCTATCTGCAAAACCTCACAGTTCACCCATACAACCCTTGAGTCGTGGATCTCGTTGCGTTCTAGGTACACATGCGACCTAATATATGCAAATAAAGAACCATACAACCAGCTTCTGCTCCAATATCCAACCCTTCGCCTCCCACGATGGCGACTTTAGATAATGCCAACCCTACTATCCTGAGTGTTTCTGAGCTTCCAGCTCACAGGCAGAGCAGGCGCAACAAGGAGACATCTACGGGTAAACATGGGGTCAAGGAGCTCTTGATGGCAAAGCCCAGCTATGCTATGGATCCATTCTATATGTCAGACTTTTCAGATACCGACTCCGATGATTCTACAGTTGAGCCTATCGACGAGCAAGAAATATACGGTGAGTTTGCCTCTCCTTCATCCATTGCATGTTCTACAAGCCTTGAATCCCCCACGTTTAGGCGGGAGTGTATTATGATTTCCAGAGAATCTTACGCGGCCAAACGCTTGAGTTTTTTTTAAATGCAGCAAACCTATCTTTAGACTTGCGCGCTATAGTTGCACATCAATTGTTTCAGCCACGTAGCTCCAAACACCTCCTTGTTGCTGCTTTTGAGTTGAAGAAGATCTGGAGAAATTATAGCGGTTGTGGATGATCTGACGACTGACGTTTCATAGACCTTATTGCTCCAATATCCGACCCGGAACACCCACTTTCACTGGAATCACTTGGAGTGGTTAGGCTTCAAGATGTTCACTTGATATCCCCTCCAGATCTCACCAACCCTGCTGCACTATCTCGAGTTCTGGTCGAGCTTACTCCAACAGTTGCACATTGCTCCCTAGCAACTGTCATTGGGCTTGGCGTACGGGTCCGCCTTGAACAAGCTTTGCCCCCATCCTTCCGAGTCGAAGTTAAGATCAAGAAAGAGACCCACAGCCAAGCTGATGATGTCAATAAGCAATTGGCTGACAAAGAACGTGTGGCAGCTGCCCTCGAAAACTCGAACTTGATGGGAATATTGCGGAAGATGATGAAGCCCTGTCTGGAGAACTAGGCGTATGTGCTCATATCACTGTATCGCATCCTTCTCTCTGCGTCTGCGATCTATAACACAATTAAGCGCGCGGATAATGCTCCCCGGATTCTCGACTGCACTTGACCAAGAATAGGCAAAAATGAGGCCGACAAGCTGGAAGTGGATGACAAGATCACGTGCAAGAACCTGGGATCAGTTCGAGTAGCGCCCGCCCATGCGTCTTGCTAGGATAACGGCAATTCCCACCGATACAAAAGCCGATATTTGTTCCAGACAAGGTGTCGAACCTTGCCTCATGCAAGCTCGATGCATTGGCATCACATCCTTGGCCCATCTCGGGGTCTTTAGGCTCTATCGTGGATCACCGCAACCGCGAAATGCCCCTGAGTTCCGCTCCGAGCAACGATAAACGAATCTTTGGATCGAACGGACATTCCGCTCCTTGTCGTTGGCTGGTTTCTACTATGGAAATACCTAATAAGAATCTTATGGCTTCAAATAAAATAGTGTTTTCCAGGTTTTACCAAATCAAAAGTTCACTAGCCCTTGCCAATGCGCTGGGATTAATCCCACCCTGTCTCTATCGCCTCTAGCCTTGGAAATGGTATCAACCTCGTGCGGTGACCCAAAAAGTCTCCAAGAAAGCAACCTTGTCGCGTACCCACTGTGCCATGTCATTTCTTCTCCCGTCTGCCCCACGGACGGATTGTCGTTAGACCCATACCAGCTCGCTACTCGTCCCAAAAATGATTCCACCATTTATCCTCGATCCTCCAGCGGCCACCCACCATCATAAACGGCGACCACACCCCTCGCACTTCCAAGTCGTCATATCTCACCTTGTTACGCGTCCCCTCTCTCCCACCCGATAAATACCATGCCACAACCCCTCCCTATAACAATGCCCCCAGTCCATACCAAACCAGAGAAACCCCATCTTCGCAGGAAACTCGCAGGAGAAATGTACACCACTCACACGCGCCCATTTTCTTACTGTATTATTCCCCGCCCAGCACGGCCTTGGACAGATAAGCATAAACCAGCAACGGACCAAGAAGTCTTTCCCCTTCAAGTTACTCAATCTCGAATCTCTGTCGTCATCCGTATATCCATATGTGCACGATCCCTCTCGATGTCACTAGAGAAAATGATTTGAGATTATTTCAATTTCACAACGGGAAACCTCTCTTTTCAAATTCCCCCCCCCTTCCCAAGAATAAGGTTCATCTGATCCCTAACTTTCTCGTGACGTGGCACCCACCAGCCATTCAGAGTTCCCAAATTCCCGATACCATGGTCCCCAAACTATGCATTGCCAAATTTCGAAATATTGATTTTTCGCAAATTTACTACTTATATAAGGTCTTTTAAGTGCAGGATTCCAAGGCCAATTTGAGTTTTTTTTCCTACCGCTGAGCCAGCAGACGGCACTTGCTTTTCAATACTTTTTTCTGGAAATTATTTGACCTCGTCTTGCCAATAAAAGAGGGCAATATTTAATGAGAAAGAATTTGTTGGGGAGAGGGTCTGTTCTGTCTCTTTTCGTACTATTGATTTTTGAGAGGGTACCGAATATGGTACAGACCTCTCATGTACCAAAGTACCATTTGGGAAATGCAGTCATACGGATTTGCCGAGATGCATGAAAGGGGCAAATAAACCATTCAGACGTCCACAGAAAGGAGAGAAAAAAAAAACTTTGTATGACTGACTCGTTGGCTCTTACAGCGTAGAATGACATGTTGAAAATCACCGATTTTCCTCTTAGAATGATAAGATATTTTTGAGAGCTCTCTTCTTTACAGATATCCTTTTCGAATATTTCGGTGATAGGACATAGGAGACTACCTCGCGAAGCTTTTAATAAAAGCCGGCCTATTTAATCTCGATATTTGGAGATTATTAATCGTTCTCCATTTCGTTATATTCCTACAGATATAATTCTGATCCTTCCCTGGTGACGCCTGGGATTCCCTCGGATTGTTACGATCGAAGCCATACCCAATTAACTCCATTTACATTTTTCTCCGTCTCTCTCTCTCTCTCTTTCTCGCTTCGCTTCACTCGACTACACAACCATAACCTTTTTTTTTTGTTGAGTCTATCTATTCTTTCTACCCTTCCAAAAGTCCTGATTCCTTCAAACTGGAGAACAATTCCGGCTCCAGAAATTTCGCCACACTTACATCCTCACTCAACCCTTTCCTTCTCCTCGTCTTCAACACAAAATCTCTTGCCGTAGCTTGCGCACTAGCCGGTTCCAACGGTCTCAAAATAACATCCTTATCCAAAGGATCCCCAGGAACGATACTCCAGCGATCAAACACGAGACTCAGTGTGGCCTGACCTTGAGTATGAATCCGCAGATCCGTTTCAAATCCAAAGGAATCAATGACAGGTATAAGACCACTAACGCGATATAATGGGGTGCCTGCAATGGGCCCATCAGATAAGACGTGGCCACGGCGGCGTGCAAGAACTGTGTACAGTGATGTGACGGAATCGGCTGGTCCTATCATCGAACAGGAATATACTGGCTCCATTAGTCGTGGGGAAGCCATGAGGAAAGATGAATAGCAGGCACGGCGGGAAGTGGGGATGATCTGGCCGCCTCCCCGGAAAATCGCCTCGGGAGCCAATGCGACGTCCATGATTTTGAACTTGGTGTTGCGAATTGCTACAAGGGTTGTTAGAATAATCACTCGGAGCGGCCGTATTATTGACCAATAGAACATATAGGAAAATGGGGTTACACCGCTTCTTCATCAACTTCAAGAAAAAATGCAAATTGGTAGTGGATGCCGCCAGTATCTCTGGGGTGTGGGGGTGGAGGTGGAGGTGGAGGAAGGGTGGACTTACGCTCTTCACACAGTGGACCTTCGCGAGTTGCCCAGCTGAATCCTTGGCGAATGGTGTCCCTTACTGTATGCAGAAGTTGTTTATCCACCTAATGATGTCAGTGAGAAGGACCGATAGGGTTACCGCGGAAGGTCAACTTACCTCAGACGGCAGCGTATCATCTTGAAGGATATTCGGTCCCAAGTCGTCGGGTCCAAATGCCCATATGCTTCTGGAAGCAAGCAGGTCCCATCCGTAGTTTTCCTCGAAGAACTTCCCAATTACGCGATTGGCGCTCCTGATACTGACCTTTCCGCTTTCGATATCTTCCGCAATGCCTTGATCCAAAGGTTCGGCGACCATCGTGATCTTGTTCTTTTTGTTCGGAGTCTGCGCATAACATTTGATAGCGGAAGTCTCGACGACAGTCTCGCAAAAGCGGGTGACTGGATCAGACACTTTGATTTCCATCTCGGCATATAAGCGACGCAAATCATGGAGCACACAATCCATGTATAGCTCGCCTGTTCCCAAAATAACATGTTCACCGGATTCTTCCACCTTGGTTGTGATCAGAGGATAGCTCTTGTTGATCTTTCTGAGCCCATCCAGCATCTTGGGTAATTCCGATGGGTTGATGGGTTCTACAGCAACTTTGAAGACGGATTCGGTAAAATGAGTGATGGGTTTGAAGATGTAAGCATCCTCTTCGCCAGGAAGAGTAACCGGAACGATAGTGGCCGATTTAACAATAGAGTTCTCCACGCCCCCTAGCAGGACCCAGTTACCAGCTGGTACACCGTCTGTGGGTATACTGTACCGGGACTCTGCTATCCAAACATCCGAGATAGTCGCTAAAGCCATATCCTCTTCATCGTCAATAGAATAGCCTTCGCCAAGAACCCTGACTTGAGTACCGGGCTGGGCCGTTCCGCTCATAACCCGTCCAAAAGAGTAAAATCCTTTGGCATCGCTTGTGTTGAATAGCTTTGAAATCTGAATAACCAATGGCCCATCCTGGTCACATGCATTCATGGATTTGACAACATTTGTGTCTAATGGGCCAGTATAGTACCGTTCCACCTTACTCTGTGCTGCTTCTACTGGAGAAGGAATATGCTGAACAACCATGTCGACAAACCCAGTACATGGCCCAAAGAAGCGTTCGCAAACGAGCTTCAATAGGACTGTTGCATCAGTCTTATATTGTGATGGTTTGAGAACTATTCCTAGCGTCGCTAAAGTGTCCTTCAAGTCGCTGGGGCTTTCGCTGATGGTGTGAGAGTAGATTTTGTAAATAGGCTCGAGGATGAAATTGACGAAGGAGCGCTTAGCTCGCTCTTCGACCGCCTTCCTAGTGAATGAACGTTTCTTTGGATTGTAGAAAATATCGCCCCATAACCTCCGGGCAAATTCTGGGGCATTGATGCCCGGCATGCCATTTTTCTTTGGCGCGTAAGTGTCTGCATACATTTTGGCAAAAGATTGCAAGGTAAAACACCAACCCATACTACTGCAAGCGAAGAGAACATTTTCCTTCTCGGGACTCAAACGCCACTTCTCCCCTTGGCCAGGTAGGGTTGCCTCAATGACGGTGTTGACCTCTTCAATAACATGCTTTAATTTGAAGTAAGCATCATTCGGAGGAAGTTTCAGCTCAAGAATTAATCGATCCATTTTGTTGACCACAAGTACTAAGGGAAGTCCTTCGAGCACCGCATGCTTGATAATCCGTTCCGTATTGACTTGAACCCCTTCGACTACGTCAACGACAAGCACTACACCGTCTACTAGGCGGAGAGCTGATGCCACTTCATCAACAAAGTTGACGTGGCCAGGCGTATCGATAATGTTTAACAAATGTGATTTTCCATGGGTACTCTGTAGTACAAGACTCATCGGGGCTGCTTTCATGGAGAGTCCACGGTCACGCTCAAGCACATGGACATCTGTGTATCTCAGTTGCTCGTCCATTTTCTTTCCAGTTCTCTTGTCCAGGCGCTCTGTTATGTCATGTGTCTCGAGGACAAGCATATCCATTAACGCGGTTTTGCCATGATGCAAATGTCCAGCAAAGGCGATGTTTCGAATCTGGTCCGGAAAATTCATCAAATCCGTCATGAAGCTTCGACTATAAAAAACCGGTGGAAGATCTGCTTCCTGGATAGTGAAACTTTTGACTTCGACTGGCGCAATAATGGGCTGCGAAAGGGGCTGGGCATCCTCTTCCTGTACCATAGTCTCAACATCTTCTCCATAGACTTGCTGTGCGGTGGGATAGTACTGTTTGTCTTCATGAAGTATAACGGCATTGGACGGTCCTTCATCTAAAGACATGTTAGCTTTACCTAGGTCCACGACATAAGTAGCCCGTAACTTACCATCAAGCTCCATTAACTCCTGCCCCGTCGCCACAGGTGGTGCCTCCTCTGGATATTCCTCATCGTAAACATATGCGCCAGCATCAACCGCATGTTGGCTATCCTCCTCCTCTGATTCCTCTGCCTCGCCGATGAAATTACCGAACCTAGACGAAAGTTAGTTTCTGTCGAATTTTTAAGATGCTGGGGTATACCTACTCGTCATAAAGGTCATCCATCTTGATCAAAGTCCTGGAGAGAAAGCCGTAAGGTAAGTGTGGAGGTTGGATTGGCTCTCTTCAAACCTCATCCAGGCAGATCGCGAAGGCGAGCCTCGAAATTTTTGGCTAACCAGATGCTAGCGTTCTCAGCACGTGACGTAGCCTTGCATGGCTGTCAAGCCCCGATTGGCGCAATTCTGCCTTTTTTTCTCAAGCACAACATTATAATATAACCTTGCACACCTGAGCTCGTTATCTTTTGGCCAGAACATCTGCACAAGTTATTGGACAAAGAGTGTTTCATCCCAGTGCCCATCCAATCAATCAGCCTGTAGGCCGCTTCTTCTTATTAATCGAGGCCCTCTTCCGAAGTGTCGAAGCTAAAGCGGGTACCTGGTTAGCTACCGGCTGCGGTGAAAAACATTGTTGAGCTTCCCTCGATCACTGATTAAAAATCCGGCCGCTTTGTCTCAGTCAGACCCAACCCCTCTTGCTCATATTGTCCTCAATTCCTCCTTCGTTTTCCCTCAAACTTCAATCCAATCGTAACTTCCATCAAGATGTCTTCAAACCCTCCTGTCTATATTGTCTCTGCTGTCCGGACACCTATTGGGTCTTTTCTGGGGTATGTCCAACTTCCGTTTTCTGCCAAACCTTAATGGAGGGGTCAGACAGAGGTTAACGTGTGACAGTTCCCTTTCCAGCCTGAGCGCAACACAACTCGGGGGCATTGCCATTAAAGGTATGAGCGATCAAGGAGCCCAATTCTGTCGAATTATGAGTCTAATGCTTTCTTTTAGCTGCCGTCGAGCGTGTCCCAGAAATCAAGCCGGAAGATGTTGAGGAGGTCTTCTTTGGCAATGTCTTATCGGCAAAGTAAGCAAATATATTGGACGCCTCCCAATGTGCAGAGCTAAATCCCAAAAGCCTCGGACAAAACCCAGCTCGTCAGTGTGCGATTGGTGGCGGTCTCTCTGAGGCTGTAGTCTGCACTTCCGTCAACAAAGTTTGCGCCTCTGGCCTCAAGGCAATTATCCTCGGTGCTCAAACAATTATGACCGGCAATGCCGATATCGTTGTTGCTGGCGGTACCGAGTCGATGTCCAACACTCCTCATTACCTCCCAAACCTTCGAACCGGAGCCAAATACGGAGACCAGTCCCTTGTTGACGGTGTCTTGAAAGACGGTCTAACAGATGCCTATGGGAAGAAAGAACACATGGGTCTTGCAGGAGAGGAGTGCGCATCTGATCACAGCATTACCAGAGAACAA
Source organism: Neobulgaria alba (assembly GCA_003988965.1). Lineage (NCBI taxonomy): Eukaryota > Fungi > Ascomycota > Leotiomycetes > Helotiales > Gelatinodiscaceae > Neobulgaria > Neobulgaria alba. Next base: position 80,561 of record QYAM01000021.1, read on the forward strand.
CAAGACGATTATGCAATTAAATCATACCAAAAGGCACAAAAAGCAACTGAGGCAGGGCTTTTCAAGAATGAAATTGTTCCCGTCGAAGTAAGCGGAGGTCGTGGAAAGCCAAATATCAAGATCGAGAAAGATGACGAAGTCAAGAACCTCAACATCGATAAGCTTAAGGCCATGCGACCAGCTTTCCTTCCCAACGGTGGCACTGTTACTGCGCCTAACGCAGCCCCAATCAACGATGGAGCATCTGCTCTTGTCCTTGTTTCAGAAGCCAAGTTGAAGGAACTCGGACTCAAGCCCCTGGCCAAGATCTTAGGCTGGGGTGATGCAGAACAACAACCAAGCAAATTCACCACAGCTCCAGCTTTGGCAATACCTAAAGCCATCAAGCATGCTAAAATCGATGCCTCGCAGGTCGACTTCTATGAAATTAACGAGGCTTTCTCCGTTGTCGCTTGCGCTAATATGAAGATTCTTGGCCTTGATGAAGCCAAGGTCAACATTCATGGAGGTGCTGTTGCAATCGGCCATCCTCTCGGATGCTCTGGTGCAAGAATTGTTACTACATTGATCAATGTATTGAGAGAGCAGAATGCCAAGATTGGTGTTGCTGGAATTTGCAATGGTGGTGGTGGAGCCTCCGCCATGGTTATCGAATCCTTACAATAGATATTCGCGTTTGGGATTGGGACTTAGACTCGACATATACTTAATGATAGATGATGGACGGCACTCGGCCATTTATGGTCTGGCAGGTTCCAACTCAACTTGGCCCTATGGATAAATTACTGATCAGAACAGCAACGTCTTAAAATAGGCTTGCCATTTGGCGAAAGTAGTAGAATTTCAATCGAACAGCTCTACCCCAAGTACCAGTAATAAAGTGGCACCGTTTCCAATGCGAACTTCATACATTAGATCGAGGCTTGTCTGTATGTGCCTATGTATTTTCATGCCTGTGAGCTTTAAGTGAATATTAACTTGAATTTTATGGTTTTCACGCTTCATTTCAGTTCATCCTGTTCTAGGGACACAAAAGAGTCTTCACACGGGTTAATATGTCAGCTTTTATTCGTCCTGAAAGTAAATGGTTACAAGGCTAATTAGCAGCCTTGTCTTAGCGCTATACCAGCCAATAGGAGCTAAGCCAGCCTTGTGGGGTATCGACCGCTAACCTTAATCGAAGCTCTGGGCAAAAAAAAAAGTTGACGGCTTGAAGTCGAGTGTTTTCAGCCTTCATCTGAGGCCCCCGAACATTTCGATAATTCCAGGACGTCCGCGCATGTCACCATCGAGAGGGCTTTTCAAACATCTGCGTGATTTCGGAGGACGAGCGTAACAATGGTGAAAAAGGCAGTGTATGCACTCTCAGGCTACGAAGAATTGGGATGATCAGAGCAATCGATGAACTAATTATCTTACAGAGATTCGCGCATTCCCGCGCTAATACGGAATAATGTCCAAGAAAAGAAGCGCAGTTTCTTCGTTGTAGTTGGCGATCGATCGAAAGATGTCATTGTCCATCTCCACTACATTATGTCCAGTATGGACATGAAGCAAAACAAATCAGTACTTTGGGCATACAAGAATAAACTTCTGGGATTTACTAGTCATCGAAAAAAGCGCGAGACCAAGATAAAGAATGAGATCAAACGAGGAATACGGGAGGCTAATACCGAGGATCCATTCGAGCTTTTCGTATCGCTGCACGATATCCGATATACCTATTACAAGGAGACGGACAAGATTCTGGGAAATACTTATGGAATGTGTATCTTGCAAGATTTCGAAGCCATCACACCAAATTTATTGGCTAGGACAATCGAGACGGTCGAGGGAGGCGGACTCGTCGTTTTGCTATTGAAGGGAATGAAGAGTTTAAAACAGTTATACACGCTCTCCATGGACATCCACTCTAGATACCGGACCGAAGCCCACGAAGATGTCGTTGCAAGATTCAACGAGCGATTTATTCTTTCCCTAGGAAAGTGTGATTCATGTTTAGTCATAGATGATGAACTTAATGTGCTACCAATTTCTGGAGGCAAAACTGTCACAGCCCTTCCACCACCAGATCTAGATGAGCCGAAAACAGAATCGCAGCAGGAATTGGATTCTATGAAGGAGGCTCTTCATGATACACAGCCTGTCGGATCTCTAGTCACATTGGCGAAAACAGTAGACCAGGCAAAAGCCTTACTTACATTCGTTGATGCAATTGCAGAGAAGACGTTGAGGAGTACGGTCACACTTACGGCAGCAAGAGGACGGGGAAAATCAGCTGCTTTGGGCGTTGCAATTGCTGCTGCAGTAGCCCATGGATACAGCAACATTTTTATCACCTCTCCCAGCCCCGAAAACTTGAAGACTCTCTTCGAATTTATCTTTAAGGGCTTTGACGCACTCGGCTATCTGGACCACGAAGACTATTCCATCATTCAGTCCACAAATCCAGACTTCAATAAGGCTATTGTACGCGTGAACATTCACAGACAACACAGGCAGACGATCCAATACATCCGACCCCAGGATGCTCACGTTCTGGGGCAAGCAGAATTGTTGGTTATCGACGAAGCGGCCGCAATCCCATTGCCCTTGGTCCGAAGATTGATGGGTCCTTATTTGGTGTTTATGGCGTCCACAATTAATGGATACGAAGGTACTGGAAGATCTTTGTCTTTGAAGTTAATCAAGCAATTGCGAGAACAGTCGAGGGGCTCAGCAAATGCAAATGGCGGCGAAACTGCTCAAGTAGCAGATCGATCCACTGGAAAGACAGCCAAAATCCAAGATAGTGCATTCACTGGTGGAAGATCCCTACGAGAAGTTACACTATCTGAGCCCATCAGATACGCCAAAGGCGATAGTGTTGAGAAGTGGCTTAATATGGTCCTTTGCTTGGATGCTACACTCCCAAGATCGAAATTGAACACAACTCAAGGATGCCCGGATCCTTCACAATGCCAACTTCTCAATGTTAACCGGGATACCCTTTTTTCGTTCCATGACGTCTCTGAGAAATTCTTGCAGCAAATGGTTGCTCTCTACGTTGCTAGTCATTACAAGAACTCTCCAGATGACCTTCAGTTAATGAGTGATGCTCCAGCTCATCAATTGTTTGTTCTCGTACCTCCTATTGCTGAAGATAGCAAACACCTCCCTGAACCTCTCTGTGTCATTCAAGTTGCACTTGAAGGGAAAATCAGCAGAGAAAGTGTGGTGAACAGTTTGAGTAGAGGAAAAAGAGCAGCTGGCGATCTTATTCCTTGGATCGTCAGTCAGCAATTTCAAGACGACGAATTTGCTGGTCTATCTGGTGCTCGAGTTGTCAGGATAGCGACGAACCCCGACTATATCGGAATGGGATATGGTACCAAAGCACTAGAACTTCTAATCGATTTCTATGAGGGCAAATTTGCCAATCTTTCGGAAAGTCTTGACGTGCCAGAAGAAACTATGGCAAGAGTTACCGACGATGAATTAGCAGATGCCTCGCTGTTAGATGATAATATTAAAGTTAGAGATATTCGAAAAATGCCACCACTTTTCTCGAAGTTGTCGGAAAGAAGACCCGACGCCTTAGATTATATTGGTGTGAGTTACGGTCTCACCCAGCCACTGGTCAAGTTCTGGAAACGCGCTGCCTTTGCACCAGTCTACTTGAGGCAAACGCCTAATGAGTTGACTGGAGAGCATACGTGTGTTATGATTAGACCTTTAGGTGATCAGGGCTCATGGTAAGCAAGATCCTTTTCCAATCATTCAATGCTTCTCTAGTACTGACGGAAGAATACTCAGGCTCGGAGCATTCTCGAAAGATTTCCACCGCAGATTCCTAGAACTCCTCTCTTACCAATTCCAATCCTTCACTTCCATGCTTGCACTCTACATCGACGAAGCAGCTACCACAGGCTCCAAACTAGATTCCTCCATCCAGCCCTTACCATTCACCAAAACAGATCTCGATACCCTCCTCTCTCCCTTCGATCTCAAGCGTCTCGAGTCCTACTCAAACAACATGTTAGATTATCACGTCATCCTGGATCTCGTTCCCAGACTATCGACTGCATATTTCACAGGGCAATTAAAGTCCAATGTGAAACTCACACCTGTACAACAATCAATTCTCCTTGCTGTTGGACTGCAGAGAAAGGATATCTCAACGATTGAGAAAGAATTGAGCATTGAGTCAAGTTCACAAATCTTAGCGATGTTTATTAAGATCATGAGAAAGATGACAACTCATTTTAGCGAGTTAGTAACAGGAGCTCATGAAGCTGATATGCCAAAACAAAATCTTGGTGTCAGTGTCGCAAATGCGGATGCAGCTATGGATGATGAGATCATCGATAATAAATTTGTGCCTCTTGAAACGGGGTTAGAAGAGGAGCTTGAAGAGGGCGCCGATGAAGTTATGAAAGCGATGAGAGAAAGGCAGCGGGAGCTGATTGATGCTTTGCCTTTACATCAGTAAGTTCCAAAAATCTTCGCATTCAATTCCCCCGGACAAGATGCTAACAAGATTTAGATATGAAATCGAAGATGGAGCACCTGGATGGGCTGCAGCAGAAAAACAGGTGATGAACGCAACGAAAAGTGGAATTAAGAATCCTGTTGTTAGTGTAAAGAGTGCAAAGGAGAAGAAGAGGAAGATTGGAGAAAGTGCTGCGGAAATTTTCGCAGCAGAACAGGAAGAGCAGATTAAGAGTAAAAAGGCGAAGAAATCGAAGAAGAGGGATAAGGATAGGGCGTGAGGTAAATAGATGTAGCGACCACTTTGTACCAAAAGAAAATTAAAAAGAATAATGTAGATACATTCTAGTTGGCATGGCGTCTATGAAAAAGTTTGACCTTATCATGCGCCGTAATAATTTGTAGTAAGAAGTCTGATCCTAGAATCCCAAAGGGCCTAGCTCTCCGGGAATGAAACAAATAACCACTTTTAGTGTCTGCATTTTATAATATTTAGCAGTATAAGGTGATATTAGGATGACTAGCTAGGCTGCTAAACGGTCTAAATATAATAATTCAAAGAGGGACATTTACACTTTTGCCTGTCCTACAGGTTATACACCGTATGCTAAAATCAGCCGTTAATTTCAAGTCTATCTTCTCCTAGGAATGTATTGTAAGTTGCATCAGTTACACCTTCTCCAACGAACTCAATTGAACACCCCGAGCTTATAGGGGCTCATGCGATTGAAAATAATATAAGGGAGTAGGACTACTACGACTGAAAGTTACCTACCTCAGCTCCTCAAGGATATCGTTCTATTCATGCTCCGCATCTAATTGGTCGCATCTCCCCCTTCTCAAAACCTTTGATTCCTTCAGGCCTCCAAGTCATGACTCCAACCCAATAGCCACTATTTAAATATATCCCCTATCGCCTACTACTCCCTATATTAAGACTCTTATCTATTTCCGTGAAACGCTACCTATCCTCCCCAAACAAAACAATAGAATTATACTATAAAATTTCTTCCAACCCCGCTCTATCCCAACTACATCAGAACTCTAAAACTCAACCAAAACTACCGAAATTTTATTTTTGGAATTGGAAGCAGAGGGAAATATGTCAGAAGGAAGCATGTCAAAAGAATACTACAAATCCCTTCTAACTCCACGAGCTACACCATCGGGAGTGACGACAGAAGAAGTTATGAGGTTATTTGATGATATAGATATCAAATCAGAACCGAGAAGCTTTTTACTTGTTGATGTTAAAAGTGTTGATTAGGGGGTATGTTGATAATTTCTTCCTTCCTATTATTCAATCGACGATCAGAACATCACTTAATCTTCCGGCTCAGAGTTTTTATCAATCAAAGAAAACGCTTTTGGATCTTTGTGATCGAGCGGGGATTAAGAAAGTTATTTTTCATTGTGGTTGGTATTCCTTGGTCCATGAGCTCCCTCTTTCATCATTTAAATATATCCTATATTAAACAATGTGATTAATGGAAGGGAATTTTGTTAATGGAGATCTACAGGATCAAGTAATGGTTAAGGACCTCGCTGCGCTGGCTGGATGCAAGATTATATCGATGGTACCTCTATATTTAGTAGAAAATCTGACCTCAAGATTTTGGTTCTTCTGAGTGGGATTAAGGGATGGGTTAAGGATTTTGAGGGTACATTGATTGATAACTTCGTGGAGGAATATTGGGACAGTTTAAGTAGAGAGTATGCATTCGACAACCGCCTAATTGAAAGAAAAAAAAACCTTGGGAGCACGTCAGTCAATTAGGGATCGAATATGAGGGAAACTGAGATAATTCAGATGTCCAGATTCATGTTCATTTTACTTTTCCCATCCTCGATGGTTGGTGGTATGTATTATCGACATGTCCCTCTCGAAAACGCCAGTGCTATCCATCCCAAAAGGTATTTCTTCCTCCGACACGAGCTATGAGCTCAATTTCATTGTTTCATGTGTCCCATTGCTCTATCCTCTGTCCTCCCTTCCACCGCCTATTCTCTCTAGTGCCTCGAGCATAACAACGGAATTTCCACGAATGACCTATAAAGATTAGCCATTGTCCACCCAAACCTAGTATCCACGAGAGGAATCTCTACTCACGACCATTCCCAATCTGACCTTCTCTCCTCCATCCTTCTCCTCAACAGCATCGTCCAACACAATATTCAGGAAGACCTGCCCAAGTTAGCTCTGTCCCCCCCCCCTCATTTCCCCCACTTCAGGACCGAATCCACTCACATCATAACCTCTTAAAACCCCAATAACTTTCCTACTCCCATTCAACTGGACAAAGAGCCTCTTATCCAAGTACTGGACGAACCTATCAGTCCATGGACTCTTCTTCTCATCCAAACCGCGATTTACGTCGGTCTGGAGGACGCGCTGTGCGCGTCCCTGGTTCTTGTGGATGGGAGAACGACGTACCTTTTTGAGCTCTGGCTGAGCTTGAGGCATCTTGGCTTTAGATTTCTGTTTGATTGGTGGTGGGGAGTTGAGTAGATGTGCCTGATGGTTCGGAGGACGAGGTCGAAAAAGAGGTTTAGGTTGCGACGTCACGTGCTGATAGTAAAATCGCGATTTAGTTTCGAGGTGTTTGAAAGTTTCCTAATATTTATCAAGACACAGCAAGCCAACTAGAAAATCGAGAAAGATCTCTTGACGCGACTTCGGAGATGTCCTCTTTCGGATCGAAACGAAAGGCTAAGAGGATACAGGTTGAGGATGATGAGGATGATGGCGCAAATCAAGGTTCAATGGAACATACTAATACTCGTAAGTATCCCCAAGCTTCAGTTTTGAGTTTGGCTGATAGTGTGCCATTAGCTGACTTGAGTTATAGCTACCGTTGTGAAGGCTACCTCGAGTGTGGTAAAAAAACCTTTCAAGAAATCTTCTTTGCGCCAGAGTATCGCATTCGATGATGTCGATCACGATAGCAGCGAAAATAGTTCGCATAGCACAAATAAACCTACCTTAGGACGATCAAGTTCTATGAAACATAAGAAGAAACCTGCGTCTTCGAGACTTTCTTTTGGACTGGGAGAAATCATATCAGGGGATGCGGCGGAGGCATTGGAAGATGATGAGGCTTTCACGCCGAAGAGATCTGGGCTGGGGAGGAGAGTTATCGAAGGTAGCTCTTTAAGGCAACAGGTTCCGGTTAGATTTGGGGATGACGATGAGGAAAGGCCAACGTACAGTAAGGACTATTTGAAGGAATTGAAGAGTTCGACGCCTAGTACTCCAAAAGATATGTTGGCTTTACAGTCTACTGCGGAGGATGAAGAGATGCTAGATGCTTCTGAGTTAGAGGGCGCAATGATTGTTGATAATGGTGAAGTGAGTGGTGCGATTATACCTACGGAAGCAGAAATCAGGGAGAAGAAAGAGAGAAGGGCACGGTTGGCCCAAGAGAAGGACTACATTTCCCTCAATGACGATGATGGTGCCGGAAGGTTATTGCTCTTACCCAAGAAGAAGGCCGAAAGTAGATTGGTTAGAGACGATGAGGAGATCATGGAAGGATTTGAAGAGTTCGTGGAAGATGGGCGGGTTTCTTTGAGTAAGAAGCAAGAAAGAGAGGCCAAGAGGAGACATAAGAAAGAAATGGCGGATATGATTCGACAGGCAGAAGGTAGTTCGGAGGAGGAATCGGATGATTCAGATGCAGAAAGAAGGGCTGCTTACGAAGTTGCCCAGACTAGAGCTGGTATGGATGGCCTTCATAAGTATGATGATGATGTGGACGTGGTGTCTGTCCAAGTTCCAGCTAAAATTACGCCTTTGCCCAATTTATCGGATTGTCTTGAGCGATTACAGAATACATTGCGTTCTATGGAACTAGAATTGGCGAAGAAGCAGAAGACGATGGAGGCGTCAAAACAAGAAAAATTGGAAATTGCGGCAAGAGAAACCGAGGTACAAGAGCTGCTAAAGCAGGCGGGAAATAAATTTGCTGCTCTGAAAGCTGATACAAACGGTGGAGTCCCCGATGCGCAAGCAGTTGCGGATGCTACCCATGGTTTTGGGGCTTCCATTATGCTTGACCGAGGCCTAGAGAGTTTTGGCAATACCCCAACTTTAAGGCCAAATGTTGAGGATATAGGTTAAAATTAGGTAATTAATATAGAACATAATCAAGCGCATGTGGCTATTCATAAGGATACTGGTTATTCATAAAAGACTTTGACAAGTATGCCCTTTATCTATTCTAATTCTCCCGGGCCTCACTTTCACCCAACAAAAATGTTTGGCGGTGGAATTTCTGGATTAAATGTTAGCTGGGAATTTCTTAGATCTATTAATCTACTTCACTTACTAATTCTAACATCCTTCGGTGCCGTCACAAGAATAGTGCACTGTCTATCAAGCTGGATTATACCCTATTTTAACAACGCCAGCGGAAACAAAATCAAGTGCAAGGACTAAGTAAGAAAGAACTCCTCAAAGGCCGACCTTGTTGACTATTACACCCCTAGGTTAGATGATATAGTGGCTTAATGCTATTGAGATACACTGAGGAAGAAGTGGCCATTCTACTGAACCATATTTCGAGTTGCGCTCAAGGTCTCCTAAAGTACAAGAAACGTGCTCTCGTAGGATTCCAACCAGTCCTAAGCTTTGGCTTATGGTTTATTAGTTGATGAGAGTAGTGGGATAGGCACGCTAAGATATCTGGGGCAGACTTCAAATTGTGGCAAGTTAAAACACCAGGTGAGCAAAAATAGTGTTATAATAATTTTATAATTTGGTGAGAGTTTAACACCGATTCGGCTTCAGACATTGACGATCTCAACCAGATCTTCAATTTGTCTTGAAAGGACGTTTGGAGGATAAAAATAAGTCGACACCAGAAAATTAGGATTAAGCAGTGCTCCTTTTTGAAAGTCCATTCTAAAGATCTAATTTCAATAGTCGGGAGTCGAACGATGCTATCTTTTCCGCGTTCTAACGGAGGCCGACTTTTTTTTTATTTGTAGATTTTAGTAGAACTCTTCTCTTCATTAGCGTTGACCTTATGGGCGAAGAGGATAAGATGTTTTCATCAACCCGATATCCTAACACGGTTAGCTTTATGTAATTATAGGATTATAAGCGAAGAGGTAAAACTCATCTACATAAAGCTACAAAGCTTTTAGGGATCGGAACCGAAGCGTCATAAACTCGCAATGAGCAGGAACAAGATAAACGAGTTTGACTATGTTTTCGGGCGTAACCCGACAGTTCGCCAGTGCTAGTAAATGGAGAGTATCCCCACTCTTCAGACCGTAGAAAGAGAAAAGGGCGGGGTTGATAGGGAGTTTGGGGGTCCGCGAATTTAGGGTGAAACAACTAGACCTTGAAACAAGATAGAATATAACGCCATTTTCCGATACATAGCAAATTGATGGATGTATTGTTAATTTTTTGCTTCTTACAGGTGTCTTCGCGTGCTTTACATCAGTTGATGAATTTTCAATAGAAAGCACTCAGATATTACTACCAACCCTTTACCTAGCTGTAGGGTGTCTTCTACTTAAGTCTAGGCTAGAGTGTACATAATCCTTATAGCTGGATAATTACGGAGTCTGAAGGCAGCATGTGAAGAATTTCAAATAAGGCAACTGAGATGTCTGGTGAAAAGCAATAGAACGTGTAGCTATAGATCCTCAAGCGGTATCGTTCAACTGTGGCATTAACTAACTAGACAGTAGTGAAGGTGCTGATCATAGTGTTGTAGCCCTTAAATGTTGCAAAAGATGCAATATTAAGGCTTTTATCTAGGGCTTCATTTCTTCGATAGTGATTCCGGAATTCTTTAATAAGGGTGTAGACTGAGGGTATTGGCTGATTTGTTCGTATTATAGTATCCAGTATAATGGCTTGATGGGTTGCGTAGGATATATTGATTTTTCTAATAGCTTAGATGAAGTCATATTGACTGGTCTCTTTATTGATGACTTGGGTGATACCTATCTCAACATATAGTAGGTACGTAGCCTCCTAAGATTCCAGCTATTTTCCGACTGGTTGGGTTTCTGAATAGGTCTTCAAGGAGTCGTATTTGTTAGTTAGTTCGATCATTCGGGCCCTGTCAGATGGTGCAGCCCGCTTTTAGACTTCTCTGAGTCTCTGGTAGTTCGATGTACAACCCGTAAGAAGTACGGTATTGCTCCCCATTAAAATACTTGTTTGATCCTCATACAGATGTTCGTACAAAGGGGTATCTTTGTCAAACCTCATTTATTTTATCATGGAGGTCTAGAACATAGATCACACATATATATAGCCTCAATTTTCTCCTATATAGTAGACCAAACAATACAAGTTGACTTCTCTTCATTCTTGAACCTCATTCTTCCTTTAGTCAAATACTCCCTCTGGTTGGCTGTCATAGATATATAATTAGCAGCACCAGTCGATTGTATGACTGGTCTTTCAGGTATACCATGAATGGCAGGTTCTTTAGCCAAATCTGGGTTTATAAGTTGCTAAATTGGATTCGGTCCCGCGGTATAGCGATTTTATATAGTCCAAATCCAGTCGATCTAATCAGCGGGGCTATTTAGCATGACTATTCTAGAGGCTTTGGATTCGACATATTTGGAACCGAATTGACTTAAAAATAGCTGTAGAATGTGTGGTAGGTGAGGTATTGATAGTTTATATCAGTATTTTGCGTGAAGTGGGTTCACCGGGCTCATAACTGTTGAGCAAAAGACGGCCGTCCCTTGCGAGACGCTATTTAGGTTATATATTCTTTAACACGACCAACAGAAGGTCTTATGGAAATCGTGAAAAAGCCAAAATAAAGGCACTTGAAAGTAAGAGACTTGTATTCCACTTGATGCACGGGAAGTAAAGCTCAACGTGCAGTGAAGAGACCTTAATCCAACCTCCTCAACGGCCGAACTTTTCGATATCTATATTTCCCTAAAATTCTTACTTGGGACACATCGCTGAATTAAAATTTCCGCTTCTTCTTTATTGGAGCTGCAGCTTTCTGCTCCAACTCCCGCTTCAGTTCTTGCCGTTTTCTATCTGCTCTTTCCAAAGATGTTTCACGTGGCTCGGGACTGGGCTCTTTTGGCCTGATTGCAACTCTTCCTCGGCTCTGACTTTCGGCTTCGACCTTCACTTGAGGCCCAATATCCGAGGAGGCTTGGTGATCATGCCCAATATAATCTATCATCGTGTTCTTTACTGTTGTTGATGTCGAAGCTTCGGGCTGGAGCAACACTTCCTTTCTCGGCTCCATGTAGTCAGTCTGTTTCTTCTTTCCACCGATAGTAAATTTTGACTTTTTGAGCTTAGAAGTCGCTGGTACTGGTGATACCGATTTTGGGCGAGAAGGAACGTGCTGCCCAACCTCAGAGCTTGGTGGGGGAACCTTCTTTTTCCCTCCAATCTTACCTATTGTCTTTCTTGGTTTTGCAATTGGCATTTCTAGAGCAGCTCTGCCTTCATCATTTTTTGGAAGGCCTTCGTCTGTGCTTGTATCATCCTGAATAGCAGGAATTTCGGTCTTATAAGCCGAACTTTTTTCAGACACTGGCTTCTGGAATGAACCCGATGAATCATCTGTGCCTTCTTCTTTTTCAGTTGGTGCAATTGACTTGGATGTTCTCCTCTGGGAAGTTAACTTCTTTTTGGGGCTCGACCTTGGGGGTGGAGTTTCGTCCTCTGTGCTATCTCCATTCTCGTCTAGGGGTGACATAATCTTGAAAGGCTTCCTTTTTTGGGGAGTCTTCTTCCGCGTCGGAATGCTTGCTCCATCCTGCGTTGTTTCTTCTTCATTGTTAGGTACCGAAGAGGACTTAATAGAAATCTTTTGACCTTCTATGGTACCTAGTTTTTTAGGGTTTGTAGAGGATGTTGCATGAGGTGGCGAAGCTGGAAAACTGTCAGGAACCTTTGAGCGTTGTGACAGAACATCAAGATCACCATCATCAGTTGACTCGTTTGCAAATTGATTTTGTGGAGGATGAGCCGGTTTGGTTTTCAAGCGCGGGGGTGTTTCTTGGACCTGAAAATCATCCATCTCCTCATCAGAGTCCTCTTTCTTGAGCTTGAGCACTCGCTGTGCTGTATTCAACTTAGCCTTACCATTCGTGGAAACGTTACCAGAAACAAGACAGGCAGTAGTACCCTTAATGTTGTCCCACCAATTGTCGTAGCTGTTGGAAATTGAAACATTGCTTTCAGTTGGTCCTCTGTTCTCCGTTTCCCTCGAAAATGCATTCTGGATTAACTGCACCATATCTCTGACACGCTCATGGCCAAAGCTGGCACGCCATGTGCTCACATCAAAAGGGCCGAGACCTTTTACTCTCTCCTCCGCCTGCTTCCTCCCTACCTTCCGTCCTCCCTTCCCCGCGGCCTGGGGAAACGCCTGACCTAGTTCAGTGCCCTGTCCCTCGAAAATATCCAGAAGTTTTTGTATGACATGATCCTTCTCCCCTAACACATTCACCAGGCTCTCAATTTCCTGCATACGCTCATGCTGTGCTTCCAATAATGGTAACGTCAACTGACTCGTTAAGAGCGCCTGCGGGCCCATAGAGAGTCGGATGGGCCATTCGAGCGCTGCCAGACCGCCTGGAAGCTTGACATTGACGTTAAGAGTGAGGGAGGGTCGGTCCGCCCCCGAACCCACTGTCAAAGCTAATGTTGTATCCTTTTCCCCCGCTAGGCCTGACTTTAATTTATCGACAAAGATTTGGAATTGACCGATATCACTGGGGTCGATGCTCGTGGCCTCCTCCCGACTGCGGTCGATGATGGCCCTTCTGCTTAACGATTCACTCCATATGTGAGTGATATCTGTCAGGTGGACGTTGTAGGACCCAGCTGAGAATGTATATGAGATCAGGAGGGGTGGCAAATGTGCCGCAGCAGATGCAGAGATATTGAGGGGTCTCCAAGCCATGGCATCAATCGTCCAGTAGATCCAAGAGCTCGTTGCGCTCACCGAATTTGAGGAAATTGAATAGTCCCCCCGCGAGGCTGTGGAACGTTCATACGAGAATGTGGGGTAGCTTTCGATCCAGAGCGTAGACAGTAACGGCAGACTACATCTCTGATATAGCGGGCGCCATGTTTCATGCTGTGTATCTAAGGTAACTCAAGGGTGAGATCATGTAGTGAAGCGTTGTACAAAAACGGTTGTAGGCTCCAGCAGTTGCTCACACAATCGGCTGACTCAGCCTCATTCACGTGAACAAAAATAATCACCATGATATTTGTGAATATTCTTATTGTCTAGCTTCATATAAGAGTTTCATAGAGGTGTTGTTAGAGCATGTGAATTTAGCGAATCTAAAGGTGAAGACCCGTATACGCATTACAAATGCGTTCGGTATACACAGGGGCTCGCTTAGACAATAGTTTGGACTTAGATTTGATCAACACTAGAACATCTGAGCGGAAAGAAGTGCCTATTAATTACCAGATCAGGCTTTATCTTTGTGCGAGGATTAAATTCAAAGGCGAAGCTCAATATTTGACGCCGCCCTATCTTAATTAAATCCCTTGTACACACTTGTACAGACAACATCTAGTGCTGTTGCATCGACATTCAGACAATATGCCTCACTAGTCCCATTAGGGCTGAAAACGCTTATATCCTTGGCCGAAATATTGTTACAAACAGTTGAACTTGAGCAAGCGAAAGTCCCAATTTCTGGTTGGTATTTCTTGGACGTTTTTCCGCTGAAATTCTTGAACACAATATCGGTTATCGTGAGAGGTGATGGGTAGAGGAGGCAGAGGGTCAAGTTAGATTGACCGTAGCATTGGTCAACCTCAATGGCGTAGTCAACGATATCGATGAGCATGGTGTCGTAGGTAATATTGTTTACACGGCCGTCTCCACCACCACCTTGAAGGTCGCCACTCAAAGCTGTTGGTGAGTTAGGCCAAACTTTAATGCGGGCTCCATCCTAGTGCCGTCTTAGTAAATCGCTTCTGAGAAATAAGGATAAGACTAACGGATGCGTTATGTAACGATGTGTTAAAGACATAGATATTCTCCACGATGTCAAATGCGCCGACATATTGACCCAAAGAGCCAACCGAAATGCCATGAGAGCCGTTACACCAAAGATTTTGTACCAAAATATTTGTGCTATTTGGCTTGAAAGAAACACAATCTAGTAGTTTCAGCATGCTTCAAGCTTTCCAGAGTTCTGAATCCTACCATCTCCATTATTAATAATCGAATTTTGTATTACAATGTCTGAGCTCCGATATGTATCCCAGCCATCAGTATTCTTTGCTGTTGCAGTGCTTTTACTAGCCCCAGCGATATTGATATTGTCGAAAACCACATTGGTGGAATTTGCAATGAAGTGGTAGTACTGAGGAGAGTATCGAAGGACCAAGTCACTAATTATCGAATTATGGAGGCCGTCGATACCGAAGAGAACAGGCCGAAGAGTGTAAATATCCTTCGCATATAGGTCATACCAAACTTGGCCATTTCCGTTGATGGTCCCTCCTCCATAGATGCTAACATCGTTACCTCCTAATTTGAAGAAGGAAGTCACATTCTGGAAAACAAATCTGAACGAGTTGGCTTGCCAGTAGGTCGTGTCGTTTGAGAATTGGATATATGATTGGACATCTACTTTTAGTTAGCGCTCAGCTTAATAATAAATAGACGGATCAAACGAAACACACCGATATCAATGTGATTGAGGAAAGTCAGATCAAGAGCCGTTCCTATCGTATACTTTACACCCTCTTTGAACACAACATGGCCTCCGTTGTTACAAGAATGCAATGCAGAAAGAATGTAGGCTGAATCATCCGTGACGCTATCATTATAACTCTTCACATAGCACACTTTATGCCTAGGAGGGGGTTGTGGGATGGGTTGGTGGGGTGTCTTGGGAGAGCACGAAACAGAACGTCTCGGAGATGTATGCTCGGGGGCCTGCTTTCCGCCTATGCCAGCTTCCCATTGCTCAAGTGCTTGCCAAGTTGGTGATGCAATCGACAGGATTACAGATACGACGGACAATATTGCTGAAGACCGGAAACGCATCTTGACTTTGAGAAAGTACTTTGCGCAGTTCAATAAAGAAGGCAAAGGTACTTCTTGAATCTGCTTGAGGGGACATGGCAACTTTATTTGATTATTTTTGAGTTTCGGAAGCTGCCCCTCAGCATCGCTGTAGCGATGGGATTGTAAATTGGGATGAGCACCATGGAATTTTTCCGGATAAGCTGGGAATTTCAGAAACCGATGTCGCATCTCAATCCCAGAGAACAGTTCTCGCCAATCATGGGATGTCAAAACAAGGGAGTGCAACTTCCCTTGGACTTCTTCAATTTCCCATACTGCGGAGAAGAAGAGCCTCTATTCCCCCGCATGCAGATCCTTACCCAAGAGCCCTGAGCCCCTCGTTATTCGCTAGAAAGAAACTTCCTCTTGGTAATGATACTCTAAAAGCATTGTGGGGTGGAAAATTTCCTACTGATGGAATTTAGGAGGATTATTTGACCGCCAAGCTGTGTGCATGCACCATGAATATTAGGCATCACAAAACAAACTGAGTCGTGAGATCACATATCCAACTACAGATGATCAAGCTAGAAGGTAGAGGGCGAGATTTCATCGGCTGCGTGTTCGCGACTGAGTGGGTGGGGAAAATTCACAAACAAGTTAGTCCAAGAGAAACTTGTAGGAGGGTCAATGCGGTCAGTGGATGACATATGAGGGTATACACATGAGCATTTATTAACAGCATCAGGTTCTAATCTTTATTCTCGTGTAATACGACCTCTAGTTAGAAGCAACTGTTCCGTATGGCTCCATGGATTTACCCAAATTTATCCAGCCATATTCCTTCATCTCGGTATCTACAGCTAATTTCGCTTCCCAAGTTGCCATATCCTGGAAGAAGTCTGCAAGATTCTTTGCATCACCGAAGTCTACAGGCTCCTTGTCTTACCCAATCTGTCTAATTTGTGTTCCCGCAACTACAAACAATAGTCCGGTATTATTCTCATCTATTTGACGAATAATTGTACTAGTAATCCTCTCTTCAAGAATGTCCTTACAAAGACGTGACTCTTAAGCAAGAGTACGAGCAAGTCCTACCCCATCTACAGTATCGAGCACCTTGACCATTGCACCTACGGACTTGAACCCTCCCGTACTATATGTCTTAGTCTTGGTGAGAGGCTTGACAATCTCCTCGGCGAAGTTAAGGAAGAATGCTTCACGCTTCTTAGTAGACTCGCAGATATACTTGAAAGTAAGGCTTTCGTATGTTCCTCCTGATAGTCCCACATAGTCGAATCGTGCAACTTCGATGTCATAATTTCTGTGCTTCCTCGGGAAAGAAGCCACCTTCTTGAAATTCGACAGAATTAATTTTGATACCAAGTACAAAAGAGGATGATACACGCTTTCGGATCTCATCAGAAATGGGTTCCGCAATAGGACAGACACATCCCCTTCTCAGGAATGCAACAAAAATCAGCATGGAAATGGACAGTTTGAGGAGGAAAGCCGTTGGAGAATCTAGGCTAAAGCAAATGTCTTTCGACCTTATCGCCTCATTCAAGTAATTAAGTATCTTTGAAACACATGTCCCTATCCCCCTATTCCTGTCCACACTAGTCTTCTTCTTTAATTGTTATTCTGTGTTCATTCAGTGCTTGGATGGTAGATAGCTAGCTAAGAGTGTTGTGGTGGATCGTAGAGACAACATTCAGCATTGAGCATATTCACAAATTTCGATCAATGTTGAGAAAGTCGCTGCCTTTTTATTTTCTTGATTGTATAAGTATATGGTACCTTGAACCTTTGTTGTATCAACCGCAAAGCTTGTCTCGCTAATAAATTAACTTAAGATTCGGTAGGAACCACCTCTTAAGTTCCCAACGCAATATGATCAAATAATTGAAGTAACAAGCGTCTGTGGAAGGTACCAATCCACACAAGAGCCTCTGGAGCGACAGGCATTATAACGGGGGCCAATCAAAGAGATGGGATTGGTCTTGGTGGTCGTCACCTGGGTTCTTTTTGCTATAGCAACAACTTTGCTTGCCCTAAGATTCTACGTTCGAATCTGGAAAAAGCTGTTAGTCTTGATGATTAGTTGATGCTGACTGGATAATTAAAGCCTATCTCTGTTTATACTCGTAATTGTCTTGCTAATTTAATTCAAGGTTTTATTTATAGTGACGACTATTTCGGCAACGACTGTGAGAGCAACTTATGGTCTAGGTGTGTACAACTACGGTGCTACAAGCGCCGAGATGGAATACGGAATCATAGTGAGTGTCTTAAAGTTGCTTCAGACGAGCACATGCTGATGTAATCGCAAGAATTGGGCTATTTGGTAATTGTTTTATGTCAATAGTTTAATCATTGTGAAAAGTAGTATTTACATCACCCTTCTCCGAATCACTGCTGTTTCAATACACAAACGTATCCTCTGGGCTATTATTGCGAGTTCAATCGTCAGAGATATTATTGCCTGTATTTGCGTCTGGGTTCAGTGTCGCTCTATGGCGTTCACCTGGGACAAAACGATTGCGGGTGGAAAGTGTACCAGTATTGATCCAGTGATTGATCTCGCATACCTCACCTCTGCGGTGAATATCATTAAGGTGTGGACCTGTGCTATTCTGCCTGAATTCATTATCTAGTATATCCAGATGAGCGTGAAAATGAACCGTTCGGTTGGTTTGATGTTAGGGATGGGTGTTTTGTAAACAGTGCCAACGGAACAAAGGGCGAGCACAGCGACACCGGTGAGACTGAAGACAATTCCGGCATACCACAATGAGAACGACTACCTCTGTAGGATATGATCACTTAATTCGAATATTATCTTAAAGCTAATACACGAGATAGTCGGTCTCGCGGAAATTGGAGCCTGGTCAGCCCTGGGAGTTGGCCTCGTCATTATGGCTAGGTCACTCAGTGCGCTTCTTAAAAAGTAGTTACTCGGTAGCTCGGCAGGAGTGACTCGGGAGACAGACCGCGAAGCTCAGGAGAGACGAAACTACGATCGATCTGGGCTATCAAATTGAGGGACTTGAAGGGAGGAATGGCAACAACAACAATTGAAGGTCCAGAAAGAGATGGATATTATGGTTTGCCAAGTGAAGATGAAACAGCCAGCCAGGAAGAAATATTGGAGGGAAGACATGCAGATGGATATAATTACAAGGGAGATCGTGGGATATTGGTCACGCAACACTTTGATGTGAAGGGCGGGAAACTTAGTCAAAGAGGAGTCAGAAGTCGTGGAAAAACTGAAAACATAGTATAATTAAAAGCATCTATCATAAGGTCACGGAACGGGAAAGGTATTTGGCTCGGAGAACAGGCCGCTAGCAACGGCGGGAGCTTTCTCGAATAGACAATTGTAACAAAAGACTCAATACGGCGACTCGACCAACGTGCTGATATCTGAGCAATCTCACTGGTTCGGACTGTTCCAGAACAGAAGCAAGTGATGAGCTGGAGAGAAATCGTAGCCGAAGAGGCGGTGTATCGGCAGCCACCTGTTGAGCTGGCCGAAAGCTTCTTGCATATCACTTTCTTTGGGGATTCTTCGAGACAGACTCTGGATTTCAGATCAGTGATTCCATGCAGGTTCGCATGCAAATCCTGTCTTCTCGGATTTTTGTCTCGGGGCTCATGGCGCAACGGAAAGTCGTCGGAGTTGTCCCGAGACATACTCAACGGCGGGTCATACCCATAGACCGGGTTAGGGTCTCCTTAATCCGTATGCATCACAGTTCTTCAAGAATGAAATGGCGAAATGGCTGACGGGAAGATGCAGGCCGATCCTACAATAACTGGTGTGGGAGTCATGCAACAAGGGCTTCTTAGACATCTATTGCCCATTGAGAGGAGGAGGATTATGTTGGGTTCAACTGTGGCCAAAATTGTAAGAAGTCGATGCTCACCGACCTCATTTATGACCTCATCACGGCAAGAACTCTGATGCCGTTGAACTTCAAGTCGGTGAGGAGTTTAGAGAAGCCATTTGTGGTCAAGGGTTGAGTAGGTAGTTCCAAGGTAAATGCTGCACAAGCATAGAATAGCTTAATCTTTCAAACACTTCTGCACCGGAAGAAATAACGAAAGCTATTGCTTTATCACTTTATAAAAGCCACTTGCTTCGAAGTTTGCATGAAATCCAGGCTCTAGAAGCACCAGTACATTCTGGAAAGATAGAAGAACTTTCCAGGGCCCTGCAAGAACCCCGAACAGGTTCATCTAGAGGCACTAAGGGAACCAAGGGGGAAAAAAGTGGAATTGGATCTACTGCGATGCAAGATCTTACAAGCCCTTACCGATGTCTCGTGAGCTTGCACCAAACATTTGGCGGCGGCAATTTCCCCTTCTGTGCCACAAAAAAAGCCAACGAGCTATTACAATGAAAATTTTATGAAGTGGCTTTTCAAAATCCCCAGATAGCCGGCTCGAGGATCGCTTGAGATGGACTGTGCGAGCAGGGCGAGACAGGTTACACTTGCCATGCTATTGCCACGAGCAAAACACAAGGTCCCACCAAAACTTTCACTTGAAAGCCGAATGATGAAACCCACGACTATCTTTGGAGGAGTGCGTTCATGGTAAAGATGGGGATGTGGAAATTAGAATTACCCAATAACCAAGAATGTCAAAATGTCGTGCAACAGAATGATCGCGGAGCATCTTCCCCGTATCCGAACAAAGCAATTCATCGCACATAAATCCTTCAGCTCGACCATCACTTCTGCAAAGGCAGCAGCACTACCAACCTCCTTCAGAGCTTTCGAGCGAATAGGGAAGCGACCCTAGAAGCTGAGTTCTAGCCACCACCAGAGAGAACTTCCTTGAAGAACACCCGGTTTCCAGTTCCAAGAAGTTTTGTCAACTGGAGAAATCCACTTTCAGCCCAAAAGCCATGCTTTTGAATGTCTACAGATATGTGGATCTCCCACGATGCGGGGGGCCATGCGAAACTAGTTAAAAGGCACCTCATAACCACATGAATCACATCCTCACAGCTCAGAACTCCAAGAAAAATCTGATATGTCAAAACTCTATTATGATCAAAGCCTGCTATCCCAATGAACTCCATCAGCCGAAACCTGCAACCCGATACACCGCAAACACCTCCCGCTTCCGCTCCTCGTTCTAGAATTAGAACTTTACACTTCTCGAACACTTGGAAAGACGGAAACAGCCTTCTGAAGCCTTCCAGCAAAGGTTCGTCATAGAGTGCCTTAGGATATGCCACGAGAAAACAAAAGCCAATGCCAATACACCCAATACGATATGTCCTGTCCCAGCCCTTTCCTTTCCGTTACCCTTGCACTGTTATGCTTAAGAAGGAAAATGATGCATCTATTTGTTTCAAGTAGGAATCCACCACTGTACATGTCCCAACCGCGTGTAGTCTGCTTTACCCTACCTCAACACTCAATTCTCGCCATGCTCAGTAAGAACTATTGGCTACAAGTTGTTGGCTCCCTTGAAAAAAGGGGCTTTGCTCGTGGCCGAAAAGCGGGCTGTCGGTCGTGATGCGGACTGCTTGGACGTCCTGCAGACTGCAGTTCTCCTCGTATGGAAGTGATTGTGCATAGTCTTGATGTTGCCGCTGTAAGTATGGACTGATCTCAGGAATCGTAAGCTCAAGGCTCGGCGGTGTCAACGGGGATCGTTGACGTTTGATGGGCGAGCTCTTGAGCTGATACTGGAAAGGTGAAGGTCTGCGGAACGGTGAATGTCTCTCACTGTCATATCGCCAAGAGGAAGTTTTGTATTCCGGTTGTCTCTGCTGTATTGTCCTCTTTGCACAGATGCCTCCTTTTCGACCCGAGCTCTGTCGCGATAGTGATGGGATTTCGTTTCTAGAAAACTTCTTCGCATTTCCTTTGCGGTATCTCGTCGTGGACTGAACGCCATCCTTGATAGCGAAGTCTTCGAGGACCCATTCGGTTGACTTTTTTGACTCATCACCCGGAACTTTGCGCTCAGTCTTCCTGAATGCCTTTGTAATGTTAGTGTCGTTTGCATCGAGTATTTGAGGTCAAGCGCCTTACCGCGTTCATTGATAAGTTATGACGAATACTGTTCATCCAGCCCTTGGTATCTGAACTCCCTTTAGCCGTATTGTCTCGAAACCATTGGTAGATCTCTTGTAAGACCATAGAGTGACCTGGTGCACTCATCAGGGCCCGATAGATAAGCTTTGCGTAGGGCTCATCGGAGGCATGATCCTCAACCGTCAGCTCGCGGGAGATATGAGAAATGTTATCTAAATCATTTGAGGTCATTCTGAAAGAGTGTAGACTGAGCCCATGTGAACTGTGGCTACTGTTATCTAACTCAAGTGAAGGCATTCCAAAACAAGGCTGCTGAATCCTTCCAAAGGTACATGTCTCGTTGCTGTCGGGATCCTTCTTGATCGTTGGACTCCTGCTGATGCTCAACCTCTCAAAGGCACGAGAAGAATCGGTACTGCTAGATAATATAATGGGTCTACTTAAGGAGGTGGCCCGAAAATCAGACTTTACGCCATTAACCGTATAGATCTCGGGCTCGAGCTTATCTCCGGGCACATTGCTGTCATTGAGGTTGCTTGTATTGTATGGCATGGTACGAGGGATGTTAGGAAAGGTTCCATGTCGCAGATATGATCCTTCGTAAGAATGATAGGATTCGGTCTCCGCCATTGTTGGCAAATGGTTGTTGTAACAGAAATTGTTACTTTGATCCTCGAAAACTGTTGGGGTTTGAGGGGATGATTCCCAAGGTATCCGAGAAGCAGCCATCGGTATCGAATTAGAGAGGTTGTAGTAACCGGAAAACAGGTTTGGTGAGGATGAAGCAGGCGACAGAAACTGTTGTTCGGGTTGTGTCCGAGAGAGACCGTCAAAAGTGAAGACAGGGAGGGTTTGTTCAGTTAGTTCCGGACTCTCGACATATGGAGAATTCATGGCCAAACCATGAAACTGAGGACGACGGTGACATTGGCCGGCATTCATAGTAAACAGCAGTGGAAACAGACTTCACACTCTGTGATGTGGCTAGAAGGTGAGGTGGTCCCTTGAGGAAGATTGTTGTATTGTGCAACAAGAAAGACGGAGGCCGAGTCGGAGATTTCGAAGAATTGGGAATAGCAAGGGAAATCAGACGTTGATATTCAAGAAACAGTATCTCTATCTAGACGTCGGCCCCTAGCCGGAAGGGCCATCATGACAACGCATGGGCACAAGCGCATCATGTGTGATGCAGGTCTTCGTTTGCACCGGTAGGTAACATGAAAAAGGCTGAGAGAATACCCACACTGCCATCCAGAAACAAAGCAAAGCAATCGCTTGCCATCTATCACGGACTTTGTCCCTAATTGTCAGGCAGCGCTGCTTGGAGCATTAAGCTGTTGTACAGAAACTGGTCGGCAGGCTGCATACGCTCGGAATCAAGCCTGTCTGAGGAAGAGAGGTAGAATGGGACCTTGCCGTAGCACCGCCAGCCTCGACCAGGCTAGCCAGCTTACAACCATGCAACGGAATGGGGGCTTTACTTCCCTTTTTGAACTGGCTTCTAGAAGGGCCACTAGAAAGAGCGTGGCTTATTTGGGGGAATAGGCGTGCAGATATTCAGCGCTCCGAAGCACCCTCTTTATAGGCGCATGCGGTGTAGCAGGAATTCCGGTGACAGGCCAAGGCATCTTCAGAAAGGATGGGTGAGCGGTCGGTAGCCATTATGAAGCTACACTCCGAATAGGATGCAGAACTTCTTGTGCAGAACAAGCGCAAGCAAGGCGCAGCCAATCGATTAGGGCGGTCACCGCGGACAATTTCAGAATAATAATTTCTTAGCTTTGTCCAACCATTTTCTTTTCTCCGATCTTCAATGAGCACAGATTCACCGCGAGAATGCTCCGCGACGGACTCTATTCAAGACACGCAGGAAAAAACGTCTTTGCAGATGATGTCGTGGAACTCATAGAACGCGCGATGATTTGTTATCTAGTGCTAGTAAGATTTTAATCTAGACCCTAACGACAACTTTACTTCCCAGAACGAGGTCCATATCTCCTTCGCAAGCACGACACGTGTGAACAATCACTTCCGGTAGTATATCTAAATGACAGGTCAGCAAACATTTAGCAGAGATGGGATGCTTGCTACCCACCTTCTTGTACTGGAAGTGAAGCTGCAGAATTCCCTGGATGAAAAGTTAGCTTCATTGCACAGGACTTGGGACTCATCGAGGAACGTCTGGGACACCAGATCTTGGGCGTACCTTGTCAAAACTACTGCGAAAACCTCTGTCTCTCTTAGCACTATAATCCCATTCTTTGTCTACGATCCGAAAAGCGATGTCTTCATATGGTGGCCCAGCAATGAAGCGAATCAAACATGTATCTTCTTCACCTGCGGGAGCAAAGGACTCTCCACGTTTGCGGCCATTTTCTCTGATAATTTTGAAGGTAGGTGCCTTGGATTTGTCAATCAAGTCGGGATAAAAAATATTGAACTTATAGCCCTGGACCACTTTGGGGGGTGGATTGTCATGGTCATAATGGGTTTGGTTGTATTTATTCCATTCAAATCCCATTTGGACCCTGTTGAAATATCGAGGCTTCCTCGGACGGTACTTATCTGCCCAATGTGGTGCAGATGTACTCGCAACAGACTCTTCGGCAGTGAAAATTTCTTCATCTTCGCTGACTCCTCGAGCGACTTCTCTCTCATACAAAGCTTTAGTTGCCTGGGAGAAATCTTCATTAACAACGGTAGAGAAGCGTTGAGTCCCTGGAGGAGCATTCCCAGTAACCGAAGATACAACGGCATTACTGGTTGAGGAAGCACCTTTATCACTGGTAAGCTGCCGCATTGGAACATACCCAAGCTTTAGGACCTTTCGTCTCTCTGCTACAACCTTTTCCAGAAAGACCGACTCATCCAAAACCTCACCTGACTTATCCTCAGCATGCAGCTTCAAGAGGGGTTCGGGATCATGCTGCTTCGAATATGCAAAGGGCGGCTGTCGTTGGATGGACTGTGAGACATCGGTAGTCCCACTCGGCCCTTCTGAAGCCTCTCCCGCGGCCTGCATATCATCCGTGAGTAAATCCTGCATTTTCAGTTTGACAGCTTCCGCGCTCTCTTCCTGCTCCTTTCGTAAAGTGTCAAGGCGATTGTTAATGACGGACTGATAGACCTTCTTTAACTTCGCTTTTGCTTTCCAGATAAGTAAGTTTCGCAGGAGTTGCTCCCAGTAATCGACATCAATAGGCTCGTTTGATCGAAGTTTGGTCCGAACCTGCTTCTCCAATACCTCCAGCTGCTCGTACGTCTTTGGACCTAGAAGTTTATCCACATCACTAGCAACAGAACTGACAGCACGTTCTTCTGGGCCGAGGGGTTTTAGTTTCTGCCGGCGATCATTGCATATAATTTGCATTGTCTTCCAGTAATCCTGATTCTTCTTGTTTGTCTCCAATGCCAGGTAGGAAGATATATCATTGTCCAACTCTGTCAATTGCCCATCATCAAGTCCTTCAAACACTCCTTCTGGGTCCACGACGTCGTGCTTGACTTCTTCCTCGTCATCTTCTAGGAGATCTCTATCCGGATCGATAACTCGCAGAATAACTGCCAGCCAGTCGATAGGCTTTGCTCTACCTTCCCGAACACGGATATCGGCCTTCTTCTTTGCCTGTCTTAACACGAAGCTGTCCTCTTGTGCGACCCATTTTCGCGTCTGTTCATCTTCGAGTGTTTGGTTGTTTCGTGGCCGATAGTCTGGGGTCCTGTTCCATGAACTTGTTGGTTTGCTCGGTTTGGATACACGTGTATTCTGGTCTCGTCGAGGTTCTGTGATACTCTTTTTGGGCGATCGACGACCCGAGATCATGGCTTGCCTGCCGGGATCCATGATGGCAACCGGGATTGCTGGCGAGGGTTGGTGTTGCCTTTGGCTGTATAGGTCTTGAAAAGAACGCGAGCCTTGTGGTTTGCAATAGCGACAAGAATGCCAAGCCTGGCGTTGATGACTCAGCACAAATGTAAGCGAATCGGATCTCTGCCATCCACTCTTGGAATTCATCATTGAATTCTTCCTCTAAAAGTACAGACAGATACTCATAGTAGTTGCTCCTGCTACCGCATATAATGATTATCAATATATATCTCCCCTTAACTTGCATTTCTAGGGTCAAAGGTCTTGTGTGATTAAGATAACTCCTACACTCTCAGTTCACTTTCACCTCCTCAGGTCATGGCATAGGTTTCTCTTCTAAGTCGTATCAAATTAATATTTCTAAGCCATTCTACGTTATCCCTAGTTTCCCTAGTTCACTATTCTTAGCCGCAATTTTCGAGGAAGTACTGGCAATGAGGAAAGCTCACTTTTCGGGTTAGTTATCAGAGTATATTCTCAGGCCAAGGTACATGCAAATACTGTTAAAAGCCCTGTCTTGTAATATGGGAGTAACTTAATTTTTTCTCCAAGTAATACAAAATGCCCCCTGGCTTGTTTAGTCTTCTAACACTATCCTCATATACAGTGTTATGATTATAATCTACCATTACCTCAAATCAGTTCATTCCTATAACATCTTAAACATCAAAATCCTGAAACCTTGAATCGTTCACAGCTTTACCTTTCCAAGGACACACTTCACTAGAACTGCCGATAACTCAGCGTATATTCAAACTTCTCTCTCTGGATAGTTTTAAGCTTGAGTTTCTTATCTATTCTATACTTACTAGCTTAAGAAGATGCCACTAAAACTACCAAACAACAACATCAAAGAAAATGACTACTCAACAATTCCCCACCCGGAATTTTGCAATCTTGTATAAAATCGCCTTGTTAGAGCAAGCAACCCCTCAAGTATAATGATTTTTGTTTCTTCCTCCTTATTCAAAAGGCTATTATACATGCTGAAAGTGTATTTTCATTTGTCATCTAAAACCTTTTAAACTTTTTCTTCCCTTCAAATAACGTATATTTCTAGTTTACAACCACATCACTTCCACGGCTGTGGTAACTTATTGGCCGTAATGATCAAAAGACTATAGTAAGTAATATCTCGTTTAGCAGCAATATAATTACCTTCATTGTCCGAAAAGCCTCTCGCCAAATAAACCCGAGAACTTCTATTACTATCACCTATCCATGGGGTATCATCAGCCTGTCCATTGTATTCCTGTTCACGTCCTTCATGGCTC
Organism: Neobulgaria alba; assembly: GCA_003988965.1. Lineage (NCBI taxonomy): Eukaryota > Fungi > Ascomycota > Leotiomycetes > Helotiales > Gelatinodiscaceae > Neobulgaria > Neobulgaria alba. The sequence continues at coordinate 107,229 of QYAM01000021.1, forward strand.
TCAAAATTACTACCTAAGAGCTATATTCTTGTCCACTGCCACTTAAAAATACCAAAACTAAGTTTAAGGGGGCTTACGCTGGAGCCTTTACAACGATAACATTCAATGAGAAGAAAAGAAGTATATGGCAATCTCATTTCATAGTGAATACTCAAATTCTCTTATAGGGAGCAGTGACACCTTTTTTAACATCTCACCTTGAGAGAGAAATATCATATAATATTCTCAAAACCTACATACCTAATTCGCGACGTTTTCCTTGATCGCAACAGCTATGCATAATGTCGATAAACTTGGAAACTGTAAAAATCAAGGGCTTTGACTCTCCGTGAAGATGTAGCTGACCAGCGCAAGAACTTAGCCCCCCTAGAGCTCCTACAATCCTTAGAAGACATCAGCCTTGCTCTCTATATACCACTTCGAAAATTTCACCGATTCTTTTGACAATAAAGAGCCGATAACTAGGACTCGTTTACCTTAATAACTACTACCTCAAGTTTCATTTGAGGAAATATAGAAAACATATTATCTTTTCTCGCATTCGTGGTGTATGCTCGAAGAAAACATAACCACCAAGTTATTTCTCGTCATGCAACAGAGCTCTGATGAGATTTTGTTGTCATCGTTACTCCCGCTGTCATCTCCAGCTCCTAACCCAACCAGGTCCTCCTAGAAAGCTTCAACTTCAATACCGCCATGTATAAGAGATCAGGATAACTTCTGTGAAATTCATAATGGAGGAGTGGACTAAACAAAAATCTCGAGAACCACGTTAGGATTGTGGACTTCTCCCATTGCCAATTGGTAGCCTCCAATAACTTTTTATAACTATACCGATCTCTATTTCAACACGAAGATCTCCACCAATCTATACTACTTTCATGATCCATTGTTAAAAGAAAAATAGGCTCAAGATTTAAACCTACCTCTACACTTCACATCAAGATTTGTAGCCCGGATTCCAAGAGATGTGACTTACCGTTATTCGGAAAGTGTATACTTACCATCCCTTTCCATTTAAGAGTCACAGGCCAAGAACGGAAAAGAAATCCCATCTCATCAACTCTCTCAAAAGCGCCTCATTCTCTAAATCCACACCGCCAATCCACCTCCCCTCTCTTCTCCAGTATAAAAAAAAAAGCAAATAAGAGTCATCCCAAAATCCCTAACCACCTTAGTTCCCGACGAGACGACAGTTTAACGTCCCAGGGCCAGGGAATGACCAATGTTCAATAGTCCCCCCCCCCTCAGCCTGCGATATCGGAACTCCGGGCGCGGGGTTCGCGGGGGTCCCAGTTTCTTGGGTCGGAAATGTGAAGGGGATGGGATTGAGTTAATGATGTAAGCAGGATATCTTTTTCCGGCTGAGATGCTGGTTTATTTGCTTCTGGTTCTTATTGTTGGATTTTAGAGGGAGAGGTTGGATGCGAGGGAACAAATCATTAGAAGGGTATCGTTCCGTCGGTTGGATTAGCTAAGCCCATTAAGAAGGATATCCTATACTACGAGGAAGCCATTGGATCAGCATCTTCAACCCTCAAGAAATCAAGAGGCTAGAGCATTATTAATTTAGCATCATTTCCTTTGTTTCCCCTCTTAGGTTACTATATATTATGGCAACGGGTAATCCGACGGAGAATCCGGAGAAGTCTAGATCTGATCTCAAACCTTCTAAGATACTCGGGTCGGCTATCTTACCTCTTGCATTACTGTATCCTCAAGTGAGTGACTCTTACTGTACACCGTCGGGTCCGTCACCGTGTTCGGGAAACTACAATTTGCTCGACTGTGGGGGAGACGAGCGGGATCGGATAGGGCTGTAGAGGAAAAGGTGGGATGCGAGAATATTTTTTGTGGATGAATACCCTGATGGCTTGATGAATGCTTAGAAATGGGGTTGGCACATTGCATCCCAGGGTATCGCTTGTTTGTTATTTCTTGGTCGTCTACGCCCTTTCTTCAACAGATGGTGAAATATCGAGCCGCCAGGTACAAATGATGATGACGATTTAGCGAGAGCAAGATCCATAGGCGGTGCTTTGACTGTTGCCTTCTCAGGGGTAAAGTTCAAGAACCAATGTGCTTACCAAACAGTAAGACGGGCTAGAGTGCAAGAGCGAAGGCTTTCGTCCAATTCGAAGGGTCACGACGAACTACCTGGAATTTTCGAAATACACTCATCAGATGTCGTGAGAGAAATTAATGAAAAAAAGTCTCGCTATGATCCATCCAACGAGTTTACGTTCGAATACCACTCTGTCCACAAATCTCTTACGGCACCACCGAAAAATGCAATTCGTGGTTAATTCTCTCCCCAGAAAATTCCCCTCGTTTGAAATTGGAAATTCCAGAACATCTGGGATAATTGAAACACGGACCCTTTTTAAACGTTCCTTAAACCGAAGTATTCCATCGGTATGCCGGATTCTCACGAGCTTATTATTCATATATCCATCCGAAAGGCGTGATGCTCCACTGGAGCTTCTAGTGCATGACCGCCTGCGAAAAGAATATTGGCCCTGACCAGACCATCCCTGAGTCATCCGACCGTGCTCACCACCAACACCTGCTGGACGACCGCGACTGACTGCCTGCCCAGAGGGCGCCGCATCAGAAGGCGTAGGACCCAACGCCCTCTGCAAGCCAACAGTTGACATGAATAATTGCCGCCAAAGGCACAGCACCAGATAACTCATACCGCCAGATTCCTGCCAGACGCAGCGTGTCCAATCCCTCCAACACGCTGATTCGTGATGATGGATCCTATTACTTCATATTATTCAGAAACATGCTACCTCGTCAAATTTTCACATGGTGGGTTGGTTGACATTTTCGCAACCTTTTGCGTCACTTGCTCCCTCGATTCCCCTAACAGCAGTCCTTCACGAGGGTCGGCCGTGTACGTTAAGTATTGACGGTGTTGACACAGAAAAACGCAAGGCGTCGATGTAGCAGAGATTTCTTGCTAGTGGGAAGTCAGCCATTTGGGCCTCTAGACCCGGGACCCATGCGAATCGGCTGGGACCAACGTGCCAGGAACGGCGAGGGCAATATATGGGGCTCTGGTTGCCGGGCTGAGAATAGATTGGAGATTTCGCCCATTTGGCGTCGCGGAGTTCAGGCTCGGGGTGCACTCGGGAGGGCGTGTAGGGAGGGCGATGGATCATTCGACGCAGAGTTTTCGTCGCGGGGAAGGCGAGGCTGGCGGACGAGGTACCTGGAAAGTATAGGGTAAGCGTGCGTTGCGGATATAAATGACGACTGCGAAAAGGGACAGCGTGAAGCTGGGGAGCCGTGATGGCAGGAGGCGCTGGCGCTTGCGGGGAGCACGGCCAAGGGCGTGTACACTGGACGTTCGCTGACGTCGGCTGCTTAGCAATGGACAACCGGTTGCGGACTCTGGCCAGCAAGAAGGCTGACAGCCCCTCCAGCGACAGCGTGCGGGCAAGCCAGCGACAGGCTTCACGCCTTTCTGGCCGCGCTGGGACGCACGGCACCGCGTGTGAAGTGCAGGGCGTACCCAATTGCAGCCGCGGTTTTCCGCCGGGCCAGCCACGCTGAGCCGGCGAGCAGTTTGCGGGGCCCATCGCGCGTGTCGATCTTCCTCGCTAGCCCTGCAGCGGACAAGGCTCGCCTCCTCCTCGACATCCATCGCAGACTTGCCAGAGATCCAGGTGAGTCAGGCGCACGCCTTTTACTGTGCAGAATATGCTCAAACTTGCCCAGCAGCCCCATGCAGCCACAGATATAAAGGTAGGTCAGTCCCTTTTTCGTCTGCACCCATATCCTCACACCACATTCCAACGCCCCAGATCATTGGCTTCCGTTTGCAATACCCTTCCCCGCATCAGGCCTGGCCACCCCAGCCAATTGCACCCTGCCTCTATTCTCACTTATCACCACCCTTTCCCCCTTATCTCTGTCGTACAGCTTATTATCCTCTATTGCCCGGTCCCATCTTTAGGATGTCGACCTCTTCCTCTTCCATACACTCCAACGCGGGCACAATAGCCACTATTGCCAGGAAGATGTCCCAACACGGAAAACCAGATATCGAGATCGTCCTAGACAACCACACCGACAACAAGATATATAGCACTTATGATGCCCTATCCGGAAGAGCAGAAATCACAGCGCCATTCAACGCTAGATTCGATGAGATCCACATCACTCTCGAAGGAACTATCAAGACATTTATCGAAAACTTATCACCACATAGCACCAGAGCCAGGACAACAGCAGTACACAACTTCCTGAAAATGAACATGCCAGTTCCAGAGTCAAACTATTCCCAGCCAAGAATTGCCGAAGCTGGAAGGACTTACAGCTTTCCATTCAACTTTGTCGTTCCAGCCCAGTTACTGCCCAGAGCCTGCTCCCACGAATGCAGCGCCGATCATGTCCACGAGGCTCATTTGAGAGTACCGCCAAGCATGGGCGACCGAGAAGTCTCAATCCTTGACGACTTATCTCCAGAGATGACCAGGGTCCAATATGCGATCAAAGTCAGGGTTGTGAGAAATCGGGAATTGGATGGAAAAGATGTAACTCTCGTTGAAGGCCACAGGCGGCTTCACATCAGACCAGTTATTCCAGAAGAGCCCCCAATGAGCATTGGAACAGAGGTTTCGGATTACGTTCTGGTAAAAGCCAAAACTTTGAAAAAGGGAATGTTTTCGGGGCGACTTGGAAAAATTACGGTCTCGGCAGCTCAACCAAGCGCGATCGTTCTTTCTTCCCCCTCTCCGGGGAACGAGACGCCAGCAACCACAATGGCCACAATCAACTTACGTTTCGATCCTCACAGCACCACCTCAGAACCGCCAAGGCTCGGCGGACTCAACACCAAGATCAAGGTGACCAGCTACTATGCGGCACGACCAGCCAAGGAGTTCCCCACGCACTTTAGTCTAATGAACCAATACGAGAGCATCAGAGGAGTTTATGATACTTCAGTCCCTCTTTCATCTCGATGTGTTGAGGCCGTTGCCTGGGAAAAGCGTGCCGCAGCACCTGCGTACACCCGACGAAACTCAAACTCCTCTTCTAGCTCTTCTGACGGATCAGATAACGAGCAACGGGAAGGGATCTACTACACAGCATCAATCGTTGTACCGATCAACCTTCCCACCAACAAACATTGGGTGCCGACCTTCCACTCCTGCATTGTTTCAAGGACGTACATGATCGACATGTCTCTCACAATCCACACTCCTGGAACTGGCGTACCAGCAACCTCGGTGCATCTGCATCTTCCCCTCCAAATTGCAGCGAATGGAAACAACGGCCGCCAAGCAGTTCTTTCAGCTGCCGAAGCAGCAGCAGAACTTGCTGACGCTGAAGAATATCTGAGACCAAGAGTAATTGAAGTTCCTCGGGACGAACACCTGGGAAACAGTATACTTGCACCAAGAGGCTCTGAATTGCCACCAAGCTACGAGCAACACACTGCACAAATGCAAATTCCTACTCGATCGTGACAACATTTCCTTAGTATTTCTTTTGTTGAACGTCTGTTTGGATTGGAAAAGCGATTTAAAGCGAGTCTTCACATGGCGTTTAGGATAGTTTCCATGGAAACCGGAAACCAAAAAACTGGGGAGATGAGATTTATCTTCGGTTTTGGGAATTGGATAGACCAGGCAATAGGTCCGGTTTTTGGTGCATAACGGAATAGGAAACAACTACAGATACCCCAATAGTAGAAGACTCTAATACAAGAGCAATAACAATAATAATATTTAACTTAACTCCCGTCGTCTTCCATGTGTTTCTCGTGCTCTCAGTCCCCCCGTCATCCCATCTGACAATCCTCCGGCGGATCGAACTTGTACCTTGAAATCTGACCCACTGAGACCCGATCGCAGCGCGGGGCGTGCCGGCGGATGTCATTCCCAAAAGTCCCCCAAACTATTTCTGGGCCGAGCGACCTTAGTTTACGGACGCAACCACTTGGCATAAACCCTTTCTAGGCTCCTCTGCTTCTCGTCCGAACCTCGAATCAATTCTCGCGACGATATCTCTGCCGGGAGCCTATCCCGACTCTTGGCTATGCTGCAGACGTATCACAGGCACTCACCGCCTGGTGCTCCCTCCGGGTGACACGGCTTATTTGGGATTCCGGCTCTGCCAACTCAGCCTCTGACTGGAGATGGTTTGTGGTTAGAAGGAATATGGACAACGCATTTCACCATATCACCCGATTTCCGACTGCGAAGCGCATTTTCGAACAACAAACATGAACCTGCGTGTGATTTGCATCTGCATTTGAATATTCTCCATACCGCGCATATCGAACGCGGTTCTGGATATGCAAGCTAGCTGAGTGCGCCCGAACGTCACCTGGAGAATACCCCGCCAGAGGCAGGATATCATGGCGCAAACTGAGGAGGCAGCTGGAAAGGACTATTATGGGTATCTGTTTGAGCCGGACAAGAAGCCAGCGAAGATACTCGAGTCATTATTGAGAGGTATCGCGGATCATATTGTGAGTTGGATGCGATTCTGCGAAATACGTTGCAACGAGACTGATTGATGTCTGTTGGTAGAGGAAGAATATCGGGAACACAGAAGAGAGGAAGCTCACGCCCGAAAAGCTAGCCTGCTTCTACAAGACCGTAGGAGGCAACTATGATTGTTTGCTACCCCTCCAGCTCCCTCTCTATCTGCAAAGCTAATCCTCTTTCCCCTCCAGCTCTCTTCGTCGATGTCCCACATCTCTCGATATCCTGGATATACTCCTCAATAGGCTGCCAACATACTCTTCAACCAACCCTCGACGACTTCGCCCTCCCATCCGTCCCCACCCTCACAACCCGTGGTTTCGTGCGCTGGCAGTCCATCGAAATACTCCTCGGTCCTGAAGAACACGTTCCATTCATCCAATATTGCGTAAAAAATTGGGCAATAATAAACCCGGAAACAGGCCTCCCGTTTCCAACTGATCTACCAGTGGAAGCTTTCCCCCTCGTTCCCGATCCTGAAATAGAGAAATGGCACGATTCCTGCGCCGAGAAATTACGCCAAAGAAGTGAAGAACCTCGACAAGCTCCTCAACCTGATTTACCTTCTCGACCGAAAGTAAGACCCTACACACATGTCCGAGCAACTCGACCATCACCTCGAGTAGAAACAGAATATTATGATTCAAGGACACCAATACCTACCGCTACCCGACCATTTATATACAAACATGTCGACCCTGTCCACCCCGATCGGCCAGTCCTCCCCCACTCCCCCACCCATCGAGCCCGCCCATTCCTCGCTCCAGAAGACCGGCCCCGTCTCTCTCGGTCCCGTCGTCGATCCTATCCCGAAAACATAGGCTTACCAGTTGTAACACCCCCAATACCGGATATCTCCCGGCCTCTAACAGATCCCGAACACCAACGACGACATTCCCATGCTGGACCTCGACGAGCCAGAAGAGGAAGCGTAAGTTCCGATGCCTCATCCGAAGATGAAAATACACCGCCATCTCCACGCTCCCCCGTCCCCGGAGTAGCAGGAATTCGACGACGAGCCAAAACCCATTCTACTACTCGAGAAACATCCATCCCAAGAGATAGTGTAAGATACATGACACCAGCAACAGCGCCCCAAATGTCCGTTCCTAAATTCCCCGATTCGAATACTCGTGAACGTCGAAGTTCTGGGGCTGCTACTGGGGTTAGGCTTAGGGATAGAGATAGGGAAACTAGACATAGTGAGGAAAGAGAGGAGAAGAGAAGGAGTTTACATATTCCTATTGATATTGCGGGGAAATTGTCTGCGCCGTTTTTGTTGGGGAAGAGAAGGAGTGAGAGGGAAAGGGAGAGGGAGGGGAGTAGGAATAGGAGTGGTGTTAGGTGGAAGGATTTGGATAGGGATCCAACGTTGGCAGCGGGGATTAGTGCCGGTGGGAGGAATTTGAGTAGGAGTGAGGAAGAACTAGAAAGAGGTGCTAGTAGGGGGGGGAGGGATGAGTATAAGAGGAGAGATAGAGAAAGAGATAGAGAAAGAGATAGAGACGGCGGGAGTGGGAGAGAGAGGGATAGACCCAGGATGGATAGTAGAAGAAGTAGTCATGAGGATGTTGGGAGGAGGGATAGGGAACGTGATCGTACCGACAGAGAACGAGATCGTTCGGAAAGAGAAAGAGGAAGTGGTGAGGGAGGAAGCAGAAGTTTTCGAGATAGAGATAGAGATAGGGAGAGGGATAGAGAGAGGATTGTCAGTCCATTGAGAGGTAGTGGCGAGGAGAGGGAAAGGGAAAGAGACAGGAGAAGACATTTTAGTCCAATTAGAGGTGTGGATGGGAGGAGGTATCCTGCACCTCCTTCGTCTGGGTGACTAGCCGTCACTTTGGGCAAATGGTTCATGGTTATTTGAGCTTGCATTACTAGCACTTTGGGATTCTGGCTTGGCTAAGCTAGTTACGGTTGGATGGGTCGGTTGAATATGGGTTGTAGGAGATGTTGGCTTAGCTGGTTACAGTTGGATGGGATGGTTGGTTGGATATGGGTTACAGCAGGTGGAGTGGGTTGGGATTAGGATCGGACACGCATATGGATTGACTTCATGGTCTGGATGATACATGCATGATTGGCTTGCTTGCTTTGCAAAATCTTTCTTGGTCTGGCTTTATTTGACTTTAGCGGTTTTGGCGTTCGGTTTTTTATTATGTTAGTTGACACGATACCTTGACTAGGAAATGGAGAATCTTCGATTTTCATACCTCACCTCACTTAAAACTCAAACCTTTTTTAGCCGTACTTGAAGATTTGAGGGGTATATAAATTGTGTGAGAAGCTTACTACAATCTAAAGAACTGAGAAGTAACTCCATTAGTACTTAGCGCTATTCTAATCTCATTTCCATCGTTGATTTATTCTATGTCAATCCGCCCCGTCTTGAGCTATACAATCTACTCCAAGGGAGGGAACTTCCTAAGGAAATGGCTTGGGCATTCGTATCCACCTATTTAAAAGGAAGTTAGTAATAACTCTTTTAGCGATCTCGACCCCTCTACCCCCTCCCCCCCTAAAAAAGTGTCTCATCAAAAATAAAAAAGGGTAAAAGAAAGAGCATTACTAACTAGGATTATTTTGCAAATACTTCTGATGATAATCCTCGGCATCCCACCACTCGCCCGCCTCCAAGATCTCCGTAACAATCTTCCCCTTCCACCACTTCTCATTCGCCAATCTAGTTACCTCTCTCGCTATCTCTTCTTGCTCTTTATTATGATAGAAGATCCCGGAACGGTATTGGGATCCTGTGTCGGGTCCTTGACGGTTGGAGGTGGTGGGATCGTGCATTTTGTAGAAGAATTCGAGGAGTTGGCGGTAGGTTATTTGGGTGGGGTCGTAGGATACTTGGAGGGATTCCGCGTCTGTTTAGTTTGTGGTTTCGTTAGCGTTTTGTTGTTTGTTGAAATGAAATAATTTAGTATTGGGATGGATTTAAAATAAGTTCTGGCATTAATATTTTATTTCATTTTTTATTTTAAAAATGGATGAGGAAAGGTTTGGAGACATACGACCAGTTCTGCCAGAGCAGACAGCCCTGTAATTTGGACTTTTCGAATCACCACCGATATATCCTACTCGGGCATCATATAATCCTTTTCCTGTGAATTCTTTACGATACATGTGTTCGACTCCCCAGAAACATCCTGCTGCGATGGTACATTTTTGTGCTCCTTCGGGGATCGTTGTTGAGGCTGCGTCGGTGGTGGAGGTTATTGATAGACGAGAGGAGGATGTGAAGGGTCGGAGAAGCCGGGTTATGAAGAGGGGGGTTTGGAAGGCCATGGTGAGGAGGAGGAGAGTGGAGAGGAGGAGGTTCCGGAAGGGGTGCAGAATGGTTGGTTTGGGTGTAGGTATTTGAGCTTTGCTTTTGGGTTTGTAGGAAAGCGGGTATACTGAATCGCGGGTTTGGGGAGATGGTGTTGTGATGTTTATTTTAATGAGGGAAATGAAAATGGGGGGGAGAGAAAAGTATTTGTATGAATATCGTATGGAGGGGACCCTTTAGTGCATTAGGTTGAAGTCGTCATTTGGAGGGGTTTGAGAATGTGGCTGACAAATGAGAGGGGAGTGTTCAAAGATCCCTGCACATTAATTCCAAATGTGGCGCTTTTGTGTTGCAGCTCAGTAACAAAGAGTGCGGGGCTAGAAAGATATCAATATGGCTAAGTATGAATTCGGAATCAAAAGTTTAGAACCAATGTGCTACGCAATACTATCCTCGAAAGACTTTCTTAGGTTTCAGCGTTGACAAATCTTATGGCATTACTAAAGAGCATCAAGCGAGAGACCTATATTCTTGTTTTGGTAAGATCGAGGGATTCGAGGTCTTAGATTAGGCAATAGAATAAAGTATCAAAGATGTAAAGTTTTTTTTAGTGTGCTGGAATTATCGTTTACATAAACTACAAAAAAGAGAGGAGACTATCCATGTCTTTATCCTCCCATTCCTTCCCCTCCGAAATCAAACCCATCCCAAGCTCCAAGCTACAAAATGCTGCAATTTTAGCTCCTATTCCCTTTACATCCCGCTCACTTCCTACGACCTTGTTGCATCATCAAAAGTTGAACCATCCGAATGAAGATGTTAAGGAAGTCTAACTCCAAACTAATACTCTCATTTACGGCATCCTTTCGGATCAAACCTTGCTCAGCTAGACGAGCATGGCGAAGAACCTTTTGTACATCGTAAAGTGTGAAACCTCCGAATACTGCTAGACCTCCATAAAGCCAGATGTTTTCTGTGAAGGCAAGCGTTCGGACTGCAGTGACTGGTAGAACGAGTGGGGCAAATCCGGAAACAGCGACAAGAGCGACACCAGCGAGGAGAGGACCGCCGAGGTAAAGATATTTTTCTTGTTTAGCTGTAGCGCCGATGAAGGAGATTGAGCCCATCATTGCGACTGTGTATAGACCAGCACGAGCGATCAAGGCGGGTGGAGCCATGAATAGTAAGGGGGCGAGAAGTGCACCTTGGGTTGCGTTGAAAGCGGTCCACATGCCGTATTTTGGAAGGTAGCTACATAATAATTAGCGGAAATTGTTTGGAAGGGGAATATTTACATACTTATCTGGGCTGATAGATCTTGTGCCAAACATTGTTCCAATACTGAGTGCCATTCCACCGATCATCACAACCCAGGGATTGGTGGCCATCATTCTATACATGAAGCCGCTTTGGAACATAGCTCGCGCAGAGATACCAATGATGCCAACTCCCAAGCCGGTATGCATGAATGTCTCATTCAAGTATGCTCTTTCATATGGTGGCATACCGCCATCTTCTCTTGTCTCTCTGTTGAAAACTAGTTGGAGTGCTAGCCAAGTTCCCCCAACCATAGCTCCTCCAACCAACAGCTTCTGAACCAAGGTAGCATTTGGTGCGCTTGCGACTGGCTGTTGCATATACGTCCTCGATTGTCTGAAGGCGAATCGAGCCTTTGTGAGAGTCGTAGCCGGTGCCGTAGCTCGCGATGTGAAAAAGTTGGCCGCTGGCTTGCTGTGAAATGATCGAACTGTGGCAGATCTGAAAGTCGCCTTGGAAGCTCCTGCAAGGGCTGAGCCCAGCTTAACAGGTTGGCGCATCGTGAACAACATCGTGGAATATGGTTGTAAAAGTCAATTAATTGTAGAGGAGAATAGAATCGAAGTTATCTTTTAGAGATAGAGGCGACGATGAGGTCAACGCAATGCGGAGTTAATGTTTTGCCTGCGTGTCGGTGATTGGCCTAGAAAGTACCAGAAACCGTGCTTAGTCATACAGGTCCCGGCTCTATCGGATAAAGCACGCTCGTGAATAAGAGCCAGCTCTTTGCCATTGATTGCGAGGCACAACTTTTATTGGAATCATTAGTTTGATATGGTATTCCTTCTTGCAACAACGTTAAGATTTTCGATTCGCGATGAATTGAGTGCATACTACGTGTTCCTCGATGGATGATTCCTCTTAGATCGCTTCCTCCTTGTCCTACCATTTCTATTATTGCATCTTTGCTATTCCATTATATATCTAAACAATATTTCTCGAAGATTATTGGCTTCAACATCTGAAAAGAAGGAGAAATCCCTATTGCACGGTTGGCGCTGAGACTCGCTGCTAGTATTGAGTGCTGTGTATTGGAGTAAGTCTAAGGATGGTACCTTACCTGGTAAGGCATTTAGTGCTAATTTAGTATTCTTATATCACATGGCATTGAAAATTGTTAACATTTCTCACTATTGGCTACCTTCTTAAAATCAATTTCCACCACTTTTCAATTTTAAAGTCAAAGAGATTTTCGGATCTTACGGAAGAAGTCGAGATGATGAAGTTGCTTTCTTAGCAAGGTACATATAATGTTGCACAATTTCGCCTTATAATAGGAAATCTATGTTTTTTGCTGTCGAGATTTTCAAGTGTCGCAAAAAAGATAAAGTAATGTAATCATCATCTAAGTCCTCGAAGAAGTGTCAATTTCTAACTCGAGGATATCGCTCACTAATTGTTGCAAATTTGGCCTCTAACTGAATGCTGTAGGTCATTGGCCGCTTCCTAACGATCCCAATTTCGAGGATACTTTACCTTGGACGAACTCGGCTCTGAAACATGCAAGGAGTATACCTTGATGCCATGCATCGACAACAAGCTCCAGCTGGCGGGAGTGTCAAAAATGACACTCCCAGTGTGTTGGTACTCTTGTACAACCAATAATCTCCAGTTCCATGCGGGCTCACGATTACGCCACGCTGCAATGTAAGAAAGTCTGATCTGGGCTGGTCCAGCGACTGAGAAATAGAAGCGTTAGGCAATGCTCTATGATGTAAGTATATCTTCCTTGGAGCTTAAATTGGAAATACCGTAAACATTGCTGCGAATGAAATTCGAGAGACTCCACACTCCCGTCCCAACACATACCCCTCACTCGTCCACTTGAGCAGACCTTCTCCCTGCAAACTACAGCTGGGGCCTGCCTCGCGCCTGGCGTGGGTAGGAAAGGCAAAGGGTCAGGTGAGGCTGAGACGCCCACGCCCCGGCTGTGGATTGTGAGCTCTGATACCAACCGGACTGCCCAAAAGCAAAGACAGCTCGTCGCTGGGATTGACGTAGGCCCCTGGTGGTTAACCCCGCCAACCACCAGCCGGGCGGCGAGACAGCTGGCTTCTAGAAGCCAAGAAGAAGCTTAACTTTCCGGCCATGGACCCCGCTGTCGACGGGCGGGCAGCCCTGTGCGACGCTGATGCGTTCTGGCAGAGGCTGGACGAAACCCAGGATCCGTCCTCGAGGGATCTGCTCGCTGGACGCCCAGCGCCCACGGCTGACAGGCGCAAATATATATCCCCAGCGTCACGCCGCGCCTCCTCGCTCTTTGTTCCAGAGCCCCGCGGCGACGGAGGAGAAAGAGGAAAACGCGTTTGCCCCATCCCCCAGCGCCTTCGTCATTGTGCGCGATCGCTCCCGCAACGCTGCTCCGCAGCTCCGCAGCCAATTGATCGCTGGAGCCAACGGTCCGTCTCGTGGACTCCCAGCCTGGAAGCTCTTCTGCCAGGCGGCGCCCCGTGCATCCCACTTCCCCTTCAGTCTCATGGGAAGCTTTCTGGCCTGTTTGAATATTCCTACCCAGAGCTGAAGAGAGTCGCACAGGATTGCCCCTCGGGCCAAAAGAACGTGAGTCCCAGGCCCCGCCCAGAAGTCCTCCTCGACTTGGGGGCAGAGGGCATGCTCCCACCGGGCAGCACCGTCAGCTAATACCACTGTCAGACGCGGTGCACGATCCTTGGTGTTTTGGGACCTGACCGGAGAAGCACGACCAGCTTCGGCATAGCAGAGTAGTACGCATCGGGGCCGCCGGTAGGAACACAGCTTCGGAGCTTGTGTGAGCCCATAGGGCGTTGCTGCGTTGCTGCGTAGCACCAGATTTAGAACCCACCTCCCTCTTCGAAACCCTACTCGCAGACCTGGCACTCAATACTTCTGGAAGGCCCAACGGCGCACCGGCCGATAGGCCGTAGACATTGTCTGCGAGATTCGGGGGACCTTGAACCTACATTATCTCGAGACGAACACAGGAGGCGAAATGCGACGAAATCGAGGAGGGCCAAGCTCTCCCTTCCGCCAAAATGGAGCTCCCATTCCAGACTCACTGTCGCTCATCCGGTCGTTCAATCTCGAGACCAATCCTACTCGTCCTGTACGACCTTCCCCTCTGACCGCTTCGACGATTCCAGATATGCCACTCGATCTGCTCGACCGCATCAGATCTTTCCCTCTATTCCTATCCGCCCCAGACAATTTCTTACAGGCGATTGGGAAGCACCTTCGACCTCAAGTCCACTCCCCACACGATCATATTTTGACCGAAGGAGACGAGGCGAAAGCAATGTACTGGCTGGTCAGAGGTGCAGTGGCGGTCACATCTCGAGATGGCGAGGCAACGTACGCTGAGTTGAGGCCGGGCGCCTTTTTTGGGGAGATTGGAATCCTTATGGACGTCCCTCGAACTGCTACCATAATCGCGAGAACGAAATGTCTTCTTGTGGTGCTGAAGAAGGAAGATCTGCGAGCTGAGCTCCCACACTTTCCCGATATGGAGCGTGCTATCATGGAGGAGGCACAAGAAAGACTGACAATATTAAACAAGAAGAGAGTAGAAGGTGGATTTGGTCCAAAATTAGTCTCAACTGCGTTGCCTACCCGAGGAGGAAAGGCGCGTGAAGCTGTACCAGGTGAAGTGTCAACTGGCGATATGGGTATGATCGAAGGGGGAAATGTCATAAACACGAAAAAGAGGAAATCACCAAGTCCCCAGGTCATCGAGGATCCTGCTGCTGGCAGTGCGCTGGGAAGTGGATTTGTCAATGTGAGAAAAACGCTCAAGGAACTCCCTCTTTTTTCCAATTTACCAAATGAGATTCTTCATTTTCTGGGCCTAAGCACGCAACCTAAGACATATCCACCATTTTCCGATATCATAGTTCAAGGCTCGGCTGGAAACGAGATCTACTTTATTGTGCGAGGCGAAGCGGAGGTTATTCATGAGAACGCTGATAGTCCAATTCCTATTGTGACCCCCACTTCCTATATTCGGCCCCGATTGAAACAGGGTCAATACTTTGGAGAGGTCGCAAGCTTGGGTATAGCTCCTAGAAGGACGGCGACAGTGCGTTCTATCACAACAGTGGAATGCTTGATGATTAGCGGAGAAGTTCTCGAAGAGCTATGGAAGCGGTGCTCTCCAGATATCAGACGGCAAGTAGAAACAACTGGAAAGAAACGAATTGGGGTCAGTAATGAGGATGTTGAAATGACTGATGTGGATGCCCCGCCTATCAACCAACTGGAGATTGCTGACCATGGGATGACTCCTTTGCGGACCGCCCTTCCCCAAGTTACCTTCACTCCATCAAAGCCAGCCAGTGCCCATAAACCCAGCCGAGCCGAAGACAACGAAGTGCTAGAGCCTTTGGACCCTGACCCCTTTCTAAGTGTAGATATGGATAACATGAGAGCTCGATCGAGGAGAGGTTCATATGCTCCTCCTGTTCCGGATACGCCCCCTCCCGAGGAATCTGATAACAAGCAAGGCCCTAAGACAAGGTCTCGAACCCAAACTCCAACACCGACAAAAACTTCTATGATTCATGCCACAACACCTCCAGATTCAAACTATCGTCCAAAACGCCCAAGAATTTCCCAGCGCCGACCAAGCCAATACAACAAAGGCATCCTTCCGGATGGAATTTTAATTCGGATATTTACATATTTGGACATCTTCCACCTCTTGCGCTTACGTTCTGTTTCCCTCCACTGGTCAAAAATTCTCACAAGCTGTCCAAAAATCTGTAAAAATCTCGACCTCTCACTCTATAATCGTTGTGTTACCAACAAGGCTCTCATTGATATCATTTGCCCTTTTGTGGGTCGTCGTGCTCACACCGTCGATATTAGTAACTGTTTCCATATTACTGATGAAGGGTTTTCTGCCCTCTCTACTATGTGCAGTCCCAGTGTTCATTGCTGGAGAATGAAAAGTGTCTGGGACATTACAGCGAATGCTGTGTTAGACATGGCAAATGGCGCAAAACAGCTCGAAGAAATCGATTTGTCGAACTGCCGCAAAGTCAGTGACAACCTTCTCGCTCGGATCGTTGGGTGGATTGTTACGGAACCTCACACCCCTCAAGCTCCAACCCGCAACCGCAATGGTCAGGTTCAACAATATATTGTTCCTCCTGTTGGAACTGTTGTAGGTTGTCCAAATCTGAAAAGACTTACACTTAGCTATTGCAAACATGTTACAGACAGAGCTATGGCACATCTAGCTGTTCATGCTCACGGTAGATTACAAAGCATCGATCTTACCAGATGTACGACGATTACTGATGGCGGATTTCAACACTGGAGCATCTACAAGTTTGCTAGGCTTGAGAGATTGATCTTGGCTGACTGCACATATTTGACTGATAATGCTATTGTTTATTTGACGAATGCGGCAAAGGGGTTGAGGGAGTTGGACCTGGTACGTTTCCCTTTGTTCTATTCTCAACTCTCTTTTCAATCTAATTATAAGAGGCTGATTTTTATAGTCATTCTGTTGTGCTCTCTCGGATACAGCAACCGAAGTCCTCTCCCTCGGCTGCCCTCACCTCCAGTCCCTTAAACTCTCCTTCTGCGGCTCGGCTGTTTCTGATTCTTCTCTCCGCTCCATTGCACTTCATCTGCTGGAACTAAGAGAACTATCAGTAAGAGGTTGTGTGAGAGTTACTGGAGTCGGTGTTGAGGCCGTTGTGGAGGGATGTACGATGTTGGAATCCTTTGATGTTAGTCAGTGTAAGAATTTGCAGAGATGGTTAGATGGTGGCGGCGAGGACCGAAGTAGAAGGGTTTATGGAAGGGGTAGATTAAAATTTGAAACGAAGAAAGGAAGTGGAAGAGACGCCGGCTTGAGGTGAGTATTTTCCAGCACGTAGTCTCACTCCCGCCTAGCATTTCTTTCGTCGGAAATCATGACAGGGGGAAACGAGAAGATGAGAACGACCATATCCATCATATTTTTGAACGGCCACCAAGTGAGCACGCATGCATATTGGGATGAAAATATTGAATTATGATTATGAAGGGTAGCATATAAGTTAAAGATTTTTGGGGAACGCCACGTATTGCTCGTGTTGCGGAAAATAAATAGAAAGATATCCTCGGATGGTATGGCATGAGATAGGATTGTGATGTATGAATGGGTGGAATTTTTTAGCTGGGCAGTACTGGCTGCGTTTGCATGGTTCGGGGGTATTGATGATGTGAAACGAGGAGAGACGAGATAAAATATCAATGTATCATCATGTGTGTCAAGTAGTGAAATCTTCGAAATTGTGATAGACGAGTCCTTAGGTGTGTAAGCTTAAGGTTTTCTTTAGTTATGATAGAGAGAATAGATGAGACTTCTAACGATTCTTTTTCGGGGTAGCTTAATGTTCGACCTTGCGTCGATGTGTTTTCAATGAATGAATTTGAGACTTGATTGAGAATCTCATAAGGAGGAAACTTCACTATAAATATCATGGAAGTGGCTCTTTAGCTGATAGTAGAGAGAGCATTACAGGAAGCCTAGATGGCGGATTTACCACTTGCATGCAAGTTAAACATGACTACTTTGTATGTAAGGAATGAATAAAACGCTTACAAAATAAGCCAACCATATACGGCTGATGCACACAGGTAATAAGTCCAATACTTAATTTAATGAAAAAACAAGCACGGGGATGATTGTAGTTTTTAACTGATTGCTCCTGCAGCAAAAAATCTGTCGTGTCTGTCGTATACCAATGAACTCATGGCACGATTTCACACTTCATAATGAAAATTTTTGCAATCCTCTTGTCAAGGGAAAATATATATTTAATTCGTGTCTTAATTTCTTATATTGCAAGATTTAACCTTTAATCCACCTTTGATATTCTTCACTGTTACAAAAGCCGCTCGTTCCTTGCGAGACACTATTTAGGCCATATATTCCAAGTGATGATAACTACCTTAAAGACGAGTTAAACTTTTCGTAAAATCGCAATTTTCGTATTTTTTTAAAGAATTAAGCTTTATGTAGCTCTTATAACGCCATATAATAAATATAAAAATATAACTATAGACTAAGCGGTAAGATCCCATGGGGGCCCCATGTCTTAACTCCCTATGGAATAGGACAACAATCTACGCCCTAATAGTCTGTGCACTTTCTTTGATTGAGTCGGTTAGAGTTTATAAAAGCAAGTGTCTTAGTTTAAACTCTAATTCTAGATAAAAGTAATTATATTAGACTTAAAATTAAGAATAGACTTTTAATTTATATATATTTAAACCGCTAAAACCTATCTTTATAACCCTTTAATAGAACTTTTCTTTTTATATTTTAAATCAAAGCTATTATTAATTATTTAAAAAATTATTATTTTTTACTATCTGTCATAGCCATGGCACTACCTAATTCTGCCTTAGCTATGACGATATATATGGATGCCGGAGAGGTTAGGAATCAATGTGCCAATGCTCAGTAAGCCGGATGGAAGGAACAGTTATGGGCCTTCAAGTCAGCCTCGGATATGGGCCCTCGATAGCCCCTCGCCCGAAGCTAATACCTGTATATAAATGCGCCCAGGAGCTGCTCTCTTTGCTCCTTACTTTAGAATTCTAAGTGATTGTATCTTGACGCTTCTTTCCTTATTGATTTGATCGTGCCGTCACACTATCTTTTTTTTCTTAGCTACTTTTCCTTAGGTTTTAGACGCGAATTAATACTAAGCACCCATAAATTTTAATAGTCGGAGAAATATCAGATAAATACGACATTTGCTTTCGTAGACACTAATCGACTAGATTAGAGAAAGTACACAGACTATTATCCTACTATCCCATGGGATCCTATACAGGACACCAAGCCAAGTGATAGTATTTTATACTATATTATACATAATACTAATACTAATACTAATACTAATACTAATTATAAGTATGAAACTATCCCTAGGCTTGGCCTCCTATTAGGATAGAACAAAAAATTTCCACGTCCCATGGAATCCCATCGCGCAGCCAAACCACGAACCTGGTACCACATCCCCAGATGTACTAAACATCCCCCCCAAGAAATTTGAGGCCCCTCACTCAAGTTCAACACCCAATTCTCTTTTCAAGCACGGAGTCATCGAAAATTCTACCCCATACAGAATGGCCGGTACAAAGTTTTTAAAATCCAAACACCACCACATCCTAGCTCGACCCGGTGTCAAAGATTTCCTCATCTTCATCGACGGACAACTGACAGGCAAACCCAAATTCAGGTTGTTCATTTGTTTCGGTGCCTCCTTCATCCGCGGATTCCTCAATCTTTAAAGCAAACTATGGTACCTTCTCTTTCCGTTCCGAAAATTGTGGTCCAGATGGTACTCCCCAACCACAAACGAGTAACCGCACCAAACTACGTGCCGTAATCGCCGCTCTACCATTTCGCTCCGGTCTGGGCCAGGTTGGAGGAAACGTTGTATCATTGCTACGGTTTCGGAATACATTGTTAAAGGTTCGACGGAATGGATTAAGAATTGGTAAGTAAATGGATGGATCACTGCGAAGAAGGAATTGGTTAAGAATAGAAATTTATGGGAGCTTTTATTGAAGGAGGTGGGAGCACATGCAGAGAAGGGGCTGGAGGTTTTATTTTGGAGTATTTCGAGAGATTTGAATGGGAAGGATGATAGAGCTGCGAAGAAGGGGGCGGAAGGGAAGGAGGTGGAGAGGTTTATGAAGTTTAGTGGTATTATGTATAGACCGGATGAGATGATGACTTTGACAAAACCTCATGGCAATAGTAGTTAGTGCTTGGAAGATTCTCTTAGAATGTTAGCTACTTTCTCAAGTGGCGTTGAGGATTAATAAATTGGAGTTGATCATTTAGTATTGAAAAAGTATTACTTCTCGGAGAGGCAGATATGAAACAGAATTTTCGCACGAAAGCAAAAATTATGGGAAGGCTATTTTACTAGATAGGTCGAAGTTCTTCAATACGATTCGTTTATTGCAACTTGGTTCTAACTGCTGCCTTTCTTTTAACCAGGTACACTTAGGCTTCAAGGCTACACACGACTCAACCGCGATGTCTCTTAGTTAATGATCTCTTGGAGACCACTAAATCCTACCGGGGTGTATCACGTAAACTTAGGGTATTATTTCCATTCTCTTTATACCTAGAAAAACTCCAACGAAGACCAAGGACATTTAAAAGAGAGGGTCCATCACGTGTTATTGATGAGCAGAACGATTTCGGCTTCTAATATATAATCATGACCTTTCGCTAAGAGTCTGACGAGTAATAATGGGGAAATCACACATCTTTGGTTCAACTACTGGAATTAATCTCGTCACGTTCTAGTAGTGACCAGTAAGTGTTTCTCCATCGTAAGTGGTCGTAGAAACTGACAGGTCACACTGGAATCCTTATTAATACCTACAACGGTAATATTCCAAATAATTTGAAGCAATATACGATACCTGGTCCAAGCGTTATTGCTTGTTAAGCGGGCTTCGTATTGACTGGACGGAAGAAGTTTTCATGCAAGGATATATATCGCTACTATCCCCCACTCAACAATCGTCAAAACAAGGGCACCTAGATGGAGCTATTCTGACTGGTGAGAATCCCGGGCAGCTGCCCAGTACTGACTAAAGGTTGGTCTCTGTTATTGTCTTAAAGGTCCAAAACTGGCACGAATCCAATATATTAATTGGTCAGAAGCTCTGGCAACAAGATTTCAAAACCCTTGTTTTGACGATTCTTAAGGGGGGGGATAGTAGTACTGGTTCCAGATCCAGTCACTTTGATATTTGCGCACTTGACTGAATCAGTTGCTGCTTGTAATACCTCCAAAAATTAGAGATACGTACGACATAGAATTGTGTGCCATTCATAGTATAGGCCGAGTGTAGCGCAATGATCTCAAATCTCATAAGATATTGTCCTGTAGCAACATAAGCTGGCAAGGTGAGATTCCATCATCCCCCTCCTGCAATCATGCTGTCGACTCCCCATTTGCCGGTGTTGGTGTTGAATCCTTCTTGGGCGATCTTGAACCATTTTACCCCTGCCCAGTCTGCGGTTGCGGCGTTGTCAACCTAGGATTAGGTTTAAGCTTGAAGTTTCCACTAATACTTAAAGTCCGAGCAATGGGATTACTCGCATCATTGGCACCTTAAAGTCCACCAAGTATATGCTCATACCAAGCTCCAACTTCAGCACTAGCTAGGATAGTTACGACAGCCGTTAAGGTTGGAGTAAGCAGGCCCGTATTACAAGCGATGCCCGATTGGGTGGGAGTCAGGACTACGTTATTAACAGAAAGTGCTCGTCGAACACTTGACCTTGATCAACATCGTTTACTCGGATACGTTGGAATATAGAGTGTGCATTGACAGCTGTTGAAGCTAGGAGAGCAAGCGGGTAGATGATTGAAGAGTGCATTGTGAAGGACTCAAGAGTGGGTTCTCAATATCGGATGTGGATCTTATACATGATCGGATGAGTGTCTGGGGAAAACACCATCGCCTCACCGATATTTTCATGTAGCCGAATTATTCCCAATCCCATCGGAAAGATATATTACGCCAAGCAAAAATTAATGAGTTTTGATACCTGAATTGCGATTCGGTATTGGTATGATTTATCTCCCGAAGCACCGGTATTTTGCTAAAGCTGGGAAGAATGAATCGTACTGGTTAAGCGAATAAGCCGGAAGTTCACTTGGAGAATTAAGTCCGTCGCCATATTTTGACGAAGGTATCCTCCTAGACTCGGATGCAATGAGCCCGTAGATCTTCTATCACGTTGGAATTCCGCGAGCGGAGGAGATGGAAATTGTCAGGGAAACGTGAAAACTCAAGAATGACCTCAACTGACATTCACAAATCCATAATTTCTTGTTGAGAAGAGATCATACAAGCGTTTGACTGGGGTGGGTTATTTGAGTTATAATAGCGGCCTTTATTTGTCTGGAGACATAGAGATGGCGTATAACATTACGTGGAGAATCTACCCCTCAAGCAGGTACAGAAGAAGCGAAATCCTTCCGAAATACCCGAAATGCTGCATTAGTTTAAAATATAACGGTAGACCTGACAGGGTCTCTCATGCTAATCAATTGAATGGCCTCACAATGACTCTCGGCATTCTCTCGCTTGCAAGTAATTGTAATTCAAATCATGTCGATTTCACCGTTTCCTTCTTCGCGAGGCTTCAGTGGGGACTAGGAATATAACTTAAGTAGACAAGAATTTCCTATTCTCTCTCCCCAGCTCACATCCCACAAATTCCATAACTTCTTTATTTACATCTTAGAAGTCTACCTTCATCATGCTCACTACTATCCTCGCATACGCTGTTGGAGCAGCCGCCGTAGCTGTATCCACTGATGCACTTGGATCCGATGACGCCAGCACCTTTGGCAATATCCAAGTCCCAAGCAGTGCTGGATTCAAAAACGCAAAATATCAGCTCTCGAGGGGAGGTGGTGCAATTTGTGTCTCAGGATCGATATCCGTCCAAGCCAGCACTACGAAGAATCTGAAATACAACTTTGCCATCCCTCAAAATCAGACTCAAGCCACAGATACTTTTCTAAAAATGTTATCGGCCAATTCAACCCTCTTTCAGGATATCAATGGCGGTACGCAGACCGTCGGTGGGACATATGATATTGGAGCTACTCTGTGCACCCCAACCAATAACTCTAAGCCAACGACAGTTGAAATTTTGACACACGGCGCTGGTTTTGACAGGTTAGCTTCATTGACCTTCAGTGACGACCTTTACTAATAGACTGCCAGATACTACTGGGATTTTGCTCCTGGCTACAGCTATGCCGATGTTGTAGCTTCGTATGGTCATGCAAGGTTCGTTCAATCAACCATACATCAGACCTGCCAAGTACTAACTATAATCCCTATAGCCTTTTCTACGACCGTCTCGGTGTTGGAAAATCCCCAAGGCCTGATGCAGTTCAAGTTGTCCAAGCATCACTCCAAGTCGAAGTTCTGCGCTCCCTCATTACTTTGGTCAGAAACGGGGCTGTCAGCGGCATCAAACCCACCAAAATTGTTGGAACTGGACACTCCTTCGGTAGTGCTCTCACCGAAGCCGTAACATCTCAATATCCCACTATTCTTGACACTGCTATCTTGACTGGGTTTTCAATCAGCACAGCGGGACAACCACTCTTCCTTATCGGCCTCAACTTGGCCATCGCTTCTCAAAACCAACCTTCCCGGTTCTCAGGCCTCAGCAACGGATATCTTGTATCATATAGCGCCATCTCAAACCAATTTGGATTCCTCCGAGCTCCAGGTTTCGATTCCAGGCTTCTTAGCTTGGCTGAAGCAACCAAAGAGACGTTTACTTTCGGTGAGGTATTCAGCATTGCCACCGTCATTGCACCGGCTTCTGAATTTACCGGTGCAGTTGCTGTTGTCATTGGTGACAACGATCTTCCTTTCTGCACCGGAAACTGTGCACCTCTAGGCAATGTTGCCAGCGACAGTGTCGACGCTTTGTACTCAAAGCCGAAGGCTAAAGGATCATATATAGCCCCTAATGCTGGCCATGGTCTCAATCTGCATTACTCTGCAGCAGGAGCCTATGAGTATATCCAAGAGTTTATCGCCAAAAATTAATTATTTCTAATTGAGGGACGTGAAAATGGTGAAGAAGAAGCTAAGGATAATAAAAGATGGATTTGTGATGGGTTTTCAGAGGGTAATAATTTGACTTCTACATGTATTTTGCAGCAATAGAGAGGTTGCAAAAGTTACCATGTCTGAAGGCTTATATCATTAGAACAAGGCCTCACCACGGCACAAATGTGGCTATTAGTTTCAAGTAATTTTACTGACGTATCCATCAACTCAATCCAAAGTTTAAGATATGCTTCTCATTGTTCCATGTTACTCAAAACAAATCCTCTACGATGGTTAGAACGCAGTATGATCTTGAAATTACTGTAACTTTTACTTTATTTTAATCTCAAATAGTCACGTATAGTTACCCTAACCTTAATATCCCTAGACCTTACTTGAATCATGGTGTCCACGTGTACCCAGACCATGAATAGAAACGTTGGGTGAGAAGTTCTATACACCAGATTCTTAGATTTAAAGAACAATTAACTCACTGTATGCAGTTTGAAACCCTTTTTTCAATAACCTCTTGCCCACCTCCTTCGATGAGCTCCCTCAGATAGGTTTCTCCCTCTGCTTCATCGAAACTTAAATATCCCGTCCTTTTCCACAACCCCATCCTCGACCAAGAATTGTAATGGAAAATTATGTATTTACATTTCTTCTCCATTGTGGCAATGGGTGACAGTCATGTGTCGTGCCTCTTACTACAAGCAGCTAAGACTAGAACAGCAGCAGCAGCATCCTACAAAAGTTATCAATTAATCATATAGAGAAGGAAACTACGGGAAATAATCCAAGACTTGGCTTCGGATGACGCAACATCTGCCATGCGTTGGAAAGTGTCCTTAGTTCATCCCTTCTACTTCCAACCACTAGTCTCCAACTTAGCCGCCAGCACAGGGGGCTTCCAGCCAGTACTAGTGTTCTTCAGGTAGGCTAGCCTTCCCTTGGAAAATCAAACAAATTTTTTTATTGAGTTACGAGCCGGGTGCTTGTCCTCGGAGAAGGAATAAAGATAAAAGTAAGGATCCGGCTACTTAAAATAGTCTTAAACGTGAGCCTGGTGGTGAGGTCCTCGAGTTTCTCGCATTCGAACAGTTCCATCTTCAAGGTATTATCCTTCTGTCACGCAAGCCATTTGTAGCTTCGTGCATGGACGACGACGAAACTTCGCCAATGCAATACCTAGGTACTGAGTATTCCCAACATCGATCACCCCGTCTTTGATCAGCGGAAAGCTCTTGATCTACTTACCCAGTGAGCCAGCTGTGGTGATATTAGCTTATCCACAATGTGATGTTTACATATCTTACCCACCTCTGGCGTCCCTACTACCAGTACCGAGCGTATAAAAATATCAGCCCGCGTTGGAAAAAAGAGAGGGAAACTCACTGGTTGAATTTGTCGACAATGACGAAGGGTGCAGATGAGAGAGCACGAGCGTTGACACAAATACTTGAAAAAAATAAACTCTCGAATCATCTCTACCCTATTACCCCTCTTCCTCTTTATCGTTGCCAATCTGGTGAACACCTCCTAGATCTTCTCCTCCCATGAAAGCTTTCTCATGAAAGCTTTCTCACAAAAACCTCCTCACACAAATTAAGCACAATAACAAGCACGAGCAACATTTTATATCAGTCTCCCGGCTCTCCTTGCCAGCTATAGCCAACATACCATATTCACACCTCACTAACCAATACAAATGCAAATTCGAACGGACGGACACTCAAATCAAAACTTCCCACCATCCTCTCTACTCATAGCTAATTCTCCATTAATAGATCCGATCTTCTCCTTTCACTTCACTAAAGTCAACTCGTATATATCAATTAAACAACTAGCACAACCACTCATCTATATCACCCAGACACCGCACGCCCCATATATATAACAGAACAAGTTATCTCCCCCCCAACCAAACCCTCTTCCCACCCACCCCACCTCAAAAAATAAATACCGACCATCACAAGGCCATCCAACCTTATAATTTCAAAAAATTTAAATGGAGGGAAAGAATCATATATTCTAAAAACTTACCTATCTAATTTCTATCAACTTACTTGCTAGACATAAAGGTATAATACACTCCATAGAACCAACAAGCACCATGAATCAAGCAGTAGAAGATAAAGATATGTTATTAATTGAATTTTTCTCTTTTAATTTTTTTTTATTTAACATCCTCCACACACACACACACAACATCAACCCATATTTTTTTTCTTTAAATTCTCCCTTGACCTTCCTGTCCTACCCCCCCAACCCCCCCTCCTGAATATCATGCACACATCAACATCAACATCAACATCAATCATCTTATCCATAAAAGCCCCCTTTCCATCCAAAATAAATAAAAAAAAATGAAGCCCCCTCTTTGTAGCCCGGGGATAATGCAACCAATAGTATGAATAACACCTAAGGAGGACTCCCAACAACGTCAACAAACAAAGGTGTATCAGGGTCTCGAAGAAGAAAAGTGCTCGTGTATGGGATCTTGTTCTGTGTTCTGTATGCGTTTCTGTCCATATCCCCCCCACTTCTAACACCCCGTTGTCTCTTCATCTGCAGATCGAGGAAGGCATAAAAACGACGAATTCAACATCATCGCTCCGCTCGGTTGATAGACAGCATACCAGACAGATATCACAGAAGCTTGTTTCAAACACCCCCCCAAAAATGCCCTTAAACCCCATTCCCCCTACCCCCATAAAAAGTGTTCCCTTCCATAAAACCCATAATACTCCATCACCCCAGCCCGTCCCAAGCAACCAACCCATATCCATGGGGCTGATCGTCATGGTTGTGAAAAATATATTTCGCATCATACCAATATTCCTTAACTCCCTCAAAAACACATCATGAGATAGATAGACACGACTAGTAAACTCCGCGCTCAAAATACATTGGAGAGTGTCCCAAAAAAATTCGGAGAAAGAAATCAAAACAACCAAAAACATTAATAACTCAGATCTACATCACCCAATTGAGCAACGATCTTGTCTTCATCCGATACGGAGTTTGACATGGAGTTTGCACTTCCACTCCCGCTCGTGCTGGTACTCGTCCCTATTCGCCGCCTTGGTTCTTCTACTTGTTCTTCAAGTTCTATCCCGCTGGCTGCACCAGCTCCGTTTTGCATGGCTTGGAAGCTCCAGCTCGGTTGGAAGTCCTTACTGTGCCATGCATGTTCGACTCTCTCATACATCTCGTCAATCTGTTCTAGACTGATCCTGCTAGTCTCGTATACCATGAACCAGACAAAGAGGAAGGAGATAACGCAGAAGGTGCCCCAGACAAAGAAGACTTTAGACTGTAGGTTAGCCGCGCCAGGTCCGGAATTAACCATGTAGGGAGTTCCGTAAGCGATAGCGAAGTTAAGGAGCCAATTCGAGGCGGTAGATATTGACATCGATTTAGCCCTGATCTTAAGCGGATAAATTTCCGATGTAACGACCCACACGACTGGACCCCAGGAGGCGGCGAAGAAGAAGAGGTAAATGCAGACAAATACAATGAGAACCATGTTGGCAGCGTAGGAATCTGGAAGTGCAGTTCCCACGGATGCAACGAGGAGCTGGGATATGGCCATCCCAGCAGCACCAATCATCAAAAGACGACGTCGTCCCAATGACTCGACGAGAATCATTCCAGGAACGGTCGAGACAACATTCACGACTGTGGTGACTAGCGCGACGATGAATGGGGAATTAATGTGGATGTGTCCGAAGAAAGTGGTGCCATAGTAAAAAATAAAGTTGCATCCCGAAAGTTGTTGCAACATTTGTAGTCCACATCCAGTCACAATTCGTCGTCCAAGGTGAGGGGATCCAAGGAAAACATCTTTGTATGTCGATGGTCCAAGGCTGAGTTCGTACTCGTGATTAGCTTTGATCTCAGCAAGCTCTTCGATAATAGCTGGATGTGTTATGTCGAGACGTCGCAGTCGACTAAGAGAGAGAGATGCGGCGTTATCGTTACCGCGCTTGATTAGATATCTAGGTGTCTCAGGTAAAAGGACGAGGCCGAGAAGGAGAACACCTGCCCAGACGAACTGAAGGGCTAATGGTATCCGAAAAGCGTTTGCGCTGTTCATGGATTGAGTGAAGAAGTTGACAATAGCGGCCAGTAGGAGACCGCAAGTGATAGCAAGTTGATATGCACAAACAAGGGTACCTCGAATCCACTTTGGTGCCATTTCGGATTGATACAAGGGCACTAGAACGGATATAATACCTACACCCAGACCAGCAAATAATCTGTGCCAAGCAAAGTCAGCATCTCGGTGTCACACAGTGTGGTGATGAAGAGCAGTCGTACCTTCCAGAGATAAGAATTGGAATATGCATTGCAATGGTCTGTAGGAGGACACCAAATGAGAATATTGCCACGGCAATTACGAGTGACGAACGGCGTCCTATTTTGTCGCCCATGGGTGCTGCTAGAAGTGCTCCGAAAAACGTTCCTCCACTCAATACCGCAACTATTTGCGATGACTGCGCCGGCGTTATGTTCGGTAGACCGTCTCCAGGGTCAGTATATCCAGTCGAGAATTGATTTTTGAACGCTCGCATTGCCAGTATCCCGGATATGGTCCTGCAGTCCAGTCAGTCCCTCAATCCCTCTGCGCTTTCTTCTTGCCGGCCGTCGACTACTCACCCCGTATCGTACCCAAAGAGCAGACCTCCTGTCGCGACGAACAGCCCGACCATTATCGCCGGCGCTGACGAGCCTGCGACATTGTCGGGTTTTGTCCAGGCAGTGACGAATCTCATGGTGGAGGTCGGAGAATGGCCTGTCTGGGGAAGCAGCGGTTCGAGGGATTTCTTTGAGGCGGCGGACTGCTCTCAGGAATGCGTGGGTCTGTGGTCACCAAATTTCAGATGGTCTGTATTGGCATCCCTCATTGACTTCTCATCGAGTTGTCCGACGCTTGGGCGAGCAACATTCC
Organism: Neobulgaria alba; assembly: GCA_003988965.1. Taxonomy (NCBI): domain Eukaryota; kingdom Fungi; phylum Ascomycota; class Leotiomycetes; order Helotiales; family Gelatinodiscaceae; genus Neobulgaria; species Neobulgaria alba. The sequence goes on from QYAM01000021.1 coordinate 135,874, forward strand.
CTAGTCTCGCAGTCGTGTTGGTCCTGGTCTTCGCCCTGATCTCCGTCGCTCTGGGTCGACTCACGTGGTGGGTTTGCAGGTCGAGCCGTCTCGGTGGAGGGGGGCGGATGGGTCGCTGTCGCACGCAGTCGTGGGCATAGAGGCGCTGCTCGCGGTCTTGGACTTGGGGGAGAGTTCGACGAGCACAAGTCGTCGGAGTGGGCGCGGGTGGATTTTTGGGTGGATGAGGACGAGGGAGGAGTTGGAGGTTTTAGGGTGTGGGGAAGGCGAGGAACGGGGAAGGGCGACAGGCAATGCCAATGGATGTGCTGATTCGCCGGTCGAGGGATTTGCGGGCAAGCTGGGGGAGTCGAGTTGGTGAGGGTTGGCTGAGAGCTGAGCCTGTGGGTGGCTGCTTGGTGGAAAGAACCCAGCAGGCGTGGTCGTCAAAGAGATCCCGGCACCCTGTCACACTCTGGGTGCGAAATAGGGACAAGCGTGCGCGGCGACGGCTGGGTGGTGCTGCAGGAAGAAGGCGAGGGACGGGCAAGGCGATTGAGCGATGGAGGGGAGGAATGCAAGCGGTCACGGCCAACAGCCGCGGGGGGAAGCTGGGTGCTGGCGGTGCGGTCGAGGAGCGGTTGCAGCTGTCTGGAGGACGAAGGTGTCGGGCCTGGGGAGTATGGCACCGTACCTTGGGCGGGCGCGATGGGATCGGACTTGCGATGCGAGCCTGCCCGAGGATTGGTCGGCAGTGGCAGAGGAGTCACATTCACTGATCTTTGGCCGGCGATGCTTTGCAACTGACGCCGCTCTTACGTTCATCCGGCCGCCACGCAAAGCCGGCTATTTCTGTGCAGGGCGCTCGTACGTCCCTCGCGCAGCCGCGAATTCGGAGCACCCTCGACTCCAGCAGATACTCGATACTAGATACTTTACTTTTTCATGGCATGGCATTTGGTCTGCTCATGGCGGATCCCAGCCATGGTGCAAGACCATTCCTCGATCCCGTCGTGTCCCAAGGCCCTGACCAGTTCCCAGCTCCCAGCTCCCCAGGCCGAGAGGACCTCAGCCTGGGAGTAGCGCGCTTGTGGCTCGCTCCCCCTCTGCATCGAATCACCTCGCTGTCGCCCAGTCATGGCCGGTCATGCTCACGCTGGGAGCCAATACATGCCATGGCCTCCAAGACCTCCAAGACCTCCACATACGAGTCCCCCATCAATGCGCACTCCCTCTCCTCTGGCGACCGCAATTCAGCGCAGCAAAATCCTTCCCTTCGCTTTGGAACAAGGAATTATAGTGTCTTCGCTGATCTCTGCAGCACGATCGGGAGACATCCTTTCAGGTTTCAACAAAGTCTCGCATCCCTCATGTCGGAGAGGGTGGTGGCTTTCCCTCAAGGTGACACCAAGCACGACCCAGAGTCACCGCACGCACGCACTCGACGGAGGATCATTGATCGGGTTCCCGTTCTGGCCCAGTACCGGATGCGGTTGTCGTAGGTAGGCCGCAACCAAGCCAATGCCCGATGCTATTCTCCTGCAGACAACGGAACAGATGCTGGTTAGACTTTAGATTCAACCTAGATCTCCAGCCCTAGCCCTTTGCAGTCTATTGAAAGCCGTGCCTCTTGGGAATATCCACTCTGCTCCTGAACTCGCAGAATCATGTCACTTTGTCGACGGAAGCGGAAGAACACGCTTCCTCGGCAGTTGGCTGCTGGCTTGCCCTTTCTGGCCATGAGGCGTAGAAATGCTTGTCTACACCAGACCTGCCACCTAAGCTCCCGCATCACATAATCTGCACCGCATCACGCTGTCTCCCTCGCCGTGCAATCGAGCAATCATGCTCGCGACGATGGCCAAGTTCTCGCCAAGTTCTTCCAAGTGTCGACCCTGTCGGCATCCAACCAAATCCGGCTGCTCTACTCCCACTTTCACACGCCGGCTTCAAATGACAGCAAGTGCTAAAGCCTCTGCTAGTGATCGCTCTGAAAAACGTCCCCTGATCTATTCCTATGGGCGTCGAAACACTGCCAGCAGTCCATATCTCCATGCCTGCTACCCAGCTGAGCCAGTGCTCTCCCCGTTGGGCCCAACCTCCCACGTACTTCAGCTGAAGAAACCGGTGGCGGATGTTACCGCGATCCTAAGATCAACGTACCTTGCTTATAACGCGAAAAGTGAGGCCATCTACGTGACTAGACACCAATTAAGAGCATTTAAAATTGGGCGCACCAACATAGTTTTCTTCCCCGTGAAGAACACATTTCCCTCATTCTCGCTCGGCAGCGGCTGTCGTCGGCTACCCATCAATGTCCCACCACCTCAACATCACATTCTTATTACTAACTAGCACACGGTTTAGTCCTGTTGTCCTCTCATCCTAACTCTCAAAGAGAGATGACACAAAGCACGAAAATAGATCGTCTGAACACTTGATCTGCCGGATAATTCCGAATGTGCACAAATTCCACCAACACTTTCGATTTAAGGAGGCCTACGACACCCCTACATAACTTTGGTTGGGGCTTTCAGAGGTAGAGTGTTGGTAGGTTCGCACTGCGTTTCTGCAGCAGGACTAACGAATGCATCGAGGCATAAATGAAATTAGAATATCCCATTTGGCTCCTAGACCCCATCCGTTGGGGTTCAATCTCAGGGTTAAGCAACTCTTCGGAGATCTCTTCCCCCTTTTCAAAGTCCAGTCCGTCATGACGAGAATTCTCTCTCTTGCATCTTATCCCTGTTCAAAGCGCCTGATTTTCTGGTATCTGGGATCCCCCGCTACTACTAAGCTTCGTCTAAATTCCTTGACTACGGCTGAACTTCCAATGAAAAATAAACACTTCGAGCTCCTTATTCTACTAGCCAAAATAATGTGTATCTATGTTGAGTAATCAGCCTCTAGAGTCGGCAGTATTCGTTCATTAAGTGTTGCTCGTCTGGCAAAAGCCTCTTTGGGATAGAATGTATCACAGGATTTCAGGTTGTGTCACGAGAAGCCTTTGGGATACAAACTTCGTCCCGAGGTTTGTCTTAAGGTCTTGACTTCCGTTAATCCTTCCTAACTTAGTTATAGTGAGGGGGTTAGAGCAGGGGAGCTTTATCTTTATCTCCAGCAGTGAGAGGATTGAGGCCTCTAATTTTCTATTCGCGATCAGCACCCCTCGACCAAGCCTTTGCATTTAATAGTTACCTGCAATTGAAGAAGCATTTGTACACCTCGGGGAATTTCTAGGACTACTTAGCCTCGAACGACCCTTCGACAAGCAGGCACGCTATCAAGCACTCTTTTGCGAGAATACCAAACCCAACTCTTACTATCCCAAACTGCTAAACAATTACTCCTAAAATCAGCATGGCTAACTTAAAACAGATAGCCAGAATACGATTCCTAAAACCTTCAAAGGTCTCAACCCATAGTAACACCCTGTTTTTTCCATCCTAACCTTTCACTGGCCAAGAGAAGGAAAATTTTCTCTACCGCACCTACTTCAACGCCAACGAATTTAGAATACACTCGCCAGTTTTACACTCTCGATTCTGAGACATCTGCCCCAACAAGCCAAGCTAGCATCGATTAGTGCTTCAAAACCTCTAGATCTGGTATTCAAGACAGGATGTCCAAATAGGCTCTAAAACTATAATCGTAAATCCTACTTCACCATACCAAACCCACAACCTCTCCACCAACCACCCTCACCAAACCACACCCCCTATCCTAACACCACCCCAAGCCCCACCTCCAACCCCTCCAAAAATCCAACTATCCTTAACCCCTCTCCAAACACCACCCTCCAACCCCAAACTTCCCCATACCAAGCCCACCAAAGGTGGTGCATTATCCGCATGCAAAAGACACCCACGACGTCTCAACAAGCCTCAGTGGGCCCCCAAAAAACCGGCCTACCCCACAAAACCAGCCCAGAAACCATCGAACCCCAGGTCCCATCTCGGCCCTTCTCTCCTTTCCCCAGATTTTACGCCAGCCCGTTGGAGCTTGAAAACCTGGAAAAAAGTACTCCGTAAATGCCGCCGAAGAAGCCCCATTGTCTGATGTCTGATTCCATGGCCGCTCTTCGGAACGGGGGACTGGGTGCTTTTCAGGAACAGGAACAGAAATGGGAAATCTGGGGTGCGTGAGGTGGTGTATGTATGGTTAGAGGAGATTGGTGGAGATGGGGGAAGATAGGGTAGGGCTGGTTGGTTGGTTGGTTGGGTAGGTTTGATCCCATTAATGGCTTTGACGGGACGTAAGGTGCTTATGATTTATGAAATATGGGTTAAGAGATTAGGTATAACACCATATCCACAGGGATGAGATCATCCCAGATGACTTTCCACGTGCGATCCAATATTCGAAGTGTCTAAAATCGGGATATCTCCATGATAGATAGCTAGTCGGTATGTATGATTATCCCAACCCGGTCCGCCATCAGATTCCCAACTACCTACCCATCCACAGATGGATAACCCGCTCAAAACCAATCCCCCCTTCCCCACACTAATAAACCGCACATTAGATTTCCATTAGATCCGATGAGTCCCATCCTGACATTTCCATCCTATCTATGATCGCATCGCATCCACATATCCCAAAAACCTGAGACTCGCACGCACCACAACTACATGAATACTTTATGCACGCATATAACAGTGGAATATCCGATCAACAGAACGGTAAAAATGGTTATTCCATAAGCCTTTTAGCTTCCGAGGATCGAATCCCATGTTTTTTCTAGACTCGGTAGGAGTCTTTTTTGGGGGGAGTTTGGTTTGTCGTTTGGGGTTTAGATCAAGGTACCTCGGTTCAGTTCGGCGCAATAGGGATATGTGCCAAATTTAGCGATTGTTGCTTTCTCACATTAGGGCATTTTAGGTATAAGATCCAAACAACAATATATCGTAATATTTATTATACTTTCACAATGCATGTGCGACTAAAGTTGAATTCAGAAGGCTAAAAATTTTTGATTTTAAAACCTAATAGGAGAAATCCAATTTCCAAGAACAACCAAGCTACTGTATCATATGAATACAAAAAGGAAGCATATACAGTGAGCGACTAACTAGTCAGCCTAACGCAATCCAGCTCACTTGCTTCCTTCAAAACGCCTAATATTTACCTATCCATCACTTGGGAATAAATTCTTAAAATCTAAATCTATTCCTCAAGAGTAATTTTCTGTCCCTTGACCCGCCCGATGACTTGAGCGGGTGCATACTTCCTGATGACCTCGTCATCATGCAACATTTCGAATTCTTCTGTTGCGTCTCTTCCCATGAAATTCATGATTGCTTGTGGTCCACCTGGATGCTCCTCCAGCCAGTCTCCTAGACTTAGGACAACCCCCTTGACAACGACATATAAATCATCTTTTGTGTTGTGCTTAGCGACTTCCTCCATTGTAAACTCCTTTTCTGGGATGGAGAATTCTGCAGCTTTGCCTGGGGCAGAGACCTTTCCTGGGTCAGAAGAATCAGCTGAGTCTTTTAGGACTGGGCCTGCAGAGGTTTGGGATTGTTGGGCTTGCTTGTCGCCGGTGCCGGATTGACCCTGTGGCGAAGAACTCCACTCGACTGAGATCTTGCCTGGTTGAGAGGGGTCGATGTGAAGGGATATTTGTCCGAGACGTGACGAGGCACTGTTGAGTGAGCCCGACAGAGCTTTTTGGAAAAGGTAGTTGCTGGCAGAATCACCAGCTACACGTCCGTAAACAACACAGCCAAGGAGGGATGAACCACCGAGACGGTTGGCACCGTGGACACCTCCGGCAAGTTCACCACAGGCGTAGAGGCCTTCAAATGGTTTGCCTTCAGAGTTGAGAATCTCGGCCTTGTCGTTGATTTCGATACCACCCATGGTAAAATGGAGAACTGGCTCCATAACTGCAACGTGGAAATCGTCATCTACATTGATTGGTCCATTGTGGAAGAACTTCTTGCCGTATGGATCCTTCTCCTTTCCATCGGCGATCTTGTTGTACTTGTCGAATGTGCTTTGGAGATGTTGTGATGTGCAGCCAATCTCTTTTGCGAGCTCTTTGCCAGTCATCTTCTTCATCAAGCCACGACCAGAGTAGTGGCGAGTGTGGAAGTCAAGAACATTGGAAGCCTTGGAGTTGAGGATGAGTCTGATTGGGAATTTTCCCTTGTCCTTCTCCTTCCACATCTCGCCGGAAACATAATCTCTGTGGCCAAGCTCATCGCAAAATCTGTCACCGTCTGCGTTCAGGAGAAGACCACCCTCACCACGAAGAGCCTCAGCGGCCAAGAATTTCCACTTGGATCCGGGGTCCTTGGGATCAACCAGACCAGTAGGGTGAACTTGGACCTTGTCCATATCAATGCCATTACCACCAATAGCCATAACCATCTTCTGTCCATCACCAGTGGCGTGGACACCATTGGTGGAGGAGAGGTGAAAGGTATCCGGGCGCCATTTCTTGAGGAGAGATGTCTCTGTGAAATCTGCAGCGTATCCTCCGGTAGCAAGGACAACTGGTCCATCAAGAGCGTTCGACTCTCCACCGAACTCGTACGTGACACCAGTAACCTTGTTTCCGTCCTTGTTGATCCCAGTAACGCGGGCCTTCTTGATGATTTGCACCCGCTCTGGCTCTTTTTCGGCGAGCTCCTCTAATCTTTGCATCAGAGCATACGTGATAGCCATACCGGGGAACTTTGCATCGTGCCCTCGGTGGGTTCTTGGCTGGGAGTGGCCACTAAATTAAGTATATTAGATCAAATCTTAATTCCGCATCCGGAAATAGCTTACCCAAGTCGCGAAACGAGTGTGAGATCTAAGTTGAAGACATCTTGAAGCCATTCAACGGCGGCGGCGGATTTGTATGTCAAGACCTTGATCAGGTCTGGTCTGGCCTTATCTCTGGCGGATTTGAGGGTATCGTTGTAGAATTGAGTGACGCTATCTTGGATTCCAGCCTCTACTTGTGTGCGAGTAAGAGCGCCATTGATTCCCGAGGTTGCCTTAGTTGAGTTTCCACCAAAAAAGCCTGTCTATTGTCAGAGAAGAGAACATTCAAGGAGTATATTCTGGTGATTACCTTGCTTGTCGAGGACGATAACGTTGCCGCCAGCAAGGTAGATGGTGTGCGCAGCACTCAAGCCGGATACTTTTGTTTGTTGTCAGTGTTGTCTTTGGAAGAGGCATTGGAATGAGCTTACATCCACCACCAACGACAATAACTCTGGGTGTCATCTTGACCAATCTATGGGAGAGAGTGTGAACTTTTTGGAGAGAAAAAGAGACAATTCTAATGTATAGTGTGGAGAAGTGGAGGAAGACAGGTCGATGGTTTTGTTCTATAATGCACAAGCCGCCACTGGTTCTGGAGATCGTTGGGGGGAGTGCCGAGGTTCCCAAAATATCCCGCTAAACTTGAATCAGAAACGGTGCGCTGTGGAGACGCGATCCGATTCGACGAATGGAGGAGAGTCGTTCAGTCAGCAAGGGAGCTTTGTGGTTAGCTTGTTCCGGCTGGGCTGGATTTGCAGTTCTCGATGTCGAGGATGTTTACAGAGGGAAGAGGAGAATCAATTCGTGATGAAATAATCACTGTCGGAAATCGGGCTATGGGCACTACGCCGTCATAACCCGTCGGAGGACCGACACATGGTAAAATTTTGTCAGGCTTAAAGGCCTCTGTCACACATCCGCTCCATCGAAACGTGAATGGGATTTTAGTGAGGTTGCTTGCATGTGAAATCCTGGATCCGTCGCTAGAACCCCACAATCAACTTCTCCAGACTTTTCATGTCGGCATCAGATGATCAAGCCCGTCTCAGCTCAGCCCAGGCCTGGTATATATTCGCATGTGAAAGGCCAGAGGGAAGGAATTGCGTTTGGTTTGTGGGCAGCTGCGTTTCCGTTTGCATGAACTGCGAGGAGCCCTGAAGGCTGTCCATTCGGCATCTCGCGCCAAAAGAATGCGAAGGCCCCACGTGAGCTTGGAGGGATTTCACAATGAATCCTGAGGAGAACCTGGCTTGTACGTGGAAGAGGCTTGTAAGGGTAGTGGGTCTAGCATCTACGTTGAGTGCTGACTTTAAAACAGCATCGTGTCAACAATACGAAATCTCGCTGGTCTCCTTATTGTGGTAACATGGCGTGGGGAACTAAAGTGGGTTGAAGACGGTATGAGTGTTTTGACAGATGTATTACTTCATGACTATGAGGAGGAAATCTCGATAGCTAAACTAGAAGCACCCAGTGGCATATACCCGCAAGAACTCCTACTCGAAACGTCGCCGACAAACATTCCCCTCAACACCATCTTACTTTCCACCCTTGGCCAACTCGGTCACTCTGGTTCTGAGGGCATCGTTTTCTAATGTTCTGGTACCCTCGATGCCTCCAACAGCTTCAGCAACCATAACACTTGCCAAATCGCCAACCTTAATGGACATTGTAAGGCTGACAAGAATGTCAGGTATCATACTTTTTGAAATCACTCCTCCCGGTCTTAAGATTGAGACTTCGAAGTTGCTACCTTCCTTTTGTTGCAGTGCAAGTAGACCATTCTCAACCTCGCCCTGTAATAAATATTAATAAACTAGCTCCTAAAGAAAGGTTCCGGCTTTAAGGCGTGCCTTGATCATTCTCGTATCTTTGAAATACCACAGCTTCTTCGTCATATCTCGTTCCGCAAACTTTCCACTAAGATACACAAATCGAAATTTCTTCCCCTGTGCCTTCAGTGGCGGGGCAAGATGCTCTTCAAATGCCTTTGCAGCCGCATGTGTGAAGTCAATCTCAACCTTCTTACTCAATTCCACCGAGGGGCTTCTCATGGCAGGCGATCCCATAGCCCTATAAAAAGCCCAACATTAATCGATAGTGTTGTAGGTACAGAGATATGGAATCATACCAGATGCAACATTCTGCTCCTTCAAGTTGAGAGATGACCTCTGGGGGGTATGAAGTGAAATCCGGTACGATAATGACTTTGACTTTCTGATTGGTGGTTACAGTTTCTGGCAGATCGCGTCGGGTAAGGCAGACAAGGGAAGTTATTAAATCGTTGGATAGAGCTTGTTGAAGGACTTCGCCTCCAATGAAGCCCGTGGCACCGGTGAGTATGACCTTCATAATTGTGGTGTAGATTGGTTCCTTGGCTGTTGGGAAGACTTGAGTAAAGTTGTACAAAAGAAGGATGCATCGCGGGTTAAAAAGGACGAACTCGTGTCACCAGATGCAACTCTAACTCGCCTTTGTTGAAATATTCCAATTGAATTACCAACGAATAGCCTTCCTTACCGGGAATGGCGAGTTATATGCGGGGACCTGACCGAAGGATTCGGAAGCGCCACTTGAGCCAGTAGCTTTCAGCTACCCTGTACGATCATATTGTTCCATGATATTCACCTTAATTAGATTTCATGTCTTGACCAAGATTAAAACACAGCATACTTTTGAAGACTTATAAACAATTATAATATCACGTGATGAGATATTATTACTTTGGTAGGATCGGCCTAACATCATTGCCGGAGGCTTCACCTCAACCAACCTCATCCGTCTCGTCCATCCATGTACTGAACCCACCATGCGTTACACTAGCATTTTATTACCTCTCTTGACGACGACTATCTGTGCTGCCGCCATCCGAAAGCATCAAACTCCTCTACCCAACATTGGTGTTGGTCCCGCCATGCCTCAATCTACCTCTTCTCCTACCACCTCCCCCCTTTCTCCCTCCGATGGAGATACAGTAATCCTGTCCGATGTCCTCGGAAACTCCCGCAGCATAAACATCTTCGCAGGCTTCACAAGAGATTTCGCCAACATCTCGGAAAGATTCGAAGACTCGAAATTAAATACAACTATTCTTGCGCCGGAAAATAAAGCGATAATGGCTCTGCCGAGGAAACCGTGGGAGGATCCGAAGGATTACGACGCATTTGGAGAACAGGCTTATGAAGGGAGGACGGGGGAGGATAGGGCACATAGAAATATTAGGAGGTTTGTGGAGGAACATGTTGTGCCTAGTAGTCCGTGGAAGGAGGGAGAAAAACTTAAGAGTTTGGCTGGGGGAAATCTTTGGTGGGAGATGAAAAATGGTATTAAATTTGTAAGTTCGCACAGGCAGGGAGCAACCTGAATGGAGCTAATTGTGCGTAGATCCAGCCAGGAGATATCGAGGTTGCCGAGATTGCGAGTAGGGTACATAATGGGGAGGTTTGGATCCTGAAGGGTGTTAGAAACTATGCTTGAATATGAAGAGGAACGAGTTTGGATTTGGAGTTATTGGAAATGGATGGCGTCTTTCGGATTGGAGAACTTGATGAGATGGATGGCAGACTCGCTGGTAGAGAAGATATGGGTCCTCGAGAGAACGATTTCTACTTGGTCAAATTGACGATCGCACAATTATACGTAGCGTAATTTAACGAATATATCAAGAATGATAGCAACGAGTAATAAAAAAAAATTAACATATCCATTCAACCCCTTGCTTATGACAGGGACGCTAGACTGGGGACAAAAGGGAGGGGCACAGAGTTCATATTTACTTGGCGATTCTCAATCTGGGGCGATTTGCTATCGCAAACCGTCAAATGGAGGAGTTAGTCTACAAGGTGGACTTTTGGTGAACTCTTCTCACTTTTGGAGACAAAGTCTTTGTATCTTTCGCGTTTGCTGCATCACAGCAGCTTTATGCAGTCTGCGACAACAACACTTTGAGCCTGATGCGTTGTCGCATTGGCCTGAGTACTCGAAGAAAGAGTGCAGAATTTGCGAACCTTCGTATCCAAGCCGAACGCTCCTCTGGCAGCTTTTGCAAGAATTTTGGACGAAAAATAGAGTGTGAGGCTGTGAATCGAGGGCAAGGCTACTATGACGTGAGTTCAGCCTTCTCCTAGCGCGGCCGGAGCAAGCCGCCATCGTTCGGAAACCCACCGAGCAGAGACTCCTCAGTGATGCTTCCTCCTCATCAGTTCTTTCGTACAGCGATCATAATTGTTCCCAATACATCCAAGACTCACTGTGGGCATAAGCTAAACCCTCGGACCTTTTTCACACTTCAAAATACCACACCATAGAGACTGCAATTGGTCTGTCGTGGGTGAACGATTTCTCCTGAGGCTTGGGGCGATCATCTACTGGGACAGCTTCAAAATTCGCACATGAAGCTTGTTAGTTGCGATCCAGGTCTCTCAACTCATGAGAACTCCAATACTGACGTATATAAACCTAGTAACTTCGATCAATTATGAACGACCAACCCCACGGCCCTCAGGGCTTTGGCCGAGATCGCGAGATGACGAGGGAGATGATAGAAGAGCAGCACAATCGACAACGCGCCCTACAGCAGCAACAAGACGAGCAAGCTCACCGCGAAAGAGAGCATAACGAAAGACAGGAACGAGAAAGACAACAGCGAGAACAATACCAACCTCCACCTCCACATCAGAATAATTCAAGCTCGATTCCCCTACATCAACCTGTTGCGTCAAGATTACCCGGCGCAATACATAGTCCAGGTGGCCTACTAGCAAATCATGGTGGTCCTCCTCCTCCGGGACCTCTAGGTGCTCCAAGTGGTCCCGCGAATGTATTTGGCGGCCCTCTTCACAATGAAGCAAATCGTGCGATACAACATCCTCAGAATGCGCCCGGCCAGCTTCAACAGCAACAAGGCTTTGGGCCCACTTTAGTTCATCATAATCCCGTAGGCGTCCCCGGAGGAGGTGTTTTTGGTGCTTCTCTGGCTCAACAACAGCAAGAAGCTGTGTCGAGATTGCAACAGCTTCCATTTGGAGGACCAATCCCTCAAGCAGTGCCCCAACCCCACCAAATTCCTGGGGCTCCTGCGTTGGGACAAGGCGGGCAACAGCCCATCTTAAATGTAAGCTCTATTTCGTAATATGTATTATCGCTGCAATACTTACCTTTTGGCCTATATTCTCGACCTGATCTGCCATGGATGCTTTTCGCGTGGCGAGCATAGACCTCAACTATCTTCCAGGGGGTTCATCCACGAGATCTCGAGATGCAACACGAGAGCATCGAGGTCAACGTGTTCCAAAATTGCAGTATTTTTCGTGGCTACCATCTCCCCCGAACTCGTTTAATTGCTTCGGCGTATATGCCGTGGCCTCTGCAAACGCTGCAACCTTGGACACACCGCAGCTCACAATCTTTGCTGTACAGATGCTAACTTTGCTTGAAGGATGCCCTTAGTTACCTCGACCAAGTCAAGGTCCAGTTCGCAGATCAGCCCGACGTGTACAATCGCTTTCTTGATATTATGAAAGACTTCAAGAGTCAGGCGTATGTTAATACGGCCTAGTTTAAAATTTTAAGGTACTAATATATGGATAGCATTGATACTCCTGGTGTAATTAACCGTGTGTCCGAGCTGTTTGCTGGCCACCCAAACCTTATTCAAGGATTTAACACCTTCCTTCCTCCGGGATATAGAATCGAGTGTGGCGGAGGCAGTGACCCAAATACAATCAGAGTGACCACTCCTATGGGAACGACCGTTCAGTCAATAACAGGTGCTGGGAGAGCTCTACCAGACGCAGGTATGGGACCTGGACCAGGTAGCCAGGGTGGTTACTACCCTGTTCAACAACCTAGAAATTGGCAACAGCCGCAGCCTAGTATTGAAAGTCCTGAAGCCATATTTAGTCCTCAGATCCAACCTGCCGGACAACCTTATGGTCAGACTCCTATCTCCCACAATGCTTATGACGCACAGCAAGCCGCAGCGGCGGCGGCGGCGGCTCACCAGCAACAACAAAGAGGGGTTTCGCAATTAACAAATGCCGTTGCGACAACACTGGGACATCCACCAAGAAATGCCCAAACTCCGACTCCTGGAGGGCAGCCAGGTATGAATGGCAATGGTCAGCAAGGACTAGAAAAGAGAGGTCCCGTTGAGTTCAACCATGCTATAAGTTATGTGAACAAAATCAAGGTAAGCTGGGGAACGAAATCTGAACCCTAAAAGATTTTGGAAAAGTCCATTCCTACGCTGGTCTGGTACGTCTGCTAAATATCGCGCTTAGAATCGCTTCCAAGATCGGCCGGAAATATACAAGCAGTTCCTCGAGATCCTCCAAACATACCAGCGCGAGTCTAAACCCATACAGGACGTTTATGGCCAGGTAACTACCTTATTCAACACGGCTCCCGATCTTCTCGAAGACTTCAAGCAATTTCTCCCCGAGTCTGCGGCGCAGGCCAAGGCTGCCGCTCAAAAGGCGGCAGAAGATCTTCAGAACATTCAGACCCCAGTGAATTCACACCTAGCTCGAGGTGCAGAAACGAAAATGCCTCCTGTAGGAAACTTTTCCGTCGCTGCTGCTACTAAGGAAAACAAAAAACGGCCACGAAATAATACAACAGTATCATCCGCACCACAGCCAGGCGGAATGGCAGAAAGCTCTCAGAGGGCGTTGGCTCAGAGCGGGCCAACAAATAAGGTATGTAAAATATCTTATCAAGCCATGAGTCTCTTGGCTCCAGAATTGGCCATCTGGAACGGATTCATTAAAAAAATTCTCCCCTTGAAATACACTAATGTCCACTACAGCGTACAAAGCTTCACCATAAACCAAATGTTCCGGATGCTCCAGCGGTCTCTCCGACTCTGACTCCTATTTTACCAGAGCCTATGCCTCCTACAACCACATCCAGTGCCACTTCCGAAGAGCTCGCATTCTTTGACCGGGTTAAAAAATATATTGGCAACAAATCCACCATGAACGAGTTCCTTAAGCTTTGCAACCTTTTCTCGCAGGACTTGATCGACAAGAATACACTGGTACACAAAGTTAGCGTCTTCATTGGTGGCAATCCTGATCTCATGAGTTGGTTCAAGCAATTCGTATCCTACGAGGGCGAGGAGGATATTATCGACAATCGGCCAAAGCCACCGACTGGGAGGGTCGCTCTGAGCAATTGTAGAGGCCTGGGTCCAAGTTATCGCTTACTTCCAAAAAGGGTATGTTTCGCTTTCACTTTCTTTGCTGGCCCCCCACCACATCACAAGCAAAGTCTTGCTTGCTATTGTCGGTTCTAGCGATTCCCAATCCACTCCTCTACATACCTACCCCAGCGCTACATATTATTCACGGATCGAACTCTATAAATCCCGTCATATCTTCCATCTTTCAAATTTCCATCATTTCATTGGCTTCAAACATCGAAATGGATAAGCAGCCCATCGTCATCCCGATTTCAACCTCAATTTTACTACAAAAGGACCAGGAAAGCGGCCCGAATTTGGACCTCGATTCTTAATCGCAGAATGTGAGGTTCTCTGTGGAATCTGTGACCCTTCTGCTAAAGAGGGCCAAAATTACATCTTTATTCCTCATGTCTCTTGCGCAAAGAGACATCTTGTTTCGCGGGTGGTCATCGTCGAGGCCCCCAAAATCCCTTCACAGATGCCATTGCAGCCAACAATCCCACACGAACATCTGAAGTTCGAAAAGAAATTCTATCGACAGCTTGCTGACCAATATCAGGAACGTTTGAGGCCTTGTACTGGACGTGATCAGATGTGCCAGTCGGTTCTCAATGATGACTGGGCATCACATCCTACTTGGGCTTCTGAAGATTCTGGCTTTGTAGCTCATCGCAAGAATGTGTTCGAGGAAGCTCTCCACCGTATTGAGGAAGAACGCCACGATTACGACTTTAACATCGAGGCTAATGCTAAGGTCATTCAATTGCTTGAACCTATCGGTCAGTCCCTTCTTGCCATGACCCCTGAGGAACGCGAAACTTTCCGTATGCCTCTGGGACTTGGTGGACAGAGCCAAGCAATTTACAAACGAGTTCTCAAGAAGGTCTATGGTGAGAAGGGCTTGGAAGTAGTGGCAGACTTATTCAGAGACCCATGTGCGGTTCTCCCTATCGTTTTGGCACGTTTGAAACAGAAGGATGAAGAGTGGCGCTTCACTCAGCGTGAATGGGAGAAAGTATGGCATGCCCAGACTCAGAGTATCTATCTCAAGAGTCTTGATCACATGGGACTCCATGTCAAACAAGCGGACAAGAAGAACTTCTCTGCCAA
This sequence comes from Neobulgaria alba, assembly GCA_003988965.1. Classification (NCBI taxonomy): domain Eukaryota; kingdom Fungi; phylum Ascomycota; class Leotiomycetes; order Helotiales; family Gelatinodiscaceae; genus Neobulgaria; species Neobulgaria alba. Next base: position 150,911 of record QYAM01000021.1, read on the forward strand.
GCACCTTGTCGACGCCCTCAAAACTAAATATGAGGAGCAGAGGCGGCAAAAGTCTACGAAAGGGAAACCAGTAAGACAGCAATTTGTCCATCAGTTTACCGACCAGGATGTTATTCTCGATCTTCTCCGATTTATGCTCTTATATGCAGCCAACGCAAATCAGCACAATACCCTTGAGCGTCGCCGCATTTATGACTTCTTTGAGAAGTTCATTCCCACTTTCTTCGACATTCCTGATGATCGAGTCAAAGAATGTACCCGAGGTATAGACCGTCTGACGCCGGAGGACGAGGATGAGGCCACACACCTCGAACTTTCGAATGGACGAGGAAGAAGGGGCAATGGAAAGAAGTCTGATCTTCGTCGTGGTGTATTGGATAAAGGACGAAATGGTGTCAAAGGCCGTGGACAGAAGGATGACAGCGCAACTGGTAGCAAGGAGTCTACTCCTGATGTCGACTCTAACGTGGAAGATGAGGGCGACGATGGTACAGAAGAACACTCAACTCCCAAAGTCACCAATGATCGATGGGCAACCAGACCTCGCCCTGGAGATCCAGACCAAGACGCCGAATACCAAGCTGATCAGCCTTATCCTCACACTGAGTTCAGATTGTATGGAAACCAAACTATCTTTGTCTTCTTCAGTATTTTCGAGGTGCTGTACCGTAGATTGAAATCGATCAAAGACGCTGAAGAGATTGCCAAGGAAGCGGGAGTACGTATTTCTCGACATAAGCCTGCCAAAGATATCGGGTTGATCAATGACGCTGATGACTTCTATTCTGATCTCAATGGCGAAACTTACTACTCTCGAACTCTGCAACTGATTGAAGAGTTCGTCTTGGGTGATGTCGACGAGACTAATTATACAACTTGGCTGCGACGATACTATCTGAAGACAGGTTGGCAAGTCTATACCATCACAGACCTTCTCAAGAGCCTCTCGAGACTTGGTACAGTCTGTTCAAGCCATGATATGAAAGAGAAGACACCCGAACTCATTGACCAATTCTACAAAAATAGGCACTCTCTGACGACGACATATAATGGTGAGATCAACATGAGGAAACAAGCGGAGAAGTGGATTAAAGATGGTGAATTATTTTTGATAAATTGGGTAGGTTACCTAGAACTTCCACCACAATTCCCCCACAGCTAACGGGTTCACAGAATCCAAGTGAGCAACAGGCTGCAATTTCCTGGGTCCAGCGCGAAGACACAACCTTCGAATTCAGCGAGCTTCAACGCAAAGAACGCTGGCTATACTATGTCTCATCCTTCGTAGGAGTCGAGCCCACAGAAGGGGTCCCTCGAAACATAACCAAACCATCCGTCCTTACACGCAATCAAGTCATCCTTAGTGACGTCAACTCTCCCGATTTCCGAGACGATAAACATCCTATTCGCGATTACGAAAAACTCATCCTCCGTGTTTGCGTCAATACTTATCAAATCAAATTCCATGAAGGGCTTGAATGCGTCTTATGGTCTGATGCTCCACTTGGAACGAACGAGGAAACGGGAGAGAATTATTGTGCCGAGAGATTGAAGAATGTTACGAGAGTTAGGACGGAGAGATTTAGAGAGAAGTTTGAGATGAATAATGCTTGGATGAAGGGAATGGAGAGTGGTGAGGTGGGAAGGATTAAGGGGGAATTCAAGAGGTGGGTCGATGAGGGGGTGGTGCCAGGTGAAGAACTGGCTGTTGTTGAGGTGGAGGATGCGAAGATGGAAGATTGAGGGAAATGAATGGGTTGACTAAGGGGCTAAGCAATTCATACGAGATGTGTTTTTTGGAGGCAAATTTCTGTGAAGAGGAAGACGTACGTAGAATTTTCCTAGTTGATGATGGATGATGATTGGAGGGATTAATGTTAGGGGTGGGAGGTTTTGTTTATATACCTTAGTATACGGACATGCCTTTTTTTGGGAGCTCTGATAAATTACTTACTATATTGTATTCCTCTTCGTCTCTTTTGCTGGTAAGAGAGGGGATGGGTGCGTGCGGAGAATCTTATGGAGAGATGACGGGATGATACATAGTTAGCCGTTAACTAGGTATGGTTTTGTATCGATATATAGCTTAGATGATATTTCCTCAATGAATTTTCGTTTAGTATGACATGATATAGTGTTCATTGTGAATGAGAGATTACGCTCTCATGTGAGTAGGAAGAATGAATATTAAATGGTGTGCTGAAGCCTACTACGTTGAAGATTTGAATCTAATTGACGTGTGATATTGAGTAACGGATACCTATACTAGTAAAAATATATATCATTCAATAAGATGGTGAAATTTCTATCCAGACGCCAGGTCAAATCCCAATCCATCCTATATATATATTACAACTCAATATTCCATGAATTGCGTCACGAAACCATTGAGAACGTTTTCATGAGAAAAAAAAAAGGACGTGGATGATCAAATAATTCCAAACTCTGGCTCAAATCTAGGGTTCCTGTTCCTGGGGCATTAATTCTACCGTATGTCCATGCTCATGTCGGTATTCAACCAAACAAAATCAGCCAGATGAAAATACAAACCACTACCCAAGTAACCCTCCAAACACTCCACCAAGTCTCTCTAAACACCACTCCCACTGCCGTCGTCGGCATTTTATCTTCTTTCCTTCCTTTCCCACTATCATATGCAGATGGTAATCTCCTTTTCCCAGTTCCACTACCGCCGAAAAATCCGAATCCGAATCCAGGGTTCGAAGGAATTTCTTTATCTTTATATTCATATGCTTCATCATGGGGTGGTGAATACGTCCTTCCATTTGAACTCCCATTGTAATTTTGGGATTGAGGAGGGCCATAATATCCAGCTCCGTTAATTAAAGGTGGAGTAGCAAATCGTACTTGCGTTGAGGGGAGACCATATCCTTGTCCTCCTTTTCCACCAATATTATTAGTTGCTGGTGAGACGGAACGGGTTCTTGCAGCGGATGATCGAGAGGCGAGGTTTACATTTTGAGGGTTGGATGTGGAGGATGTGGAGGAATGGGTGGGATTGGGTGAGGCGTCAAAGTTTTGAGATAGGTCTTGTTTGGTTGTTGGAAGGAGGTTGATGGATTCTGTTGCGTGGGATGAGGATGCGGAGGGCAGAGAGTAGGGTCTTAGTTTTAGGATTGGGACGAGTATTGCTCGTATGAGTAGGGTGATGATGGTGATAGCTATGAGGAAGGCGTAGTTTATAAGAATTCCTAATTCGTCGGGGAGGAGACAGAGGTGGGTTTGTGTAGTTTGTGGTGGTGTAGGTTTTGCTCCATGGCCAGCTGGTGAGGTAAGGGATTTTCCATGGTTTCTTGGTCCAAGTAATGTCTTTCCTTGAGAATCAACTGGATTCCACATGCTAACTAACAAGAAGCCTGGTTTCCTAACTCCCATAGCGAAACTAGTACTTTTGACCGTGATCTCTCGAGCGTTGTTATGTTTTGGTGGATGGACTATCTCGCAGTAATCGTGATCGTCGCCTGAAAAGACAGATTGAACGTTTCCAATCTCTTCGATCAGCTTGATAGAGTCGTTTTCGGAGAGAACGTTTTGATATTGATAGCCTCTGGAGACAGAGATGGCGTTTCCATGGTCAGGAAAGACGGGCTCTGTCTGGCCTTTGGGTGGAGTGGCTGGAGGATGTCGTTCTCTTTGAGGTCCACATGGAGTTCCTGGATCCCTGAAAAGAGGTACATGTGTAAGGAGTATAGTCGGAAATTCTACTCCAGCATCGGGTCCTGGATCCAATGTAGGGAGGTTCTTGAAGTCGTAACCCTCCAATTCCTGGACCGCATGCTCATACTGTATCGTCATCTCCTCCCCAGCCAAAAGGCCTAATTCCCTGGCAACAGCAATCCTCTTCTTACTCTGCACTTTCTCCAGAAACTCCTCCACCGGCCCCGTAATATCCTTGGTATCATGATCCGCGTCCCCTCCAGCACTCAAACTTACCGAATCCACCGAAACAAAAGTATGGTTCCCAATAACATCTACTCTGTTCCCCTCCCCAAAATAAACCTCAAAACGATTCCTAATCGGAATCTTAATCTTCGCTCCAAATCCCAAATCATGATTCCCCGGCAAACTCGAAATAATCCTCCTGTTCCTCTGCCACGGCCCAGCTTTATCCCCCATCAAATTCCAATATTTGTAAAATATCCTTCCGAAACGTTCATATTCCCATAACCAAAAATCCTCTCCATATCTTTTTCCCCACGTTTTCAATAACGCCTCTTCGCCGCTGGGTCTCTGTCCATTCGCCCATGCCGGATCCGCCGTATTACCATGTGCAGTCTTCCACTCCCTGCCTCCATCAAATATATCCCCTAAAAAGAACAATGTGTCTGGATGCAATAATTTTTGTAGAGAAATGTACGCCCTTTTCATATACGTATCCGTCAATAATATCGTAAGGGCTTCGAGGGGTTTAGGTCTTCCAGGATAGGTGTGAGGATCGATAAGTTGTGGATCAGCTATGAATATCAAATGATGCGGTGTAGCATCCTCTGGCTATAATTATTGTCAGCCTCGTCCTCTACCCTTTCCCAACAAGAACATGGGAAATAAAAGAGAATAGCTCACCCAATCCTCCCAATTCCCCCATCTACACTCCTCCACCGCCCTCTCAAAAACCCATCTCTCTCCCCAAAGCAGCGCAATAACCCAAACCACCACAAAAAGATGCGGTAACTTCAATATCCTCTTCCAATGCCACCTTGCCTCCAATTTCCTCAGCGACCTCTTTACCCTACTCCCACCCCCCTGCGTAGACACCTCCCCCAGCATTAGATTCATATTCCTCCTCCCCCAAAATCTCTGTGCCCGCCCAGAAACCTGCGTAACCATACTGCCAATCAAAGTCGCAAAGGTTGGTCTGGAATCGAAAGGGTGATCGCGTGCGCTGTAATATGTTGTCGGAGCCATGATGGGTTTGCGAGGCTGGCCATCCCGATCTCGTGAGCAGTGAGGAAGAGGATGGAGTGGACGATGGCGAGGAGGAGAGAGCAAAGTGAACCACAAGATTCACAAGACAGGGGAGGCTGCAAATAAGAAGAGTGCTGTCATGGCTGTGTAGAAAGTGGGCCTCTGGGTGAACGCGAGGCCTGAAATTGGCTGAGAAAGATGGGGAAATGTCAATCGCCGCTACCGACCTGACATGCGCGGGTGTCCCTGGACCCAGTGGCACCCACGTCACGCATTAAGTTCATTAACAGCTTCAGGGGCCGACGTAGCTATCAATCAACTTAAAGCCTTTCACATAAAATCGTTTTACGGCATTTGCCCCGTTACTCAAGACACGAATATTCTCCTCGTAATCTTCCATACATTGGTGGTTTCGAGAGCTACGCCTCAAGAATGCCCAAGTCATACACTAACAATGAGTACTGATGCTAAAAACGCCCCCAAAAAAACAGATCTCATGAATAACGCCAGAGTCCCTACCAGGTATAAGATGAAAGGTAAGTTCCTAAAACATAGAGTCACATCTAAGTCGTGAATCTCGTCCCCTTCCTTCATGCAACCCATGTGAAAGACTTCTCGACTTCAAATGAAGTTTTCGCTCTGGAATAAAAGGTTAGTTGTGATAGGCTTAGGTAAGGGGAGAAGGGACATACCGAATATCAACAGACGATGCGCCAATAAGAACCTCAAAAACGCCTTCCTCAGCGATCCATGCAGGGAAACTAGTATCGTAGTAGCCAACCGAGTATTTGTCAATCGTGAGTGTTGCATTCTTGGTCTCCCCAGGCGCTAAGAAAACCTTATCAAAGGCTTGCAATTCCTTCTCTGGCCGAGGAAGTCGGGATCTGACATCATGAATATATGCTTGGACAATCTCAGCGCCTTCTACTTCTCCGCTATTGGTCACGGGTATGGTGATTATAATCTTATCCCTATCGGTTTCTGCGAGCAGAGTGCGACTGATCACAGGCTCGCCGTATGTGAATGTGGTGTAAGAAAGGCCATGCCCGAATGGGAACAAGGGTTGAATTTTGGACTTTTCGTAGTGGCGATAGCCAATGAAGAGACCTTCACCATAGACGACTTTCAGGTTCTCACCTGGCCAGTTGTGGAAAGCTGGGTTGTCTTCGAGCCTTTTGGGGAAGGTAGTCTGTCATGTCTGTCAGATATGATTCAGATTCAAAAAAGTAGGGAACTTACTGGGAGCTTTCCACTTGGATTCTTGAACCCAAATAGTACATCGGCCAAAGCATTTCCAGCCTCTTGACCTTGATACCATCCTTGAATGATTGTAGGCACGCGGTCAACCCAAGGCATTGTCACAGGTGACCCTGACTGGTTCACGACTACTGTGTTGGGGTTTACTTTAACAACTGCTTCAATAAGACGATCCTGGCTTCCGTCCTTAGGTAAGTCCATAGTAGAGCGATCGTATCCTTCGGACTCCCATTCTCCGTCAAGTCCAACAATAACAACTGCAACATCGGCAGCCTTGGCAGCATCAACAGCTTCTTGCAGATAATCTTTCTTGTCTTGTTCCTTGTAGCCAATACGAACACCACCATACTCATGTGTTCTATTGTCGGTCTTTTGTCTCCACAGTGGTCGAATCTCATTAGTCATTTCCGCCATCAAACGGATAGGCTTGCCAGCTTCCATTTCGAGGTCAAAAAGAACCTGCTGTGAATCTCCAAACATGGCTTCTCCTCTTTCGGACCAGTTCCAGCTATCAACGGTTAACTTCCCATTAACATACAGTCGTCCAGCTCCAACAGTCGAGAAGCTAAGTGTATGCAGACCGCTCGTTACAGGTGTAAGAGTCGTTGTGGCGCGGCAAGACCAAACGCCGGCGACCGCTGGGGGGACAGAGTCCCACAGGAATAGATCTGTGTTAGTCCTCTGTTGGGTAACCCTAGGATTACCCTCAAACTTGTCTCCTATCCAGAACTCCATGTCCACACCTTGCGCCCCAGATGCCGTCTTGCAGTAATCCGCTGCGAGAGGTAGCCACTTATATGTATGGCAACCTAACGCGTACGTAACTTCCTTCCCAGGGACAGCCCTGATGCTATCAAGTGGAAGAGTATGGTAGTATGGATGAAGACTGGCACTCCCACCACCACCAGCAATAGCTCGGTTGGCATTTGGCCCAATCACGGCAATCTTGGTTTGGGATGGCTTAATAGGTAAAATGTTACCCTCGTTCTTCAAAAGAGTAAGACCCTCAGCACCTGCATTTCGGATCAAACTTCGTGTCTCAGCTCGGTCATCTTCTCGTTCGGCAAGCTCAACCGACATGTCGCCTCGCTTTGTTCGCTCAACCAAATACAAAACATTCGTAGCAGCCTTCTCGATGGCTTGTCTGCTTAATGTCCCGTTCGCTACTGCTTTCAACGCGTGCTCGCCTCGACGATCATGTCCAACTGGCATTTCAATATCACATCCCGCTTCAATAGACTCGATAATAGAATTGGTTCCACCCCAATCAGACATCACGGTTCCTTCGTATTGCCATTCTTCACGTAAAATTTCTTTTAAAGTATGCTCGTTCATATCGGCATGAACGCCATTTATCAAGTTGTATGATGACATTACCGCCCATGGGTTGGCTTCACGAATGGCAATCTCGAAAGGGCGAAGATAGAGTTCACGTAAAGGACGTTCTTCTACAGTAGAATTAATCTTGAATCTTTCTGTCTCTTGCTCATTTGTGACAAAGTCTATGAGGGAAATGATCAGCATCTGTCACGTGATAATATAATACGAAATGGGATTGGTAAAGCTCACGCTTGATCGTTGCCGCGACGCCCTTGCCTTGTAAACCCTTAATGTATGAAGCTGCTAGCTTGCCGGTGAGATATGGATCCTCTGAAAATGATTCAAAGTTCCTGCCTCCAAGTGGCCCCCGGTGCAAGCAGACGGTTGGTGCTAGTAACACTTGAGCCGACCTTGCTTTTGCTTCATCACCGAGGTGTTGGCCAACCTCAAAGAGAAGATCTGTATTCCATGTTGCCGCGAGAGATACGCCGCACGGGAACAAAGCTGCCTTAGTTCCAGCTTTGAAAATGGCGCCGCGAGCACCGTTAGGTCCATCGCTCGTCTTAAAAGCTGGAATCCCTTTTTCTGGAATAGATCGCGATCGCCAGAAGTCTGCTGCGGTCAAGAGCGAAACCTACGAATGGTTAAATCTAGTGATACTACTAATACAAAACTATAAAGGTGTGACTGACCTGTTCTTCGAGTGATAGGGATGAGGCTAAACGGCGAGCATTCGCTTTCTTGTCAGTTTGCTGGAGGAGATGAGCACTCTTAAAAGCTGGACTGTCCGGCGGTGAAAGTTCAGAATTAGGTGTTGTATTAGAATGCTGACTCGAGTGGTCTTCGGAGTCTTCCGCATCCTTATCGAATACGAGGTCACTCAGTTGACTGTCTGGAGAGTCTGATGTAGGATGGCTTGTCGATTCCAGGAGAGCCTCGGTCAGTTTATTATCAAGAGATGTTGAAACGAGATCACTGGTCTGAGTTTCCGGCATAACAGAAATGGGCTCCGGTTCTAAACTGTCGGGAGAATCCAGTGTCGCTTGGTTGGCCTCTGCTTCTACAGAAGCTTCGATTAAATGGTTGTCCTGGGATGCTGAAGTGAGGTTACCAGTCTGATTTTCTGGTATAACGGGAATAGACTCCGGTTCCAAACCACCAGGAGAATTTAATGTCGCTTGAGTGGTATCTGTTTCCACAAGGGCTTCGGTCAAATGGTTGTCCAGAGATGTTGAAGTGAGGTCACTGGGCTGGCTCTCAGAGATGGCTGGGACTAGCTCCTCTACCAAACAGTCCGGAGTTTCCAATACATTCTCAACCATCTGAACTTCTGGCAATTCAGATGCCACAACTTCTGTCGGAACCGCTTGCACGACAGATGAAGCCATTGCGGGAACAGATTCAGAAACTTCGGATACTATTTCTGGTATAAGTTCGGGGACAGTAACGACCTTGTGGTCATCAACCACGTTCAGATGGAAGTTGTGTGACGGTACGTCGACATTTTCTGCAACAGGCTCTTTGGCTTCGACTGGTGGCTGAAGAATTGGTGTCTCCATCTTGATATCCCCTGTTTCCGACATGGTATTACTGGGTGTATATCGATATCCGCCTGGGACCAATATCGAAGGGACAAAATAACGTGCTGCAACCTTATCTGGACACAATCATCTACACTGATGATCGCCGAATGCCACTGGAGGATCCGAGCTTTCTTCTGGCGAAGTTGGAAAGGACACAAAGCAAGAGTGTGAAGTGACGGTCCGGTCTGTGGGGAGAGAGAAAAGATGGGAAAAAGAATCCTATATACCACATATGGGAGATAGATAGTAAGAAGTGAGAAACACTGCAGATCAGCTGCCACCAGGTGATATACCTCTGACCCGATGTTTACGCGGTTAAAGATACTAGGAAAGAACGATGAGACGAGAATCATAGCCGTTCCCCAGGGCTCGGCGGCTGAATGGGGCAGCACTATGGAGTTGGATTTTCATCACCAAGTGCAAGTCACCCTCCGCAGGCCAGTGCTTCCGCTATGGTCCATGGACGTTAGTAGATGCATGAAGACAGGCGAGCTGACCGACTCATGCCCTGTGGGCTGTGAGGACTGTGGAGAGTGGGGAGCAGACGACTTTCACACGCCGGCGGCGTGTCCTCAGAACGTGGGGAGCACTGGGAGGACCGACACCGACCGTCCTGGAGGCTGGAGGGCGATGATGGAGAGCGCTGGGCGGTATGGACGGACCGCCGCTGCGAGCTTCTCCTTCACAAGACAAATCGTGAGCGTGGACTTCCTTGCTCGCTGGCCAGGGATGGCGGTACCACCTCGGTCCAGCGCTGAGCGGTGGCATAGGGCGTGTTGGAGATGGGGGAGAGGAAGGCGAGGAGGAGGACAATGGCAGGTGTGCGGTTCATTTCGAGGTGCGCCCTCGGTTTCGCACTCGTGTGTCGGATTGGGGGGAGGGTCGTGAGGGGCGATCGAGGCATCGTCGCCGTCCATGGCACAACAGATGCGCCAGTGCCGATCTCTCCAGATCCTCGTTTGGATCTGGCAGGAGTTGAGGCTTCTGGCCACTGCAATCCCTCTGCCTCGTCCTCAGGACGTCGAAGATGTGCCGAACGGTCCTTCGGGCCGGGCTCGCCCAGCTCCTGGCTACGCCCTGCGTCGCGGCCAGGCACCTCTCGCCAGTGGGAGGGCGCGGAGCTCGACGGCAGATGGGGGGACGGGCTGTTTTGGGACGCAGCGTCGGCGTATGGGCACCCTGGAGGCCAGACGAGCGTGACTCTGCACGCGAGGGGGCGTCCTGCTGGGACGAGCAGGACGTGCCAGAGCGAGCAATTCAGCGTCTCCTTTCGGGATTCGGCTTCTGCCCTCACCGTCATCGTGCAGTCGCCGTGGCAGATTGGGCGGCTTCCAATAAACATCTGAATGCTATGCTGAGGCGAAAAGCCCTTGGCCGGAACGTTCACTTCTGGGGCGCCAGGTGCGAGGTGGTTGCCAGCACCCTGGGCTCGGATCGGTGGAAGGAGGGCGGCGGTCCAATCACAACAAGTGGAAGGATCTAATCTAATCTACGGTGCAGTACCGTATGTACTTTACCGTTCCAAACCCATCGCAGCCTCTTCCCAGATTCTCCGCTCGCCACGGGCAACCACAGCAACAGGCACCTCACTTGGTCGCTCTGCTGTGCCACTACCACCACCGCGCTCGTGGGTTCCACGGCGGCGTTACCTCCAGTCAGAGCAGACTTAGACACCCTCACTTCCACTATGAGCATGAGCCCCAAAAGTCTCTGGCTGCTTCCCTGCCACTTGTAACTAGTGTCCACAAGACCGCGGCACGCCGTGTCGCCATGTCGGCTGCATCGCGACCTGGTCCAGAGGAACAGGCAACGGCTGAATTTCACGCAACGGCAGACCCAGATCCTATTTCCACCCCGGCGCTGACAGACCCTTGGGATGAGTCCGTCGAGCCCCAACTCGACCTGCCGTCGGGAGATCAACCGGCTAGAAGGGAGCTCGACCCCTCTGGAGCCACCGAGCTCGCGCGCTTGAGGAGAAATTATAGTCGTGCATCAACCTACCATGCCCAGTCGACAAGCATTGCTTCGAAGAAGCCAACGGCCTTTCTGGGTCGTTGCCGATACAACCTCAGGAAGTTCTGGCGAAACCAGGTCAGCGTCACCGTCGACCACGGCGGCTGCAGAGATCACCTTGGTAAGTGATTTTGTACATGTATTTGCCATGAAGACCTCTCTTTCAATATTCGAGTTTGCCATTTCCTTCATCCAAGGACAAATTCGCCTATCTCTTCTGCCTGATTCCCTTTCTGTCCTTTTATTGCCGCCGTAGATAGTGTTTTATTTGGAGGCTCAAAGTCCCGATAGTACTGTGGTACCAAGCCGTATCATCTCCAAATTCTCTCCAAGTAGCCGGTGAAGCGCTCATTAACCCTAAAAACACCTTTTCTTGTGCTCTCGTCGTGAGGACAAGGGGGGTTTGCGTGGGGGGAGTTGCGGCAGAAATCCTCAACACATCCGTCGTCCATCACATATCTCAATATATTCGGGAAATGAATCTACTAACCCGTCTTACTAGCTCTTGAACGAACGTTTCTGGGCTATCTTAGGACTTCCCTCGCTCTTTCGATGCTTGGTATCACCATTGCTCAACTCTTGCAAGTCGCTTTAGATTGTTGAGCTAGGGTTCTCGCTAATAATTATCGCAGCCGACTCCAGCATGCCCCTAACCCTAACAAGTACTTCGGGTTCTACGTCTTAGGAAAGCCGCTGTCGTATATTTGCCAAGGCGCAGCGATATGCACTCTCCTCATCGGGGCATTCCGATCTTGGCGATCTCAAAATGCGATAGTGCGAGGCAAGGCCATCTCTGGAGGATTTGAGATTGTGTTCTTGGCTGCGTTGATATTCTTTGTAAGTCAAGTCTGTTCGTCTCATAGCCTGCCAACTAATTATATGACAAGATGTTAGTCGTCTTCTTTGTCCTCCTGGTGGCCGTAGACATTATCAAGGAAGATACATAGGCCAATATCGACCGGTTGTCTATCTGATATGCCCGCGGACTCTTCAGACCCTTATCACCTCTCCCGATATTCCAACAGTCTACGTAAGTTGGCTATGGAAGGAAATCTTGCTTAAAATATTCCGAGCTCGTAAGTCCTACGAAGTCTTGCAGAAAAGTAGGGTATAGACTTGTAACCATTATAATAGCCGATGCACAACACTAATAATAATTGAATTAATCTCGTCTTCATTCAGGTTATGAGATCCAAGGGGCGGACAAAGTAAGAACACCTCGTGCTTCGTATGATGTATCTTAAAATCCAGGGTCGGGGAGATCTGGTAAGTTCCGGCTAATAGATCAGAGGACATATGTATTGACCAGGTGGCCTGCATATAGGCAAGTTCAAGCCGAACTTCGCGACATACCTGCACTGCAACAGTCTGCAGGCCAGAAGAAGCCGGGCTTGCGGAGTTCATCTGAAGGTCACCTGAATAAATTCCGAATGGATATTACTCCTGCAGATGCACACATAATTTTAAAATCCTCTTTGCTCAACTGGAAGTCTCCGAGATCAATTGCTATTGACGGACAAATTACACTTCGGAAACACGTCTACGGAACGGAGAAGTTTCGAACTCATGACATGAAAATTATCGGGGGAGAATATATTGTTCTCCTCTTCAAATCTTCCATGCGAATATCAGTTCATGGAATGGTTTATCGACGTCGTGCCATTTCAATTTTTTGGCAAATGATTTGCAAATTGTAAGGGCTACGTATCCTTTCTTTGGGCTACATAGTCACCAGTGTTTCCCGCTTACTGGCAGTGGAATAAGGCTGATGTTGCACCTTGACTGAACCATGACAACTCCATAATACCGAGGAATTGCGTCCTCCTGCAGTATCTGTGATGTGCCCGGGCGTCTATTGGCTGGTAATTAAAGGTATACTTTATTTTAACGTCCTCTCTGGCGGCGACCGCCTCCGTGCGAATTTTGGGATGCCCCAAGGACTAAGGTTGGAAGTAATTTGCAGCACATGACCGTCTCTCCCGTGATCCTGTGTCCAGATTTCTTCCGAAGCTTTGACGGGTTCTAAGAGACAATAAAAACTCTCCAGCTACATGACCATGATTCCCTAGGACCCCCAATCCTCTTCTAGGGCTTTCTCGGGCTGGAGGAAGGAATGCGAATCGGCACAGTAAAACGATGTATACACGTGATTTAGGTCATGTGTTCTCTTGCCAAGCCTGCCCCGCTTGGACAACGGAATGCAGGATCGGATATGGAATGAACGCGATTGCGACGGGGACCGGGAGACGATCCAAGTCTTCACGACATTCTCTCGAGAAGCATCGTCTCCATGCGACACCGTCTCCTTCGATGATCGAGTCTTCCGCATGGGCAGACCAAACACAACTATCTCTTTGCCCCTTCCTCCTCCTTCTTTGCGTACCCTATTTTAATCCGACAAGCGTCTTATCTTCGCCATCCGAAATCTAATTCCATCTTCACTGAATCTGATAACCGCGCCTCCCTTGGCCGATTGAGGACCACACCACAACCTTTATCCTTACGCTAAACATATCAATTGCCATACGACTTGGTCCTCAGCGTCTCACGAATAGCCAGTCAAGATGGGGTGGTCAAAGTCGACGAGAATCTCGATTATGCTGGGGATTGATGCGGCGTTCTTCATTCTCGAATTGGGGGTTGGACTTTTTGTTGGGTCGTTGGCTTTGATGGCAGATGCATTTCACATGGTTAGTATGCCTCTTCTCGGGTATGATTCTTGCGTGTTCTGTTCTCCAGCCAAGCTTGCCACTTTCTCAGAGCATGTGTTGTTTTGGACCCCGCTGATTAGACTTTTAGTTGAATGATATAATATCACTGGCAGTAGGATTATGGGCAGTTACGGCTTCGCAGAAGTCATCGACAGACAAGTACTCGTTCGGAGTAGGTGTTTCCCATCTAGTTGAAGTTCAGGAGAAACACTGACATCATACAGTGGCTACGTGCAGAAATTCTCGGCGCTTTCTTCAACGCTATTTTCCTCATCGCTCTGTGTCTCTCAATCGTACTCGAAGCAATCACTCGTCTTATTGACCCTCCCTCCATTAGTAACCCGAAGCTTATTCTTATTGTTGGTTGTCTGGGATTGGCATCCAACTTGGCGGGATTCTTAGTACTGGGAGGAAATGATCATTCCCATGGGCCAGGAGAGCATGCACATGGAGACGAAATTAGCCAGGCAGAAGAAGGCCACATCCGTAGTCATAGGCACGGATCACACGAGCATATATCAGAGAGTCATGAGCATGAAGGAAATTGCGGAGAGGTCTTTCCTGAAGCTGTGGTGGCAAAAGCCAAATCCAGGACTAGCAACCACATCCGTTTCTCCTCCACTGGCCAAAACGAGAGCGAGGATCTCGATAGGTCTCTGAGTAGAAATTCTGGAACTCCACGAAAGCGGAGAAGGACCAACAGTCTCATGAGCCAAAGATTCACGAATATTGATGATTTCAGCATCCATCCAGCAAGTTTTAGACAAGAACTCATCGCAGCTAGCAAGCCAGCCCAGTTCGAGGGAATTGATAGCGAAAGCAGTACAGGATCTGAGGAGGAAGCTATTGATGATGATGAGGCTGATCTAAATGAGAACTCGCCTCTTCTCGCGAGATCGAATGGTACACCAAACGGCAGCTCAAAGAAGAAGAAGACCGATGATCACAAACATGACGACCACTCTCATTCCAAAAAGGCACGACACGATTCATGGCATGTCGGTCATAACCACAACAAACCAAAGAAGGCTGCAAAGGGGGGACATGGCCATAACCATGCCGATATGGGTATGAATGCTATGATTCTTCACGTTATTGGTGATGCCTTGGGAAATATTGGAGTTATAGCTTCTGCCCTCGTCATCTGGCTTTCTTCGTGGTCCGGAAGATTCTATGCAGATCCTGCTGTTTCTCTCTTCATTACTGTTATTATCCTGCGTTCCACAATTCCGTTGACTTTAGCAACCGCCAAGATTCTTCTTCAAGCAACCCCTGATCATATAGATGTTACCGACATCAAAGAAGATATCCAAGAGCTTCCTGGCATTATCAGTTGTCATCACGTCCATATCTGGCAATTGAGCGATACGCAAATTGTTGCATCGATGCACATTCAAATTGAATTTCCCATTAGCGAAGCGGGAGGTGAAAAATACATGGAACTTGCAAAGGTTATCAGGGGCTGCCTTCACAGCTACGGAATCCATAGCGCCACTATCCAACCTGAGTTTTGCCTTGACAAGGCTCATGATCATGTCGCACCAACCGGTGTCGGTTTAGATGGAATTGTTGGCCAACCGAGATGTAGACTCGATGACGACTGTTTATTAGAGTGTGTAGATAATTGTGTTGGAAAAGGATGCTGTTCGCCTAAAAACGTTGAGCCGCAACATGATCGTTCGGATCATGATGAACATACTCATTAGATAGATTTTCTTTTGTTGGGTTTGAAGGTTTTATTGGGTGGGTTATGGGTGGCCTATCGTCTGTTTGGGAAAAATGGTATAGTGCGATTTGTGGCTAGGCTGAGCTACATCACCGGAGTTTTGGGAGTGATTCATTTGTACAGTAACTGGATGGCTTGTAGAATGCCACTCTTCCTTTATGATAGTTTTGAGGAGTATCTGTTGGTAGTGATGGTTGTAAATTAGATGAGATGCGTGTATTGCATCAATGGGTACACGAAAGGTTTGAGCGTATGGTGGGAGCTCTGATAATGGAATTATCTTACGGCGAATCTCGCTTTTCGGTGCTCGCTTGCTTGACTGCTCCCTGTAGATTCCGTACTCCCTCCAAAGGCACGGCATAATAAGCTCTATCCACTCCTATCAAGTGTATCTACTAACTCTTGTAATTTTTAGGCTAGAGAATGTTCAGCTCATGTCATGATAATCATTACTTCTAGTTACAAGCCTCTTTCAAACTCGCCGTCAAGGATCATAGAAAATTAGAACCTGGATCTCACTCCCCACCTCCTCCGTTTACCCCTTCTGTAAACAACAACACCTCACCTCATCTCAACCTCCTTTCTCCTCCTTCATCATACCCTCCCTCTCCCTCACCCCTATCAATAAACTCTTCGAAAATCAGCAACCATGCCACCCAAAAAGATCGTCGAACAACTCACCAACAATGTCGTAGCCTTCGGCCAAGTCAGCAAAAATCTCAATAATGGGTTGCGTAGACTTACTTAATGTAAGAAAAAGTAGTCCTTTTAACCTCTTGACGGAAAAGAGTAATCCGGCGGAGAATTATCCGTTTTGTACGATTGAACTAGATGATGTGTATTATTTCACTGATATGATTTCCCCCCTTCATTATCTCCAACTATTCTTGTGAAGAGGAAATCGGCTAATAAACTAATAGTTGGCGAGAAAGAAATCTGCTGTTAGACAATCTAAAAAAGTTATCTGGCACCTCAGGCTGCTGGATGTATTCACAATGATTTCGAACGTGGATTCATCAAGGCTGAAGTGGTGGGTTATCAGGATTTCCATGATTTATGTGCGGGAGGGAAGAGTATGGGGCCGATTAAGGCGGCGGGAAAACTTATGTTGATCAGAATGGGGATGTCATGCATTTCCAGTTCAGTAAGTTTTGACCGTTTTCTATTTTGATATAATGAAGGACACAAGTTCGGGGTTACAGGTGGTAGGAGAGGATCTTACCAACTTTGGTTTTAGACGTGGGTAAGAAATAGAGGGGAGGTAGAATAGGAAGTGTCTTGGATGGATTATAGACTGGCATGTGAAGGATTCGATCGAGGGAATTGTGTAATTTAGTGGTAAGAATAGACATGAAATTACTAGATTCAAAAGGTCTTGCGGGAATGAGCGCGAGCCGCAAAAAAGAGTTAGATTTGATACCTTTTATGTGATCGATGAGATCACTTGAGGGACGAATATATTTGAAATGAACAGACAATCCTACCGCAGTTATCTCAACATATATCATTTACCAATCTGCGGTTGATATCCCGCTCAGTACCCTGCGCACCAGTCACCCTCTCTTCATCGCAAGAAGTTCCTACACGGCTTTGACACCTAAACCCCCTAAAAAACCGCTCCTCTTACCAAAAAATCTCATAAGAAATCTTATTCCTAGAAATCTAAAAATCTTGTCCTCATTCTGTTGAGCTCCTTTCCCTCGCAAATCTCTTTCAGACAAGACTTCAACCCCTCCGCTGACCGAGTCCTTGAAGGAGCCGGCTTACATGTTCTCAATAAAGTTGTAGGGAGAGGAAAATCGATTGCAGGATTCCGGTCTTTGGTTTGGTCTTGGTTTTGGGTTTAAATTTATTGATAGTGTTAAAGTGAAAACTAAGTTTCAGCTTTAATTTTAGTATAGGGTAGTATTGGGATGATGTGGATGAAATATTTGAGATTTGGATTTTAGTTAAGGGAATTTTTGTGTGGTTTTATAGGGATGGTATTGATGGGCTTGTTATTACGGGAAAATCTAGCGGACGGTCGCAATCACGGGGATATAGGAGTTGACTAGGAGGAAATTATAATGTTGTCTAAATTTAATAAAAGATGAGCTAGAGATAACAACGGGGCTGTAGTCCTCTTAGAGTGTGTTTACGAGACGTTGTATGGATGTGACGAGTGATATATTGAGCGGAATCTACAGATGGAGAAAGAAGATTTTATAACGATGAGGAATCTTAGTCTCTTTTCTAGTACTAGGACTCCTAGTTTAACGACACTTATGCTGCCTGAAATTTATAACGCATGGTAGATGTAACGATATTTCTTCTATCCGTAATTCTCTTACTGAGTCTAAGCAAAGCTCTCTAAATTCATTAATTTCCAGTACTTAGTCTTTGAACTAAATATAGTTCTAGCCCTATTTCGAATCTAAATCTTTCCCCGCCGCCTTAGTGGGAGGATATACTCCATCCTTTGCCAGTAACCTCCAACTTCTCCTCGTACCTCTCGTACCCCTCTCCTCGGATCTTTCCTTGGTTCAATCTTTAACTTCACAATCATACTCTTTGACACCATCCTCTTGGTAATCTCTTCCGTATTAGCCTGTCTTTTACTAACGCTATCCGTCTGCCCTACCTCTATACCGAGAATTCTCTTATTAATCCCCCTCTCTTCCCCCACTTTCTTCGTTACATCCTTTACCTCCACGGCTCTTATCTCCTCCATCACCTGCCAAAACCCAATTTCGGTTAGCTGCTGCTCATACCATACATTCTCAAACCTTTCTTCCTTAAAATCATCCAAAACGGCAGTCATTGGAGAATAAGTCCGTTTTACTTTTTTTTTCGAGACGTAATATCTTTGCCTTATGATTTTTTTCAGTTGCTGGCGGACATTGTGGAAGAGGGTACGTTGAGAATTGCGCGTGCCACTTTCTTTGAGACGATTCAGTGCGAAAGGGGTGAGATGCAGGCCTTTACAGTTGTGCGTGCTACATTTGGTGAATCGGATGAGGGGTGGCTGGGGCGCCATGATTTATAGTCGATGAATGTTGTATGATTTTTATCTCGGTCTTGAAGGAGAATTAGATTTGGGTTACGAAGTGGGTTGAGGTTGTATTTTGTGTGCTGAAAGTTTAGGGAAGAAGGAGTGTTTTGAGGAATGTCGCTATGATTATGTAACATCTATACTACACCACGGTTTTACTACCTTTAGTTTTGAGCTATGACTGACTAAGTATATCTTAGGCGTTGTTGAGCAGGACTTGCTAATTTTAGTACGCTGCTGGTTATCGCTTGCCAGTGAGGGTTACTTAGGGTTTCTGAGTTATACGAAATAGCGCCTCTTCTCTTCCGAAAAAGGAAGATCGATTTCGTCAGCCAATAGCTAAAGCACGAAGAGTAGACCATTCATGGGCATCTCGCCAATGCAAATTAATTAGCATCTAAATTAGGCCTAGCAATCTTTACTGGTTCATTGACGTGGGACGGCAATTCCAAAACCATAACCACCTCTAGCCCGATTCCAAGGCACCATCACCTAGTCTGATCGAACGTGACTCATCACCTTAACCTTCGCGTCCTCACTTCGGGTCTTATAGACACTAAAAAAAAGAGAAAATGAAAAATGGCAAAAATCACCACCACCAAGAAGAAAAAGGACTTCAAACCTCCAGAATGGCAAGGTTCCTCTAGCAACCGATTGCGGGTGCTCGAGTGTAAAACCCCTTTTACACTAGGACTCAT
Organism: Neobulgaria alba; assembly: GCA_003988965.1. Classification (NCBI taxonomy): domain Eukaryota; kingdom Fungi; phylum Ascomycota; class Leotiomycetes; order Helotiales; family Gelatinodiscaceae; genus Neobulgaria; species Neobulgaria alba. Next base: position 170,176 of record QYAM01000021.1, read on the forward strand.
GAGGTTTTTCCGACTAGTAAATCCGAAGACAAATTTGACGGTGGGGGATGAGTGAGAAATGTGTGTAGTGAGGTGTTGGAAAGGTGAGTGTACGGTTCTGAATAAATATGGAATAGGGAATACGAAGGGCATTGGGATAATAAATATACATATGATCTAACAGATAACTTTAAATGATAAAAGGTGTCTTAAAGACATGATATGAGCCAAGCAAAGCAAAAAGAAGGAGAATATATTTGAAGCTAGGGTCAATATGGACAAATTTTGAGATAGATAGCTAAATAATTTTTCCACCTATAACCTTCCATATCAGAGCCAAATTTATTGAGCCAGCTCAAGCAAACTGCCGCTCTATCTTAAGGTTACTTTCATTCCTCAGAGGAATTTACTAGCCAAACTCATCAAGCCACTTGATCCCCCGCCTTGACTCTGCATATACATCTTCAAAGCCATTTCCCCAGCCTGCTGAACAGCGCTTTCTTTATTTGCACCGCTGGCCACATTTCCTTGAGAGGATTGTTGTTCGAACAGCTTGCTGGCCTGAGCCATAGCCATTCCAACAAAAGCATTCTGTGAGTTACTAGAGTGAGAATTTCCACTTTGACCACCAGTGAACATCTTCAAAGCTTGCATGGCAGCTGCACTACCGATAGATCCAGAACTAACTTCTTGATTGTTGCCTCCTCCACCGAAGAATTGTTGGTGGGATTGGACAGCTTCTGGTTATTCCCCTCAGTATTAGCTCTCCGAAACAACCATCTCACTCCTCTCCCAAAACTTAATTGCCAGCGAAAATAAAGTAACAGAAAAGACATACCCTGCTCATTGATCTGTTGATTTCCGATACTATGCTTTTTCTGACTCAACGAACTCAAAACACTGGAGAAGATCCCTCCGTCACCTGAGTCTCCAGCATGGCGTTCAGCGTGTTCCTGAGCTCCTCTCAAATCATCATCATCGCCACCAGCATATCCACCACCTCCACCGTAATTGCCTCCTTGAGGGATATTACCACCTCCATATCCACCTTGTTGTCCACCACCTTGATCGTTATAGTAGTCTCTGCTGGCCATGGTTGATCTGCTTCACTATCATCAGTGCGGGGTCGGCCAAAGTGTAATACCAGCACAACCATGTAGAAGAAGCTTTGGAGTTCCTAGCTTACCTTTAGAGTGTAGGTCTGAGGTAGCTAGAGTTCCTCAGATGATTGTTGATGTTATTGAGATGGTTGAACTGTTGTTGAGCTCCAGGTGGCTATCCTACATGGTGGGGTTGTTTCGACCCCTGCATTGAATGACGTTGCCTCGCCTCCTTATTTGCTGTTTACTTTAGACTAAATCAAGCTTTAAGAAGACATAAAAATGCCTTCAGAAAATCCCTAATTAACTCTAATCTTAAGATTATAACCCCCAGAGGTTCGGAAAATTTCTAAGAACCTAGGCCCCACACCTCTGTTTGAATGCCGTTCAAAAAACTTACCACCAGAACCTCACCCTCCCCCGGCACCACATTATTGCCCTCAAACCCCAACCGTCTGGGATATATCCCCAGCATAACTCTTAAATCTCCGATCTCATCTTCCGTTTCAAACACCTCCTCAGATAAACAAAGTTCTAGAAATACTGCCCGAACATTCTTTTTCAGCTCCTTCTCGTACGACACTAATCTCCAGACACGGAAGAATTATCCGTTCATGCCAAGAGAAACAAGAAGTGGTGGCAACAAGTGCAAGGTACCACGTCGGGACTGCACGTCGGGTTTCAGAAGCTCGGAGAATTAAAGGACGTTTTGTTGAACGTCGTTCCAATCGCCGAGTTTAACTGAATAATTTTGGGATGATCAAAGAGAAATATTCACAATTGCAGATGGGAATGAGGGTTTTCAAAGTGATCAAAGAGTTGATACCCTTTGTATTTATTTACAGTCAGCTCTAATATTTACAAAAATTGACTCGCAATTCTTTTATCTCCACACCTAATAGAAGCAAAAAATATATACAAAATAAGGGATCATTTTCAACTGGAGTTCCTCGATTCTCTCTCTCTCCCCCCTCATTGTGAATCAGCATCTACAAACATTGGGAGTACCACTCGTTGTTGACGGTGCAAGTGTATCCAGTAGCACAGACTGTTGGTCCAGTCCAGTTGTTTCCTCCACATTGTGCCCAGTGGGCAGCGGTGGATGTGGAAGCAGCAGCTGAGGTGGTGGTGCTGGTCTTGATGACAGAGGTGGAGACGGTGGTAGCGGTAGTGGCTACAGACGTAGTGGCGGCCTTTGTCGAGGTGGCAAGAGTGGTAGTACTCTTAGTGGCAGTTGAAACAACCGAGGAGCTGGATCCGCCAGATGAGCCAGCATTGAAGGTGCTTCCAAGAGATCCAACCTTGATGTTGGAGTAGATGACCTTGGATGATCCACTGGCAGCCTCAACTTCAGATGGAACACCAGAGCTGGTGGAGCAAGTACCACGGGCAACACCTGGAGTAGCGGCATCTCCAGAAACTGGGTAGTTGGAATCGAGCCAGAGCATATTTGCGGCATAATCATCCCAAAGAGAGAGGACAAGAACCATACCAGAGGCAAAGGCCTTTGACATAGATGAGAGGCCACCGTGAGTAGCGAAAACGTCCTTGTCACCGAAGGCGACCTTTTGTGCGGTACAAAAATCGGTGGTCAAAGAGTTTCCACTTACGCCTGCAACGTTGGAGGCAGAGTTGGCAATAGTGACACCGTTCTGAACGTAGAATCGCTTGATCTCGCTAAGAGTACCAGTTGCAGTACCATCGGCAGTGATGAATTGAGTGACAACGGTGAAAACCTTGCTAGTATCCACTGTCTTTGCAGGACCATAGAAGGTGGTGTTGCCCATTCTGTATGAGTTGAAATCACATCCATCAGGATCGGTGGTTCCTCCATATCTGTCTGTGGAGTAAGTTCCACCACAGGCTTCTCCGGTACACCTGGTTTGACCGACAGTATCGGCAGAGTGAGGAGTGAATGCTGTTGAAACCGAGTTTGCCTCCCAGATATCCATTTCAGCGCAGCAGGAGCCATAGTTTCCAACGCCAGTGTTGGCGTTGTTTGATGAGGCAGTCCAGCCTTCGGAATTACCCTAAAAAGGTCAGATTAGATTCCCTTGAATTTAATGAATAATAGTGTCTAAGCTTACTTCTCCGTTAATGAATTTGATGTCACGGGGACATTGGGCATCACAGTACCCAGTGCCATACTTGGCCCCAGCCTTGTTATTGGTATAGGCAGCCATGCCACCATCAGCTGACATACCAGTCATGTAAAGAGCGCCGTTAAGACCACAGGGGAGGTTTGAAACATCGACATCGAATGTAAACTCCTGGTTTCTCATATCGAAAGTCTGATAGGTTTTCTCGTCCTTCATAAGATAAACACGGGATCCAACATTGGAGCCTGTGACGAAGCCAAGAGTGAGAGCACTTCCACTGGTAGTAATACCGTATGTGCTCGAGTAGGCGGCTCCATCAAGGGCGCAGTTGGTAGCACAAGTAGCATCATCGGGGCAGAGAGTTTTATCCCAAGTATTGCCAGTATAACAGTTGGTTGAGCCGCTGGTTGAATGTGTCCATCTCCAGTTGCCATCCAGGGTGACTGAACCGGTGTTGGTTGTGCAACCTGATGCGGTACAGGATTGCCATGTCAGAGCAGGGTGAGTTTCTGTTGTCAAAGTGCCAGCTTGTTGACCATATGCAACGGCAGCGAAGAGCGAAGATAGTAGGATGAAGGAAGACATGCTGAATGATGCTTTGAGGGGGTGATTGAGAGATGATAGAGATGATTGAGATGATGGCCTTCATTGCAAGAGCAGACAGCACTCTTTATACTCTTTCCTTGAGACTACTGCTAAAGACCCATCTCGCTTTGGGGTCCAGGGTCTCCTTTGGGAGAGAAGTTTCATTTCCATCTGAACTTACGTACCACTTTTCCTCGGTCAGAGCAGCCGGACTGCCGATGAGGCTGCAGCGAATTCTCCATGAGGAGGACGAGATTGGAGGGCGGGGTCATGACAACAGAAGTCCTAATGCCTGACCTCTGGTGCTTCCAATTGATCATTTGCTAGGTGGAATAACCTTCTTGCGGATCACTAACCCCGGATTATCGGTTGCATAGAACCTACTATCCCCCTTAACAATCGTCAAAACAAGGGTTTTGAGATCTTGTTACCAGGGCTTCTGACCAATTAATTTGTTGGATTCACGCCAGTTTTGGACCCCATGAAGCTTTAAGACAGTAGCAGAGACCAGTTTTTGGTCGGTGCTAGGCGGCTGCCCGGGATTCTCACCAGTCAGAATAGCTCCATCTAGGTGAATCCTTGTTTTGACGATTGTTAAGGGAGGGGATAGTAGCTCCCTTCTAGACTCCATTCCTAGCCTTTCCAGGTGAACAAGGAACGAGGGACTGCCACCACCCGAGATAGATTTGGAAAGATAATTACAGGCGGGTGTGGGTTCCACAAGCTGGGGCGCTAGACTTTCGCGCTGCCGGTCCGCCAGCATCTCGAGGAGGCGCCGAGGAGAGGAGACGTCGACAAACACCCCGTGGTGGAATGATACTATCCAGTTCCCTAGACCTCTTGGTGGAGAATCTTTGTTGCGTGCAGTGGACTGTCCTAGCTGAAATTCAGTGGCACATCCCAGGTGGCGGCCCCAGACTTGGCGAGACCCGCCACCGGATGATTCAACCGAAGTTTTAATCTGTTTTCTCGTTTTATATTAAAGCCCATCAGCTGCGCTGTGGGGAGACTGCTGTTTTTCAAACTTTGCGTGGGGAGCTGGTAATTCTTCCGGCCCGACCACCGCTGTGGGAAAACTTTCTCGCGGAGACCAATCGCATTTCGAAACTTGCAACTTAAAACAACTTTATTAGTTGGGGGTGGTCGTGTACTTGTAACAGTAAAAACGCTCCGGAAATGGGAAAGCAATCATAAAGACAAGACGGGCGCATGTTTCACCGAGTACATAGTAGACCCAATACAGCAAATGCATTAAAAAAATGTCTCGACAATTTCAACCCCTCATGAAAGGGAAGCTCAGTTGTCGCGGTGTGTAAACAATGTGCGGGGATTCGTTTCGCTACACAATTTCCCATTCAACACATGGAAAAGCATCTGCCGAGGAGTACTATGGGAACGCGTACAACACTCTGGAAAATTCAACAGACAAGCGGCAGGAATCCCTTTGAGCCGTTGAGCAAGCTTTTGCCCAAAGGCGACAAGAACTCAAAGTGGTGTACGCTTGTGGATACTAGCCACGAAGCAACCAGATTACAGAAGAAACGGTCAAATGTAGCCCCAGGGATCGGTTAATGGAAGCTGAATTTGTGGCATATGATTTAATAGGCCCCAAAACATCTGATAAATATTAGAGGCCGGCACATAACACTGAAGATAGCAAGACTTTTAGCGTGGAGTCCTAAGCTATCTGAGAAAGTTGCGATAATATTCCAGGTGACAATCTAGCTCCGGATTAAATTGAGACTTTGAAATGGAGACGAGACCCATAGGAATAATAATACCTTATCGTTACTGTTTGCGGCGGTTTTCAGTATGGGACATTTAATGAAGGTTGAAATAACCATAACAATTATTGCTTAAGGTGTTAGTGCTAACGGCAGTGACTGTGGCTATGCTTTCGTGAGTTTTAGATGATCCAAGTTCTTTGGCCACATGTGGTTGATTTTGTTCAAGGGAACCTTCGTCTGTCTTTATCGGGAGGTGCCGTTGTTAGGGACATGCACCTCCGTTGACGAAGAGCCGGAAGGTTACGTCAACGACTGGCAGGGATATATGTCCACGTACTCTTTCCAGAATCTATCGTTCAATGATATCCGACGTTAAGATGATTGACAATATCATTATCATTTAGGCAGTGTTATCCGCCGTTTTAGTCGCGATAGTTGTCTCGACATTGTGAACATCACTGCACCGTAGCTGCATGAGCCTTTCGGCGCCGCAATAATTCTCCCAACGGAACATCTTCATCGGCAAGAATCTCTGCGTCTTCGTCTACACCGTAATCCTTCAGTCGGTCACCGTCTGAGTTGGTCCAGCCTGGTTCGCCATCCAAGCCTTCCTCAAATCCGCTCTCATACTCATCTTCTTCCTCTTCCTCTTCATCCACTTGATCCTCAGTCTCCGTCTGTTGGTTCCATCTTTCATAATCCTTTTGTTGGCGTTTTTTGAAGGCCTCCTTTTCTTCGATAACACTGCCGTAGACCCTCATATTCGCTTCTTCAACCGTATGCTGAACTCTTGGCATCTTTTCTGGATCTGGTGGTGGCCAAATTGTACCTTCTTCTTCAAATCCGTTGGTCTCGTAGACGCCCGATTTCTTGATGTCGGGTCCACCGCCAAAAGGCGTAAACCAGAGAAGAGGAATATTTGTTCCCATTCCTTGGCATAAATTCTTCCAAATTCCAATGTCGTATGGAAATTCCTGGTGTTCAACTCGAACTTTCTGGCCTCCACTTGCGTAAACATAGCCTCCAGTTTTGCGCGATCGATCGACCAGTGCTTCGTGTCGCTCAATCTCCCAGCTTTCGATCATGGTAGTGTTGATGAAAAGGCCATAGACAGACCGGACAAGGAGAATACCAACTGCAAAGAGGGTAAAGCTGTTGACAAGCAGCAAGACAAAGAGATGTGCTATAGCCCATGTTGGAGGACCAAGGTAAGCTGGCAGGTTTCTATTGCTCCAAAGGACAAGAAGTCTCTTAGATAGGTGATACAACAAGATCGACATGCCGAGAACAGCATAGAAAACAAATCTTAAGAAGTGCGGAAGCGTGGTCTCAGAAACACAATTTGAAGTCCACGGGCAGTGATGGTCCATTTTCGGGATACATCTTTACACCATTAGGAGAGGTCTTCAGCCAACGTCCAAAGAAGTAATGATACTGCATACCTTCCACAGGTCTTGCAATGGTGGGCCCTAGGGGGCTTCACACATTCGCATTTTTTGCACCAACGCGTCCCTTTCTTCAGCTTTCCGCCTTCACTTGCATCGTCCTCATCGTCCTTGCTCGTCGGCACTCTGCTGGCCCATCCTCGACGCCCTGGGTCGACACTGCACGCCCTGTCATAGCACCACCAAAGGACCAAGACCACTCCGTTGAACCATAGGGCCTCTCCTTTGGTGAGAGGCCCCGGCTCGATGTGGTAGAAGAGATACTGCGAGGTGTATGCTAGAAACAGGATGATGAAAGAGACCGCTGGAACTGCTAGCTCCTCAACGGCAGGCACACGCAAAGGGAGACGCCAGCCAAGCATAGTTTGGCTCGATCACGGGCAGCCTCGTGCGGTGGGCAACAAGAGTTGAGTGAACAAGTTGGCGTGGGGAGGTGAGATCTGGGTTGGCAACAGCCTCGTTGACGTATGATGTGAGGGGAGCCTTGTCAGCACGTGCTGCGGCCGCGTTACACGGGCAGACTTTGCGCCGGGCGAGGCTTACCTTACTCAGTCGGTTGCGCAGTCGGTTTGAGTTGGCCCGCCAGTGAGAGGACCCAGCCTTGGCCCATGGATTGCATCTCACCTATCCTCGCTCTCCTCCGCTCCACCACAGCGCAACTTTCTCTCTGAAGCGCGGCTCAGACCCACGTACGGGCGTCACCCTTCTAGGCTGCCTTTGATCGGATGAATGTTCTCAACGGATCCGTCCCCAGGTGCATCGCCTATTCCTTTCTCGGTGGAAAGCTTGTCCACAGACAACAATTCATCCATGCCTGTAGACGCGGTTGCTAAGGGGGGCCACACGCTCTACCCCGGGGAATACCCTCTATTAGCCCGGACGTTGCTCGCACTTAAGCAGCAACGCGGCGTAAAGGTTTGGCCGGGAAGCTCGCAAGCGTCATCTCAACATATCTCATTTTTGGGGGGTGACGGGAGAACAATATATGAGAAGCTACAAGGCCAAGTGGAATCTGCTTCCGTCAATTGTATACACTATCCCTGATTCTTTACGCTTCTGCTTCACTACAGGCCTAAACTCTGTTTTCTGCTCGTTGTTTTGTCTGGCTCCATTGGCACTTGTAATTCAGCTTCTAATCACTTCTCAACCCCGTGCCGAGATGTCTCTCTCTGGCCCCGATAAGGAGTCAGGCATGAAGGAGAGGACTGTTCCTCCATCTGTCCAGAATGGAAGCGTTTCTGGTGCAACAGAGATATCACAGCCACAGGCCGAGGTCGAGGTCGAAGCGCCCGCGTTCAAACCCTCTGGGTCTTTTATCTTGGCGTTTGTGTCTATTGCCGTAATCACTCTTGCTGCAGCGCTCGATGCAACTTCCTTGTCGATTGCACTTCCTATCATTACTGGAAAACTCCATGGAACAGCTATCGAGGCTTTCTGGAGTGGTACATCTTTTTTAGTTACTTCGGCCACTTTCCAGCCTGTCATTGCAGGGCTTAGCCACGTATTCGGGAGAAAACAGGTATGATTTTAACTTAGTCCCCCAATGCCCTCGGCTAATGAATTCCCTTTGAAGCTGATCCTCATGTCATCAATCTTCTTCGCAATTGGGTCTATTGTCGCTGCGGTTGCGAACAACTTCACCACAATGTTAGTTGGGCGGAGTATACAAGGTATTGGTGGGGGTGGAATAGTTGTTCTTGGGGAAATCATCGTTACAGATATGGTGCCTTTATCAGTTAGAGGAGCTTGGGTAAGAGACCTAAATTATAACCATTTCGTCCACTCGTCGCTAATACTCTGGAAAGTTTGGATATCTTGGTTCCATGTACGCCCTCGGCACAGTGACTGGTCCGATTATGGGCGGGGCATTCGCTCAGAATGTGTCCTGGCGCTGGATCTTCTGGATCAATCTCCCAATCATTGTTCCAGGAGCAATTGCAGCTATGATCTTCCTCACACTCAACGAGACTGTAGGAAACATCTTTACAAAGATCAAAAGATACGATTGGGCCGGTACCATTCTATTCATCGCTTCGACTGTCGCCGTCATGATCCCCTTGACCTGGGGCGGCGTTATGTATTCCTGGTCTTCGTGGCATACACTCGTTCCTCTGTTACTTGGCCTCGCAGGAGTCGTCGTTTTCGCTTTCTACGAGCGCAGACTATCCTCCCAAGCGGCTGCTGCTGAAGAAGCTGGTAATGCAGGCGAGCACAATGAGCCACTTATCCAGTTCGCTATCTTCAATAACACGACAATGCTTGTAACATACCTCGAAACATTAGTGCATGGCATTATCCTGTGGTGTCTTCTGTACTTCCTTCCACTATATTATGAGGCTGTGAAAGGTTATAGCCCCATCGTCTCTGGTGTCGCAGTCCTCCCAGAAACGGGATTTGTAGCTCGTAAGTTTTTGCATTCAACTATCAATTAGAACTAGTTAACATAGCTTAGCAATGTCCGTGATGGTCGGCATCATTTGTTCTGTCATCGGACGTTATCGCTGGGCTATTTGGATTGGGTGGTTCATGACAACACTCGGTTCAGGTCTCCTCGTCCTTCTCGGACCCCATACCAGTATTCCAGCTTGGGTCTTCCTCAACATCACCGTCTCTATCGGAACAGGCATGCTTTTTCCAGCTATGGCGTTGGCCATCCAAGCAGCAGGTCGTCCCCAAGATGCCGGTCACGCAGCTGCCTTCTATTCCTTCGTTCGTGTCGTCGGTCAATCATTAGGAGTCGCTATTGGAGGTGTCATCTTCCAAAACCAGATTAAGAGCAAGCTATTATCATATCCTGCTCTTGCTCCATTAGCAGGACAATATAGCAAGGATGCTACCGCCTTGGTATCAATCATCAAGGAGATGGCTGCTGGTGTTAATAAGACGGATTTGATCCAGGCTTATTCGGATTCCTTGAGGACTGTCTGGATCGTAATGTGTGTAATGAGCGCCGTTGCCGGGATCGCAAGTTTCTGGACTAAGGGCTTCAGTCTGAATCAGGAACATAAGACTTTACAAGGCTTTAAGCATGATGAAAAGCCAGTGGATCCTGAGAGTGGGTTAGAGACTGGATTGGAAACAGACTTAGAGAAGGAAAACAAGAAGTAAGGAGTCGGACATCATTTATTCGAGATGGCGTTTAGGGGGCATATTTAATCATAATAGAACTTAGAGGGTCAAGGGATATAATTTTGGTTAGAGGACGGGGTTTTGGAGGCTAGAATCTTTGTGGAGTTGGTATAGAAGCGTGTATGAAAAAGATATATTGTATTAAATAGAACTAGTCCACTTTTGTTAATAATACACCTATATAGTCGCATTAAAACTCTCATTGTCCTGTTCTTAAAGTCAACAAGCAACTATAAGGTGCATAATATCCTGAAAGGTGCTGATTTCTGTCTGCTGCTCATTTCACCTACGAGTGTGGTGTTTAGATTACCCAATCAACCATCAGGTGTTGCAAGAATAGATACGGCACTTTGTTAGATTTGTTGGCAGAAAAACATCAAACCCAGCATCGAAATGTTCCATTGTTCTTTTATCCCCTATTGAACCCTGAGTTAGAACATCAGACGGTTATCACTATCACTAATATACTTATTCAAATACTAATCATCGTTCTTACCAAATATAGAGAAGGAAGAAAAGACGAGGAGCCATGCTCACCATCTTCTCCCTGCTTGAAATTCGACTCGTGGGACGAGCTTACTGCTATGAGCCTGTGGGAGAGGAACATGAAATTTTCAAGTTTAATGGCTCTACCTATCGTCCTGATTTCCATTTGTCATCTAAATAGACTCTGACTACTTTTGTAGGTAAGCAGGTTTTGGCAGAGCTGCTGCGTGGCCGGGCTAATGGATGTAGACCGGAAATTATAGTTGGGAGTGAAGATGTATTGATTTTAGGCACACTTTACTAGCATGAAGCTGGCCAATATCTATAATACAAAGTGCAAAATTTTGGCGTTCAATCATCAGCCATATACCACTCTCGCGTTGGAGTGGTAAAAAAGGAGACCCGTCAGATACATATAATTTTACAGCACTACCAAAGTTTCCCCTTCCCACCAGTATACCACAAAATGATATGTACCGAACGCGCGACTTTTTTTTGGACAAAATAAAAACATCAAAGAAAAAGAGATAAAACGCCATGTAGATGCAACCAATGCCCGAGTATATTTTATATAAGTGAACCCCCACCATGATATGACCTTTTCGTTACCATATTTATGATACAACGGCGTGAGATCCTCCTCTTCTCTTTGGGTTGCTACGTCCAGGACGCTTCTTTGGTGTTGCTTTAGCTTTTGCTTCATTGCCTTCGATGAATTTGAGAAGTTCATCGATACTGCGAGAGTCGAGACCCATTGTGTTACGAGGATCACGACCGGATGACGCCTCAGCTGTTTGTCCAACTTGAGGCTGAGGATGTGTTTGGCCTAGAGTCACCCTAGGGGAAACTCGGATTCCTGCACGAATGCGCCGTGCTTGAACATCTTTGGCATGTTTGGCAATAGAAACAGCATTTTGGGTGAGCTGTTCCAACCAGCTTTCTGCTTCCTTGGTGTTCTTGTCGTTGGGTCCCAATTCGGTGAGGAATATGTTGAAAGATTCACGCATTCGGTTGACAGCACCTTTAGAATCTTGGTCAAGGGCGAGAGCCTGGGCTAGCTGGAATAGCAATGTTGCTGCGTTGATAGATTGCTTGCCAAAAATTTCTTCGCAGACCTTGAGCGACGCCTCAAACCAGAGTCGAGATTCATGGTAGTCCTTCAAATGCTGAAGCATAACTGCAGCATTGTTGATGGTCGTAATTGAATCTGGGTGGTTAGGGCCGTAGATTACCTTCCAGAGCTCCAAGGCATGCTTAACATAAGCAAGAGCAAGCTTAGTATCTCCGTTAGCATGACCAAAAAGTCCCAGGTTCAAGTAGCTGAGGAGAGTCTCCGCATTGTCAACACCAAGGGTTCTTTCCGAAACAATGACAGCTTTTCTAGCTAGCTCAACTGCAGCCTCTTTCTCATCAAGCTGGTAATAGAGCATCGACAGCGAGTTGTAAACACGCGCCACTTCGGGATGAATGATGCCATAAATTTGCTCATGTAATGATAGAGACTCTAGCAAGAGTTCTTGGCCTAGCTTCTTCTGGTTTTGCATGATTGAAATCCGCCCAGCTTCGAGCGCTTCTTCTGCCAAAGAGCTCCTCGGTGATGCTTCTTTGATAATTGGGACAACGTTCAAAATATCATCTGGTGCAAAGGTATGTGGTATCAAAGACTTTGCGGATGCAATGGATGATGGAGACCCATCACGAGTCTTCTTCTTCTTTTTGCTGCTCGTGCTTTGCCCAGCACCATTTTCCTTCCCAACTCCTACTGGTGCACTTTCACTTGTACCATTCAGGGGCTGTTGGCTACTGAATCGGTATTCTTTGAGCTCAAGTTGCAAGCCCAGCTTTAGGGATACTTCGCGAAGCAGTTGCAATGACTTGACGTTGGCGGACCAGTTTGCTGGCATCTCGTACTGGAAGCGGCGCGTAATCTGAATATTAATTTCCTCAACCAAACTTTCTGGTGTCACTTCCTGGAAACCGAGATCGGCCTCGGGGTAGAGCGTAACCATGGCTTCATCGATTTCCGCGATTGGTTTTGAGTTTAATTCTTTTCCAAGCAAGCAATTAAGAAGGTGGGCGATGCAAGCAGTGGTGAGCGGAATGGGTAAGTATCGGAGATATTTGTTCGCTACGTGCTTGAATCCTCTAGAGACCATCTCCTGCACGGAGAGAATATGCAATGATTCTAACCTCTTCCCGTCCGCCAAGCTTGCAAGTTTGCCGAGATATCTCATGTTGATACCCCTCTTGTGCAACAGGCGACTTAGAGATTGACCATCCATCGGAAATCCGACATCACCCTCCTTAAGGTCATGTATAAGCTCTGGGAGTACAGTACTGCGAAGGAATTCACCAGCGAGTCGCACTTCTTGCTCATCCTGTGCCCATTCCTCCTTTTCCGAGTCGCTTTGAGGTTGCTGACCGCTGAATGAATCGGGGTTTAGAGCAAATTGGAAGTCGGCGATGTCAATTCTTTCCTTGTCTATCTCACTAGCCTCCGGCAGTTTCTCCGGTTCAGCTACCTCTCCCTCTGGAGCTGCAACAATAGCCTCGCCTTCGACAGCTTCTGGTGTTTTTGCAGCATCTTCTGCAGTAGGGGCTCCTCCAGCAGGAGTTTCTCCGGCTGGAGCTTCATCAATCTTCTTAGCAGCGTCTGGAGCATCTGCTGATGCTTTGCGTCTCTTCTCCAATTCAATGTCGACCCAGTCTCGCATTTTTGACTTCCAGTATGAGTCCACCAGCTCGGGTCTCAAAACCGTCATTCTGTGGGGATAAGCTTTCTCGCTTGTGTCAATTGTTTCCTCTAGGCTGGTGGTTGCCGTGTTGTTTTCCTCCATCCAGCAGATATCAAGTGGAGTGATTCTGTACAAGTCAAGAACATATTTTCTGCCATCCGTTCCAAGTAAGCCCTTGGTTTCTACACTCCCTTCTAATTCGTGTCGTTTCCCATCCTTATCCCAGACTGCATGCTTCTTCACCTTGAGTGCCTTCGAAAGTTTCTCAAAAACAGGGGTGAATTTTGGATCGGCAGCTACAACATCCTTACCATCGACCGCACCGTAGTCGATTTGGTTTTCTCCTGGCTCGCGTTGTTTAAATATGCCAGGTACTATGCTTTGGCCCACCAACCGCTTTCCAAGGTAGTCGATGACAACTGTCCCAGGTGTAAATAATCCATCAATATCCAACTGATTTACCATCCTCACACCCATTACGTCTTTGCCTGTCGCTACTCTAGCAGCCTCGTCTCCCCCCTCTGAGGCAAAGGTGCCTACACCATCCGCGCCAAATGAGAAGAAAACATTGTTATACACATATATTTGAGCATCTCGAGCCTCTGTAGGGTTCAGGGGAGATACTTCTCCTCGGGCGACCATTACTGCACCTCGAGCGGCGGCCTCGTTATAGTCCGCAAATAGCTTTGACGTGAGTCTTTCCCGGAAGACACGGTCTTGGACGGTATCCTTTGGGAGCTCTCTAGTGGACTGGAACTCCTCGTTCCAATCTCGTAAGGTCTCCGAATTCTCGATGCCTGAAATCAAGTAGCTCTCTTGCGTTCGTGTGATATCGGATTGATGAGCAGTCAAGGCAGATGTAGTACCTGGCACAATCCAGGAACTGGATGGTATTGCATTTGTTATCTGGAAGGTTGCCAAGGGCTCCTTGGAGTTGTTATAGTCTTGAAGCTTTTTGAAAGACTCGTCGAAGGAAGGAGAGATGTCGGTTAGGAGATGTAACAAGGAGTGTGCCGAGAACGCCTTCGGGGCACCTCGAGGTGAGGGATCAAACTTAATATTTGAAGATTTGTTCACATAAAAGCCTGAAACGTGGGATGTGACTTGGAACTGCTCCCCCTCGCTTGTGGTAACTTGAAGGTATAACAAGTGCCCCTTCTGTCTAAGATGGTATGGTGGAGGATTCCAAGAAGATACTGAGATGGATTTGATGGTCTTGGGAGGTGTATCTACGTTTTGGGGGACTAGTACGGACAGCTTAGCGGGGCTCTCGAGGTCGTATCCTAACATTGGATGTGCGACAGATTCAGTTGCCCCATCTGCTTGTTGCTCGGCTTTTGCCATAACCGAGTCGTGGAGAGAAACACCAGACAAGATTCCATGGAGAGTATCTGTTCGATCGCCTGCAGCACCAATCAACTCCCTGACTCTGACTACGTGTAGTCTTGCCTCCTTCTCGGTGTAAGGGTCCTCGACCAACGCCAACTCAGAGTCGGTTGTTATGCCCTCAACCTCGGATAATTGGATGAAGTCATTGATGCGTTGTCCATTGTGCTCGAGATGGAAACAGGAGTACTGAAAGGTCCCCGGGGTTTCGATTACGGATTGTCGAACATCGTGAATAGCTTCCTGCGAGGATACCTGGTCAAGTAAGTAATTGCTTGTCTATGGGGTTGTGTGGTGGGGAACGTACCATAATTTGTATTGATTTTGGCTCGTGGGGTAACTTGACCGTCAATTGAAAAATAGCTGGTTCTGCTATCAGCATAATTGTCTCTAAAATAAAACCTTCGGGGCTGTTCAAGAGAACGAGAATGCAGACATACTTTCGCCACCTTGATCTGCACCATCCTCGACGTCCTGGGCTGTACCGTTGACCCCATCATGGTCAACGTTAGTCACAGCTTGTGAGCTCTCGACAGTAGCAGCCTCGGTTTCCACTGCTATAAGATATTAGCAGGTATACGCTGGGAGGTTGCCATCTTCCATATTGGACTGGAACACATACCTGGAGGAATTGTCTTTGCGTCATTCATGTCCCCCATGGTGGTCAAAAAGCTGGGAGCAGAGTATAGTAAAACATCCACAGCCAATGGAAGGCAGAAAGAGGAATTGAGTGTATAAAAAATGAAATTGGAACGATGGAAGGGGAGGCTTCACTGTGCAAGTACAATGAAGAGGAGGGGGAGGGAGGGAGGTCTGGTTAGAGTCGAACGAATTCTTGTCAATTTTTTGCTTGGTGAAGCATCCGTCGCGGGACGCCTCGGGCGGGCAAGTACGGGGCTAACCCTGTCCGCGGCATGGGATGCGTCGGTTGTCGGTGTCGACCCGAGCCGCCAATCACACGGCCGTCTTTTATTTACTTAGGATTTTGCAGGAGCATAAACATTTCCGCCCTCATCAACACTCATAGCAACTCCACTACCCATCTTTGCTAATTCCAGTATTTTCCTCGCCATCCAAAATACCGCCGCATTTGCTACTTGCTTCGAATTACCTTGCTTCGAATTACCTATTCTACCTGCTTCGCGGCAGCGCAAGAAAACAAAACAACAGGATTAAAGAAGGGGTAAATATCCCAAGTATATCCATACTGGCACCTTCCTGGTGAAATTTCTAACAAGGACCTAGGGAAACTTTATTATGGACCAAGCGCCTGTCCCCCTATTTTCAACGCCCGTTCGACGGCCCGCGTCAACGATAAATGCCAGGCAAAATGCGCCAGACCACGAGATGGATTGGACGGCCGCCCGATGTAATCGACTTCTCCGTGCCCTAACCTCGAGGGTCGCTATTCTCAAAAAGACGCTGGCTCTGATGCCCAATAATGTGGAGCCCGCCCATGTCAAAAAATCCAATACCAGAAAGCGAAAATCTGCAACTGAAGATGATGCCGAGTGGTCCCATGTCCAGAAACGGATTAAAAAAACCTATTCGGGCAGATCGAGAAGGAAGGACCACAGTCAACTGCAGGAGGCAGGGAGAACTAGAACCACCGAAGGCAATGGTTTTGTTCCGGGGGAAGTGTCTGTTCCAACGCCTATACTTGCGCGTGCAAGAGGGGAGACAACCATAGGATGGCAAGGCCAAAGAGTATCCGGCTTCGAAACAGAGCACCACCCAATTGCTGATTCTGGCCCTCATCTGCTGTCATCAGACTCAGTGCGAAATCTTCGACAAAAAATGCCCCCATTACTATTCACCGTTTATGAGGGTATCCACCAAGGACTGGAGGCTCTGCTTCGAGCAACTACTGAAGCCGAGGAGCCTCTAGCCAGGCGACTAAAACGGAAATCTCTAATGGCCATGTGTCTGCGAGTAGTACCAAAATACATCATCCAGCAACAGGAACTATTAGAAGAACATTATGAGGATACCAAGAGCAAATCGGCCATCGTAGAAAGGGACATTTCTAATGAGATATACGATGAGCTAGAAGATATGGGTAGTAGTGTGCACGGCTGGCGACATTTGAGACATGTTGTCCGGTCACATGGGATCCAAGTAATCTGTGAAGCTATTCGAGCGGGTGTACTCGATCATGATTTCTATGCTGTCCTAATCACTCTCTGCCTTAATAACAAAGCTGTCGAGGAAGCTCAAACGATTCTTTCTGCATTGCTTCTCTCGAGCACATACACGCCACCAAAAACCATCAATGATACTATGCACCGAACACTGTCTATACTGTCGAAGTTTACTAGGTATACTGGAAACGTCTCATTCCAGTACAAAATGCTCTCCATTTTAGCTTCCAAGGGCTTGCTTCCAGTAGAATGGCTCGCTACCAAAGATTTCGGCCCCGTGTGGACGGGCATCATGCAAGCACTAGCTCCCGCTGCTATAAATCAAGAGGCAATTGTATTCCTCGAAGTCTCGCTACCCTTGTTAGCTGTCGAAGATAGCATTGAGAAGGCTGAGGAAGATCCTATTGAAAATACGGGATTAATAAAAGCTGTTGGGAACACGTTTTCTAGCCTACTCACCACCCTTACCTCAATCGTCATCCTCAGTAGAGACGACAGTGAAACAACGCATTCAACTACTAGTTATAAGCATCTCATATCATTGCTTCGAGCTTCTCTTATCGATTACGAGTCATCGGCTGAATTTCTAACGGTTGAAGGTGGCCTACTACTCTTCGCGAACTTAATATTGCATCCGTCCAGTAATGCAGCCACACTAGAAGTCGAAAAGCTTGTGAGTTGGTTAAGGCAACTGAGAAAAGAAACGAAGAGCTTTTCATTCTTTTACAACGAACTGGTGATGTTTATGTGCCGCATTACTCGTTGCTGTGGAAGAGGCACTTCAAGTTCGGGCTTTGATTATCTTGTATATTTGCACCAAGCCATGGAGAAACTTCCTTGCTGTGAGGATGCCCACAATATCCTGAAAGGCCTGATCGTTGATAGCGCATTCTCATTTGCCCAGATGCTTCCGGATCGTGATCATCTCGATTACGCAGCAGCCATGGACACGGAACTCGGGCGAAGAGGGTTCACTTCCGATGATGACTTTCATTCCGTGGAAGGGCTTCATGGGAACAAGACCCAACCTGGATTTCGTTGGGAGGAGGGTATCGGCGAGTGGGTGGCAGCAACACCCGCCTTGCATCGCAGGAAAGAAAACGACTTTGCATCGATGTCGTCAGTGGATAACTCTGAAATCGACACTCCGGGCACACACTTAAGCTACGTACCGGTCAAGATACAGGTTGAAGTTACACCTTGTAAGCCGTTTCCGACGTCTACTATTGTTCAATTCGAATCTTCTCCAGCATATGAGGCATCACCAAGAAAAGGGGAGTTCCTTCGAGGCCAGCAAGATGGTTGTTCTGGCGATAGCGAAGAAGCCCCCCTTAAAGCTCAAGTTGCTCTTTCCTTCGATGAGAGTGAACTCGCTATACCGACAGACAATTTTGAATTTCATCAGTGCGAAGAACAGGCCTCTGATCTAGGATATGATATCGACAGTACATCCCTCAATGCCAGCCATCTTCCGGTATCAAAACAGAGGAATCAGAAACGGAATCAACATGAGCGTGCACAGGTTCGAACACCAAGCAGGAAGCTATTCCTAAGGAATCAAAATGAGAGTCGACTCAAAGGCTCATTTGCCTCAACAAGTGCAAGCTCCGGCTCGGATACTAACGACGATCCTAAGCGCGGTCGACGAGCCTCAGTTGATCGAGCTCCAAGACTTGGGAGGAGGGCTCTCCGTACTACCCAGTCATGGCAGCTGTTCAACGAGAGTGATGATGAACTCAGCTTCAACTCCTCACAAGACGATTACGTCCTCGAAGGCATGATAAAACCGAGTTGCAACGTTCGCAGAACGAGAGCTTCATCAAGGCGGGCAAAACGAGTCACAAAGCCTGCTTCGACTTACAACGAGAGCGAGGATGAACTGTGCATATGAGAAAGAAAATTTACGAGACGGACAAAACAACAGAATCGTCTATTCTTGGATAGATGTGGCAGGTCGAGCAAGGGAGAACGTTCAACGAAACAGCTCTTGGCCCCATCATGGCAGCCTGTCTTGCCCTACATACAGTATGAAGATGATTCCGTTTGGGTGGTAGATAAGAACCTGTCTGGTGATCTCCACCCTGTAAATCTTGGAAACACTGCGCTCTTATCTTATCTGAATCATCTTGATCGTCATTTGGAGATCTTGTCGTCGTTGATTCGCCCATTTTTGAGTGATCCTTAGGAAGCGCGACTTTACTGTGACAAAGAATGTCTCAGAGACGAGTTGGGTGGAGAAAGTGGCGGCGGATGCCCCAGCGCGTTGTGCATGATGGAAAGGTTGGATACGCATATACGTCAGTCGTCCAATGTTGGCAATTCGTCGGAATTGCACGGACATGACGAATGCTCTTGTTTGCCCTTTGAAGATATACTTCTTGGCAGCCGGCTAGGGTTTCCGGTAGTGAAAATTAGGTTCTTCTCAGCATGAATCATGTTATGTTTGGCTATAGTGCACTATTCCTGTACGAGTATGTAGACCTTGGATTTCATCCTAAACTGCCACCTCACCAAAGTTAGATGATGTCGTAAGTTGAGTGAGGTGCGTGAATCCTTCTCAAGTCCGTGTAGACATTGACGTTGCATTTACAAAGTGGGTGATGGGTGATATTCCTGACTTGGATTGGAGAACCTAGATGTTCTTATACACTTCCCGAATACCAAGAATTACTCCCCAGATAAATGAGCATGCGGTGAGGGGTTTGCGCGGCCTCCCAACCCTGGATAAGGGCCCGGTGTATGTAAAGCAGACGACAAGCAAGCCCTAGGCCTTCGGACTGAAGGGGACCACTAGACGTGTCACAAAGAATTCTGTAAACATGCGCGCGCGTCTGAAGTTTCGACCTTCATCGGCGCTTGCACTAGATGTGCTATTTGTCATCCGTCATCTAGCGAGATGGTCGGGGGAGGATAGGCTGTGGGAGTGAGACATCGGGGGTAGATCATCGGCTGGAGTTGAGCGTGGGGACGCAGGTCATACGATTGCGACTTTCAGACGCGGGTAGAGTTGAGAGAGGGGGAGGAAAAGAGTCGTGATGTGCAAAACGGGGCTGCGTGGTGAGATGGGGGTGAAACGGTGGACTAGTTCCGACGGGTCACTGACGGACTTGTCAAGATCGGCGATGCGATCCGGATGCTTGGGTTCGCGGCTCGAAATCCATCTCGTCTGGTTCTGACGGATGACATGTTGATTGGTGGTGTAATCGAGGCTCTCAAACATTTGGTTTGGCGACAGGCTGCTTCTTGAGTAGACGTACTACAGGGAAGGAGAGGAGGGGTTTGGGCGTGCCTCTTGCGCCGCGTGGAACATATCTAATGCTTGATGAAAGATGCTGCAGCATGTCGTAAATAACCATATCGTCGTAAGAGGCAGAGTTGTTATACCAGGGTATCGAGTGCCGGTACCGATGTCTGGGAATGTGACTTAGGGGTTTGGGCAGAGGCAAGGTCTCTTCAATCTGGCGTGATACCTTAGATTAGGGCCGGACAGAGGGCCGTGGGAGTGGACTGGTTGAAGGACCTTAAACTCATCAAAGAACCTCATTTTCATCGTGTTTCTACCAGGGACAGGAAATTGATGGACCCCTAGCAACCCGTGGATAACATCATACCATTCAGATGTTCTTTTGGTCAACCAATGTTATGAACTGGGTACTATGGAGAATTCTGGTTTCCTATAATAGATTTGTAGTATTGAAACAGCGATGAGCCAACGCTGTATCCCGTTTCCTCTTATCGAGATTCCACCATTGCACGAGTAGGTATTTTTGGTCGACAGTGCAGGTCGTGATCACTCCGTAAGTGCAGTATGACCGCTATTATTATCACAGGATAGCCATAATATCTAAGTACAGTACCTGACCTACTCCTGTCGCCTGAACAGTAGAATATTGACGCACTCTTACAATACCTGATAATGCCCATCCTTTGCACCATGAGATATACCCTCTGGGATGTTCTTTTGCACTTTCTTGGCTTCCTCATCCCTTCCGTGGCTGGGATGTTTCCCCGCCGTTTCGGGTTCTTTCTCCGTGAGCTAGGGCTGTACTTTCATTAAGCTTCAGTTGGAGGCGGAGCGTAAGAACAATATACTTGGGTACAGTGTTGCTAGATGCAAGGTTGTTAGCAAAGCTTCATAACGTGCCATGGTTAATGGGCCGTTTGTTTTCTGGAGCTTGTTGTTCTTGCCTGCCTTTCCTTGAGAGACTTCGGGTAGTCTGTACCTCGCCTTAGTATGCCTAAGGTAACAAGGTGCGTGGTTTAGTCGAAGGCCTGGACGCGCAGACAGTGGGCCACGGCTGGGATGCAGGTTTGGAGGCCGCGCCGGTCTGGCTTCATCAACGCTCGTCAGGTCTGGCCAAATTCCAAATGGATCTTCGACGCCTCTCGATGGCCTACCCGCGGAAGGCCCGTTGACTCGCGCTCCGAGTCTTCCCATGCGCCGTCGTCGAATCCAGGGGCGAAATCGCAGGAACCGGCAGGGAAGCGTGAAACAGAGGCAACATGGCGGTGGATCGTCGAGAGGCTCCTGGTCCCCGACCTCTCCACCCTAGCGCCACTCTCTTCTGCTGCTGTCCACTCCTTGGCTCTCATTTGTTTGATGCGCGAAACGGCCTCGCCCAGCCAGCGTCTGAAGCATAACTGGGCATGCCAGCTGGGCTGGTGGATGCGGGTGCCAGGGAAAGGGAGATGAAGGTGAAGAGGGGCACGAGAGCAGGGAACGGAGTCGGTAAAGCAAGCAAAGTGAAGCCCTCCATTGGAAAGGCTGGCGATACCGACATGGCAGACCTTCTGCATGCCTCCGGCTGCAAATCGCACGTTTTTCCCCTAGTCAACGCCGCGCGGTACAAAAAGACTCCACTGAGTCGACTATCCCTGGCACAGATCCAGCACTAGAGTCTGCACCCGCAGTCTGGATGGTAGTGAGTGGCCCCTATGCAAGGAGCAGGGTAAATATCTATCTTCCCCCGCACATCTCCGATGTACCTCTTTGTTCGTTTTGGACAATTCCTCACGGCTGTAAACCCTTTTCTTTCTCCCTCTCTCTCCTCGACTAACTGGCTGGCCATTTTCTGGACGAGTCCTTCTTTCACTCTTCACCAGCCATTTCCGGTTTGGACACCACCAGCTTGACGCAGCACATTTTCAAGTTCATACAATCCTTCCCATCTCGACTTTGTTAGTCTGGATATTCTGTTTGCTGCTGGATACTTACAGAAATTCATTCTCTATTCAATTCCGTTCTTTGGTGCAGCACATCTCGTCTGTGCTTGCAATCTTTGTCGCCCTCGGCCTACTCGATACGGCACACCATTTCTTTCCTAGAACTTCGCGATAAATTTCAATATGTCTCTCCGCATTTTCTCGGTGGCTCTCCTAGCCATGGCAAATATCGTTTCTGCACAGAATGCAACTGCAGTAGCTGCTGCTGCTGCTAAAGCCGCGGCCGCAGCGGCGAAGGCCAGAGCAGAATTTTACAACACGGAATTCTACAACTTCATATGGATCATTTGTAGCTCTCTGATTGCGATAATTTTGATATGGAGGGTCAGCCAAGAGGCGATCAAATACGTCAGGAAGTTAACATGTCTCAACAACAATACCCAACGATACTTCGTCATGCCATCCCAAAACTGGGCTACCTTCAAAAAACATTTCCTCTACGCACCAATCTTCTCGAAGAGACACAACAGGGAATTTCAACTCTCCACCGCCATCAATGTTGGAACTCTACCAACAAGATTTCAGTTGATCGTCCTTGTCGGCTATCTTGGAACAAACGTCGCTTTTTGCGTTGTTGGAATTCCATGGAGTGAGCCTTTCTCTACATCAGGTCAACAGTTGATTGCCAGAACTGGTTTGCTCGCTGTTACTAACATGGTATGTATTCATGCTCTCCTTCTAGATTCTGTACATGTCACGTGTTACACTTTACTAATTGGGCAGGTTCCTCTATTTGTTATGGCAGGCCGAAACAATCCTTTGATCAACTGGCTCAACTGCTCTTTCGACACTTTTAACCTTCTTCATAGATGGTTTGGACGAATTTGCATTTTGGAAGCCCTTGCTCACACCTTCGCTTGGGTTGCTGTCCAAGTTTACAAAACTGGCTGGTCTTCCGTTCTCGCAGGACTCAAACATCCATTCACCTATTTCGGTCTGATTGTAAGTTTATCTAATGACATACCCACTACTGCACAGCTAACAGAAATAGGCTACCTGCGCATTCGCTGCCATTGGTATTCAGGCAAGCTCTGTACTCCGTCATGCATGGTACGAGTTCTTCAAATACCTCCACATCCTCTTGATAATTGTGTCTATCATTGGGCTTTGGTATCACTTGGGCATGTACTCATACCCTGAATTCACCCTCCTCCTTGTTGTCATTGCCATCTGGGCTGCTGAGCGTGGAACAAGAGGTCTTCGACTGTGGTGGAGAAACAGATCTGGATCAAGAACCTTAGTCGAAGCTTTACCTGGACATGCCGTTCGCGTCACTTTTGAGATGAAGAGGCCCTGGACTTTCAAGGCTGGCCAACACGCCTATCTCTATATTCCTTCCATCGAGTTCATGACATCGCATCCCTTCTCTGTCGCGTGGTCCGAAGGCGCACAAGATCTCAGCCAAGAAAAGATCGTAATGAACCGACAGGATATCCTTAACAACGAAAAAACTTCAATGTCTTTCATCATTCGAGGAAGAACTGGATTTACAGAGAAGTTATGCAACAAAGCTGAGAACGCGCCTGACGGAAGGTTCTACACCAAAGCTTTCATAGAAGGTCCATATGGTGGCATGCACTCAATGTAAGAGAAACTCGTTTATTTTGGTAATATGTGAAATAACTAACGTATCGCATAGGCATTCTTATGGAACAGTCATGTTATTCGCTGGCGGTGTTGGTATTGCACATACAGTACCTCACGTCCGAGACTTGGTCGCTGGACACGCCAACGGAACCGTCGCAGCACGGAGGATCGTACTTGTCTGGGTAATCCAGTCACCAGAGCACTTAGAGTGGATCAGGCCATGGATGACTTCCATTTTGGCCATGGAGAAGCGTCGCGAATGTCTTCGCATCATGCTTTTCGTCAGTAGGCCAAAGTCAACCAAGGACATTCACAGCCCTTCCGCAACTGTCCAGATGTTCCCGGGACGGCCCAACATCGAGACTCTTTTGGACCTCGAAATCGAAAACCAGGTTGGAGCCATGGCAGTCTCTGTCTGTGGAAGTGGTGCCTTCAGTGATGAAGTTCGAAGCGCCATCCGGAGCCGGCAACACGCCAGCACCATCGACTTTATTGAAGAAGCTTTCTCATGGTAGAAGAAGCTAACGAGACGGTTACGCTTATGGTTATGAGGGGTTAATTTTGGGCTGTTTGAGACCGACTTAGCGTAACGAGATTCCCCTACGTTGACCTAGATTCTTCGTTCTTTGTATATCTTTTGGGGTAGATGGACTGTTTGTTGGATCTTGGTGGAGAAATGGGTGTTGTGGACCAATAGAGCTTGCAATCCAATTTAATGGTTGCATATATTCCCGGTAGACAGGCCGAGGATAACGATTTTCTAACTACTTACAGTCAGGGCTTATAAAACACTGGGTGTAACACTTAAATAAGCAAAATGTGGATATGAAGGGCCGGTTCTAGAAATGGAATTTTTCCGGTTCCATCTTAATGACCTGGAGCCAAGAAATTGAGATTCACTTCCCTGCGACTAGACATCTCCGATGAGATGGAAATTTCCCGTTAAACGTAAGCAAATGCTGACAGCAACCATCGTAAGCAAACACACAAAAAAGGGTCGTCAACTACTGTGGGACTGCTGTTCTTTGTTGCTATCCATCCTTTGATAAACACCCCGACCAGGCTATCATCCGCCCCTCTCCGATAAGGAGCCTGGCCATCGCAGCTACCCGTCCAGTCTGCTGCCTCCCAGTCTTCACTTCACACGCCTTGTGACCCAAGTCTCAGGTACGGTATTCATTCACAGCCCACAGCGATTGCTTAAATACCGCGCTCATTCCTGGGGAAAGAAATGCCTGCGGTGATTCTGAGCTACTAAGCCGTACATCCCCACCAACGTAATCCTGCCCGGTCTCTCGTGCTTCCCGGACAACGCCATCTAAGAGACATCCGATACGAGACCTCTCTCTCTCTCTCTCTTCAGACGTCGCAATCGTAAATCCCAACGAAAAACGCAGACACGCAGAGATCATGGGTCTCTCATACAATACGTATTTGAACAGCCACAAGATCTACGGCTGCAAGAACTGCAAGGCCCATTTGTCGAATCATGACGACATCATAAGCCGAGTATGTTTCGGACCCAACAACTTTCCCCCCCAATCCAATTCCAAACCTCCTCTTTAATATCCCTCTTCTTCTCAAACCCCCTACTTATTCATACTCTCACTAACCAACCCATTTTTTCTCCAGAACTTCCGCGGCCAACATGGCAAAGCCTACCTCTTCAACACCGTCGTCAACGTCACGGCCGGCGAAGCTAGCGAACGCAACATGACAACGGGTCGACATATCGTTCGGGATATCACTTGTAGACAATGCAACGAGACGGTCGGATGGAAATATGACAAGGCTTTTGAGGCGAGTGAGAAGTATAAGGAGGGGAAGTTTATTTTGGAAGCGGAGTTACTTTGCAATGTTACTTGAGAATATGTCTTTTTTTTTTCGAAAACGAGGGGGTTGGAATGAGGGGGGAGGGTATGATGTTTGGTTGGTCTGGGAGGAGGGGGTGGAGGGAAATTGAGAGGAGATTGAGGATTTAGGTGGATGTATGGATGTGTGCATGCAGGCATAGAAAGGAAAACTCGACAGATTGCAAAGAGGGGGAATGGGATCAAGGGCTGGATATTTATATGGTGTTTATTTTTTTTTAAACCTCTAGGGGTATTTTTGAATTTCAAGGGGAACTAAGGGGGCGTTATGGGGAATTTAGGTTGGGAGGCATACATAATGTTGGTACGGTTGGGAATCGCTATGGGAATCGATATGCGATCCATATGCGACCCGACCGGCGCACGGTCATGTGATTACTCACATGACCATGCACATGCTACGAATCAAGACCACAACAATCAGGCTGCGTCCTACATGAGCGCAGAGTGATTAGTGACCTTGGTTCCCCCGCTATAGCATACCGACAATATTGATTCAGAAGGAAGGAGGGTGGCCATTATAACAGGGCGTCAGCATTACTGAGGATTTCTCGCCCTCGACACGAGGCTCCTTCCAAGGCGGCCAAGAGATAAAATTACAAATGAAAGGACGAGGAGGGCGAGAATGTCTCATTCAAGATAGGTGGTCGATGGCTTGATGCATTTTCATTATATTGTCGAACCAGATTCATCAAGTGATCAAGCGCTCAATCTTTCATTTTCCCACCCCAATGAAGCTAGCTCAAACTATCCTAGCCCTATCAAGCAAAACAGAATATCTCATAACCTCAAAGATATACAAATCCTCCCCTTTCTCCCAATTCTATTCTAAAACAAAAGAAAAACGTATCACCCTAGCTCTACGAACTTCTCAACTTAACCAAACTATTCCTCGGCACGCCCCTCAACCAAATCTCCTTGATCCCCCCTTTCCTCCTTTCCTTCTCCACTTCCCTCCCAAGACGACCAATTTTCAAATTTGCCAGAAAGTCAAATGGTTGTGTTTCGCTCGACGCTACGGAAATCTGAATACTATCTTTTCTAGAAAGCAGATTTGATAAGGTGCGTTTCGGTCGGGGAGGAATAGGCTCTGCGCGGCAATCTTCTATGATTTTTTATGTTGATTAGGGACAGGATGATGGGGGAAGAAAGAGAAAGGAGAAACTTACCAGGGACCTCATCTTTCGAAAGTCTAGCTAAGGTTTGTTCATAGACATCATAAACAATAGCATTTTGATCTTCCCACGATAATTGAGGATTATTAGTCGTAACTGTTTTATCCGAGGCAGGGGAGAATCTTCTTATTAGCGCCATAATTGCTTTGGAATGTCTATGAGCCTGTGACTTGGTGTATGACTCCTTCGATTTTTTCTCGATTCTTCGAAGGAAGGGAAAGGGCGGGGAGTGCGCAATTGTTAACAAAGCTGTCTCTGATTTCTTCGGTGTTATTCTCTTTCGTTTTCGGTGAGTGAGAGTACAGAAGAAAGACTGAGGATACGGTTGCCTGAAACCACTTTGATTTTGTAATGGAAATCCTGTAGGACGCGTGGATAAAAGAGAAAGCCGGAGGATGGCGGAGGACAGATGACTGATGTGTTAGTATGATCAGGCTGTATCTAGGTGGAAAGATGTGCCTTGGGCGGCTATTGATTCACGAGGGCTCAATTATCGTGTTGTACACGACAGATGAGCTGAATGGATCGGTGTAACGAGAGAGGGAGGATGGCAAATCAAAGCCGCATTGGATTGTATTGTGTGGCGCTGGCTTGGCTCGAGGCTGAGCATGTGCTGAAGTGAATCACAATCTTACAAATTTGGCCTCCGCGATGTTGACCTGCTGATTAGCTGTGGGACTTAACAATTTTAAACTGGTCTAATTAGATATTCGTCCCACTTTGCATTTGGCTTGTTGAAAGTATATATTTCCTTCGGCCCTGTACACATTACAAGCGGAAGAGGAAGACATCCAAAGGATAAGTTACATTCTGAAGATTTAGAGTCAAGTCGAGGCTGTGAAAGTTAAACTAGAGTAGCACGAAATAGTCTTTGAGGCAGAGCTGAACTTCTCGGTGTGGGTGGGCGATGGGAAATTAAAGTGTTAGGAGGCAGGATGTAGTCATCAGGATTCGTTGGTTTCTCAATCACTGCCCTCGAGTCCTCAGGGCGTTATTTCAGGACGGCGAATCGGGAGAAAGCCATGTTCGGCGATCCCTAATGGTCTAAATATGCGAAGATAACCTCCAAAATGTGTGAAACCGAATCCAGCAACGAGTGTTCCCCGAATGTGTCAGCCTAGTATACAATCATGTAAACTAATCCAATGATTGAACGCCTTATCTCTGGTGTGAAATCTTGACAGAGCCTCAATGCTGTCTTGGTCCTTCGAGGGCTGCAGAAATGCCCTGTGGCTAAGTTCCCCAATACTCCCAGGCAACTTCTGGGGGGGCGGGTAGTTGCATACATACCACTCCATGGGCTCTTAAGCTTCTTACTCGAACTCAGCTCCTCTTATACTTTATCTTGAACTCTATATCAAACTTTGATAACGTGGAGCAAATGGAAATGCCAGGAACACCCCCGCGAACGCCTAACAGTCAATCGAGTCAAAGTGGATCGGAGGCGTTCTCTAAAAGTCCCTTTGACAAGAAGTTTCTCCTAACTTTCGGTAAGGCTCGTGTTCTTCTATTGAAAGAATGGAGTACTAACAAATCCTAAGATGGTGGTGGCATACGTGGATATGCTTCACTTCTCATTCTGCAGAAGCTGATGGAGCTATGTGAGAGAGTCGAGTTACAAAAGAATGAAATGGCGACTTCGTCATACTACCCATTAAGTCCTCCACCACCACTAGATGGAAGCACCAGAGGACCATATCTACCAGCTCATTATTTTGATTATATTGGTTCGTCTCGCGCCCCCCCCCCCCCTCGGACGAATCCAGAGCAATCGCTAATTAATTCAACTAGCTGGAACAAGCACTGGAGGGTAAGAACTCACGGCCCACTGACCACGAGTTAGAGCTGATAAACTAATAGTCTCATCGCAATCATGCTGGGACGACTCAGAATGACCGTCGACGAGTGTTTAGAAAGATACATTGAATTAGGAGACGACATCTTTGGTCATCCTAGGGTCTGGTCAAAGAGAGGGCCACTGCCTGCCAATAGGGGGAAATACAGCGAGCGTAGACTTGAACACGCGATCAAGAAAGTCATCCGCACGCACTGTCAAAGTCAGAGCGATGGCATAGAGCTAAATGACCCAATGTTCCATGTGGCAGACTCTGACATTCGCTGTCGCGTGTAAGTAGCCTTCACTTCCCAAGAAATTCTTTCGCTAACTAGGAACTAGTATTATTCCATCATGTATGATTAAGAAGAGCGGCAATGAGAATGTTTCCGCTCTTTTCCTTTTTAGGTCATATCACCACCCTCATCCGAATAACCTGGAGAAACAGTTTGGAGTGGCAGTTAATCCAGGCCGGGCGGACATGGTTCCCATCTGGCAGGTTGCAATGGCCACCACAGCGGCCCCAACATACTTTGCACCATTGCAGATTAAAGATACAGTCTTCCTAGATGGTGGTTTGAATGCAAACAATCCTTCGTTGAAAGCTTTCAACGAGGTGGCTCAGATGCATAACAACGATCCTCGAAATATAGCACTAACAGTCAGCATTGGCACTGGAAAGTCAACAAAGTCAGTTCCCTTGGGTCCAGGAACTTTTCGAGATTTGTTAGCAGTGATCAAGTACTCCATCGCCCAGGTCACAGAGTCGGAAAGTACTCATATGGCCATGGAAGAAAACTCAGATTCTCATGGATATCTATATGAGCGGTTCAATCCCGAGGACCAGCTAGGAGATATTAATCTTGGGGAATGGAAAACGAAGACTTTGAAGAATCCCCCGAGAAAGCTCTATTTGACATTAAATAGTATCGAGGATAAGACTCACGCGTATCTTCGCCAACCAGAAACCCAACGGAGAATGGAAAAGGTGGCAACGCAATTGGTAGAAGCAAGACAGCGCAGATCAGAGGATCCAAGATGGGGGACAGCTGCAGCAGCTGTGTTTACGGAATGAAAGACGTGCCCTGGAAGTGCTGGGGGACAACAACAAACTGTGCTGCAAGAAATCTCGCTTTGGTCCAACGGTATTTAGGCTTACCGGAAAGGGAGCATCGTGGTATTCAAGAATACGACCAGAGAGCTGAAATAAGCAAAATATTTCCTCGGGGATAGAGCTGAGCCTTTTGGATCAGGCATTCCCCTTCCCCGTTCGTCGTTGGGGGGATGGTTCGGATAAATTAGATCGAGGAGATTCTGCTGTCCTCCAATATCAATGACACGCCAAGCTAGCTAAGCGAGGCTTTATTAAGAAGACGGCAAATGGAGTTAACTCATCGTTGGATGACCGTAGGATAACCGTTGGATGTACATATGTAGAATAAAGTAGGGAAAATAAGATATATTAGGATATAATACAAGGGTAGGTTAATGAAGGAAGACATAGGTACTGGAATACAATAGACACAACTTTTAAGCAACGAATAAGTTCAACCCTCACCTGTTGCAGTAGTTCAACAAAACAATAATTACGAGAATCACCCAGAAGCTCAAACCTTGCCTTGAAGTAACAGATAGATAGAAGTGTTTGAATAGAAATAACCATCCATTCGGATATATCCCCGGAGACGAAACACACAGGTCAACTAACGATAATAACACGAGGAATGTTGCACGAAACTGAAGAAATAGGCTGAGAAATGTCTTTGGGGTTCCACGGCCCATATATCTGAGGCTCTAACAACATACCCAACCTCTTTCTGTTTCCCAAGAACTTAGAATTCCCCTCACCCCAACTACCAACTCGTAAAAACCCGGCACCCACCAGTGAATGCCAACGCCAGTAAATATCTACAAAAGCATTCGTCATGAGTCATCCATAACCTCATCTGTATCCCAAATGCTACCTCCCATACCATTGATATATTATATCTCATCCGTAACGCCTTTAAAAACCCAAAGCCCGATCTACCTTCCTATTCGTTCCATAACTCTTCTCAAATCCTTCCCTGGCGTCGACGTCAAAACCTTCATGCAGGAACCACAGGCACTTAGACAGCACCATGTACATCTCCACCTCTGATCCGTATCCCTCCTCCCGCAGACCATGCATGCGACTGGGCACAGCGTATTCTTCGTACCTCGCATGTATTTGTGCGATTGATAGCAATCGAATTGTTGCGCTGTGAGCGGAGGACCGGGCATTATCGTGCCTGGAGGTGCGATCGAAGGTAATCTAGGAAAATGTATGCTTCTCACGGCCGGAGAGGACAAACTCAATGGGGATGTCTTATCAGGTGATGGTTGTGGTGTGAGGATGCGAGCAGCAAAAGCTTTCTGTGGTTGAGGAGATTGCATTACAGCAGGTTCGGATGTGACCGTAAAGGTCTCGCTGGACTTTCGGGCATGTTGTACGAGGAGGCTGGGGGTGCTTGGTGACTGCAATGTCTGAGTCGAAGAAACTAGGCTTCCGAGGCTGCGAGCATCGGATTTCGGGGGCAGTAGAGGTGCATCTTGGGGAGGTGTATCTGGCGACAGCGGCGATAGAATCGGTGGTAATGGGCCTATCTTCTGGTCTGACTCTAATGTTTCTGGTGTAGGGAGTCGTTTCAAAGGGCTATACTGATGTGCTGGCTTTGGCGATTCATTCTTGACGGTGATGCTCGACTTGTCCGATCTGTCTCCCAAGAGTTTGTTCTTGAGCTTTGCCAATTTCCCGCCCATGAGGTCCGGTTGTGGTGGAGCTGGTCGTGAAGGGACTGGTTTGCGGCCTCTGATGCTTCGTGGCAATGGTGGGCGGTCTGCGGGTTGTTCTTGCTTTCTCGGTGGGCTGGCCGTGGATCCGTTGCTCCAATCCAACTTTAAATCTGTAAACGAGATGCTCTTATCACTTTTGACTGATCGCCGCTTCCAAATCTCGGGACGTGGTGGTGATGATTGAAAGATCGATGGGGGTCTCGCTAAGTCGTTATATGCGTTCTGAGATGGATATTGCTGTTTCTGACTGTCTTTTTGCGGGAGTGGTGGTGTTGGCCGGGTTTCTTCTGAATCCTCTCCACTGAGCGAATCTTTTGTGTCACGACTGCTGCTGTCCGACAATGGTCTGGATATTCCGGGAGAGTCTGAGTAAACTGAGGACGAGATCGAAGGAGTTTCCGTTGGCTTAGTTTCTCCGCCAACAGGCCTCCTTCGTATCGACATCGATGCTACCACCGGTTTTTCTGCTGGAGGTGATGGCAGATCTCGTTCTATGGGACTACTTAACGACATGTGTTCGGCAACTGGTGACTCTGGTAAGGCGCGGCCTTCTGGGGGAACTGGCAAGGCTTTAGAAAATCTCGAACGCCCTCTGGCTAGTGATGTGGGATAGATCGACGACATTTCTAGACCTCCTCATCAGCGGACCGCTGTATATCAAATACGGAGCTTGGTGCAACCTTTCAATCATGTTGAGATGCGTGGCCCGCAAATCCTAGAGGCTATTATAGCTGCTCAGAAGCAAGTCTGCCACCGGGTCCCCCTGAAAAGATGAGACGGTCGTGGTTTGGCCGCGGCGAATCATGATGAATCCCACTTCCCAGTTCCTTGTCTATACGACTCGAACAAAGTTCATGCATCTGAAGTGTGAAAGTTCATTTGTTCGGGCGCGTCGGGCTAGGTTGTTGCAGTAAAAACAACGCAGGCCGGTGATTCGAGTAAGCAGAAACAAGATTGCCAAAGGAACAACTATGATGAACGCAAGCAAGCAAGACCTACCTGTCTCTCTCATGCTGCTCGCGGTCAGCCTGTGGCATCGCGAGGAATACTGGACCAGCACGCTCGGCCGCACTTCTGGGACAGCACCTGGGCTGAAGCTGTCGCGATGGAGGTGGGCCTCGAGCTCAGGAGAAGGGTGGGGACCGTGACGAGGGGCGATTTTTCTGGTACCTGAGTGCGGGCTCCATTATCCAACGGGGGACGAGAGGGCTGTGGATTTGCGCAGGGAAGCGGAGGGCATGGTGACTGCTGAGTGCGTGGCCCAAAGGGCAGAGTGCAGATGCCGTCGAACCGCGCTGGCCCGTGAAGCTGCCAGCTCAGATTGTGGTGGACAAGAGGGCAGCGCCATGAAGTGTATCCGCAGTCGTGTCTGGCGCATGTTGAAGCCAACAGCAGGAGTGGGAAGAATGGAGAAGAGCGAGTCCAGATGGTCGAGAACTCGACGGTGAACCCCTGGCGCTAACCCGCCAATTGTCGGCAAAATGCTCCCATCACCATTGGCAGTATTTAGAAGGTCGCTTTTGATACAGAGTAAACAAAAACAATTGAGCGACTCCATCCCAACATGTCAGCGCCCTCACGAACCCGCTCGTTGCGAAAGCCTTCGGAAATTAGCAACAGACTCTCGAGGTCATATACCACCGACTCTAGCGACAGCCATGCGACCTCACGGCCAGGCAGTGGGACTCAATCGCCCTCTCGACTGCCGGTGAAACCCCCTTCGAGAAGCAGCGTTTCTACAGTCCGACCGCCCAGCGCAACTAGCAGAGAAGCATCCGCACGACCTCCCCCATCTCGCACCAGCTCCAGCAAGCCTCCTAGCAGCGGATTGCAAAGAAGCCCGTCAAAACGAGAGTCCAATGCCTTCACGCGATCAGATACCGATCCCGTCAAGAAAGACCGGTCAAGACCTCCAATTGTCACTCGCCATCGACGCGATGTCTCTATCAATGCCCCTTCGAATCCCCCCCCTCCAAGCAATACCCGCTCCTCGGGCCATACTCGCAACAAATCCTCATCTATCTCTATCTCCTCAAACCCGTCCTCCGCGGCGGTTCCTCGCCCATCAAACCGAAACTCCATGATTGAGCGTCCCAAATCCATACACATAGAATCACAGCTCCAACGCCCAAATCGAAACTCTATGATAGAAGAACGAGCCTCGTCTACACGCACCAACCGAAATTCCATGATCGAAGAGCGAGCCTTGTCCACCCATACCAACAGGAATTCCATCATAGAACGAGCCTCATCCATCCGTACAAACCGAAACTCTGTAATCGAGGACAGAGGTTCTACATCTACCCACCCAACTCTAGACTCACTACCCCATCCTCAACTCCGCCGACCCGCCTTCTCAACTCTCCAACAACACTTCTCCCCCGCCCGCAATCTCGCCCCCAAACCCCATCCAGCAG
The DNA here is from genome assembly GCA_003988965.1 of Neobulgaria alba. Taxonomy (NCBI): domain Eukaryota; kingdom Fungi; phylum Ascomycota; class Leotiomycetes; order Helotiales; family Gelatinodiscaceae; genus Neobulgaria; species Neobulgaria alba. The sequence continues at coordinate 203,909 of QYAM01000021.1, forward strand.
CCTTCCTCGCACCCCCATCTCCCTCCAAACTTCCCTCAAACATTGCCATCTCAGCCGAAACATCCAAACTCCAAAACGAACTCCTCCAACTCCATCTCCTACACAAAGATTCCTTCATTGTCAGCAAAGAATGGCGAGCCAGTGCAAAAAGGAAGCTCGGATTGAAATTCCAAAGCGTGGTCAATTCCAATGATGATTTAATCTTACTAGAAGTTGAAGAAATTGGGAAAATCAATGCTGCGGAATTGAAGAAATGGAAGGAGCAAGCAACGCCAGGATGGGGACTGGAGGAAAGAATCCAAGTTATCGATGAAGTACTCAACGGGGTATGGAATTTAGGCGGTGAAGGGGGGAAATACGGTCGTGTTGTCCGAAGATTCGAAAGATGGGTAAGCCGATGTAAAAGAATCATGGAAGCACGTTCACAACTCGAAGATGGGAATTCCGATTCTGAAGACGAGGTTGTCTTTCTTGAGGAAATGGATGAGGTGTGGAAAGATGATTGTTTACTGCTTACGAGAAAGTTGGAGGTGTGGAGGAATCAATTGAGAGATTTTGGGGATGTGGATGGGGAATCTTGTTTGGGGAGGGTGTTGGAGGGGTGTAGAGGGTTGGTGGAGGGGATGTTAGTTGAACTAGGGCTGATGGGGAAGATTGAGATAGAGGGTATGAGGAGGGAGAAGGAATGGATTCGAGGGATGAATGACGAGTTAATGGAGGATGAGAGGGGCGTTCCTGTTGCGGGGGCAATTTGGAGGAGTAGATAGTTAGATATATCTTCCTCTATTTTCCTGCTCACCGTCATCAGGCTTTTACCGACTTATTTTCTTGGGTTCTCGGGTTGAAGAGCACTTTTACGATTACGTAGTAATGAAACCTCCGATTTTCTTTCTTGTTTCTTATGACAGCGTTAATTTTTCCCCTTCCTTGTTTATTTCATTCCCTGCTTTCGCAAACCTATTAATAACTAATAATTTCCCGAAATTAAAATGTGATACCGGTACATGATGAACACAGGGATTTAACCTATTCCCCTCCCTACCTATAATATAACCCCACCCCTTCCATCTTAACACTCCGAATTTTCCAATAGATTAGGGGAGAATCATATTAATTTAAATCAGAACAATAAAATTTTTTTATTCATATATATAAAGAATATATTTATAATATTTCAAGAAAGATATCTAAGATAATTAAGGTAGGGGGGGTTAGTAAAGGTAGGACTTGAATACGTATCGGATCTAAGCAATGGTAATATTAATACAAAGTAGGCAAAAGTTTTAGGAAGAGAAGGAAGAGGGATTTCCTAGATATATATACTGATATTATATCTACCGATAAAACTGCCTCGATATTCTAAGACAGATCAATCTTACCGTAACAGATCAAGTAACCACCTGAAATAGACTTAGCGAAGATAAGAATATCTGGGGGGTATGGTTTTCTTAGGGCTTAAATCATATAATTAAATAGTAAACTATACACTTTAATAAATAGATTTAAGCCCGTGTAGTATATAGTACTTAAGTATTAATAGTAAAGATAGGTCGGGTGATCGAATTACCCATTACCTCCATATTCCCAAGTAAGAAGGAATTGGTTAAATAAATACCTTTATCAAAGATTATTAACTTAAACTAATTTTTCCCTTCTTATAAGTCCTTATTGTCTCTTAAAAAATTTTATCCCTCTAACTTCGTACCTAAAAACTTCCTAAACCCATTAGATTTATCTTATCTTAATACAAATAAAGCGAGTGTGTATAAGAGAGAAGGGCAAGAAAAAAAAACCTTAACTTCATCTCTCATATTAAACTATATCACACACACACACACACACACATATATATATCATATATATATATAAACTCTCATAATCTAAAAAAAAAACAATATCATGTTATAAAATATTCATACGATCTATCTATCAATCTAATATCAAGTCGACAACGACAATAACTAAAAATACCCTCCCTCCCTATCTACTTACTACTTACTACCTCTCTCTCTCATATCAACCACAGAATAAAAAAAAGCACAACCAACAAACCAACTAACTATGATTGAAAAAAGGGAATTATAAAAAGTCTATCTTAATCTTAATCTTAACATATCCAATGTCCAACGTCCAATCCTATGCACGCACCCAAACACCATCCCCCCCCCCCCCCCCCCCCCCAAAAAAAACCCAACAAACCAACCAACCAAACACCATCCATCCATCCTCGCTCAAAAAAGATCCTATGTACGATTTCCCCTAATCCTAAAATCCAAATCTCAACTAAAACCCAACCAAACATCAAACGTCCAAAAAAAGAAAAATAATTTCATAAACCCCATAACTTTCATACCCATCATCATCAATCATCAATCAAATTTCACATCACATCAACGCACAACCATTACTCCTAGCTCTCCTCCTCCTCCCAATCCCATTCATCCCCACCCCACCCTCCTCCTCATCCGCATGCATCATCTGCGCCTCCCTCGCCCTCCTCCTCCTCCTTCGATGACCCGCTCCTCCCGCCCCAGCCTCCTCATTAGCCATCATCCATTCCGCCCATTTCCTCTCCAGCCTTCCCGCCGCGGGTAAATCGCCCCTGAGGACCCTCTTCATATGTTCATCGACCGTCATCTGCCATCCGTAGAAACATTTTAGGGAGATGATTTCCGTAGGGTATGTCGGTCCGGATTGTGTACCCGTTGGTTTCTTGACCTCGGAATTTCGTGTTAGGACTTCACGGATTCCGGTCCATGTTACGTTGGCACAATCGTAGGCTATGATTTGAAGACCGATTCGTGGACGGGATTTAGAGCATGTTGTGCGTGATGACCGCGTTCGAATCATGGTCGCTGCTTCGGCGAGAACGAGGTCGCTGATTTTGGTGTTGTCCATGTCGATACTTCGCAGGCTGGTACATGCGCGAACTAAGGGGAGGACTCCAGTATCGCCTAGGTTTTCGCAATAGCCTAGGGAAATGTGTTGGAGGATTGGGGCACATTGCGATTTAGCTAAGTGCTCAGAGAGAACGGTATTTGTGAGCTCGGAAAGTTCTTCAAGGTCGAGATGGGTAAGTCGTGGTGTGGTGTCTAATAGACTAGAAATTGCCTCATCAGTAAGTGCTTCGCAGCTACTTAGTTGAAGACCTTCGAGCTCAGGAACGAGGTGAGCGAGCGATTTCACTCCAGCGTTTGTCAAGCTGCTACATCGGCTAAGGTCTATATGTCGGAGCTTACGTGTTGGGACTATAGGTATATTTGTGAGAATATCGATTTCCGGCTCAAGACCTGTCATCATTGTTTGAAGAGCCTCGTCAGTTAGGTCAGTGCAACCACTCAGGACCAATCGTTCCAAATTATTTGTTTCGAAAATATCCTGGGCAACCTCAATACTGTCGAAGCCTCTGACTTCTCCTGCTCTCAAGTCCTTTAACTTGGAACACCCGAGTACAACTGTCCGGATCCCACGTGCATCCATACGAGTACACCAAGAGACATTGAACATCTCCAGTGAAGGACATGCCGAGGCTATAATTTTACAAGTGCCATTGGTCACCGCCGTAAGACCAGTGAGGTTTAGATTAACAAGTCTCTCATTCGTTTTTAGAAGACTATGCAAAGTGGAGCGCTGTAAATTCTTGCATCCTTCCAAAGTTGCATTGATGAGGTTTCTGCAGGCCTTGACCACAACCTCTGCCCGCTTGTAATGCTCGACTTGAACGCAACCCCGGAGGTTAAGGTCTTTCACAAAAGGTCCTGCTGCAACAATGATTTTTGCGAGAGATTCTGCTGGGATATCCTTGTAGAATTCTGAAGCATCAAAGCATGTCCAAAGCTGCCCATCAAAGCAAGACTTATGGAAGCCCTTGCTTACAGCTGATGCCCTGACTAGTTCCTTGGGTTTCAGGTAAGAGAAGATGGACAGACTGATTTCATGGGGCATTTCACCCCAAAAATCAAAGTTGATCCTCCTCACACGCTTGGGAATGGTGATTGGTATGGAGAAGTAGTCTTCCATAATTTCTGATATAGGAGCGTGCGGTGGAAAAGGTGCGCCATAAGTTCTGGTTCGTGGTCTCATTTCGAGAGACAAAGCATTTATCGAGCCCGAGGGACCTGCACTTGAAGAACTTTCTCCATTTTGAAAAGTAAATCGGCCATACGCTGGATCGAAGAAAGGGGCATCAACTCCAGGGGTGCCTGGAATCGAGGTTGGCGCCGTTGAATAGCCCCCGGCAGAGTATTGAGGCGACGAAGAGACATTGTAATTGTGTGGAGAACTGCTAGATGCCAAGCTTATACAAGACAGTGTGCCTCTTCCACCGTAACCACCATTGTCTGTTCTCCTCCGACTTAGGGAGGCTATCGAAGGAGAGGAGGATAGTCGCAGAATGGTTTCCCGTAGCTTTGCTTTACCCTTGAGTTTTGGTGGTGCACCGATGGGAATAGCCTCCGAATGTTCAATGGGAAATTCCGCAGACCCTTCAGCCTCCAGGATCATATCTGGCAGAGCACTCGCCATGACGGCGGAGAGTGGCTTGGTGGTGTCTGCAGCTCTTTGGTGTTATCCCCCAGTAACTGTTGGCTGTGTTATCGCCGTGCACGATCGGACGAATTTCCCGGCGGGGTCGATTGTCTTGTTGGAAAGTCCAGAGCAAAACAATTAATAGTCGCTGCCAAGTTTGGAGAGAGGGGAAAAAACGGCCGTTTACGCAGGAACAAATTCCTTTTGTCGTCGATTTTAAAAAGCCAACGTGGCTGAGAATAACTAAGGCGCAAGTGAGCTGACGGTCGGTTGGGTGAGTGCGGCGGCTCTTGCGAGGGCTTAAATAGGGGGGGAACAGCGCTATCAAGGCTGCGTCAATACAAGCTGGCGATAGCGGACGGCATGAGAGGAGAGGTTTGCTGGGTCTGACGGAGACAAGAGTAGGAGGCTTACTCTGCAATGACCAGTTGCGACAGCGGGGAGGACGAGGGCGAATAACTTTGGAGTCGTCGTTTGTTCGTCAATGGGATATCCTTATCGATTGGCTCATGCAGGAGGATCGCGTGTTGCTCTCAAGGAACCGGGTTTGGGGTCACCTGGTTCGCATTCAGAGACACTGGGCCATCACCGGCTTCGACGACGAGCAGGAGGTGGGAGTGACGATAAGTGATAAGAGATGTGCTCGGGGCGGGCGCGAGAAGGTCGTGTTGTAAACAAGACCTAGTTTTGTTTGGTTTTCGGTGGCTCGCTGGCCTGGGTCCCTGAGCCCTCTGTTTACGCAGAGCAGGACACAAGCTCGAGACAGGCCCAACTTGGCCGAGGAACTTACGGCTGAGCCACTGCACTTGCTGCAATATTTCTGCATGGCCCTGGCACGATCAGCCAGCGCCATTCAGGCTCGTCGGCCTTTCCTGCTCTGGCCAAGACCGGGTGGCTCCCGCATGTCGTGGGCACGCTGCGATTGGAAGACCTGGACACCACTCCATGCTGGACGCAGAGGGCAGGCCGTAATAGGACATCTGAGCCATCGACCAGCGAGTACCTGTCTGCGGGCGTGCGATCTCGTAGCGAAACCCCAACAGCGTCCACTTGTCGCAATGTCAACCGTCAAGAGGGCTTGAGCAGTTGGCTCGGGGGGGGGGTCGCAAGGAGAAGCGCTCTCTGGGTGTTGTTACTTGGGCTCGTAGTGGAGGTTCTGGAAGCTCTCCGTCGGGTCTGGCTAACAGTATCAGCTAGCCGCCACCCCCTTGGCGATACGAAAGGACCCTGAATTTGGATTCTGCTGCAGAACGAGAGCTTGACTCGCTGGTGAAATCAGGATTCATATAGGTGAGTACATCAAATGCCTGACTAAAGCCCCTCGTGACATAGGTTATGGTATCTACCTGTCGGAGGGCAGTATAGATGCTCAAGTGTTCAAATTCTAAAGTCGCATGCCAGAAATTCTCCATCCTTTTTCCGCTTCAAGGTGGGGTGCTCCGAGGGAGGCTAAAGAGAAGGCCAGACCGAGTAGCTTCTTTGCAGCCCCCCAAATCGTGCGCCTGTTAGGTTAGTAGTCAACTTCAGCTCTCGGCCCTACGATTGATTTGGGGCAAAGCGTTGATTCGATATCATACGATTGCTCCGAAAGCGTCGAAGGTAGGGCCGGAAGCCCTCTTGCGGCTCTGGGATAACTAAACTAGCAGTACCCGAGAGCCTGGGACGGAGAATGGGCGGGAAAAGATGGTGAACCCCAAGTCGGGACACGCATATTTACCGTCACGACCGATTCCAACGAGCAAAATGGTGTTCTAGGGCATGCACCGTTCGTCGGTAATTTCCGCCTCATAGAATAGGGAATAGGTGCCATGTGACTTCATATGGCAGATCCTCTCCGGGACTTGAATCGTTCTTGCTGACAAAGCATGAGGGGTCAGATCCGGGCTGTTTCACGACTACCTACCTTAATGCTGATGTTGGGCGTGCGAACCGGGAATAAAAGCAGTGAAAGTCGTGTCTTATCTAGAGGATACGTGGGTGCCTGCTCCTACACCAGGTGTGAGTGAGCAGGCGTTACAGGAAAGCAATGATAAATACTCCAGCTGGCGAGTCTTAGTGTGCAATACTGGGAAGAAGATAGACATGCAGACTTATACCCCGCCCGTGTTGCCTAGGTGAAGAACACTGGAGGTATTCCCGGAATCGTAGACCTGTGTGCTTTCTTCTCTGTGGATCCGCACATGACATCCTGCTGCAAGCTCTCTCTATCGCATTGCAGTACAGGAGGTGAGGGTGTGCTTATAGTCAGCTAATTCCAAGCTTTGCTGAAGAATTGGATGCTCTTCCGTAAGTCAGCTGCGGACTGAGGAGACACTGCCACCCGCACCTCGTCCGACCAGCATCGTAGGGCTGCAGATGGCTTTCTGAAAGCCTTCCTTCGAGGATGCTCGGACGAGAGCTGGCCATTGAGCAAGATGGCGGTGGTTTGGCAGGATCGGACATTATTCTTGGACTGGTGCAACACCCATCCATAACCACGTCTTCCGGTGTGGCTGGTATCTCGGGTTTCTTCTTGGGAAAACGTGAGTTCCCACATCAGCTCAGTTGCTCCTTCAACCTTCTGCATTGCAACGGGGCCTTGGCACCCAGGAGAGCCAGGACCACGAAAAGAAGGGTAAGGATTTCCCCCCACGCGACTGGACGAGAAAGCAGGATTCGATGACTCGCGATAGGTAGGCCCTTGGCGGGTAAATCAGACTCCTTTTCCTCGCAGAGCAGACACAGCCGGGCACAGCCAAGTCTCTGCGAGGCTCTTTGCCATGGCTCCTGACTCCTGCGCGCCGACCCCCATCTCTGGACCCAAAAGAAAAGGCCGCATGCCGGTGGGATGATTTCGCTGGGAGCCGGGAAGCGCTGACCATTGACCGTCGCGCATTCGCCCACCTCTGCTGCGCAGCTCCAGGATGTTTGCGCCGACTTTGGGGATCTGGTCGAGAAAAAGATGCAAGTCAACGATGCTGCACATGACTCCAAGGAAAACACGCCCGTGGACACCGCTCCTTCAGTTGGTCACCTTCTCGCCCAGTGGTATCGCTATGGCTGCAGAAGAGTGACGCGACAGGCGCAAGGCACGCGGCGCGCACTGTCATCGAAGGTGAAGCTGCCCCGTCGCTGGAGGAGCCGGGCTGTGACGCTTAAAGCGAGAACGAGAGCGAAGGCATGGGAGCGAGAAGCTTCAGAAATTCCTCAACCAGCCCAACCGCATAGCTCCCACAGACGTCACCTCACGTGCAGCTCGAGGGCAAACACATCTCATCTGCCGCCGCCGCCCAACGCCAGCCAGAGGGAGCCAATCTTTCAAGACCGCATTTCCCCACGTGGTGAATCGATTGCAGTGCAGCGGCGACAGGGGCGCAACCCCAACCGCACTCATCGTGCCTCTCTCTTCGCCAATCTACATTGCCCCAGGCCAGTTCCCACCAAGCCGCTCGCAACCCATTAAACTGCTCTCAGACGCACCCGGATCTCAGCGGAATACACACCGAAGAAACAAGGCGAGAAGCTCTCGCTGTACAGGTCGGCATCATCCTCAGTTTCCCGCCGTGAGAGGGGCTGGCAGAGTTTTCTGCCCCTCACGCCGAACTTGAGGTGCTCAACCTCCCCCAGGACCTGAGACATCTGGCCATCTTTGCACATTGCCGCCAGCCTTCGAATACATACAATTATGCTGGAGCCGGATGGGCAGAATGGTGAGCAAACACCAGTGCCATTTGCATCCGTCACATAGAAGCGTTGGTTGAGGCATCGGCCTTTATACTGAGCAAAGCGCGAGACGACAATGCACTTGGCCCAACCCCTCTTTGTGAACTGGCAGGCGTCAGCTTAGGACTTCGGATAGCTAATCTCTATTCCCCCAACAGGCATTGAAATCCAATCAAAACGCAGAGGCAGCGATCGGGCAAGGAGCCTTTCCCCCGGAGAAGACCTCCATATTCCCAAAAATCGCAGCACAGGAAACCTTCTCGCTCATGAGGGGACCGAGAAGGCACGGATTAGATTCAGCTTCGACTCAGGCGCGGCGGCGGAGTATGATACTATGTCGAGGTTAGTGCTTGTGTTGGGTCCATCTCCTGGATGAAGAGGCAGCGGGGCACCAAGAGAGTAAAGGCATCCGCCGGATATAGAAAAGGGAAACCACAGGTTCCTAGATGGCTGACGAATTTCTTCTCAGATCTCCCGTTATGACAGAGCACGAGCATGGGCTCGGCGCCTCAGGACTACGGCGCATCCGTCAACAACCTCCTGCACGAATCCCTACTCTCCCCCCGTCAGAAGCATCTTCTCGTAGAACTTCAATAGGACCCCGCTCAGTATCTATGACACATCTCTTTCCCAACTCACGATCTGGGTCTATGGTTTTACCTTCAGGGCCATCCTCACCTACACTCAACTTCACCGAAGATCTTAGCCGATTTCCATCCGAATCCTTACATTCATTCTCCTTTGCCCATCAATCCGACGAGTCCATACAGAATCGACAGAATGTCTTGAAAAGGTCGGTGGAGTTCATGTCACAAAAATTAGGATGGGGAAGTACTGCTGGAATTACGAGTGCGCAAGCTCGGGTTAGTGGAGATCAGGAAACTCAAGGAATGCTGGATCTTCTCGCAAGGGCTCAGCTTGTAGGAGCAAACAACATCACAGGATATGGTCAACCATATATGACGGGACCTCTGACAGGACCCGCCTCTGGTGAAGACTCCAGCAATGTCTTCGAAGATAGTTTTCATCGGCGGTCGGAGAGTCCAGAAAGTCTACTCGAGAGCCCAGGCGGTTCCCCCATCTCGATACGAAAGCCAACCCTGAAGATTCCACCACCCCCGGCAGAATCAAACCGCATAGATGGAATAAAGGAGGAATTTTTGACAAACATTCAGACTGACTCTGAAAGCTCGTCACGGACCCCAACAAACGAGAGTCGAACAACGGCAAGGACAACTCCACCAGTCACTCGGCGACAGAGTCTAAAAAGAACATACACCGACACGGGCTTAATATCGCTGCAGGATAAACTCCTGGATGCCATGTCTCAGCCATATGTAGCTGGGGACATACTACAAGATCACATTCTTTCGCCCACGCTTCCAATGTCTGCTGGAGGATATGGTTTAACAGGTCCCCATCCCGTTGGCTCTGCGGTACATGGACATTCCAGTAGATGGGCTCCAGCAGCACAGGCAATCTTCACCACTGAAAGCACATCACCATACACAATATTGGCTGCAAATGACCTCGCCTGCCTCGTGTTTGGCGTCACCAAGGCAGAAGTTAGAAAGATGGGTATTCTAGAGGTTGTTCAGGAAGAAAGGAGAGCATGGCTGGAGGATAAATTGACTGCGCCTGGCTCCAGTATTTTGTCGGATTCTGGCAAAGCAAACCCCTACCCGCCAGCATCGCCACAGAGTCAACAAACTAGCCCAACCTCTTCAACATCTTTTCTCCTTGGAAGATCTGGTGGGGTCACAGCAAGTCTTTTAAGCCGGCCAAATTCCAGAGCTCAGAAAGCCCCTCCCCGTCGAGCGCAGACCGATGATGGTGCAGGCTCTAGCATAGCCGCTAGATCAAGGGCTGTTAAAGGTGGACCCTACCATCCGAATAATAAGTCTAGAGGCGTTTTACTCTGTGGAGATGTTGTGCCGATCCAGAAGCGGAACGGTGCAACGGGTTCTGCTAGCCTCTGGGTTAAAGAGAAACGGGGTGGCTTGATATGGGTCCTCGAGGAAATCCATGAAGATATTGCTGTTGTGAGCTTAGATGACGATGCTCGAATAACAAGGATAACCGGATCTACTGGCCCAATATGGGGAGAAGGTAGCGCGAAAGTCGGGATGGACATTGGCAAGTTGATGCCTAGGCTACCAAGGCAAGGGATTGATGGCAAAACAGGAGAACTTGATTACGCAGAAGTTGCCAAACGGAAATTCTTCACAGCACGCAACTCTGGGCGAGTTAACATTCCATGTATGGTTGAACGGGTGCCTGGAGGGACAGACTTACGGATTTCGAGTTTTCCTCACATTGCTGGAATCATGGTACTTTCGGCATCGACCCTCGAGATCAAAAGCTCAAACTCCGTATTCTCAGCCGCACTTTTCGGACAAGAAAACCCAGATGGCCGACCCATAACCGATCTAATCCCTGACTTTGATCGCATTCTTCAAATACTGAAGGAAGAGGATGGCGTCCACCTCGTAGACGGCCTTGTTATTCCTGAGCACAGTTTTCGTCGGGCTCGAGCATTTTTGGCTTTGCGGGACGGGAAGCCTGATGCTGCCTCCTATTTCCTACGGCCGGATGGACTACCGGCAAAGCATCGAGATGGCTCGGTGATCAAAATCGATGCCCAGCTCAGAGTCGTGAAGTCAGAACCTCATAAAAGAGTGTTTGAAGAGCATGTCATAGAAGAAAGAAGCGACGAGGAAGACGAACCAACTCACACCCCAACTATCACAGAGCCCGGCAGTGAGCTGGTTTTTGCTCTCTGGATAACCTACTCGAGACATATTCATGCTTCAAGGCAGAACCTTGGCGCAGGCTCTCCTTTACTCACAGGACTTCAAACCCCCCTACATCAACCTTCGCCTGGACAAACAGAAATTGCCAGCCCACTTGATATTGACTCCGATGAAGAAGTTCGGAAGGACATGTCACATGCTTCATTGCTAGCTGAGCAGCTCCAAGCAGCGGCCAAAGCCACCGTAGTCAAGAAGATACCACACGAGCTACCTCCAGTCCCCGAGGATATTCCAGCTGAGCCGATGCCCGATATTGTGGAGCCTGTCCACAAGAAAACCATTAATGACTTCGTCATCCTCGAAGAAATGGGACAAGGTGCCTATGGACAAGTGAAGCTCGTCAGATACAAGAAGAACGGAAACAGAAAGATGGTACTTAAATATGTTACAAAGCGTCGCATTCTAGTGGATACATGGACTCGAGACCGTAGGCTAGGAACGGTTCCCTTAGAGATCCATGTTCTAGACTATCTTCGTCGTGATGGTCTACAGCATCCAAACATCGTCGAGATGGCCGACTTCTTCGAAGATGACGTGAATTACTACATTGAGATGATTCCTCACGGCCTGCCTGGTATGGATCTTTTCGATTATATCGAGCTCAGGGTCAACATGGAGGAGAATGAGTGCCGAAGCATTTTTGTCCAAGTCGCTAGGGCTATCCACCATCTGCATACCAAAGCCTTGGTCGTTCATCGTGATGTTAAGGATGAGAACGTGGTCTTAGATGGCGAAGGTAATATCAAGCTTATCGATTTTGGGAGTGCAGCTTATATAAAGAATGGCCCCTTTGACGTATTTGTTGGGACTATTGGTAAGAACCTACCCTCCCTTCTTCCCAAAAATGCTTCTAACATAATACATAGATTATGCAGCGCCCGAAGTTCTCGCCGGCAAACCATATCGCGGTAAAGAACAAGATCTCTGGGCCCTCGGAATTCTTCTCTACACAATCGTATATAAAGAAAATCCCTTCTACAGCATTGACGAGATTATGGATCGCGAGCTTCGAATCCCATATATCATGAGTGAAGAGAGTATCGATCTCATCAGACTCATGCTTGATCGAGATGTCGAATCTCGAATCACGATTGAGCAAGTGTTGGCACATCCTTGGTGCTTGGCTATAAACGAGGACCGAGGGTTAATGAGGAGTGGAGTTGGTGAATTACTCAATGTTAGCGAAACGAGTTTGGGAAATCATGGAATTTGAACGCATGAAACTAAGAACGAAGGAAAGGAAGGAAGGAAGGAAGATGAGAAAGCATGAAATGGGAGTTCTCGTAAAGAAGAAAGAGGTATAAATAGAGAGAGAGGTTTCACACGTATAATGAGGGACATGAAGGCAAAGGCAGATAAGGGAAGGGAGTTGGGGGGTTATTTTTTGGTTATTGATGAGCGTAGCGAATAAGAATGCTTGTGCTTAGTTGCTGGACTGAAGGATGGGGGGAAAGGCTGGAGGGAGGGAGGGGGGGGACTGGATGGGATGAAATGTGAATGGATGATACCCAATTGGTTTTGGTCGTCTTCGTATAGGTTGTGCTGCGTAGCGAAATGGGATTATGAGAAATAGGAAATGGTGATTAAGCGGAAAGAGAAATGGGGGGAAGAGAAGAAAAAAAATTTTTTTTTTTTTCTTTTCAATTCCTCTTTGATATCTTACTGAATATTATATCTTTTTGGATTCCTGCATATATTTTCTTTGAGTCTTGATGCATTTGTGGGATTGGGAGGGAGGGAGGGAGGAAGGAAGATGAACGGACGGACGGACGGACGATAGGGGTGATAATTTGTATTTTTTCTTTACATATCTTGCATTGGGAGGGAGTTTTTTTTTTTCTTTTCTTTTTTTTGATTCTGTATGTTTTTTATGTTTTGCATCGTTGTTTGAGATGGAGGGAATGGAGTTGGGAGACGGGGATGAATGGATGAATGGAAGGGTATTAAATTGTATAGGAAGAGAGAGGTAGGGAGGGTTAGAGGTAGTTTTATATATTATATAACATATACCGTATCTAGCATTTTTGTTAATAGAGAGATTAATTTAAATTGGTATATTGAGAAAATCACTCTGTTTTATGAGGTTGTAATGGATATCGTGGCTTTGTTTAATGTTTGCGTTGGGTTCTTTAGTCCTGGGTTTTCTTGTTAGAGTGATGATGGATAGATAGGTTTAATTTGAATTACGAAGGATATTATTGATTTATAAATTTTCGTTTTTCTTGTGTTCATTCATATTGGAAAATAAATAGGATTGGTGGGGTTAGAGATGTAAATCTCCTACTTTAGGTTATATTTACCTATTCAGATACAAATGCAAGCAGTTCATGGAAACCAACTCTTGTAAGCTAATCTCACTATTTACATCCCTCCTTGCTAACACATCCATCAATACACATGCTACCATTTCATTCACCACACGTAACAAGAGAATAAGAGTCTTATTATACGATAGAATTGATATTCAAGAAATTCTATTAAAAAAAAGAGTAAATCAGTGAAATGGTGTCCTGCACATTTCACTTCAATAAGTGTCTAAAAAATACTAGGACGGAAAATTGTGTTTGCGAAAAAGTCTTGGTGTCCCTTCCCGTTTGATCCTTCTCTCCCTTCTATTGTCTTTTTTCCGGGTTGATTGAGGAAAGGGGTGTGGTTCAAATTCCTTTGTCTGGCCTCGACATTTCCTGTCTAATTCGATTCCAACACCATCGAGAACCTCCTCATCGAGAACCAACCAACCATCCTTCCACCTCCCAAAGACCAACCAAGCCCTTCGTCCCATCCCCTCCCCTCCCACCAACCCAATTCAAATCCCCTTCCCACCCCCCTCATCCCATCCCACCAACACCCACCATCCATCCTACTTCTTCCCATCCTTAATCTTCTTAGGTTTCTGATACGGTCCATTCGTCGCAAGATGTATCCAATAAGCCAACAAACCCAACCCGATATTGGCCACCAGGACAACGACAAGTACAACGAGTAAGAGAGGGTTTGCCTGCAGGACGGCGGTGGCTTTGGGGGTGAAGCCGAAGAATTTAAAGGCGTTAGGACCGGAGAATGCTTGTCCCATTTTTTTTTGTTGGGGGGGTTTGGGGTTGGTTGGTTGATTGATCGATTGAGTGAGTGAGTAGGGTGAGTGGAAATTCCAACGTAATTTATCGAATCCGATCAACAGACAGACAGACAGACAGACAGACAGATAGATGGAGGACCAAAATAAAACTTCCCAACTATTTAAAACACCAAATCAAAAAAGTGAGAACCCCAAAAAAAATATGAAAATAAAAATAACCTCACAACATCCAAACAATCAAGTTTCCAAAAGGAAGGAAGGAAAAGGTGGGAAAGGGAACGGAATAAAACAAACACCCATCCCACCCATTCATTATTAAAATTAGACTTGAAGCTAAACGAGTAACACTGCTCCGACAATATTTGTACCAAACCCGTACCCGGACCAAACTCATGATACAAATATTTGTTTCATCACCCTCTCCCCTCTTCCCCCCCACCCTCGAAAAGTCTACCTAACTAACTAACCAATCAACTATTCATAACCTTCTTCGATGGAAGTATCATACAATTTCTTAAAATGCACTCTAGAGGTTTGAATTCAATTCAATTCAATGATACATACCATTTCCTATTTTCGTTGAACTCGACGTTCTTTTTTTTTTGGTTTAAAGATAAGTATATTTTTTTGGGTGGTGCTTTGACGACTACACCATTTTTCCATGTTTGAGAATTAACCAGGGGGGTAATGATATCTCCACCTCCATCTCCTTGGCGATACGATTAGGCGAATCGCGAAGAGGTTGTGGGAGAAGAAAAAAAAAGGGGGAGGGGATTTTACCGAGGATTTATGTTTTGGTTGTCTCCCCGATGAAACTCGATAAAAGTCGTACAGAACGTGAAGTTTTCTTGTTTTTAGGATGGGACGGGATTCTCTCGTCTTCTTTTAGTCGATAAAAAAGACGATGAGTTAGTTATGGTAGTTGGTAAGCTTCTTTTTGGAGGAGTTGCAAAAGATGACTTTCACTATCGGTTGAATTATTTGGTGCATCGGGTCCAATCAATTAATTATTCGTTAAGAACCTCGGTTTAGATTATGCTCGGGCTATCCCGAGAGCCTGGTAAGGGTCGATGCCACTTCTAGCATACTTGATCAATATTTTTTATTTCATGTAGCAAATGCTTCATTAAATTACAAGTTATATATTTCGCATCCAAAAGCTTGGATAGACTGTAAAGTCCTTTGACCCATTCTGTTTCCCTTCCAGAACAAGATATGGAACAAGACGTACCGTAGTTAGTTTAGTTACCCAGTTCGACACAAGTTAAATATCATACATCCAACTGCCTTTATCTAGGCCTATTTCATTCATCAGAGACAAAGACTCTGTCAACTTCATCCAAGATTGATTTTCCGGTCAAACCCAGCATTTGGATCATTTGATCCATCTTCTGAGATTCTTTCCTAATAGCGCTTAAAGTTTGTTCTACTTCCTTACACCGCCGACGAAGATACAGAACTTCTTCCATGAGAGCCCAGTCACGATCTGAGTCTGGGTTCTCCGGTCGTGGGGATATCTCAGAGTACGTTGACTGATCTTCACGAGTTTGACCTGACGCCGGAGGGGTTTGAGACTGGATAACTTCCCCACTACGTTCAGGTGAATCCAAAAGCTTTGGATTACTCGACGGAGGCTTGCCGGCTAAAAGTGCCTCGACCTTTGCTTCCATCTCTGACTTCAGTTTTGCCCACGCTCTCCTTTCCTGCGCTGCAATATCCTCAAGCTGGCCAGCCTTTTTCACGATTTCCACATACTGGGCCCCTTCCTTGACAGCAGCCTGCCTGTACTGATCTCGGCTTCGGGACAGTTCTTCTATTTCTCGTTCTAGCTCTACAACTTGTGATTGGAGTCGCAGCCTTTCCTCTGACAAAGTTATTATCTCCGTGTCTGATACGCTGTGCTTCTTCTCCAACGCAATCGCCCTGGTCTGAGATCGAGAGAAGGCTGAGAGGAGCTTATCATGTTCACTCTGTAGGGAAGATAATGCGATCTTCTGAACCGAAACTTCATGCTGAAGTGCTGCAGTATGATCGTGGAGGGCATCAGGGGAACCTGTCGGCCCGATTCTGGGTAAATAGTTGGTTGGGGGGTGGACGTTGGGGAGTGGCGGGAGACTTATTGACTGATGCGAACTTCCAATATAACTTGTTGATGGAGAAGGATAGGTGGCTAAGGTTGGAGATGGTAGGGATCGGCTGGGTGAAGTAGGTAGGGGCCAATTCGGAGCAGGAGGCGGGTTCATGATTGATGGGATTTGGCTGCCTCGATCCATTGCATAAGGGTAGTCATTCCCAGTCCTCATTGTGGCCAGGTTGTCACTACTACTTTCTACGGTAGTAGTGAGAGGGCGTCGCTTGATGGGAAACCTTGGATCGGACGTAGGGTCAAAGTCTTCAGCGCTGGCTCTATGAGGATCATCCAGCCCATGCTCCATTCGTCGCTTCATAGTACTTATCAGGTCATCTCGAGGGAACGAGCTGCTTCTGGATGTGGGTCTATTCTGTATTGCTGGCGCTGTAAATCTTTGAAAGGCACTTGGTGGAACATGCTGGACAAGGCTGTTGGCCAGCTCGTTGGCTTGATAGATCTTGTCGAGGATCCAATCCAGTGTGGGCTTGAGACCAGACCTAGCAACTGGTGGACAGTCCGTTAATGAGTTTTCGCGAGGCTCAAAATGCTGTCCATGATCGAGATTAGTGGAGTTCTACTAGAGCAAGTCTCCCGTTATATCGTTGATCACGACTTTCTGTCACTGCAGTGGACTTACATGAAGAGGACCGCCACGGTGGGGAGGAATGCCCGAAAGAGTTTGGACAAGCTGAGTCAGCGCAGCTGCAGCGTCCTGTGTTACCCTGGCCAGTTCCGGGGATTGTCTACAGTCCTCGCAGAACTCATAAGCTATTGGATCTTGCGGATGCGTTGTAAGCCTCCTGCATCTGGAACATAAGTTTGAGTGAGTTGCTGAGGAAGCAGCCTCGTGGTATGTTGCCAGCGGCTTTTCTCCCAAATCAAACTTTTGCGGGGTCTGGCTACTGGAGGGCTCAGTAGAACCCGTATACTGGCCATATCCTGGATCTTGCAATAAAAATAATCAGGAAAGTGCTAAGCTTTGGGGATGGGCATTTTCACTTACATGGTGTTTGTGGTGTATGATACCCGCTTGCCAAAATTGTAGTATCTCTGATCTCTCGAGTCTCTCCCGAAATGGGGTTGTAGCTTCGCCCCTCAGACTTCATCCGTTTCGAGGCGTTGTTCGAGAGAGGCTGGTACGGAGAAAAAGAGCCCCCTCCATCGTTCTCGGCCCCAGCGTGCCCCGAATAGCTTCGGTCGGGAGTTGTCTCGATTGGAGGCAAGCCCGCTCCATACCAGGGGCTGGGCTTCTCTGACGACGCGGTGGCTTCATCATCCCAAGGGCGTTTGCTCAGTCGATGCGATTGGGACTCCTTCCGCTCATGAGCATCCATTACCAACCACACTGGCCGGGCCAACGTCTGATTGAAGATGTGTCGAACGACCCATCCATCGGGCCTCAGTCCCGCGCGCAGAGTCGGTCAGGTTCAGGTGCTCAGAAGGGCGAGATGATCGAACGTCGTCTAGATCAAGGACGTTAGCCCCATGATACAAGACTTGTGGGAGGGGGCTCTGGGGGGGGAGCATGATGGAGGTTGGCGTGTGCTTACATAGTATCTGCAAGAGCTTCGGCACACGCGCAGGAAGGATCCTGTGATTGAAGGAGCGGCGTGTAGCATTGGGGGGAGAAGAATGGGAGGTGGAAAACATTTGGAGGAGGAACTCTCCCATGCCGGCTCTGGATAATGTGCACTGGGAGTGCACTGTGCGCCCCGCAAGCCAGGCCCGACGACATGGTTCCTGGTGTGCTGAGGCGAGTGAGGGTCGGCTTCCCGTTGCGCAGGCTGGGCTGTCGGCGGCTGCTGGTCGCTGGTTAGGCAGGGCGAGTGCTGGGGTGGTGGGGGGGGTTCGCAGTGAGGAGGATGACAGAAAGCCGCTGACTTCGACGGCTGAATGGTGGTTGACTAGCAGGCTGGTGTAGGAGGGTGCTCGATGGTGCGGCGGGCGAATCAGCGGTCGGCATCGGGCTTCGAAGCGTCGAAGCGTTCTTCGAAGGCTCGGAGCCAGTGGCCGCCAGAGCAGAGCGAAGCCACAGCCACAGCCGGTGATCAGTCATGCCGAGAGGGCCAGTCAGAGGCGGGCTGCGGACCCGGCCCCACCACGTCCCAGCGCAGAGGCATTTGCCGTGGCCCAAGCCCATTCCGTCAGCGAAGCCAGAGCTGACTCATCAGCCCATTTCGCTGGAGTCCTGGCGATCGGAGGCATGGACAGAGTGCATGTGCTCATGCATGCCAGCCAGCATCGAGCACCAAGCTCCCCAGCTCACCATCGCTCGCGTTGCCGGCCAAGACGCGCGACCTCCAATTCCCCGACCGCTCTCGCGCCAGCCTCCACCCGTGCCCCCAAGTCGCTCTGCCTCCGACATATCCCTGGAACCATCTCCTTACGTAACCCTTCAGCGACTCTATCGTGCAATAGCACCCCTTAGTCACCATCTCCGCTGGCTGGCGCCGATACAGGGTTCTGGGACGAAGGCGGAGAATGCCACAGCCCGGCTCATTTGTATGCCCATGGTCGGACCTGAACCTGGCCTCGATAAAGGAGACCCGTCCCAAAGTGTGCCATACGGTATTACTTTGCTGACAGAGACTGTCCAACCGCTGGATACGCTGATACGGTGGAAATGCGTCGCGGAGGCGCGGAGCTGGGACCAAATCTCTCGGGAGGAGCTGCTAAGGCTGGATTGGTACCACTTACTGACTAATGGATGCTGAGGATTCCTTCGAAATACACCAGCTTCCCCCAAATCTGAGAACCCCATGGCTGGGAACCAAATCGGCGGCAAGTTTCCTCTTGACACAGTGTCCCGACGAGATTTGTCGCGGTGGGGATGGGGTCTGTTAAAAGCACCAAGTGGGTTGATGGATTACTAAATTGCTTACCTTAGCCAACCCAAGAACTAAATACAACTGAGCAATAACGAAGTTCCTGGCATATGTGGGAGCTACTGAGTTACAACTTACTATATTGGCGACCTCCACCGTGAAGTAAACAAAGCACATCAATGACATAAGCGGCTAGTTGATTGTCTCGCATTTACCGGCTATGCAATACTCCCGTTATAATCGTAACCTGGTCGAGGTTTTCAGGCAATAGCGAACAGAGTCCAATTCTTGGGCACGAAACTTGCTCCAGAAAATGAGATTCGAATTGGTGAGAAATGGTTTAATTATTCGGCTATTCGTCGCAACTTGTTCCCCAGTATCAGGTATCTACCTACTTCTCTAACCACCAACGCCCATTTACATGTACAATTTCATCTCTCTCAACTTAACTATATCTCCTGCCTCGCTTAGGTGGCGGGGACCGCGAGTCGCTGTCTTCTCTTCTTCGCTTAGGGGCAGGTGAGATAGACCGACTATCCCGACGAGAGCCTCTGCGAGAAGGCGACCAGGAATAGCTTGGATCTCGACGAGCAGCTCTCCGAATAGGAGACCGGGACCTGGAGTAACTGCGACCTCTTCTGGAAGCTGAGACAGAGCTTGAGTTCCTCCTTCGAGGGGGCGATACAGACGGAGTTGGCCGTCTTCGTAGTGGTGTGACGGACCGTGAGTCGCGTCTTCGCGGCGGAGTCACAGAGGGAGAATGTCTCCGCTGCAAGCTACGGTCTCGGGATGGTGACCGAGATCTGGTGTAAGAAGAACCACTCCGAGATCTTGAAACTGACCGTGTTGAACTACGCCCTCTCCGTCCCTCTCCTTTATTCACTCGGAGTGGGGTGCGAGAAAGGGAACGCCTCCTATCAATAGCACGTGTTCTCGAAGGAGAACGGGACCCTGAATATGAGGAGCCAGTGAAGGATGAATATGAGGACACTGAGCTCCCGGAGTCAGAGTCTCCGTCATCATCGGCGGCAGGGGGTGCCGGTAACGTTGGCTTCGGTATGTTCTGAAGATATTCTCTCATTTCCTCCGTGACTGCTCCCATGCCAATACTTGTAAAGTAATTGATCGAGAATCGAGTATTGCGAGGATTATCGTGAGGGAAGAGCCCGTCAAAATAAGGCCTCAGAGAATCGTCTTTGAATCGTGCCTGTAGTTTTGGCATGCCCATTGCCTCGGTAAGCTCCTGAAAGAGGATTTTGATAAATATACGGCTACTTGATGTTGTCTCCTCTTCATTCAGATGAACGACCGACAAAACATGCCATCCAAGTGCATCGGAACTCAGGAGATGCCCGAAGAACCGGGCAACGTTTCTTAACCTATTCGTTTCATATCGATGAATTGTGTCGTATTTTTCGGAAAAGGATTGCTCGAAGAGATCAGTCCACAAACGATTAATTTTGGCAAAGCGCTCTCCAATCAGGCCCCAAAATTTGGAGTAGGTTTTCTCTTGAGAGCAACACTCCACAATCATGGAAGGAAGCTCCTTTTCTTGTCCTGGCGGTAGCGAGATCTTCATCAACTTGTGGCATGCTTCCTCTGGGTCGATGCTGGACATGATGGTAAGATATATCGTCCTTCGTAGGTTGATGAGATCGGTGTTACTTTGGTCCTTGATCTCCAGGGCCTTTTCATCCTTCTTTTCCTCATCATCCTCGCTGCCATCACTGTCGTCTTCATCGTCTTCTTCGTCGTCACTCCCATCCCCCAGTATTTCTGCCTTGGTTTTCCTGTATTCTTCTTCATGTTCTTCCCAATGTGCATCAAATTTGAAAATGTTCAGTCCGTCCTCGACTTCGATCTCATCATCCAGAGCGATGGTGTGAGTGATTTGGTCTTCTTCCTCAACGAGATCCAACTCCTCTTTGATTGGAGGGTTATCTTTGTATTTGTCTTTGCGGACCTGGAAGAGAACTTCGATCATGTACTGAACCCTTTTGTCAATGTCAGCTTCGTGAAGAATGTTTCGGAATTGATCAAAGACTGCAAGAGCAATTGGCTGGTTCATTTCCTCTAAATGCTCCCCAACCTCTCTGGTCAATCCTACTGCAATCTCTACACTATCATCGGTGGGTTTGTGTAAGAGCAGAAGCAGTATTTGGGCTGCCACGATTTCGCTTGCTACTTGTTGATTGCACAAGTGCGCGATAAATGTTGTAGCTGAAAGACAAACAGCCTTGTCATTTCTTTTGAAGCCTTTTTTGAATTGTATGATGAGACGCTTTAGGAGGAGCTCTCCCACCTGTGGAAGCTTGGTATTGACTATGGCGGCCATGGCAGCATAGATTGGCGTGAAAGGCAAACTAGCAGCTTGCGCCTTCATGATACTCCTGCAAAAGAGACCTCGACCTCTGATGAGGTTCTCGCTGAACAGCTCCGGAACGATGTGTTTGATATTTGAGACGTTAACCTTGTTGATTAATCCATTTATTGATTTCTTCAAAGCCTCCCATGCCATACGCTGATATTCTTTGCTTGACTTGTCTGTAATCTGGGACTGGAGGGCGCGTAGTCGTGCTGGTGGTATGTATGTGCCACCTGATCTCACATTCAAGAGTTTTTCGTATTCTGCCTTCGCAGCCGCCTGCTTCTCCTCATCCGTCCAGACCTTTGCGACCTCCATGTTTGCGGTTGTAAGCTTGCCCGGCCAGAGGTTGACGGTCCAGCCAGGTTGGTCGTGGGGATAAGGCTGTAGCGTCCAGCACAAGTGCTCCAGGAAGAAATTCCCGTTCACCACGCTAAGGTTTAAGGTTTGGGGCGCGTCACAGGTCGCGGCTTTCTAGAATGGAGTACCTTATGTATTGTAAATTCCTTGGTGTGGACGGTAAGATGGTCTTTGAGATTGTTAATTCATGAGGGAGGGAGCTTGGTAAATTCTATACAGATACGAATCAAAGCTGGCTACCTATTTGCGATCCAATTTGGAGGACCCTGCTGAGTCATCCGTCGAAGGGCTCCCTCGATTGGCGGTCTGGCAGGACGCCGCTTCATCAGACTACTCCTATTGCTAAAGGCAGCGCCAATAACTCTTGATGCTTGTTGGCATCATTGAGAAGTCTCCCACCACGCAACATACCTTAACTTTCACTGCCCGATCATTCCTTCCTGATCACTCACACTCACACTCCTTTTTTAATCTGGTTTGCAACAATGGTCCGTACTCGGCAACATCTGTCCCTCTGCCTCTTGTGAGCACATGCTAATGCTTTTCCAAGCTTGACCAATTAATTGGACTCGGCATGCTCATCGCTGCTTCAGTGGTTTTCTGCTACTACACGATATGGACTCTCCTCATGGTAGGCCTTCACACCGATACTCACTCTCTTCGTATCCAAGCTGACGTGTCACCACCAGCCATTCGTTGATTCAGATCACCCTCTGCAAAACGCCTTTCCTCCCCGCGTTTGGGCAATTCGCATCCCCGTTATCCTCATACTTCTTGGTTCGGCTGTGGTGGGATCGTTCTTGAGCGTGGTCATGATTCGGAGCAATCGCAAACGGGCAGCGAAAGCAAAGGCTGCTAGCAAGAAGAAGGCGTAGGGCAATGTGTCGCGCCGGAGAAAGGTCGTGCGTGGTTGAAAGCCATTTGCACGGGGCAGTATCAAGCCTCTAGTGGAGGACTCAGGAGCATATTCACAATGTGGAGGGCTCTGGCACACCCGCCTGGAATGGGTAATGCCATCTAGGCGGAATTATACTTGTCTCTATGTTGGTCCTGACTGTAAGGCTGTTCTCTGCAGCACTATCTGCCTGCTCTCTCTCTACACAATCGGAGACGCATCTATAGTCAATATGACGGCTTATCGTGGATTTCGAGCAACCACGATGTACCTGAATTCCCGTGTGTGCAGCGAGACGTGAATGCAGAATCCCAGCCCTCTCCCCTACTCGGGTGGGTGACCTAATAAGACATCCCTGGCGAGCTTGGTCAGGACAAGCGCGCTAATGCTGCAACCAGTCAGTGAACCCCTCCATGTCTCCTCGCCCTCCCATATTAACAACTTGCCTGCTCTTTGTCCTAAGAGCAACAAAGAAATTCCTCTCTCGAACCTGCACTCAAGCTGACGATCGTTCCACAACACTTGTAGCTTCAGGCTACCCGTCCCCATTTCTAGCTCCCCGCGCCTTCTCCTGGTTCAGGAAGCAGGCGGGACGAGACTTTATCGCTACGCCCGCCTCGTCACTCGTCACCTCCCGAGCTGCCCATCTGTCGAGACTCTCAGGTGTCCTTGGTAGCAGACGACCATCATTTGAATGCCCCCTTCATCCGACCAAGACAGTATTAATTTGAACGAAGCAGCGCAGCCGACCAGAGCAAGCCTCCGGACAACTGCTGAAGTGCATATCCCAACGAGGAACGGAAGAAAGAATGGGACGGCGAAAGACGGCAGTGGCGGACCTATACTGGCTGCGGTGACGAAAAATGCCTCCAAGTTATCGTAAGGACTAATTCTGTTCTTGAGTTGACATGACCTTCTGGCGTCATGGATACTTGTGAATCATGCTCACTCTATACTCCCCAGGAATGTCAAAGCCTCATTAGCTTTCTCCAACAAAGTTCAACCAACAGATATGAAACCTATCAACTCCCCGCCAAAAGGTAACCCGATTACCTCGCCTTACTTGGACGCGCTTCCCTCAGCTACGGATCACTCGTCCTCGCAGAATACCAACGAATGGGCGAGGAATGTGCCAGCTTTCACTGGCTCACCAGGGAATCTGATACATCTCGGCGAGTCCCCTCCGACTATACCTTCTTCCTATGAAGACAGGCTTGTGGGATTTGGATGGACGACAAGAGATCAAAGGGGAATACCCAGCAGTTACCTTCCTTCGGCCTCTCCACCGACAAACAAGCGAAGACCTCTGAGTTATCAACTTGATGGTAGTCAAATTCCTAGCTTCGACGATCATCGCTCTCAAATCTCTTCATACACTCCTCGCAGAAGCTCGATGTACTCGCAACAGCCCCGATACACTCAACACCCCCCACTTCCGCATCAAGCCCAGGCCCATTTCTATGGTGCACCTGATGCTAATATAGGGTTGACACCACAGGTGCCGGGGATCATTCCAGGTGATAGTGGCTACTACTGTGGCTTTGACAGTCTTTCCATGACCTCGCCTGACCCAGCTCGAACAGCTGAAAATGTTGTTCTGACAGGATATGAGGGTGGTCTTCATGTCTATGGGGTTTCGAAACGAGGTCTACGCAAGGTTATGAACATCGACGCACTCCGAGGAGGCGTCTTCAATGCCAGAATCCTTCCGTGGACACTTCACTGCTCCAACTTACATCACTTTCCTTTGATAGCTTTGATTGTACATGGACCTGCTTGCGGTTCAAGTGATACATCCAGTGTAGTAGGAAGTGAGCTTCAGGATAGCCCTCCTACAACTCAAAATTGTAGTGCTCGAGGGTCTCCAGGACCAGCCGGGCTTCGGGCGAATGACCTTGAGCCTGTTGAGTATTACCAAACGACAGTGGAGGTCTACTCGTTAAGCACAAAGCAGCACGTAGCAACCCTACTCTCCCTACCAAAGACAAACCCAAATATATTAACAACCAATCACATGCCGAGGGCTCCTCGCGCCAGGGGTGCTTTGACAATACATGCAGATTCTGGTAATCTGGTGGTTGCTTCTGGTAGTACAGGAGAGACCTGGATATTCCGCCATGGGGGTGTCGATGCAGGCTCGTGGAATAAGTTCCGGTGTATTGGGAAAGTTTGGACTGCTGTCCAACATGGTGTTATCTCACAATCTCCAGGGCTCCAGGGCTCTCTAGATCTGGATTGGAACTCGACCGATCCTACTCCTGCGCAAAAGCCATATAAAGCCTCGATACTCTCAATGAATGGGCGCTGGCTAGCATTTTGTCCCTCGACTCCTTCTTCACGTGTATCTCTTCATGCTACAGTCCCTGGACTGCTCTCAACAGCACGGATTCCTGGCTTGAATACGCAAACCCCCCCGCAGTTACCTAATGTAAATTGTGCAGTTGAGACACCTGGGGATGAAAGTATGGTTGGGAGGTTAATGCAAACTGGAACCCAAAAGTTTATTGAGGCAGGAAACTACCTCGCACAGCAAGGATTCCAAGCTTGGAACAATTATAGAAATAAACCTGTTCCTACTCAAACCACAAATGGAGCGTCAGCCTATCAAGCCCACACACCCATGATGCAGCAATTCCCTCCAACCCATGGAATTCCTACTCCAGCGCCTCTGGTTACAAAGGATCCTGGCTTAGTATCTATCCTTGACCTTGATACTCTTGCTCGTACCTCCTCGAATGGATCACCTCACGCTCTGGCAACTTTCAGAGTACCTCACGGTTGCAGCTTCTTATCATTCGCTCCCAGCGGGCTTGCGCTCTTCACAGCTAGCAGTAAAGGTGATGTGCAAAATGTTTGGGATTTGATGCGTATCCAATACACGAAGTCATCATTCCTGAAAAGCAGCGCACCAGGCCAAGTGCCACAAAGTCCTTGTGTGAGACAGATTGCCCAATTCTCAAGGATGACGGTTGCTCGAATAGTGGACGTTGTTTGGACTTCACCACATGGAGAACGTGCAGCTATGGTAACAGAGCCTGGCACTGTTCACATTCTTGACCTGCCAGCAAGTGCTTTCACGTGGCCAGCACCACGAAGAAAAGTTGCAACTTCAAAGCCCATCGAACGGACGTCTGAGCCTGCCGGTGTCGCTACAATTGCTACTGGGGTTGCTACAAGTGCAGTCAGCTCTTTATGGACTGTCGCCAAACCACTTGTTGGACGGCGTCGGAGAAGTAGCGGTGGTATATCGGCCAGAGCTGTGACTGCTCAGGCCGGTCATGGAACACAAGCCCTAGCAGCAGGAATCAGCCGGTCTGTAGGTGCTGCTACTGGAAAAATGACTGGAATGCGAAAATCAAGTGCTACGAAATTACATCTTCCTCGTAGTGCGGTTGTGCCCAGCAGAGGTTGCGTTCTGCTGCTCAACGGCAAGAAAAACGATCAAGTTATTGTTGTTGGAGAGGGAATAGTCCGACTGTACACTATCAAGAACCGACGTGCGGATCGCCCCGCGGACCAACAGAAAGCGTTGCGAGGTGCTAATTACATCGAGTTTACTCTTCCCAAATTGCCTGCTATCAGATTCTCCCTCGAACACTTTCCAGACTTCCAACCAGCTGATCTCGAACTCACTGAGAAAAACATAGAGCAATCTCGCTGGAAGGATAGAAAACCTCCGGCGTCAGTGGATAGATCAAATAGAACTGAGTCTTCAATTCCACAGGCCGAAATAGAATCCAACGCACCTTACCAACCTTTTCACACTGACCGACGTATTGGGCTTTATATTTACTCTGACGGGGAGTCTATTCCGGCTTCACCATCTGTCTCTGTTCTCCTTTCTCCTCCTCGAGTGTCAAATAACAAGAGCAACGATCTAAGCTCAGTCTGGGCTTTTGGTGGTCTGATCAAGTCGATAAAGCTCGACGTTGGTCCTCCTCACAACCCTGCTGAGGACTTTGATATTCCTACCTCTCACCGTGCACTCCCAGCATCTTCGATCGAACGAGTTATGAGGGTGACAGACAGTACGGAGAATATTGAGCAAATCGTTATTACGACCAGGAGGCGAAAGGCCTCGTCACGACCAGGCGAGGGGGCTGCTAATGGTGATGAAGAAGGTTTCTTTGAAGACGATTGCGAGGTTCTCGATTTTGCAAGTCAGAGAGTCTAACTTGACCTACATATTTTCTACTTTTTATGACCAGAAATAGGGACTTCTGATTCTCGGGTTTCACGCTACTCCTCCCCCATATTGCATAGTAAAATAGAAAGATGGTGGTTTGGTACATCAAAGAGGTGTTTCGTTGCTTCGCTTGCAAGAAGATGGCCACCTCAACGGGCCACGTCATTCGATGCTTTATTCCAGGTTTCACAAGTAAGATGGATTGTGGGGTTTGACTTTTGCATAAGGGATATCGCTGGCGTTTAGGTGGAAGCCATTGTTAGGATAGATTATGAATTGCATAGCATACTGCAGATATGAGAGATACCATTACAACAAGACATTGCATTTTCAATAGAATAATTGTTGCTCGGACGGTTGATTAAGACTCAGTGTATTCTCTCTTCAATCAAGTGGTCTTCGTAACCAAACAAAATCTATCCCATATTTTAACATACCGACATTTAAGTTCTAAACAATTCAATTGTGATGCCATCCATGATTTAATTACAGCGAAAGTAAGCTTAAGATTTATACTCTGCTGAAATAGGTGTTGAAAAGTTATTGTTGCCGCTTGCTGTCATATTTGTGCTCACCTAGTAATCTATTCCGCGAGTACTGCGTGAGGGTTTTTTCCACTTAAGATAAGAGCTAGGAAAGGCCGGCTTATGAGGTATGCAATTGTATCGACGTATAGCAAGGGCTGAGAAAAAAGTGTATAACTAATTATTTGGCTTGCTTGTAGGATTTGGAATGCCAAGCTGATTTTGGAAGGTATAGTTTACCGTTACACTCACAGTGAATCAATACTCTGATATTTAGTAACTAAGTTTGAGACGGGGATTCATTCGCTCCTCCACTTGGATGATTCATATTTGATGATGGCTTTGGTAATAGAGGTACAGAGCACAGTCAACAACGCAATATGAATCGTGGCAGGGGAATTACAGAGTTCAAAAGGCATAACCAGTGATTCGAAAAGTCCATAACGTGTATTAAATGCCATCATCTATTCGTCCCCTCCTTTGACGCGAATTCTATTAAAAGTAGCTATAATATCGGGCTTCGTATAGATCGTTGCTTTACCGAGTCTTGCAAGAATTTCTTGAATCTAGGGGATCGAATATCTATTCTTGACGGTGATAGCATTTAGGCCTCTATAGTCCTCGCAGAATCTCAAACCGCCGCTAGGATTTTTGGCGAATAAAACAGGGGAGGCTGCTGGTGAGGCGCTGGTACGTATAAAACCCTTGTCGAGGTTTTCAATTAGAAACTTCCGTAGCACCAGAATTTCCTCTTCAGACATATTATACAATGGACCTGCGGGAGGTAGTTTTTCTGGTTGTAGCTTGATCTCGTGGTCACAATCGCGGTGGGGAGGTAGTCTGTCAGCTTCCTTTTAACTAAACACTGGCAAGAAGTCAAGATATTGAGGCGGGAGCTTTGTAGCGGGGTCTATATAGGTTTTGGAACAAAGTGCTATCTTAATATCTTGTAGGGAGGCTCCTGAGAGAT
This sequence comes from Neobulgaria alba, assembly GCA_003988965.1. Lineage (NCBI taxonomy): Eukaryota > Fungi > Ascomycota > Leotiomycetes > Helotiales > Gelatinodiscaceae > Neobulgaria > Neobulgaria alba. The sequence continues at coordinate 232,283 of QYAM01000021.1, forward strand.
AAAGATCTGCGGCAGTTGCCCGTCGTTCTCCGGGGGACCAGTCGTCGATCTTGATAGCACTGAGCTCTTCGTACATCTCCTGTGCAAGAAAGAAAGAGCTATGCAGGAAAGAACGCAATGCTGCCTTTAAACAGTTCTAATGAGGTTACAACCTGAGCGCCATCCTATCATAAAATACATCCTTATTATCGGACAACGATAGGGGAAAGATGGAAATTTTCGTTAAAAGAAATAATCGGTCCTAGCTTAGGGCAATAATCCCTTCGACCTCTTAATCGAAATTTTCATTGCAAGTACAAAGGTGGATCGAAAAAGGTCATAAATTCAGGATCTAAGGAATTTCGCAGGTCACATATTGGCGTTCTAAGCCAAGTTTACCCCGCTCCACTACTCGAAAGCCAAAGACTTCTATTAAGGTGGAAGGAATTTACGAAGGAATTGTAATACTCGATCACAAATACTTCTGAACCTGGTGGCTTAAATCAAGTTTGCAATATCTGTATGTGTTGCTGCAATAATGTTACTATCTCCGGAAATGCTGTTGCATATGAAAGGGGTGTCCGTCCATCGTTGTCTTCGCTCTTGATGTCGATGTCCGTGACACTTAATAATAACCTGACAACATCTAGATAGCCATAACCTGCTGCAAACGAGAGGGCACTCCGGCCATTTTGATCCTTCTTATTTACGTCCACAAGGCCGGATTCAAGAAGCACCTGCACGGTCTTCGGGGCTTGACTAAAAAGAGACCAGGCTAATGGCGTCCAACCGTCGATATCTGCATCATCAGCACTTTGACGATCATGCTTAATTAGATATTTAACCACCTCGTGGTGACCTCCCGAACAAGCCCACGAAATTGCATTTCGCCCCTCTTTATCTTTTTTCGACAAGTCGATACACTGGCTGCGCCGGAGGCAAATGGTCGTTTGCAAATGTCCGTTTCCTGCTGCCCAAGATAGTGGTGTTCGGCCATTTTGATCTGCTTCGTTAGCATTGAGGTCTTTCAGACCCATTAGACATTCTACGAGCTCAAGCTCGCCTCCTGAAGCGGCCCAAGAGAAGACGTTTCGGCCGGATCCGTCTACATGATTTATAGAGAGACGGTTATCTGCAAGGAGCAACTTAAGTACTTCCAGGTGTTTCCCATTTACAGCCCAGAAGAGGGGGGTCCAATGGTTGAAGTCTGCTATGTCGGGCTTGATTCGACTGTGTTGGAGGAGATGCGCAACAACTTCTACAAAGCCGTTCCCAGCAGCAATAGACAGAGGTGTCCGGCCGCCCATCGTAATGTGATTGACACGAGATTCCTCATTCTGGGAAACAGGCCTCTCATCTTCCAATAGACGCTTTACCACTTCCAGGCGATTGAAGGAAACCGCAGCGATGAATGCACTCTGGCCATTCAGGGTTTTCAAATCAGGGTTGAACCCTTCTCGAAGAAGCAGATCTACTACCTGATGATGTCCATTCCGCGAGGCCCAGTATGGACCACGTAATCCTACTTCAGTCTCGATAGGAGCTCCCTCGCGTAAGATGGTTTCGAGAGATATTAAGTGGCCGAAGTAACATGCGGTCACAACGGGAACGAAATCTTGAGGACATAAGAGATCGATCTCGGCCTGAAGCCAATAAACCCTGAGCCAATTCCAGCCCCGAGAGCTGCTAGCATCTAACAGCAAGATTACCAATATTTGAAGCTCGAGTGTCCCCATTGAGCCAGTCGAGGAAATATGTTCTGCCCAATGTCTCGCGGAATATTCAAAAAACGGGTATTTTGTTCCGATGAAAGCGCAAGCCTCTGCCTCAAGCATTGTAGGCTCTTTGAACAAAACGTCCTCCTCCAAACAAAACGGGTCCCAAGACTGTTCGATGGATCCATCGGCGGAGTCTGCGGCGGGGGAGGTGGGAGAGATTCTAGGATTTGATTGATCTATAGAGAATAGGTCCTGCTTGAAGTCGTCAAGCAATAGATAAGAGACGCACGCTTCGGCCATGAGTAAGTTTGCCCTGCGTAAATTAACGCCGTAGATTGCAGAGAGTGGGTTGTCCGTTTGGGTTTCGAGAGCTATAAGGAATTCCTTTAACGACTGGTGGACGAGATGGACTCGACTGTCCCAGACCCTCACCAGCGGGCCTAAGACCCCTTCAATTGTTTCCCGAACGTTAGGCTGAGCGTCCTCCTCTATAGCAGACAGACTACCATGATGGCGCTGTATTGCGATGAGAATTTGTATCTCGTCTAGAGTCAGAGGCCTTAAGCTTCCGACGAGGAAGTGCAATATCCTGGTGGCGAGCGTTTGGTATTCAATTGGGATATCTTGGAGATAATGTTGGTATGTGGCCGTCAAAGTCTTTGGCACTTCGTCGATGATCCGCTTGAAATCGTGTTGCGATGCCAAAAGACTTTTTTCCAGGAGATGAAGTACAAGAGTCACCCAGAGAAAGGTGCAATCTGCTTTAGAATACAAAGCATTCTCGAGGTATCTCCTTACATCAGGCTTGCACCGGGTTCGTTGAACGATACTTTCAACTTTCGTCTGTATTACAAGCCTTAAATCTTGTTCGAGATGGTGCTGATCGATTTCCAGAAGATTCGTAGTATACAGACGTCCTAATCGAGGACGACTTGTGATAAGGAACTTGATGGACGGGCTACGTGGTCCATTGGAACCCGACTTGCGGATGAGGTATAACGTGTCCTGCAGGAAGCGTTCTCTTGTTGTCTGCTCACACTCATCGATGGCATCAATGATGACGCTTACCGTCCCAATCCGCTTGTCACTTGCAATGGCTAGGAAGATTCTCCAAAGTTCATGGAAATTCTGGTCGAAATGGGGCCCGTAGAAGTCGTACGCAGCCTTCACATGCTTGACCAGCAATCGGCGTCGCATCAACAGCTGAAGAATGAGGCTCCTGACAATGGCCAAGCCATCCCGCTGGGTGTTGCTCTTTTCGTCACAAAAGAAATAACATAGGGTTGTACGCGTGCTTGGCGAACGTTCGCCTGCGGCGAGGTATTCCAGAAGGTAGGCTGAGAGAATGGTCTTTCCACTCCCAGGATACCCACTTATCCAAAGAAGGCAAGGTTCAGTTTGGACATTCCAGTCACGGTATTGCGAATCTGATAAGATCCATTGACAAGTACCCTCTACGCGGCGGGGAAGCGAGGACTTGTACTCTGCCGCATTTGATGTGTTCTGGGTCAGAAGCGAAACGCATTTCCTTTCGATATCATTCAGAGCTTATATCTTTACTCAGCTGCGTTTGACTGTGATCAGGAGCTCAGAGCTACATACAGTATGATGTAGAGGCTGTCGTCGTTTGACTCGGAGACCCAGCCCGCACTCCGGCACCCGATCTTTCCCTCTCAAGTATAACCTGTTCTATCTTCTGCTGTATTTCGGCTACAAGGATCTTGATTTCTCCCGACGCTTGTTTATACCCCTCATCGTCTTTGCTTGGAAATCGACACATTGACATGTGGTTGGCGTTAATGGTTTGGGTTGGTTCTGTAGTAGTAATCGAAGATGAGAAAGGCTCTACGACCTAGATATTGTAAGATGCGATGAGCTTCAACATCTTCAAGATAGCTTTGCAGGATTACCTACCCTTTCATTCAGACTCATATAGCTTATCCCGACCACACCCTTGGCTTCCTGGAACGTCAGAACTTTGAAGTGCCGATTCACCTGGTCATATAGTTTCATAAAGAGCTCATGGATCAGCTCCAATTCGGTACCGTTCACCTGAAGTGCCTGGATATTTCGATTTGTTGTATCGAACCCCGAAACAGAAACGATTTTCCTGACAACTTCTGCAATTCCGGCCTTATTGCTACCCCGGTGGGGAGTTCCAAGAAAAAGTATTGCATCCGTAGAGTTGTATATATCTAGCAGTGCGGGTTCAGTGGCTGTGGCAGCGCGGTAGAGGACCTACATATGTGATAGTCAATATTTTTCGCCAGTGATGGGCTTGTCGCCCCTCGGAAATACACACGTCTTTCACGATGATCCCTTCGCTTTGTCAGCCTGGGATAATTAGATTTTATATTGATTTCGAAAGACTTGCCACCAAGAGAATGTGCTACGAATATGACGCTTCGGCCTTGCTGTTTCGTGATTAGCAGAAGGCCGCCAAAAGAAGTCGAGAAACTGACGCAATTTAATCTGCGGATCTTCAATGCCTGTAGCAGATTTTTGGTGTGTGCGCTTATGTTGCTTTGGTTTGCCGGCCCGCTGAAAAAGTGGGAGACCATTGAATCATAGCCCCATGTGAGGATCCGCGAATTCTTACAGTCCTCGGGAAGAAGGTCAAGTGGCCAGAAGACCTCATCTGCTCCAAGCTTGTGCGAGCCCTTGGTACCATGTCTATCTCTAGATGTCCGCGAAAAAAGCTTCCTTATGGTTCGATGCGAAGCGCCCCCCGAACTCTGTGGTCCCATCCTTGGGATTTTCTCGCAGGTCCACGTTCTTCGCGGATGGCCTTGCAGGCCGTGGATAAAGATGATGCTACGATCGAATTAGACTGTTGCCATGGCTTTTGTGCAGCGTCAACCCACTCTGCAACCGCATCTTCTGGATCGTGAAGGAGGGAAAAGCTGATGTCGTTGATTCGAGGCGTTTGTGCCTGCGATAGACTTTCCTGCTCCCGAGGCCTTCGTCAGCTCTTCGCTTCATACGCTTCCGTGCGGACCTGTTACATACCATGCTTGCACTACATGCGACACAATCGCACGTTAAGAATTCGTAGTGGGAGACCGTTAGAAAGAGAGCCAACGAAGGTCGACTCATGTTGGAAATGCCCAAATCCCCTGGCGACTTGATTGGCTGGCATGATTACTCCATGGAGGCGGGGGGATCCCGGAAGCGGCGCCCCGGCGCGACCCGTGTGCCGAGTAAGGCTGCTCTAGTACTAGTATGGTTAGCCGGACTTAAAACCCCGCGAAAGCTAACCTTCCTTGTTTCGCACGTGGAGCGGGGAGATATTCGTATGAAGTAAGTCCTACGTGTGTGCGAGGAATATGGTGACCGCAGAGCAAAGGGGACAAGCGCCATACGCGCCAAGAACCGAGGCGAGACGAAACCACAGGCAAGCATGTCAAAGACTAGGGCGGTAAGAATGAACGCTCAACTCTCTTCACCAAAATCCTCTAAATCTTAAGCTTATATAATAAGTTTTATTCCTTAATTATCACATGCCATATGGCAACGGATCTCGTGGACGCATGGTAACTATTGTGTAGACATAGATAACACGATTCACGGAGTGTGAATGTATTAAAATCGGAAATAATAGTGTATCTATTAAGTCTGGAGTGCTTCATCGAGTGCGTCCAAGAGACTGGTGCCCCTATTGCCATTCCTCGTCCAACCTTCGTACCAAGGATATTTCGCTGATCTCACCTTCTCAAACATATTATCGCCTTGCAATGCCGAGACAGGAATGATAGGAATACTGTATAGGAGTCAGGGAAAAGGCAATGTGGAGACTTGGTCATTGATTGCTTCTCTGTGCCAGAGCCAAGTCTCTCTACAATGTTCTGGAATCGCTCTTCGGACCAGTTGATTGTGTCCCTAGTTTTTAATTAGCAGAAATGAAAAACGTACAACGTTACATCTCACATTTTGTTGATTAATACAATCAGCTGTTTCGCAGCAACGAAATGTTTCTTTACTGCCTCCCAACTTGCCGAAGTGTCTGCAGAGACCACGACAATAGCACAATCTGCGAATTCCCTCTCGCTGGAATCTTTCCATCGTCAACATGTCAATAGCTCCGCACTTGTTCATTTTTAAAGTAAGTTTCATTATGAACTCGTTCACAACTAACCTTAAAGAGCATGCAGCCTATCGTGGTAGCCTTGCCATCGCCGTCCGGTCCCAAAACCAAAAGAGTTTTCCCGCGGGATCCCATGGTAGGTTTCGTAACGTTACTAAGTCAGGATATTGAGCTTCTAGTAACTTTACTTGTAGCTGAGAGAGTCTAAGACTCCCCAACAATCATGAAAATAAATTAATTTCATGATAAATTTTCAGATGTGGAGAAGTAATTGCTGAAAAGTTCCAAGGTCGCGTGATATTGTTAAAGAGGTTCTGAATCCGGGATGTGGTCGATATCATTGATGCACGAGAGAATGGATGGTTTGGTTTGAACAAATTTTGGAGGATTACCCCACATGGTCGAAGCTAGGTCTAGCGATGCGCTTTACCTCACTTCATCACTTTGCAGTGGCCAGCAACCTCCTCCATTGGACATTCTGGGCCCTATCTACGACTATTTACATAGGCGTCTCAAGCTTTGCTTCGTTTTTAGAAATATCTCAGGGTCATTGGCTGCCGCTTCTGCTAGCCATCTCGTGTCCCCGTACCTTTACTCGCGATACAGCTACATACGTCAGGCCTAAGGAGTACTCAGTTTCACCTAAATCGAGAACTATCTTAGGTGTGAGATCAGAGGGGCGTTTCACACGAACGGGCAGCTTGAATGCACCACCTGCGATTCTCCTGGCCGCTCTTGCTAAGCTTCGATCGAATTACATACAACCCTATGATCAACACCGGAGAAGGCACGTTCCCTCTCCTACGCGGAAAGCTTATTAAGACGATTGGAAAGAGTCAACTGTCCTAGGCCGCATTATTAGTTTCTTTATAGAGGACATTACTTTACTCTAAGTGCTACGTGCTCTATCTTCGGCTACCGTCTTAAATCTCTAAAGAAAGCGTAATGTTTTATCCCGATCCTATCTTAGCAAGTAAGAAGGCACAGGCAGAATAGTTAACCTTCCTAACTATAATATTTAATTAACGCACTTCTAAAAGTCGAGGTTAGTTAGCTATTTCTACTGATCGTACTTCTAGTTAATATATAAAAATCGCCGATTAAAAGCTATAAGCCGCTAAAGTATAAGGTTAAGCTTATATACTATAGAGATTATTTAGATTAGGTTAAGGCTTAAGGCTGAGGCGTTATATAAAACATAGGTCGTATAGTATAGGCTGCTAATAATGACCTAGTACGCTAGTAGGTAGTGTTACTATTTTAACCTACTTTTATTAGTAGACTAACCGCTCGTCCGGTCTGGTCTAAAGAATCAAGACCGGGCGAGTTTTTTTTACGTCCGGTCCGGCCAGTCTATTCCTAATTCTATTAATTCCCTTGGTATAGATGTACCAACAGATAGAAAAAATAGATTTTTAGGGGATTTTAGCCTTGTAACTCTTTACTAACACAAGAATTTCCTATTTACTAAATTTTCTATCAGCCTATGGAACTTAGTCTCTGGATGATCTAAGATACTTGACCTCGATTCTTCAAACATGCTGCGAAGGATACCGATAGATAACGAAAACCTTGTAATTGAAATCCCTCGCTATTTCTTTCCAAGTGAAGGAAGCATATGGTTTATTCACTAAACTCAAAGAAAAGATCATGTTAAGTGATATCTCGCCCTATCTACACGACTTTCAAGGGCGAATAAATGATTGGATGTTGTGCATAATCTAGAAGGTTTATCTACTCCCTCTGCGTAAATGGGAGATTATTAAATCCATTAAATCAACTATAACGTTTAGGTAAGGAGACGCGGGAGTATGAAATAGTCTTATGAAGCTAGGGAGTTCTACTATAACAATATTTGCGGCCTTTATAGTTCACTTATTAAGCTGCCACGGTTTTTAAGACTACCTTAGAAGGGCGTAGAAGAGACAGGTGAAAAGTGAAGCTAAGGTTAACTGGGCCCGAGTTAGCGCAGAGAGAGGACTTCTAAAGTCAAGGGGTTATCTCTAAGTTTGAGAACGTGAACCCTGTGGATCAGCTAGTATTTAATGATATATCACTACAAGTCTGGGCATAAGACATTAGAGAGATCAATATATGCAGGCAGAACAGCATTCTAAACATACTATTTTCATTGTAAACCCAAACTCCAATTCTATCTATACTCTCAAGAAAAAACTATCATCTTAATTCCAATATATCAATCTATTTCTTATTTCTCTCCTCTCCTGCCAGCGCTACCCCCTCCAACTCCTCAAAAGTCTTCAACACATCCCCATACTTCTTAAACAACTCCGGACGATAACCCACATCAATTTTCTCCACCGCCTCACTCTCCCTCCACCTTTCTCCAATCAGATCCTCGAAAGTCTCCTTATCTTTCCTCTCAATAGCCCAAACGGCCTTATAAGCTCCACCCAAAGCACAAGCATTCCCACCAACATCCAATTTCCACACACCTTCTGCACCTCCCAAAACATCACCGATGATTCTTGCGATAGCTGGGTTTAGGGATCCACCACCGACGAGATAGATTCGACCTGGTTGAGCGGGGATACCTGGGGCGGGACTGTGAACTAATTTTTGAGAACGGAGACGAAGGGAGAAAGCTTGAGATTCAACGATGGAACGGGCATCGGCTTCTTTGCTCCAGCCATTGGGTGCTTCTTTGAGGTTTGATCCATCACTGGCACATGTGTATCGCCACGTTCCTGCTCGGACGTTGGGAACGATTTCTGGAAGGGGGAAATAGAGTCCTAGTTTTGCTGGGTCGGATGGAGAGGTTTGGCCGAGAGGAGGAGTTTCTAAAGCTAGTTTGTTGAATGTGGACCAGCTGTCTGAAGTCTCTGATTGAGGTAGTGTGTCACGGATCTTTTCGCGGGCAAGTCCGCCGTTTTTGTAACAGAGCATGAACATGTATAGTCCTGCTGTGGTGGGGTGGTTGAAGAAATGATAGGCTGGGTCTGGAACGTATTTTGGAGTTGAGATTAGGAAGGTTGTTGAAGTTCCCAGGGAGACGATGGCGTCGAGGGGTCTAAGAGGGAGGGCTAGGATAGTCGCTGGGTTGTCTCCTGTAAAGGGGACGATGCCACAGCTTGGGGCGAAGCCGTATCGTTGGACGAAGTAGGAAGAAATGTTTCCCATACTGCCACCACCATCTTCTCGAACTTTGCCGAGTTTTTGATGGAGGGATGCAACACCTGCTGGTCCAGCGGCGAGGGTGAGTAGAGGTTCGGACCAGGATCCAGCGGCGATGTCCCAAAGGTTCATGCCACAGACGTCACTGATGTCGAATGGTGCAATCTTGCCAAGGAAGACAGATGCCAAGAATGAGGAAACGAGAGTGATTCGAGAAGTGGCTGCATAAACTTCTGGGTGGTTCCTCTGCATTCTCATGATCTGTGGTCCAGTGAATCGCTACAAAATCATCAGCTATTTTCCATATTTCTCGAAAGTGTTCACTTACATGATGTGCTTTGCTTCCAGTGATTTCAGCTAACTTCTCTGGAGTCCCAAAGGCAACGTCAAACTCGTCACACTCCTTCTGGGTACTTCCATCTTGCCAATTGGGACTGAATGGATGAGCAAATCCAACTGGTGAAAGCTGGCTAACGATCGTCTCCTTTGGGTTCAAGTTGGCAAGGATCTCCTCTCCCTTTGGACTCCAGTACACACTTCCGTGTTGTTGTCCAGCACCTGAAATACCCCTGATTCTCTCAAAGGGAGTTCCCTTCTCCTTCAATCGTTGCAAAACAAGATCGGTAGCTTCCAACCACATAGCCACTGGAGCATAGACTGCTCGCTCGGCCTCGTTAATGAAAACACCCTTCTTGATACCATATTTGGATAAATCGGCATCGAAATCAACTTTAGCTTCATACAAGACTTTCAATTCTGACGTGACAATTATGGCTATATTTTTTGTCAGCTGGTGTATTGGGCAGCATTTGGTTAGTCCCAGTCCCACCTTTTAGCTGTTGTGTGGAGAGGTCGAAACCCAGATATAAGGGGCCTTCAGACGGCATGATGATAAGGAAGTCTTTCTAAACTCTTGAGAGATTTTCTAATGAGCAAAGAATGGCTCTTCTCCTTTTTTGAAAATGAGAAGTCTACTGAGGGGAGAAACTATTTCTTGGGCGGGCATGTTGTTTTGAAGAGCATAGTCGCCTGGGTGGCTATATCAAGATAATTTAGCCTAAAGCCAGTCGCAAACCTACCCACCTGACTGTCCGCGGCAATGCGGCTATCGGCCTTTGGGCTCACAAGAATCTATGCGCTCCAATAAAATAGTGGACAAATTCTTTACAATAAAAAATATCCTGATGTACAGAATTTTGTTCGGTGCATGATTGCTTCATAACCCCAGTTTGCTGCGCAAGTAGATCCAATGTCCTCGAGCGCCCCTCCCCAAATGTACATGTGTAACGCCAAAGCCCGGTGAATATACCAACTCCCTAAAATGCATCTATATTTACACTCTCTATTGCGTTTTCTTGCCGTTCGCGTTACCGTTTGTGTGGTCATGTTCGTGGTCATGATCGTGATCATGTTCCTCCTCCTCAAGCTCAGGGCTGGCCCGTGCGCTGATCTCGCCGCTGATGAACTCATCGAAGAAGGGTTTTGGAGTATCCTCCTTGGGTACAAATCTGACCTTCACACGGCGAACTCCTCGAACCTTGGCTCCAAGTCTTTCTCGGACAGCTTGCTCAACAGTTGACACATCCTCGACTGACCATGACTTTGGCACGGCGAGTTGCAAATCGACGAGATAGTTCTGCCCCGACTTAACGCCTGTTATCTCGCGCAACTCAATCTCTGAGCCTTCGTCTAAAGTCTCGAAGCTTTTCCGGACGCTGTTTGCAACGGAACCCTTCGTCTCCTCGTCTAATCCCTTATCTGCAAGCTCATACAAAGCCGAGACTGTGTTTCCCCATCCAGCCTTGATAACAAGCAGAGAGATTAGGAAACTCCCAACTGGATCCAACCATGCTGCATCGTGGAGGAAATTGGCACCGAGGATTGCAAATAGTGTGACTATACCGGTCAAGGAATCAACTCGATGATGAATGGCGTTCGAGGCAAGGACGGAAGATTTTCGTTCTTTAGCGACTTTCATTGCTGGCAGAAGAGTTAGTTTTTAATGTATAGGAGGGAGATGTGGCACAAACTAGCTTGATAGAGCCATTCCTTGAGCATAACAGTTCCAGCTGCAAGCCATGCCGCATGGAGACTCGGCCCTACAGCAGCGTGACTATGAATGTGTCCGTGGGCGTGTAGAGCCGCTTCGGCTGCAGAAGCAGCGTCTAAAAAGAAATGCCCGTAGAGCATTTCGCAGCTGTTCATTAACATAAAGCACCCTCCGAATAGTAGCATGCCTGAAACTCCCAGCGAGCCTAGTTGTCCGTTATTAGCCTTATACAACAGAGCAAATAGGAGACCAAGCATACCTAAACTCTCGATTTTCCCAAAACCTGCTGGAAATGTCGCAGTGGGGGGTTTCAAACTCCAAGAAACCGTCGCCAGAGTCAAGACGTCACTGGCTAAATCCGTTAAGCTGTGCCAGCCGTCCGCGATCATGGCCTGGCTGTTGAACATGTAACCCCCTACTCCCTTCGCAACCGCCATGCCCAGATTTGAGTAGAGACCGATTCTAGTAATCCGAACGCCAGCATCGTTCTTGTTCGAAGATATCAGATATGTATTATCGTGGTGGTGGTGGTGGGAATGGCCGACGTGCGAGCGCGTTTGGGTTTGAGTTAGAGCGGCCATTGGAAAACGATTTCGCGGGTTGAGGTCTTGGTTGAAGGATTGCAGCCGGGGAAACGATCGGGGCGCAATATGGGCAGGCGACACGAAGTGTAGAGAGGGGGAATCGCGGGCGGCGGTGCGGAGAATTCGATGTTGTTGATCTGTCTTCAACACAAAGGCTGAAGCAACTGTGGTCGCGCGGCGGCTGAGTTTATTTAAGGAACACACCCCGGAGGGGAAGGAACGGAAAGGCATAAGAAGGACTGTACGAAGTACGAGTGACAATGGCAGCGAACGATGACCTACGGCATGTCTAAGACGGTACGCGTTTGAGAATTGCGATTATCAGATCTAGGAAGAAATTGAAGCATTGGCAAGGGAGAAAAACGCAATCCAATGACGAAGAGACCGACGAGTAAGTAACACCCCATTTCGAAGCCAGCCGCTCGAGGGGGCCGCCGGATGGCTACAGAGACGGCCTCCCGGGTGGGGAGAGTGCTCGAGAAGGCTAGAGGGGTGTCCATCGAGAGAGAAACTGACTCGGTCTATGCTGGCCCCCTCCATTTTCTGCCCCGAGCCGGGGAAAGTCGACTGACTTTCGAGACCGACGCTCGCCGCTCGCCGCCCATCTCCATCAGCGTTTGGTTATCTGGTTGCAGGGCGGCTGTTCCTCGCCTGCCGCCCTGCACCTCCCCGCCCGCCTCCGAAACCCCAAACCTCATGGGTGCGAAGTCACGACGTCAGCGTCCAGGCTCCGCCCAACACCATAAAACGTGCCCCAGTCTCCGCCACAGGCCGACTACAGCAGAGTTCAATACCACAATATCACCGTCTTCCCACCATCGATCCAATGCTATGCAAGCCCCACTTATGAGAATTCCCTACACGGTAAGGGTTGTATTCTGCTTGAACCTCGCTGGCTATTTACAGCGTGTTCTGAGCTCAACGGTCTAGGGTCCCCTCCCAGCACCCAGCATTATTCCCAGGAACGCGAATACAGTCGTAGGCGCCGTCGCGGCTCTCTCCAGCTTCTTCACAGCCCCACCTGCCCCGTCGTTGACCAACGATGGCGGCCATCCTACTTCAACAGTGATATTATCGGGAGCAGGTATTTCAGTCGCATCAGGTCTGGCAGACTACAGGGGCGTAAATGGAACCTATCGCCAGAACAAAACTTACCGGCCAATCTATTACCACGAATTCGTCGCCAATCACGAAGCACGCAAGAGATATTGGGCACGGAGTTTTCTAGGTTGGACAAATCTTCACAAGGCTAAGCCGAATGCTACCCATTTTGCTGTCAAGCATCTTGGTGAAATCGGACTGGTGAGGAACGTTATCACCCAGAACGTCGACTCCTTCCATTCAATTGCTCACCCTGAACTCCCAACTCTGGAGTTGCATGGCTATCTCCGAGCCTTAACATGTGTGACCTGTCACAATGACTTTCCCCGTGAAGCATTCCAAGAGTCTCTTGAAAAGCTAAACCCCGCCTGGGCAGCTTTTTTGGCCGAGGCAATAGCATCAGGGGCTTTAGATACTGAGAATCCCCACGAGAGAAGGGCCAAAGGGATGAAAACAAACCCTGACGGCGATGTAGATCTACCTGGTGCTCCATATACGACGTTCCGCTATCCAGCATGTCCTCATTGTCTAGCAAGTCCGCCAATAGCAGGAGATGGAACACAGACCCGAGTCGAGGTGGATGAGGATGGTGCTTGGAAGTCAACAAGCACAGCCGGTATACTAAAACCGGCAGTGGTGATGTTTGGCGAGAGCATTCCATCTCGAGTAAAAGACGCTGCGGAGGTTGCAATTGATGATGCTGGAAGATTGCTAGTTTTAGGAACTTCCCTTGCAACTTATTCGGCTTGGAGACTCGCACGGCGTGCGATGGAACGTGGTATGCCTATTGCAATATTGAACCTAGGGGGTGTTCGAGGAGAAGATGCTTTCTTTCAAGAGCTACCGATGGGCCAAAAAGGAGAAGCTGGAGTTCGAGTGGAGTTGTCATCGGAAAAAGTTCTGCCAGGATTGGTTGAACAGCTTAAAAGGTCGGGGGCGCGTTTTGCAAGAGAAGAGGCAGCTAGCGCAGAAAGCCATTCGCATGAGAATAGTAAAATCTTCAAGGATATGCTCTCGTAAGATACATAGTCGTATATAATTGTATATATTAAACCACCGTACATCAATAGAATCGAGGGCGGGCAATCGTCTTCACCTTTCCAGAAGCTGCTTCCGCTTCTGGGGCTTCTGATTCGGGCTTTGAGGGTTTTCCGAGATTGCGGCCATGCTTTGGTTTCTTGCGTTCTGCCAACTCTTGATCCTCCCTCTCGATCTCTTGTAGCACTGGGGATACATTAGCAACTATTAATTCAATCAGAGCACCGCGAGGCCATACTATTTTCCCACTCTTTCTCGCTTTCCTCGTCACCTGTACCGAGCAATTTCTCTACATCAACCTCTTCCCCATTTTGTATCTTCTCAATAATCTCCTTCAAGACACCAATTTTTGCATCAGCCCTGCGGGTAGAAGCTTCAAACTCGTTCCGCAACGCTATCATTTGGATGGACATGGAACCGATGAGGAGAAATATGTTGATGAAGAAGGTTGCCGGATTCCATTCTTTCGATTTGGTTTTCTTCTCCAGGCCTTTAGCCGACGATCGCCGCAGAGGTTTGGGGATTAATCCAAGCCAGAAGGATGTGTCCCTAATAGTCTGGGTCGCATAGTATCGACTTCGAATAGAATAGACTGGTCTATGCATGTGTGGTACAAGCGGCACACGAACAGTAGGGGGAGCAAAGAGAATTCTGCGCAGTAGAGTTGATTGATTCATGGTTGGCATAAATTTGGGAAGTGAGGACGTTGCGCTGAGGGGTCTTTGGCGATTGACCAGAAACCAACTCGGGGCAAGCCGAGGTTGCCATGCCAACCCCCTTTAGTCAATCCTAGAGCTCACAGCATGGTTGGTCTGAACTTTGGAAAGACAAGAACATTTATGGCTCGATGCATTTTGGAGTTTTTTTGCATAATGTGTAATTCTCAATAGCAGCATACAATCATTCCGAACGCGATAATACCAAAATGTCTTCTCTACAAGCCAAAACCGATTTGGTTCGCGCTGCTCTCAATCAGCCATCGACATGTTCCCCCGCGACAGCAGCAATTCTCAGTGATCTTTTGATCCCAAAGGTTGAGCCTCAGAGCGGGACTACAGCTACCACTAAACCGACGATAACATCTTCCGCGCCGTCGAGATCGAAGTCCACGAGAACACCTACGGCAAGGTCAAGGAGTAGGAAAGCCGTAAGAGAAGAGGAAGTGCAAATTCACGAGGACTGTTTATCAACGAAGGAACGATCAACGCTGGCTACTGAGGTGATCAATGCGACTTTAAAATCTCTCAGCGAAGCAATTAGGAATCCATCTCCCGTATCAGGCCGGCGGCAAGGGGGAACCAAGGACGTGGTCAAATCCGCAAGACAAACGCTTAGACGCTCAATAACGGCTCCCACATCACCCTTACAACCTCGTTCCCTGAACAGAGTAGCAAGTGTTCCGAGCATCTCAAGTCTCTCGGCAAGCCGTAGCAGGTCATCATCATCTACATCGCATACTTCTACTTGGCAACGGTCAATGGGAGAATGCGCCCGAATAGCTTTCGCATGTCTCCGAACTCTACAAACTTCAAAAGGTTCTGGGTTTGAACTTCCGGCACTACAACTGGAAAATGGAATGGTGGTATTGGTTGGGAAGCTGGTACCACTAGGCCTAGATGATTTAGCAACAAAGGAACTGAGGATACTGAAACGGAGACTAGAGAATGAGGAAGGGCGTTCGAAAGGGCCTGTTCATAAAGCATCGGCTATTCCACCACCTCAAACTCTCGCTCAATTGCTGGATTTTGGGAAGGAAAATGGGACTGGAGCGAAGCTAGAACTCATAATCACTGCTCAACTCCTCATTCTCAGACTTATGGCTTCGTCAGGAAGACCCCAGCATGCCGAAGATGCCCTTCAAATTTTAGCGCTTTCCCACGCTACATCGCCCATCAAGCTACTATTATTAGCTGCCAAAGAGTCCAAGGACACGAAACGCTCGGAGAAGATTGTTCGCCAATTTCAAAACCTGTCAGATATCATTCTCTCACTGAGCCCAAGTATATCTGCAACGGGCGACGCCCTTGCTCTTGATTCCAGGCAAAGCGTGGATACGCAAACTTCAATTCAGCTGCAAACCCTGGCCTTGCATTGTAGATTTCTATGGTGGGGACTCGCGAATCACAAGGGTGACTTGTCTAAGGATTTGCTAGAGCCCTTTCTAAGGTCTCTCTCGGCTTTTGCTCGTCGAACCAAGGGTGAACCACAAGACAACTACCAAATCTCCCTTACAGCATATACAGACTTTGTTACATTAGTCTATGATTGTACGAATGTTCCTGCAAAGGCTGAGAAGTCTGTTATGGAAGGGATTTACAGACTACTCAGTTCATTAGCAAAGGAAGCAAACCTCGTTAGCGAAGCGTTAATCTGGACGGAACGTCTGCAGGATAACATTGACCTGAAGGTTGATTCTCAGGCAAAGCAATGCACTATTATCGCTCGCCTTGTATCTCTTCGACTTCGTTTACCGGAACCTCAGCCAAGAGATGAGGAGTTACTTCTCAAACTTCTCGATGGCTTAGACCGTCCTCTCAGAGGGGAGGCATTGGAAATTGACGATATGATGACGGAAGTATCGGCCGCAAGGAAATCAGCAATAAACCTCCTTGCAGCATCTAGTGGACTATCTGATCTAAAAGAAGCTCCGGTACTTAGTAGTGGCTTACGGGAGATGTGCGAAACATTAGTTTTACTATGTCCAAGACTGTCAGTTAGATATATTGGAAATAGCCCTGATACCAAATCGACAACGAAAGATATCATTCGCCATGAACAGCGCCGGCAATTCATCACCAAAGCAGGTCTCAACGCGGTTGACTCTTCGCTATACCTACTCAAACTTCTCGTGAGTCGAGGAGAACTAGCATGGGATCTTGTAGACTCCAAGCTACAAGATTGTCTTATGCTTCTTGAACGACTTGAACCCATCACCCATATCGAAGTTACCTCAAAGACCCCCGGAGGATCTTATCATATCAGGATCTCAAATCTCTATTACAATCAATTTTTAAAAATGAGACAAAACCCTAAAGTTAGCAATGATAATCAACAACTACGATCCTTGAAACGATCAATCGACTGTCTTCGTACACGGCCATCATGTGAAAGAGAGGCAGCGCAATACATAGCAAAGCTTGAGCGTATGGCTGATTTACTAAGAATTACGGGCAGATATGATGATGTTGACAAGACGCTTTCTCAAATTTGTGAGGATATGATTGACAGAGGGGTTTTGACCTCTATCGCCGAGCATGCTGCGTTTGGTGCCATAAAAGTAGCTTGGGCAAAAGATCATCAGGCGTCACTGCTATCACGTACCATTCAATCGATTTTGAAAGTTCGACTCAAACATCTAACGTCCTCTTCTCACTCATGCCTTATTGAGCCCACCTGGCCTAGTGCTGAAAAGGGGGCTATCCTCGAGCACCAGCTTGAAATATTGACCAGCCAATTTCCAGATAGAAATTTAACTCGAGGTCTCAATGCAAAGATTTTGCGCGAATTGTTGCATGTTTACGACCGCCAAAATTTCCCAATTCGCCGTCTTCGAGTTTTATTGCGCATTTTGTCTCTCGACTTCGGATTTAGTGTTCACTTGGAAGATTCGGAAGAGATAGGAGCAGAGTTGACAAGTTTACCTAGCCAAACATTCAACTTCATTGACACAAATGATGGGGAGCTAGGGAAGTATTTAAACCATTACAAAACTCTGGCAATGACAGAGGTCGAACTCAAGTTAGAGCAAAGACCAGATATTCTAAGAAAAGGTCTTCGATTTTGGTCGTCTGTTCGAACACGCTGCCTAGACATCAATGCTTTCAAATCAGAGGTTGAAGACGTAGAAGCTCTAATCGCGCATCTGCACATAATCTCAGACTTCTTGGACATGAAAGGCCTTGGAGATTTACGCCTTGCAACACTTCGCCTGATCGCCGACATAGATGAAATCAACGTAGAACAAGGTGTTCCTGACGATGTTGTCCTCGATCTAACATCTTTAGGAGCGCAGTGGCTTAAGCTTGGATATTCTGGGAGAGCGGGTCTCGCATTTGACAAAGCCATGTCATACCTAACTGGGAGGAATGTCACATCTTATGCTTCCCTCGCTTTGCATCTCTCGCATTCGGATTATCTGTTAGCTATAGGAAGCTTGAATGAAGTGTAAGCCACACTTCTGCTTTGTGAATGCAACTAACAAGTAGCAGCGAAAGTGTTTTAACATCTGCCCAGGTAGCCTACAGTCAGGAAAGTGATTGCGTTGCCCGGCCTAGGTGGATGTCCAGTTCGGAACATAGAGTTCGAGATAATCTTTTGACCGCAAAAGCCTATTCGATTTATTCGAAATTGGCACTTGAGCGTGGACAAGCGCCAGATGCTCTTGCTCATGCAAAGATATGTGTTAGGATTATTCGACGTGCTTGGACAAGTGTAAAGCATGAGCTAGAACGAGAGGCCACTTCAACATCCAAATTTTCATTCAATTCGGAAACTTCCACAGAAGAAACATCGCACTTGAGCATATCAACAAATATTGTAGACACAGCTTCCGTGAGCTACCAATTCGGATCGAGGTACTGGGCACTCATTACCCCCCTTTTCCAAGCCCTGGGTCATTTGTCGAGTGTATATGCTCACCATGGAATGTTCCAAGAAACCAAATACTATGCCGAGCAGGCATACAATCTGGCAAGAGAAATCGGCTCTGAGGCCAATTTGGCTGCGACTACCGCCCATCTTGGTAGTATCTGGCTCAAAGCTGGATCTTTAGAGAAAGGATCTGAGTTCTTGGAAGATGCAAAAAAGCTTGCCAGTACCTCAGAAGTGCAAATGGCTTCAGTCGCCCTAGAATATCAGCTAGGGATAATGCACGGTCTTCTCGAAGATCAGGAGAGTGAAATGGCAGCCTACGAAAAGGCTCGTGAAATGCTCGAGTCCCTGATTCGGCCAGAACATATCGATTCACTTGATAGATTTGTGGACGCCTCCGACGATTTGAATGATAAATTATCGCAATTATCTCTTTCGAAACGAAAAGCTCCAGTACCAAAGAAATCAGCACCGAAGAGAGCAGCTACCAGTCGATCAACCACTGTGAGACGTAGTGCCCCAAAAGCCAAAGCCCTTGCTATATCCCCAATTGCCGAAAAATCCCCCCAACTAGCTTCCATGAGAGCTGCAATTCTCCGTGAACAGGCACGTGTCTTCATGTCAATGAAAAAGAGCTCACTGGCCCGGGACTGTCTTCAGGAAGCAGAAGGTTTCATAATTAGCCGGATCGAGGCAATCTGCCATGCTCTTGCTGTTGCAAGGCACCTACTCCTTCAAAGTCTGGAACAAATGAATGTTGACCCAGTCTACTCTGTCTTGCTGGATTCAACTATCTCATTTCCTTCTATTGCTGGCGTTTTCAAGGCTGAGAAGTATCTCGAGAGGCTCTCGACGGCCAAGTTATCCCCACTTGCCAAAGTACGCTCGACGAAGGGCTCTCGAGATCTTGCTCGTTCTGTCAGCCCAGCCCCCGGCAGTTTCTTCGATAAACTCCGCCAAGCTCAGGAAAAGCT
The DNA here is from genome assembly GCA_003988965.1 of Neobulgaria alba. NCBI lineage: Eukaryota > Fungi > Ascomycota > Leotiomycetes > Helotiales > Gelatinodiscaceae > Neobulgaria > Neobulgaria alba. The sequence continues at coordinate 251,536 of QYAM01000021.1, forward strand.
TTCAGAAGTGTATCCTATAGCAGCTACCCATGCCTCTGTTACATCAATGCATCACCTCTCTTCTTTGCTCAACAGCATAGGCATATTGTTATCCGCTGCAGGCGAGGTTAAGGGCAAGACATTGACATATCCTGGCTTCTCAAGCTATTCGATAGGTACGATACACTTCCCAGAAAATGCTTTAGATATGCTAACGATACTAGAAACCGCAAGGACAATTGCACGCTCCAGAGAACGTTCAGCGCTCCGTGCGGATCCCCACACATCAGCAACAGCCGGCGATTTTTGCTGGCCGACTCCAACTCTCACAGAGTCGAGCCAATCCTGTCTTAGCTATCCAGGCGACATGCCTCGGTTCCAGAAAGAATACATTGACATCATCCCCAAAACCTGGACTGTGGTGTCGATTTCCCTCAGTGATAGTCAGAACGAGTTGTCAATATCTAAGTTTCAAGCTGGGTATAGCCCCTTCGTACTTCGATTGCCTCTAGGACGAAACAACTCTATTGATGCAGATGAAGAGGTCTTTGGGTTTGAGCAGGGCTATGCTGAACTTCGAGAGATCCTTGAGCTAGCGAACGAAACTGCTCATGATGCTGCCCACAGAACTGGGCGCGAATCAAAAGCTGCATGGTGGGAGGAACGAGAAGAACTTGATTCAAGGCTCAAGGAACTTCTCGACAATATCGAGAAAATATGGCTGGGTGGCTTCACCGGCATATTCTCTCAGCATACAAGCAGACCGGATTTGCTAGCTCGCTTCCAAAAGTCGTTCCAAAATATCCTTGATAAGTACCTTCCCTCAAGAAGGAAGGCCGGCAAGAGGAAAGCTGCAGCTCGTATCAACCTGGACTCCCGCATCCTGGATCTGTTTGTTGGTCTGGGGGACGCTTTAGATGAAGAATCCGACTTTTCAGAGCCGTTAGCCGATTTACTCTATTTCGTCGTGGATGTCCTGCAGTTTCATGGAGAGCTCAATGCATATGCAGAGATTGACTTCGACTCTATCGTAATAGAAACCAATGACGCCTTACGCAGCTACCATACGGCCGCTCGTACCTCCAGTACGGCAAAGAATGGTCACACAATCTTGATACTAGATAAGGCACTTCATTCTTTACCTTGGGAGTCTCTGCCATGCATGGATGGCCTGGCCGTATCTCGGCTCACATCACTTGAGTGTTTGAGGGAACGTATTTTAAGCCAACAATCATCGGTTCCGGAAAGCAAGCCTGAGGGACTGTACATTGGTCGTAACAATGGTACATACATTCTCAACCCAGACGGCGACCTCAAGAATACTCAAACCACAATGGAAAAGTGTCTCGTTGGTTTAGACGAATGGGATAGTATCGTTGCTCGCGCACCCTCTGAGGATGAAATCAAAAGTTCTCTTGAATCCAAAGAATTATTTCTCTACTTCGGCCATGGAAGTGGAGCACAATACATCCGAACACGGGAACTCCGCAAGCTTGAGAAATGTGCTGTTGCATGCCTCATGGGATGTAGTAGTGGAGCTCTAGTCGAGACTGGAGACTTCGAACCCTATGGTCCTCCAATCAATTATTTATACGCTGGATGTCCCGCTCTGGTTGCTACTCTATGGGATGTCACGGATAAAGATATTGATAAGTTCTCCAAGAGCACGTTGGAGGAATGGGGGTTGGTAGAGCCGGAACCTGTTGGTAAAGGCAAGTGTCGAGCGAAGAAGATGGATGGGGGAGAGAAGGTGTCGTTGGTTGAGGCGGTGGCGAGGAGTAGGAAGGCGTGTAGACTGCGGTACCTGAATGCGGCCGCGGTTTGTGTATATGGTGTTCCGGTGTATTTACAGTAATTGGGTGGGGCGAGGGCGTTGAGGAGTAATCATGTTTCGGTTGGGAGGGTTGGAAAGGATGTGCATAGTACCACGCACCTTGTAGATCATAGAATTCGTTTGATGCTCGTGTAAGATTTTTCTACTTGTGCAATTATGACGAAATCCAACGTTTATGAAACGGACATTGTGTTCTTTGGAGACTTGGTAGTAATTTTTTGTGCAAAGATGTCTCTGGATACGAGATATGGAATGCCCTTCCCCATGATTCAAATTAAGCATGCAGTGTTTGATCTTTGCTGCAGCTGTCGCGTGGGCAGGACTGGAGAGATAGTCAGGGGGGTAGCCGAGAACCTGGAGACTGGGTAGACGATATCTTCTTGTTTACTCGACGATAATCGAGTGTTTTCCGACTTGCCACGTACGCGTAATACAATACGGAGCAAACAGTCTCGTCGAGGCTTGCGGTTGAGCCAGGCGGGCTTTCGAATAGAATCATGGCACCGGATTTGGCCCAAGCAGCAGAGAGCATTTCGTATTTACTCTCAAGCGAAGACAGGTCGGCGAGGGCCAATGCCATGCGTCAGGCCACTCCGGCAGTGGGGGCGCCCTGGCACGGGCTCTGCCAGATGGAATTGTCGCGGCGGCCCTCCTGATTCCCTGCCTGCCGGGACGTTGGCCGCGGGGACGCGCTGGCCAGCCGGTAAACGCGTCAGGCGGTGAGGGTTCTGCCCGCTGTCGATGGCATCACGTGCCGGACAGCCTTCGACCTCCAGAGAGCATTGCAGCTCCAGTTCTTGCAGATGCACCGCAAACTCCCTCAACGTTCATCCATCTGCTTCTCGCACCTTCTCCCCTTTGTTTTCCTTCTCCGTTGATGCACTGCAATTGTGGGCGGCCCCAATTAATTATGGCTTGTCCGCGGCAACAAAGCCCAGTACCCAGCCTCGCAACTTTTTGCTTCTCGAAGGTTCGCTGGTACGTGCCCGAAGCCGGGGACGTCTTGCTGCCACTCCAGCGAGTGAATGCGCGCGAAAAATTATTCGACGCTCCAAGACAAATCCCACCGCGATAAAGGCAGCCTGATCAAAACCACCCAGCCCAGCCTCCTCGAGCCATCCCTCCCCCTACAGCTGTCCCCCCCCATCTCCACCTCCCCGTCTCCATCACCTTCCACTTGCCCTCATTCTTCTTGCGTCCGATCTTTGCGACTCTGGCCCTTTCGCCGCTCGTCACTGCACGCCCGGCTCGCTCGAAGCTTCCACACTAGAAACACGACGGATCAGGCTCAGGGTGCATGGATTGAGCCACACGCCTCTCATAATCCCACTACCTGCGGAATCGGTTACTGACACTACCCACACGACCTTCGTCCATCACCGGGAGCCAAATGAACTTCTTTTCCAAGTCACCTAAAAAGCCCAAGAAGACCCCGGAAAGTGACGAGGACACAAACTCTCCCAGGTCCCACTCGCCCGTTAAAAAGACAGTCTCCTCCTCCAAGTCGAGTAAGACAAGAGACGAGAACCGCAAGTCAGGACAAGGTTCCAACAGAAACAGTCGCACCTATCCCAAGAACAGCGCCAGTTCACCCCGACGCCAGTTCGACCCCAACACTCACCCACTCAACCTCCCCCCAGAGCAGCTGCGGAGGCTATCTGCACTCTCCAGCATGTCAGACCCCGACAGAATGGACATCGACAGTGAGGGCCCAACGATGGCTCCCGCTTCCCCGCAAGCAAAGCAACCCTCTCCACCCAAACAACCCTCTCCTCCCCCAAAGGCGAAGCCAGCCTCACCTCCTCCGCAAGCCAAGATGCCTGGCTCTTTCGAGATTCCCAAGCCAAACGGGGCAAGCAGTGTCCCGCTACATAATAATGACGAGGGTCCTGTCCCACCTCCTCACAAGTCGAACCCTACAAGCCCAACTCCGACTTCGCCTCCAACTGCAGAAGATGCTGAAGCGTTCAAGATCGCAGGCAACAAGTACTATAAGGCAAGAGATTATAGGCGGGCGATTGACGAATATACCAAAGGTTAGAAAATTGAAAATATTTTTGCAACATTTCCGTGCTAACATAAAACCCCTGCTGCAGCTGTCGAAGCACAACCCTCTTCCGCCACATACCTAAACAACCGTGCTGCAGCATATATTTCAAACGGCCAATACCCACACGCTTTGGCGGATTGTACTCGTGCCGATGAACTTGACCCTCAAAATCCGAAGATTCTCCTTCGTCTGGCCCGTATATATACCAGTTTGGGACGCCCGAAAGAGGCTCTTGAAACATATGCCCGTATCCAGCCACCAGCATCCACTAAGGATATCGCTCCCGCCAAATCCATGCTTCAACATATCGCAGTCGCCGAAGACGCACTGAAAAATGGTACTACCGGCTCTATGGCACTTCACGCACTTGACCAAGCTGAAAAGTTAATTGGTATGGGCGCTCCAAAGCCACGCAAATGGCAATTGATGAGAGGTGAAGCATATCTTAAGATGGGAAATGTCAACTCTCTTGGAGATGCACAAAATATTGCTATGTCACTGCTCCGACAAAATGGACGGGACCCCGAAGCTCTTGTTCTTCGTGGTCGAGCTTTATATGCCCAAGGAGAAAACGAAAAGGCTCTTCAACACTTCCGGTCTGCTATTAGCTGTGATCCTGATTACAGAGATGCCGTCAAATACCTGCGGATGGTACAAAAGTTGGATCGCATGAAGGCTGATGGTAATGCTGACTACAAAGCTGGCCGGTGGCAATCTGCAATTGATAAATATTCTGATGCTCTCGAGGTCGATCCACAGAACAAGGGCACTAATTCTAAGCTTCTTCAAAATCGTGCTCTGTGTCGTGTACAGCTTAAGGATTACAAGGGCGCCATCGAGGACTGCGAGCGAGCTATATCTCTTGACCCCACATATACGAAAGCTAAGAAGACGAAAGCAAATGCGCTTGGTCAATCTGGAGACTGGGAGTCTGCCGTTCGTGAGCTTAAAGAACTTGCAGAGCAGGATCCTACAGATCCTACGATTGCCAAGGAGGTCCGAAAGGCAGAAATGGAATTGAAGAAGAGCAAGCGAAAGGATTACTACAAGATTCTTAATGTTGAGAAGGATGCAGATGAGAGTCAGATCAAGAAGGCATATAGAAAAGCGGCAATTATCCATCATCCAGACAAGAACCCCGATGATGAACATGCTGCTGAGAGATTCAAGGATATTGGAGAGGCTTATGAGACATTGAGCGATCCTGAGTAAGTTTCATTCTCTTCCCGACTTGCAATTTTTCTCTAATCACTTTCATAGGAAGCGTGCAAGGTATGATAGCGGTGAAGACTTAATAGACCCTATGGAAGGCTTTGGTGGTGGAGGTATGGCAGGTGGAATCGACCCTGAAATTCTCATGCAAATGTTCGGCGCCCAAATGGGAGGTGGGGGTAGAGGTGGAGGAGGCTTTCACAGTTTCGGCGGCGGAATGCCAGGCGGTATGGGAGGAGGTGGGGGAAGACGCCCACCTCAAGGATTCCCAGGTGGCTTCTCCTTCCAATGAAGTGACGCAGAGGAGGATTCCGACCAAAGACAAGAAGAGGAGAAAAAGACCCAACGTCAGGATGCCTCCCATGATTCGCTTTTTGCTGGGACAAACCTCACGGATGCTACTATGCAGTGGGTGCGGAGGGTTGGAATGGGACTTGCTATCACGGCAGTCTTTATTCCGTTTGATCTACTCATTATGCTTGTGGTTTTGGGTGCTGGAGTTTACATCTGCATAAGAGCTATTCAGTATGTGCGCCATAGAGAAGGATAGATCTCATTGCCGGCGTTAAGAGGTCTGCTTATGGTTTCCGGCTGTGGACGAGGTGACTTGGACATAATGAAAGGAATTGTAGTGTATACGCTAAAGTGTGATGGATTTCGTCCGATGTTTCCCTCTGTTCAATGTTCAACGCTTGTAGGGAGAGGCTGGAGTGAGAGGTAACCACTTCCAACCTCGACTTGGGGGGCAAAAATAGGAGTTTGAGCCTAGATATAGTCCAATAATAAAAAGAAGAGATAATTCAAACCTCAATTCAGTTTGCCGGGAAAAAAAAGGTACCAAAATAATTACTGTAAATGCTCACGTGCTCGCTCATCTTCAGGACAAGGCTGAGCTTGCCGAAAAACAATATTCCGTTGGTGGGGTGGAATGGATTCAGGCACAGCGACTCTGCCAACAACCTCCAACATCTGAGATTGATTTCATAACCTCCCCGCATTCGATACTGTGCAATCCGAATTCGCATCTGCGCCCACAAACAGCTCATCCTGTTTCCCCGAGCTCAGATCCCTTTCAACACACACCTTTATTGCCCTATAAATACAAAGAAATATGACTCGATAGCGCAGGTCCAAAGCAGTATCTATACACCAGTATACGCTGCAAGTCCGATCATAGAAGTGAAAATACATCCTGAGATCTTTGTTTGGTGTTGCTGTTCCCGATATAACGGTGACAAGTCATGGACGTGCAGGTATGTTGATACCACTACTTCAAAAAGACTGGCTAAAAGACGGTCCTCCCCGCATGCAATCAGCGCACTGAGGAATACTTTGCGAAACCCCGCTAACTCTATGATTTCTGCCAGGTCGAGAATGCTATTGAGATAGCTTGGAACCCCTCCTCGAACCAGAGTCTGAAAGCCCAAGCTTTCGACTTCTTGAACCAACTGCGATCCGATGCAGCAGGTCGCCAAGCGTGCGTCTCGCTTTTCACAAAGATCCCTAAATGCTCTGAGGTTGTTCGATTGGTGTCGTTGGATGTGGTGAATAATGCGGTTCAAACACAACAGTTGGATGGTCAAAGCCTGGGTCATCTGAAAGATACTTTGTTGGAATATATTAGGGCAACCTACGGTTCTGGATCTCCACAACAAGTCGACCCTCCTAGTCTGCAGAATAAGCTTACGCAGACTTTGACATACCTTTTCATTGCGTTGTACAAGCAAGGGTGGGAAAGTTTCCTCGACGATTTCTTGAGCTTGACGGGTATTCAAACCGGCGGTGGAGGAGCAGATATCAATGGCACTGTGCTTTACTTGCGGATCCTTGGCTCTATTCATGACGAGATTGCGGATGTGCTTGTCTCACGGTCCAGCACGGAGGCAAAGAGAAACACAGAGCTTAAGGATCTCATGAGAGTTCGGGATGTTGCAAAGGTAGCTGCCTCTTGGCAACAAATTCTTACGCAATGGACAGATCAAAACGATGGTGTTGTAGAGATGTGTCTCAAGGTAGTTGGGAAGTGGGTGAGCTGGATCGATATCACATTGGTCTTGAACCAGGATACACTCAATATTCTCTTTCAACTGGTTGGTCGGGTGAACCCTAACAATGGAGAGGATAAGGTCCGAGATGCTGCTATCGATACCTTCACAGAAGTTGTGGCGAAGAAGATGAAGGCTTCAGACAAGATTGGGCTTATAGTTTTCCTAAATTTGGGAGAGGTTGTCTCACAGCTGGTTGCTAGTCCTGCTTTGCACGATCTACGCACTACTTCAAGTTATGATACTGATCTTGCAGAGGCAGTGGCGAAGCTAGTCAACAACGTGGTCTTTGACATAGTAAAAGTTCTTGAGGACAGTCAAGCAGAGCAAGAAACCCGAGCACAAGCAGAACAGCTTATTCAGTCTTTCTTGCCAATACTTTTAAGATTCTTCTCAGACGAATATGATGAAATTTGCTCAACAGTTATACCATCCCTTACAGATCTTCTCACCTTCTTGCGAAAAGCAAAACCCCTCCCACCTGCATATTCCGCCATGTTGACACCAATTCTGAAGGCTATTATTCAGAAGATGAGATACGATGAGACTTCTTCATGGGGGAATGAGGACGAGCAAACGGACGAAGCAGAATTTCAGGAATTGAGAAAACGCCTTCAGGTTCTTCAGAAGAGTGTTGCTGCTGTCGACGAGGCACTTTACGTTGACATTCTCAGTAACGTCGTTGGTAATACTTTCCAACGTCTGGATGAACAGGGTGGTCAAATGGATTGGCGTGATCTTGATCTGGCTCTTCATGAAATGTACCTCTTCGGGGAACTTACAGTTACCAATGGGGGCTTGTACACGAAGAGCGAGCCATCAAGTGAAGCAGCTCAACGTTTGATCATCATGATGTCCAAGATGGTTGCTTCCAGTAAGTCTAACACAATGCTTTTCAGATGAGAAACTTACGCTAATTTACTCTAGATATTGCCTCCTTTGCTCATCCCGCGATTCAACTCCAATACATGGAGATTTGCGTCCGCTATTGCTCTTTCTTCGAGAAGGACGATAAGGCCATGCGTAACCAAGTCCTTCAGCATTTCGTCGAGCTTGTTCACCATACCCACATACGAGTCCAAACACGATCCTGGTATCTATTTCATCGATTTGTCCGGCACCTTCGAGCTTACCTCGATGATGTTGCAGAAACAGTTATTCAGTCTATCAGCGATCTTCTGCCTATCAAAGCCGAAGTTCCCAACGAGAATACGGCTAACGATGATATGTCTTCAGATGAGAGTGATCATTCCGCCGATGCCGCGTTTGTTGCTCAGCTGTACTTATTCGAAGCCATTGGCAATATTTCATCAACCTCAACTATTCCTGTTGAGAGGCAGGTATTGTATGCACGAACTATCATGAATCCACTCTTCTCTGAGATAGAGAGGAACTTGGGACCTGCAAAAGCTGGTGACGCTCAGGCGATCCTACAAATCCACCATGTTATCATGGCTCTTGGAACATTAGCACACGGATTCTCAGATTGGCAACCAGGTAACGCTGCTACAGCACACAACGTACCCCTCAAGGAGGTGTCTGAGGAGTTTGGTAGTGCAGCTGAAGCGATTCTGATTGCACTTGAGGCTCTCAGAACATCTTCTGATGTCCGTACTGCAGCTCGAGCATCATTCACAAGACTTATGGGTGTCTTGGGGATTGGTATGTTGCCTTTGTTGCCTAGGTGGATTGATGGTCTACTCTCGCAAAGCTCTTCAAAGGATGAAATGGCCATGTTTCTCCGTCTACTTGACCATGTTGTTTTTGGCTTTAAAAAGGAGATATTTGCAGTGCTTGACTCTTTGCTTACACCTCTCTTGCAACGCATCTTCGCAGGTTTGGCTGAACCAGTGACTGGAACCGATGATGAAATCCAGTTGGCAGAGCTGAGACGAGAATACCTTACTTTCATCCAGATCATTCTGAACAATAATTTGGAAGGTGTTCTTGTTAGCGACACAAACCGTAGCTTCTTCGAGCCTCTTATTACGTCTATCACAGACCTAGCACGAACTGTGACCAGTGGCACTGGAAATCTAGCTGCTAGCCGGCTCGCACTCTCTGACATCTGCAAAATGGCAGACCTTTGGGGTGGACCTAACATTGCTACTCTCGCAGCACAGCCCGTTGCTTCCACCCTCGCGCCTTCTCCAGCATTCCCCGGGTTCGACTCCTTCCTCATCCAGCGCTTCCACCCAATTTGTTGGGACATTCTAAAAGAACCACAATTCCGTCCAGCAACCGATGCTCAAGTCAAACAAGTCTTGAACGAAATTGCCGGGCTAGAACAAATGATATACCTCAAAACCGGCAACATGTTCATTGAGCACCTTCAGCATTCTTTCTTCCCCGCATTAGGCATTGATGGAACAGAGTTTATTAAATATATGACTACGTCTCTCGACAAGAAAGGTCTTGCAGCATATCTTCAAGGATTCTTGAGACAAAAAGGTTAAGTTTTCTACATATACTTGTCTTTTTGCGTCGAGTACGAGAAAGAGAAAGGGCTAAAAAGCTAAGGGTAAAATACGTCATTTGTTTTGTGAGGATTTATTTGGCTCTTTGTGCTGCATATTCAAGGGGCGTTTTTGTGGGGAAATCTATACCATCTGGTTGATTGGCATTATTTGTACTTGCCATGGAGGATGGCTTTTTTTTTAGCGTTCTGGTAGAAGAAGAAAAGCCTCTGGAAGAAATGGGGGTTTTTAAGATAAGCTATGCATGCAAATATGGAAATGGAGAAAATATGGCTTGATCAGCACCTCAAAAAGTGTCGTGTGGATAGTTAGTGGGCGATAGGTACTTAAGTTACGAGTTAGTTAAGTGCTATGATGAATAGAGGAATGAGGATATATATGATCACGTGCGAGTACATCAGTCCTGTCGATTTCTTTTTGCTCTTTGCTATGCTATGCTATGCTATGCTGCATTTCTAATTCCTAGTCCTAAAATGCTAATTGGGATTGCCTTTTACACTTTTCTAAATTTTCAAATAAATTTAATGATATCATGTTCGAAACTTATTCTCGTAGCGCTTAATCAATCAAGCTAAGACGAACCAAAACCCCTCCCCTTCTTTAATTTAATAACGAGCCGGCCTAACCATAAGCTTTCTTTCATCTCCGACAAATATAGCACTTTTCTCGGTTTATTGATAAGAATTAAGATTTTCAAAAAAAAAGGGGGGGGGTCATTCACTAGATATCGATATAGAATCTCTCTTTCCATCATCTTTTCCCTATTCTTTCATTAGACAGACAGACAGACAGACACATTCCTTTAAAACTACATGTGTTGGGTTCGTATATTCTTCCTACTTAGGTGGGATATAGGAAAATAGATTGGTTAGCTAAACCTCTTTTTCGAAATCCATTTTTCAAAAAAAAAATGTTAAGTTTAAGATTACTTAGGCTTTTGGTTATGGAGAGAACATCCTCGGATGAGATGATTTGGAAATGGGGGGATGAGGGAGGAAGCGAGGAGGGGAGTATTGATAAGAGTGGGCAGGAATGAGGGAGGCTGGGTAGAAGGGTTGGGTAAAGGAGGGTCAGGCCAGAGGAAAATTTTCGGTCATAGTAGTTATTGTATAAACAATGGGGTATCTCTCGATTATTCAACGCCATCCAATGCCGCCAATACTCTCTCAAACTCCCTTACAAAAACCGGATATTTCACCATTCACCTGGTCAAAATCGTCGAGACAAGGTATCCCGAAGCTGACACACCGTAGCAACCTTCCGGCATATATCAGATCTCTGACTCACTCAATCTCCTTTTTCAAATTACTCGTGCTATTGCACTGACAATGACACTCAGGAACTGGACACTCCATATGACGCTTGAACCATGCCATCGAATGTTCCATATGTGTAACGTGCTTGCACTTCAGACAGAAAGTTGGGAAGTTTGCCATACGTCGTACTTCTGGATCCAGAGACATTTCAGGTTTATCGGAACGAGGGACACCGACAATCTCTAAGCAAATTGCGCAACGGGGAAGTTTTGCTCCACATTTTGGACAACAAAGACCGGCATTTATGCCAGTTGCTTGAAGTGGATTGCGGGTATCTGCTGTTGCCGGAGCCGACCTCGAGGCTGATCTTGTTCCTTGGCCCGAATTACCCAGATCATTAGCTACATGAGAATCGCAGTTGAGGCAACGTAGGGTGACTTGTCGAGGCGGTTGCTTTATGACAGGCTGCCCATCTCTAAGACGACTCTTGATTGTAGATTGTTGCTCGAACTTGACCCTTAAGATGAACTTCTTGTGCCGTTGAAGGAAGTCTTTGTAACTCTTTCTCCAAGCCTCACACCGAATGTCGTCAATATATCGAGGGTAACAAAACGACATCACCAAGATAGCAGTTTGGTAATCCATAACATTATCGACATATTTTGCAAATATGTCAACCATATTATCAGTTATACCAGCCAATACAATCCCTTCGAGGTCGCCGGAATGAATGGCCTCCTCCATCTCCATTGACAGCCAGTCAGTAAGTTCGTCATCTTCAAAATTTCGTAAAGCTACCCCAACGCGGTCGCGAAGGGGTAAAGATGTCTCTTCAACGATAGCAGACCAATTACCTGTAGCAATATAGCCATATATTGCTCGTAGATAAGGGTCATCTGCCATTTTGGGATGGGCCTTCAGGGCTTCGCCCCATTGCTCGCTGTCGTTAACGATGGAATCTCCACTTTTAGACTTGAGGTCGAGGGCCATTGCAACGAATAGAAGTTCGGTACCTCCACTCTTTAGAATCTCGACTGCTCTCTGAGTCCGACCAGCGAAAAGAGCCCAGGCTGCTGCTGTCGTGTATTTGTCCTGCTCCTTGAGGGATTCTATATCTTCCTCAAACTCATCTTCAGATTTCGTATAACCGCAAATGGCGAGACAAAGCTGTCTATGCTGTGGCTTGGCGGTGTGAATCCCTGCAAAGGGTGGGCGCCCAGCTTTCTTGTTAATTTCAGCAATATGGCGTTCCCATTGACTTGCATCCGGGATTATTGTGCTGTCAATCAAGCGCGAGGAGGATTTTTCTCCTGTATCTTGTAAGCTTCAACGTCAGAGCATCAATATCGAGTGCTTCTTACCCAGATGGTTCATCCAAATGGCCCAAACTCCCATATAGCTGAGGTCTAGTGGCTCTGAAACCATACCATCATTTCTTGCAGCCTCTTCGGCTCCTTTGAGATATTAGTAAAGCAGAGATAACGAGACGTTGAACTTACCTGCGACCCATTCCCAAAGATTCTGTAGCCATTCATCTGCAGCGATTATTGACTTGTTAAGTTTGCAATCAAATAGATACCCAGCTATAGCACGGTGAAACATGAAATGGTATAGGTTATTCTTTCCGGCCTTTGTCGACTTACTGTAGTCAGCGGCCAAAGGGTGTGATTGATCATGGAGTTCTCTTCTGGAGTAGTGCTCGAGATTCTTGGCTTCGAATTTATTTGACTGGCCTTGGGAGCTCTTGTTCTTATTCCGCGAATTCGGAAGTCTTCCTATTGATTCAGTCGCATTGGATTCGCTTATATCTGAATTTTTCGTAGGATCAGTGTGTAGAAGATCAAATATGGGATCCTTATCAAGTTCTAGAGAGACCTTAATTGCAGAAGCAAGTGTGTTGATGGTCGCCTTCGAGGTATATCTGTTTGGGCCAAATGCAGGAACGTCGGACTTGGCAGCTGTTGCGTAAAGTGGACCAAGAACTTTGTCTCTCTCAGAGGGGTCTGCGAATTTCATGAGAGTTAAGTAGGAATCCCCATCTGCGATAATACAATCAGTCTACGCTTTTCGAATCCCAGGTTGGGACTTACCTCGGTAGGGGGGCTGCCATGGAATGAACTGCGAAAGCTGATTTGTGGTGGCCGCAGGCAACTCTAAAATTTCAAATTCACCAGTAGCTCGCAACACAACTACTCGAGCGGGGAGGTCTGTAGTGCCAAGATTGAGCCAATCAAACGAGACTATCCTCTCCTCTGATCTCCGTTTGTGATTTGGGTCGAAGTACGGGAACTCAAGGTCAAATGACTTCCGTATCTCGAGCATTTCAGGACTTCCGCGGATATCGTTAGAAGAGCCTGGTTCGATGAATTCTCTCCGAGTTTGGAGCACCTGAAGCTGTCCGGCAGTTGATAATATACCTAGAGCTCCTTGGTGCTCTCGGGAATATCGTAACTGCTTAATAAAAACATTCTTCTCAACTTTGATGGCACGCTCTAACTTGAGAACTGCACCCCAAGGAACTTCATCCTGATCAAATGACTCAAGATACAAGGGAGAGCATAAACTTCTCGTAGAGACTCGCCGGTCCCAAATCAACAATCCAGGCTGGTCAAGGTTCGAAGAAGCGAAGTAATTTTGATCCAGAAAGTCGATGGCAACGTTGTTATTGTGTTTGGTTGCAAAAGTTAGCACGCTGGAGCTAGGGTCTAGGATTCCAGATTAGTAAAATTGGGCTTCAGAAAGGATGCAAGACAAACCTCGTAAATCATGTATCCGCACGCTGTGTTGCTTCACACCAGCAATAAGTGTTTGGGGTTGGTCTTCGAAAAATCTGATACTGGTGATTGACGTACTACCTTCCAATTTCTTTTTTGGATCTAAGCTCATTGCCGGTATGCTCCATCCTTTCTGGGCAGGGTCCCAATCTCCGAGGCATTGGTTGACGTCCCATATTTGCAAGCAAGCATCATTACGAACTCGGTCGAGACCAACGGCAAGAAGGCCTGTTGTGTTAAATGCTACAGACTGGCAGGATCTTTGAAGTTTCAGAGGAAGAGAAAGGTTTGCGTTAGAATTGTCGTCGACCCTCAGTAGATGAACTGCTCCATGAGTGGTGCCCACAGCCACAAGTCCACGGACGTTTGGAGACCAGTCATACGTGTTGACGGCCGGAAACTCAGCATGCTTGGAGATAATTTGGTGGTCGAACCGTCCGGGTCGGGCATGACCAGTCGCTTCATATAATTGTACAACACCGTTCTTCAAGTTGAAGACCATGAACTCGTCACGGGATCTATTTGGAGACCATCTCACGATTCCCTCGTTGCGGTCCATATTGGAGGCTTTTGGTAGTAAACTGGATATACCATTTATATCAGGACAGATTTCTCGAGGGCAAGATCATGATTGAGTCCTGCAATAAGGGGGGAAATCTTACCCTGTAGTAGGTCGTCTTGGGTGAACTGAAGCTTCGTTAAACCTTTGATAGCAGGTTTTGAGCTGTGATTACTTTCCAAGCCGTCAACATGCCGAAAATTTCAGTGCTCAATCTTCATCCGAGGAGCGCCGACATATCTCTACCACTTTAATGAACATTCGACGAACCTTGGTGATGGTGAAAGAATCGGGCAACGGGAGTGATTCGAGGAGCGACTTGCCGTGGGGGCGGTGTGACTTTTCTGCCGAGCTCTCGGACTGTTTTGGATCTGGGCCGACATTTTTATTTTCTGCCTAGGTTCTAACAGCAGCTACCAGACGAGAGAGCAAAGAACATTTCAGCGAAATTCACAAGCTTATATTATGGCCACCAAGAGGACTCATGAGGAGATGGAGTCTCCCAACCCTATCCATCCGTCAAGGAAACAACTTCTCGCTGGTTCCAGTCGCAATGCACCCGGGACAGACGCTGCAGACCCAGACCAAGAGGGCTCGAGAAAGAAGCCTCGACAATTCGTTCCTAAAGCCAAAAACCCCACATACGGACCTAGTTTCTCCGAAATAAAGGGGAGAATCAAGGCTCTCCAGAGAACTCTTAAGAATAACCCGGATCTTGAGGCAGATGTCCGCGTCGAGCATGAGCATCGAATTACTACCTACGAGCAAGAATTGGTTTATGCTGAAGCAGAGAAGATAATGAAGAAGAAGAGGCAGGAGCTGATAGCAAAATATCACAAGATTCGGTTTCATGGTGTGCTGAAAGGCTTCCTCTCGATTATCCAGTGCTGATTCAGTTATGTAGATCGCAAGAAGGCAACAAGAGCTCTGAAGAAATTAAAGAGAGCTGAGGCAGAGGCTTCATCACCAGAGGAACTCGAGTCGTTAAAATCTAAAATCCACATCGCAGAGGTCGACCTCAATTACACACTCTACCATCCTCTCATGGACCGATACTGCAGTCTATGGCCACCTAAGGATCCCTCCATAACCGAAGATACTACAAAAGCCGAACCTAAACCAAAGCCTGAAATATGGGCAGAGGTTGAGAAAGCGATGGAGGAGGGAACGTTAGAACAATTAAAGATTAGAACGCCACCTATCACCTATTTCATACCTAAACACATCAAAATACCACCAAAAGAAAAGTCCAGAAAGATGCGGGAAGGAAGGTCGGAGAGCGTGGGGGAGGAGTTAAACCAAGCTGTTGAGGAAGGGCTGCCTCCTGCCGAGGAGTCTGCCGCAGAGTCTGCCATAGAGGATAAGAGATCCGAAAATGCAGAATCTTTGGAAGCAAGAGCACAATCCGTGGAAGCAGTTAAAGGGAATGTTGAGAAACCTGCGTCGAGGAAACGACACAAGGGTTTGAATGAGGATATCGAGGATCTTCCTATATCGAAGCAATTATTAAGCATCGACGTACCTGAGCCACCTAAGAAGAAAAAATCTTTAGAGAAGCAGTCAATATCCGGCGGAAAGCATGTTGAAGAACCCCTGGAAAAGAAGGCCACAGACAAAGATTCTGCACCTACAAAAGTAGAAGCTAAGCATTCGGGGTCAAAACCGACATACCAGCAGGCAGCACCTTCAGCGTGGATGCCGTGGTCGAAACCATCAGCCCAAAAAGAACCACCGGCTCCGGTAGTTGACACGACTGGGCTTAACCGTCGACAACGAAGGAAGCTGATGCACGAAGCACAGGGCACACTTATCAAAGCACCGAAGACAAAGAACAAGTCGATTGGTTTTGCAAAGAATCAAGCTTTTGGCGCTTCACTGAGTAAAAAGAAGTTTGGGGCTCATGGTAGAGGTGATGATGATGATAGCGACGGAGGGTTCTTCGAATAAGGAGTGAAGAATGTTATGTAAATTTTTGATTTTGGTCAGCCACCCTCATAATCTCTTGTAGGATTGCTATTGTGCATCAATATGATGCTAGGGGACCTAGCAAGCCCAAGAGAATAAAATTATTGAGCCTTCTCGCCCTCGAATATTTGTCGCGGGGCAAGTATTCCGAGATTAATTAGTTCACGCTCCTTCTACTATCCCCCCTTAACAATCGTCAAAACAAGGGTTCACCTAGATGGAGCTATTCTAACTGGTGAGAATCCCGGGCAGCCGCCTAGCACCGACCAAAAATAAGCCCCCGCTACTATCTTAAAGCTTCATGGGGTCTAAAACTGGCGTAAATCCAACAAATTAATTGGTCAGAAGCCCTGTCAACAAGATCTCAAAAGCCTTGTTTTGACGATTGTTAAGGGGGGGGATAGTAGAGTAGGGACAAAGGTGAGCTTACACGTGACACCACATGCACTTCCTAGGTTTTCTAGCCAGCGCCTCGTACGAGCAACCCACACATCCCCTCAGTTCAAAGTTGAGGTGTCTTGCAAACTACTTCAACACCCCCAATTTAAACTCTCAACTTCGTTTCCATGAGTTGGCTTTTGCAAGCATTTTCGCCCGACCGATTTCCCTTCCTTAATAGCCAGTCCACTATCCCTATTATAACCGCCGAGACCATGGACGACAAGGCTGAGGAATCTCAACTAGAACCTCAAGTTCAACATCCAGTACGGCCTCCAGTCGCAAAAGGCCTACAGTTTCAAGACATAAACGATTGGATTAAAGCTCAAGAAGAACTTGATAATGGACGAAAAGCCTCCCCTTCTCAGACAAAGACAAAGAAAAAGATGAAGCCTGAAGTTAATATCGCAAGCCTATCGGCTGAGCAACAAGCTGTTTCAGAAATGGGTGAAACAAACTGGATAGGAAAGCTAACTGGTAACTAACTGAAGAATTTTGAAAGGAAATTTGAGCTAATAAACTCAAGAATACCGACAAGCAAATCCAATTTCGGGTCCAAGTCTGGAATGGAAAGAGAGTACACACATGGAAGGTGGAATCCCACGCTTCTCATACGCAATCGATATTAACGAATGTCCCTCGGAATTCACTACTCTCCCAACCACATTCGGCAACAAGAAAAGAGCACGACAATATGCCGCTAAGAAAGTCATTGATTATTTAATCCAAAATAATTACATGCCATCCAACGGATCTATTAAGTTCCCTAAGGTCGTACAACCACCACCTCAACCCACCAGAAGAAAGAGCGCTCCTACCACCCCCCAAAATGCAACTCGATCTGGAAACCATAGCCCCACCTCCTCCAACTCTAATCCCGACCCCCAACGCTCCTACACAACCCAAATCCCCACCCTCTGCAATGAACTCGGAATTACACCCCCTAAATATATTCTCACCGCAGACACTCCAGGGGCGCCGTTGTGGAATTGCCATGCTGATTTCGGGGGTGATCCGAGGATCGAGGGGGTAGTTGGAAAGGTAGCGGGGGTTTACGGGAAGAAGAATGCGAAGGAAGAGTGTGCGGAGGGGGTTTGGAAGTTTTTGAAAGATGTTGAGAGGCAGAGGAGAGGGGGGGTTGAGAATACGAAGAGAAAGAGACAAAGTGGTAGTAGTGAGATGGAGGGTACTGCTGGGAAGACTATTAGGGTTTAGTTGGAAGGGGGTGGGGATAAGGGGGTTTCTTTTGATTTTGGAGGAAGGAACGAGAGTGATTGATTATAAAGCTTATGATTGATGACGAGATGGCATCGGAGGGGATGAAAAGTAGAAGAGAGGTGGTATCGTGGAGGTATTGGAAGTGAGTTGTTACGATGTTACGATGTTACGACCTACTTGGAAGACTTAGAGAATGAAGATTTGATGTTCATAAAAAATTCTTATTTAATCTATGTATCTGCGACCCCAACTTAAGAAGAAAATTTGTTCAACCCAAGATGGTTTGATACTTGTCTGATATACGTTACCGGAGCTAGGATTTTTCTCTTTTTATAATTGATATTTACTCAATCGATCTGGATATTCATGGGACAAAAAGCTCATTTAAGAAAAGTAACAAAATAGCGAATTGCTTCCCATTTAAGGAAAGTAGGAATTGGTAATGTTCTTGTCTGCTATGAGGTAAGCCTCATAGTAAGTTAGTCGGAGTCAAAGATCTAATTATTTATGCTTATTTTAATTTGTATATACCTTAAAGAGCTACAGTTCCGTGGCCCCAGTTGGTCCATCTTCATCCACAGGTTCTTGCTGTCTCATTATCCCCCCACTCCCCCTCCCTCTACCTCTACCTCTACCTCTCCCACTTCCCTCTCCTCTTCCACCTCTACTTCCCTCGCCTCTCCCCATTCCCCCAGCCTTCCCCCTCGGTCCCCTCCTCCCCCTAAACGCCTCCGGCAACTTAGCAATCTCTACCCCCTCCTCCCAAAGAATCCCAACATTCTCCTTCCTCCCCTCAACTCTCTTCCAAACCGCTGTTCCCACCACCCCATCCTCATTTCCCTCACAAAGCACAACCCCATTATCACTAATCCACCATTTAACCCCCTCCTCCAAACTCTTCCTCACATCCACAAAAATCAAAATCTCTGCATCCCCCCTCATCCCACTCACAACTTCCCCTTCCTTCCCCTTCCCCGGCACCCCCGTACTAAAATGTACATGATTCCTCCTCATCTTCTTCAACCCCCCCGTCCTACAAATCTCCTCATAAAACCCAAAATAAGTACCATGAACCACCGTCTCGGGGACATTCCCCGCCTCAATCGTAATCGGCGTCAGTAAGGCTTCAGAATCGATAGCAATGCTATGACCTTGGTTTGCACGAATTACCCAATTTGAAGGATCGCTATCGGCTGTCGAAGGGGTTGTTTTAAGTGATGGATCGGGTTTCATGGAGAAGCGATGTTTGGCGTTTTCTTGAACGATGGAATGGAGTTCTGGCATGGTGATTTTGAGGGATTTGAGACGTGGCCATTTCAGCTATTTTCTTTGTTAGTACCTTAGTCATTCTTCCAAATCATCTCTATTTCAAGAAAAAATATGAAAATCCATCCACGTGATGACATCAAGAAGAGAAAGTTGTTCCCCCCCACCTCCCTTAACCTTCCTCTCTTTCTCTCCAAATCAAAACCAAACCTACCACCACATACCCAAAGCCAAAATAGGAAAAGGAAAAGAATCAAACTTACGACTTCCTCCACATTAGCAAACCCCTCCTTATCCAACCTCAACCCCGCATTTACGGCATCATGTCTCAACAATTTACTCAACGCCTTCGAAACCACAACCTCTCTATCCATTTCCCCTCCCTTTCCCCCTCCTCCCCCTCCCCTTCTACCACCCCTCCCACCTCTTCCACTCCTATCCTTAACATGAACATCCATCGCTCCCTCAGCCCGCTCTATCAATTCTTCCGCATTGACCATTTCCCTAGATGAGAGAGTGCGTTGTGTCTGTGTCTGGGTTTGTTGTTTGTTATTAATCGTAGCAAGGTAATTTCGGGGAATGTTTAAGTATCCTTTGATTTTGATGACCGAGAACAAAGGTGTTTTAAGCATGGTAGTTGAAGGGGCTCAAGGCTCATATTTGTGGTCCAGAGTCGTCCTCGCTCGCTAATCGAATGTGGTAGTTTCGGTTAGCTTTGAAGAGTCACGCCGACGTTAGGAGGCGTTTTTGCTCCTTGAAGTACAGGCACGTCTTAGTTACTGTTAAATTTGTAGGCAATTAGGTGGCTGCTAGTATAATACACCCTTATATAGTCACATGATCCACCAATACATTCCTTATATAAGGAATGTATTAGTTACTGTAGGTTCTAGAGAATCAAGCATATCAACGCTACAACGAGCATACACCTAGTATACTAGGCGTCGAGCCCCGTGGTAAAGCATGCACTCCTAGGAAGGCCTTGTGAACCGATAGAAGCTATCGAAAGCCGATCGAAGGGATTAGCCACGGCACATTTTCACTTAATATTATTGGAGACACACATTGTTCTGTAAAATATAGACCTAACAGGCTTCATTGTTAAGGAAAAAAAAGTCCTGCTCGCCATAATACTGATATTTACAATCATGTCCTCATCGCCGAATTAATCAAACAAAAGAAAAAGTCTCCGGCCTATTTAAGTAAATGCAAAAGCAATGCTAGTAAATGCCCATGTGTCCGTCATTCATCAAGGCGGTAGTATTACAAGCTAGGATTTGATGACTAGCAAATGCAGCAGCAACGAGATTGGCAATATCTACATCATAGCAATCTCGTCCTGTCCACCGATGTGTCCGTAATAAGTTGATCATGATGGATGTATATCATGTCGTTGGGTATCATGAAAATGCCCCTTTTGGTAGTTGGCCGAAAGTGTGAAAATGCAGGATACGCTCGTGAAATATGTGCCCCATTCCTAATCCTTGGAACGAAAGCGCCACCAAACTCCAATCTGTTGTTAATACATAGAGGTCCACCCCTCCAAAATTCCATTGTTTTTCTCCTTCTGCTTTTACATCTCAACGTTCGGCCACACTCGAATGTCGTGGCCTATTCTTAGTAATACTGCTGTTTCTAACCAACGGTAAATTAGACCCAACAGAACCCTTTCTTTGAGCACGGTCTTCCGTGAGTCTACCACCGACAGTACTCGACCCATCCCTGTCGGGTGTTAATCTGTCAAGATATCTTCTGCCGCCAAGCATTGAGATTGGTGGCGTAGGGAGAGGGTTGTTGTTGTTAAGGCTGGTTGACACAAAGTGTCTTCTAACGGGCAATGATGACTGTGCCGGGGGAGTCCTCTCCGGGAGTGGTTGGTGAGAAGTGTACTCTCGTGGAGAGTTGCGGAGGCGGCCGATCTCAGTGTTGGCCCTCGAGGGTACCCGGAATCTACTATGCTCCTCTTCATCCTGCTCCTCAGTTACAGCCCTCCTAGTACGGAGGAGCATCGATGTTCGGCGTCCTCCCAAAGACGTCTGTGTTGGAGTTGCAGCTTCCGAAGAACCATAGCGTGGGCTCAATAATGATCCTCCAGCGAGGAGATTGCTTCGTCGTGTTTCTAGTCGGCTAAGAGCCCTTGGGCTCGCCTTGACCTTAACAAGCTCAGTGCTTGTGTTTCGCTGTTCAACTTCGTTTAATTCAATAGATGGTCGTATATCCGTTTCACGTATAATCGGCTGTGGCGTCTTCTCTTTCACTGCAGGAGGGACAGGCTCGCGTTTTCCCTCTGAAAGAGCTAGGCACAATTCCGTTAAGCTTCTGCAGAGACTATCGACTTTCCGACGGACCTGTCGATCAGATACCGCAACGGGCCCTCCAACTGTCGATTGAGAACTCGAGATAGGTCCAGGTTGGCCAGACGTTCCCATCATTGTTGCTATCAATAGTGCTTCACATGTGGTGGCTTCGAGAGCCTTATAAGTTTCCTCATTTAGCAATGGCCTCGATTTGGCCAATGCTGCGCGCAAAAGAGGATGGTTTTCAACCGGAGCAGGATTGAGGGCTGCAGGTTCGGGTGGGGAGAGACTGTTGCCACTTCCACGCTTCGGGGAAGAGGACATCGTGGTGTCGGTGGTAGTGGCAGTTGGGGGACGATCGTTGGATGCCCGCGATATTGCAGCACCCGATGTTGGAGGTAGCTTTCCGGTCAGCTCGAGCCTATTGATGCGTGACTTCAGTTCCTCCAGTTCATCCCACACTGTTGAAGGCGCTGTCGTGGACACCGTTGAGTTTGTGCCTTCAGCTGCACGGTGTGTCTCAGGCGCATCGTAGCTATCCGTTGGTCGTGAGACAAGCGGGGAAGAGTTGTACACTCGAGGCGTCGTATATGATAGATTCGATTGTCGATAGGCGCGAGAGGGGAGGGTGCTATCTGGAACCGAGGGTCTCCGGCCATTGTTGGTCCCAGGGGATTCGGGGGAGATCTCTCGACTGCCCCTGGTTCGAGGAGTTGTAGGGTTAGATCGAGAGTTTATATATCGTGAGCGATTGAGATCCTCCAGGGCAGGAGGAGGGCGGTCTCGAGAGGGACGATATGTTAGCGCCTGTGCAACTGTTTCCTGCGGTGCCTCCATTGGAAAAGTCTCGTTTGAGATCTCTTGTTGCGAGCCGCGACGACGTGATATGGTGTGTAGTTGTAGTTGGGAACTTGAAGGGGGATGAGACGGTCGTTCGCCGCCGCGAAACTAGTAATGAGTTAGAGAGAGATTAAACAAGCCGACATCTGCGATCGCTCGGAACTTAAATCCAACGAGGGAGGTTCTGCGCGAGGATGCGAGCATGAAGGTGAATCTTCGATGCGGCCTCTCACTGTAGGAAAAGGGCTTTTCTTACTCTTCTGCTGTCGGAGCGGTCAAGGGTACCCCTAGAACTGGGTGCATGTCGTGCCAGCTCTTCATCCCTGGCGGCCCTCAAGAACAAATCGCTGTCGTCGCTGTGTTGTTCCTCGGGCGGGTGGTGCTGCGTTCGTGATGAATTGCTGCCATGTCCGCTTCCTCCATATGTCCTGATGGTGCTGTCGGGATCGAGCGATGCTCGGCGGGCGGCCATCTCGAGGCTCTTGCGCGAGGAGGGCTTGAATCCGCGGATGGGTTTGATTATTGGGCGTGCTGTGGTGGGTGTTGCTGGGACCGAGCGACGAGATTTGTGTTGTGTCGGTGCGGTCGGGGAATGTGAGTTGGCAGTGGTGGGACTGAGAGCGATGGACTGCTGTGCGACCCAATCCGTCGTCGATGAATTCTCGGTTTTGTAGGATTGTTGCATAGCTCTGCCCTCTACTCCATTCCTGCCGTGCGTGCTGGGCTTCCTAGCCTGGCTCTTCGAGGGGACGTCTGCGTTGTTTTGGGTTGGGGCGTTTGGCGTCTGTGCAGCTGGTTGCTGTGGTGCTGGTGGTGGTGCCTGTGTTGATGCTGGTGCCGGTGGTGGTGGTGGTGCTTGGGGATGGGGCGCCGCAGAGGGGGGAATGGCGATCGACGGCGAGGCGTTGCTGGAGAAGGCGAGAGGTGTCGCTCCTGCTGCTGGCGGCGCAGGCAATTCCTTCTTATGAGTTTGTGGACGGTCGAAACAGGCCTGAACACTGGAATCATTTGGCCCCGTCGAGGAATCGCTTGCTGATTTGTGGTTTTCGTCTGTGTGCAGGCCGTGCCCGGCCAGCAGGTGGTGCATGGGGGACTTCAGCAGGTCGGCTCCCCGGTAGGATGGGAGACGGCTCTGCGTATGGAGCCGGTCCGCCACGAGAGTGTCCATCGTGAGTTGTCCCAATACCACGGCGGGCTGTATGCTTTGCTCTTTAAAAAGAAAAGGGAAATCGAGGGGACGGGCACATATGGAGAGCGGCGAGGTGGGGGGCGCCTCCGTTGAAATGGCTTCCATTGAGCGCGAGGTCCATGCATGTTCTGCTGTCACCTCCTCACACTACTCTACGAATACCACGTCGTTCTCCCACCAGAGCGGGCACAGAGGAGAATTCTCTGGGCGCCGGCCAATGGGCAGCAAACCCCAACCCCCTTTGCGAGCGTCATCGGGACAGGCCCAGACGATACAGTCCCCCAGCGAGGTCTGCGAGTGCGCGCCCACATCGCTATCGCTCGTGGCGGTGGATTTGCGCGGCGGTGCTACCCGACGATTCTCTCCAAAAGAGCCAGCCACCCTGGACGCAGGCCGTCGACCAGGCCAGATCTGCGCATCGCCAACCTCGCAATTCCCAGCACCGTATCTCCTTCTGCAGGTCCTCAGGGGCGTGTGCTGTGATTCTCTGAGCAGCCAACAGCCAACCCGCTAATAGGAAGCTCAAGGATCGCGCGTTCTCTAGGGCATTAGGGTTTCGCGAAGTGCGGCGGATGTCTTCAGCATGTCACGACATCAACGCTGGGCGCAATGGAGAATTTCTGGAAAGCTAACGGCCGGGGGCTCCCGCTAGGCAGGTGCCAAGGGCGGGCAGAGGTTCTTGTCCCGGCCTAGGAAGACACTCCGTCAAGTGTATTTATTCCGAAGTCAGACCAACCTTCTCAGACAAAGACTGCCACTTGGCTTCGATATCAAGACCACTGGCACCCAAAAAGAAGCGGGGCTCCACAAAGCATTGTATGTCTCTCGAGCTAACGCCATTTTGCTAAAGCCCAACCAGGCTGGCGGATCTCCGCACCGGCAGTGCTGTATACTTGCAACGCTTATAATCATCCACATCCTCATGCCTCAGTTCGGCACGGTAGCAAGTCAAGAAAGAAAATTACCAAGTCTCACGGCCTGCCCATTTGCACCTGGAAATGGCCCATTGCGGTGTAGCCGTTCGTGACTGGTCCGACCAATGCGGCGCATGGATTCTTCATGTATGTATCAGAGTCCTCTTCTCATGCTTGCACTTGCATGTCGATTTGGAGAGGTCAAAGCTTGTTCGTTTCACACGCCACCACCGCGCACAAACTCAACGTCGAGAAACAGGTAGAATTTATAGTAACTGTTCTTATAGGCGGTCTGCTTTTGCGCTGGCTCACCGGCTCTTGAGCCATCTTTCTCTAGCAGGAACAACCAGAAGAGGCCCCTCGTCTCGAGTTTGAAAGACTCCCGCAGGTAGAAGCCCAGACAGTCCACGAGCAGAGGCCCTCTATCTGCCACTGCCTTGCATTGAGACAGCGGGAACGGCTTGTAACCACGGGTCCGACCATAAAGTCACAACCTCACACGATGCTCTCTCTGACCAGTTCACGTGGGAGTCCTGCAACTTGGTTTCTGCCCATGGCATCTTCTCTTCTGGGTCTCTGATCTCTGACCCTCGGCCCTAGAAAGTCCAAGAGACGGCCGACGAGATGAACACACGCCGCGGCTTCGTGAAAATGGACGTCCAATCCAAATGCTCGTGCACCCCTTTCTGGTGGAGCACTCGCGCCCGCAGAGCGACATTACTAAGGCAGTATATTTTTACCCTAGCACAGGGGGGAAGTGGCGAACTTTAGGGTGCGAATCGAGGACGTTCAAAATTGCGAATGGCTCTCGTGCTTACTGTAATGTCATGCATGATGTTCCGTGCCTAGAGGGGGAGACAAGAGCGTTCCCTGCCACATCCAGATGCTCGCACAGCCAACAGAAGTGTTTGGAGGAAGTCAACCACAGGAGAAGTCACGAGAAGCCCAGTCAGTAGCACCCCACGTGACCACGCCCGTTGCCCGCCTGCAAATTTCGGGGCGCTGCCCTGCTGTTTCATCTTTGGAAGGGGGATGCATGTCATTCCGTCCTGCCAATCAGAGTCGCCAGACTCACAGGCTTCATGTTGCCAGGCAAACACTCTCTCTGCAAACCTGTTGCACCTCTTGTTGTGATCCTCTATCTCCACAAACCCTCCCATTTTGCTTCTTTTCTTTTCATTGTGTGTCCGACTGCGTCTTCAATCCTATCATGAACTTCTGATATTCTGCTTCTACCACCTGGGTCTTATCTTTACCCCTCCTCGCGCTCCCTCCAGACCTCCCCGCCCTCGCCATTCGTCTTTCGCCGGCGCAGACAGTGTCCCTCCTTCGCCTAGGACCGAAATCTCCTCAAGGAGACGACCGGAGGCCCGAGAGCGTATTGCGCTTCACTGCAATTACGTCGCCATCTTCCGAGCTGGTCCAACTGTCCCGCTACTGCTCCGACGCAGCCTTCACCAGCTACGGGCCTGGCGCACGTGTGGAAAGTGGAAAGTGACGAAAGAAACACAGCAGAGAGAGATTCATCTATTTCGCCCTCCCATTGTCCTGCCTCAACGCCGCCACTTCTCGCTCCGAGAGTCGTTCCACCTCACAGGCCGGTTCTTCTCCTTTCGTCAAAAATTCTACGCTTCTTTGTCCCTGGAGGAATGCCCACAAAGTGCTCTTTGTTCTCAATCTGCGAGCGCGAGAGTTCAAACAGCAACTTGGGAGCAAGCGGGAGGCGTAGGTGCGGTACCACGACGAAATTCAGCTGCTGATTGCCGGCGAGTCTTCTAGCCCTCTTTTCTAGCCTTCTCTGTAAGTTCTCTTTTTCTTGGGTGCTTATTCGCCGGCTATTGGCGCCCGCGCCATTTTGACCGATCTATTTTTGGCTCGTGCATGAGACTCTACTGGCTGAAGCGCTGACACCCTAACGCCAGAGCCAACCCTTGACCCGCCAACACTTGTCGAGACCTCTTCGTTTCTTCTAAACTCCAACTCGAATCTCCGTCTCAGTGGTGTGCTGGGCTCTGCAAATTCCAGTTGCTCAGCGCGACATTGCCGCCAGCTCCATCATATCCACGAGTCCTCCGTAAGACGACAGAGTGCCCTTTCGCCCCCATTAAGTCGCTACGCTTAGTTGGGTCTATTATCGAGGCTGGTTCCTGCTTGCTTAAGCATCCTTCGTGGCAGTGTTTGCTCACACACATTATTTTCAACACCAATCGTGATCTTCGCCTAGGCCGCAGCTCTTCGAATTTAGGAACACATCGATCTAGGCGCATCGTTTAAGAACTGTCGCACAGAAACCAATATCCAATTAGCTCGTGCTGAAGTACTGCGAGGTTCAGGTGATTACTCCCCCTCTGAGCTCCCTCCCGTTTCTCCCAGGTCGACGGTTCAGGAGCCCACACCGGCTCAGCATAAACGCATGCACTGTTTGTCAGGACACATCATAATTGCATCGCTTGTCCCCAATTCCGACGTAATGCTTTGCGCTAGGGAGATACGGAGGAGACACAGATCTAACGTCCATCTTCAAGCCAATGTTATCATGTTTCTTCTTTTTATGCGTCGAAATGCTAATTTTCAAATCCATTAGAACCCTCCAATCCTCCCTCTCTTTTCTACACACGACCATTCGCATCAATCAACCATATATTGCGGTCCTGAGAACAAGTAATACCACGCGGCGTGCGAGGTTTGTTGCGTAAAGATCTCATACAATTTTCTAAGATTACATTCAGCATCTACTTCAAGAATGTATGAGACCCATCTTCCTTCTTTCATGTCCGTATATGGCATGGATTCAACGATACCAGAAAGTCCGGATCTGAACCATCCACCAAAATTATCCGGAGCCCACCCCAGTGGTCATCAACACATTCATGAAAAGAGAGGAGATGAGGACGAGATTGAAGGCTTGCACGCACCAATACATACCCACCAACATCGAGAAAGCACATCAACACAAACCTCGGATTCAACCGATTCGTCCCCAACTACAACAATATCCACAATAGATTCGGCATCTTTATCGGATCCTTCACCAAGCTCATCTCCCGAATCGCCTGTAACACTAGTGCCACTTTCATCATTTTCAGGGTCAACATTTGGCCTGGACTCCTTTCAACAATTGAAGATGGTTGACAGCGCCCCTCTTCGAGTGCCAATGAGTGATGAGCGGCCAATGACATCCCCATCACCACGTAAGCCCAAAAATCCCAAAAGTCTAGCTCTTAACCTACGGCCTAGCATTGATTCTTTCAAGCCATCTGAGCCCTCATCACCTTCATTTATAAAACCCCCGCCATTGAAAGCTCGTAGAAAGCCAAGTCTGCTTAGTCTAAATACCGGAGCTGCCAATTCACTCCTGTCAACTGAGCCATTAGGATCTCCAGGAATTTCAAGTATGCTACAACGAAGAGGGCTCAAGCATTCAATCTCATCCCCTCAAATACTCTCTACCCCTGGGTTTGGGCCAGCTGGTGGAATGTCTTTTGGGGAAAGGAAGGGATCAGGCCCGTCAAGATTTAAGGAATCTTCCCTCGCAATGAATAGCACTTTCACCATAGACGAGGACTCGCAGGAACCGCCAGCTGGTGTCCAAATGGCAACCAGAGTACCCGGAGTTGCGGTTGGAGGTGATACATTTGACCGTCCTCACTCGGGAGAAGATGCCGTCTCACCATGTTACCCTGAAGGGCCAATATTGATGCACGAGCCGAGTGTGCATTTGTACGCGGAGCCAAAGATAGAAGAAGCCATGGAATTTGATGTTGTTATTAATGTAGCCAAGGAGGTGAAGAATCCTTTCGAAGAAATGGAACAAGGAATCAAGACCAAACCAGATTTGACTGGGACAGATTCAATAAGCTTCAGCCCCGAACTCCATTCCACCGCTCCCGATACAGCAGCGACGATGATGTCGTTTAAGACCGCATTTGAAGTGTTGCCCCCGGCGTCAGCGGAATCTTCGCCAACAACACCCAAACCTGCTGTGGAGAAGAAGGTCCCAGAGTATATACACGTACCTTGGGATCACAACACTGATGTGAAGGATGAGCTGTGGGATTTGTGCCAGACTATAGAAGCGAGGACGAATGCTGGAAAGAGGGTTCTTGTGCATTGCCAGCAAGGCGC
This sequence comes from Neobulgaria alba, assembly GCA_003988965.1. Taxonomy (NCBI): domain Eukaryota; kingdom Fungi; phylum Ascomycota; class Leotiomycetes; order Helotiales; family Gelatinodiscaceae; genus Neobulgaria; species Neobulgaria alba. Next base: position 279,974 of record QYAM01000021.1, read on the forward strand.
CAGTCGGTCGGCAACCTTGATAATAGCATACCATATGTACATCAACCAGGACTTGGAGCCAAACGAAGCCTATAAAGTTGCACAGTCGAAGTCTCGATGGGTCAATCCTAACATGTCTCTCCTGTTTTCATTAAACGACTTCAAGAAGGTTATCGAGCAGAAGAAAGCCGAGAAAAACAAGACGAATATGAACATTCTTCGAAAACCAACAATCAAACACCGGCCAACACTGTCAGCGGATGCTATTGAAGCGCCTTCGACACAGTCAAGAGCTAGAGGTAATTCAACACCGAACGCTTTACCTAGGGAAGAAGGTCTACCTCAAGTTGACGTTCCGGCACAGGCCCTGCGAGACAGTATATTTGCAAGCCCGAGTGAAAGATTGGAACCTCCGACGGACTCGGCAATTTCTAGATTGGGCTCTTTTGACTTTGGGTTTGGAAGCTTATCTCTCAATAATCAGCCACCGAAGAGAGAAGTAAATGAGTGGGAAGAACTGATGTCACCAAGACTAACTTCTATGACGGATAATCCAATCCATGGTTTTGCTGGTATTCGAGGGCCCGAGGTAGAGGTTCCCCCAACACCTAGCCTCTTCTCGCCCAGAGGATTCGAATTTCCACGGTCGTCCTTTTTCGCGCCCCCAACTCTTCGGGCATCACCCCCTGTTGAGGAAGATCCACGTAGCCCGCCAATTCAAGGTGAGGCTCCAATAATACGATCAATCGATGATGTCCTTTAAAGCATAAGCACAAAGAGAAACATTTTTACAAATTAGTCATACCACACCTACTACAGCCTCTTTTGAGGGTTTTAACGAGAAATTATACCATCATACCTGGGCGTTCCGACTTTCTTCCTGTTCTTGTTGTCTTTATTTCCGCTGGGCGTTTTTGAAACATATAATACGAAGGAAGCCAGCAGCTATCTGTGTTTCTTGGACGAAACGAGATGGACGAGATGGACTTAAATGATGTGAGACGATGGATGAGGATGGGGAAGAGATGGGGTGGATGGCGTTGCATATTTGGCGTTACTTCGGGGGAGGGAGAGGGGAGTGGTAAGGAGAAACTGGAAGATGAATGGCATGGATATTGTATCATGTCGCATCTCTCCGTGTACAAAATATAATGAGAATTTAACTGATGAGGGCTATGGCCTGGGGATGATGGAAATACCAAAAAGACAAAGTAATTCTTGAACTCTATTCATTTCAGGTGATTTTTGTGCCGTTCGCGCGTCTTGAAAAGTGATGGCTGAATAATTCGTGGTGTATCTGAGAAGGGTAGGATTTTTCAAGTGCTAAATTTTCAAACTTCACTCCTGTCTCTCGAGAAGAGGGAACGTGAAATTTTATGAGTAGTTTTTTTTTGTGGCTTTTTCAGGACTTTTTTTTTTGTGCAACATTACATGTCATATTATATCATGTCATATCTCGTCACAAGAAGTCATAATCCCTACGGAATATTCCGAGGGAGGGGGGTAGGAAAGTCCTGAACTTTTATGCGTTGTCAATTGATATATTTTTTTTTTTTTCGATTTTAGGAATTAGGCTTTAGGGAGGCATGTGGAACTTATCTAATGGAAATGGGTTATTTTTGATGGGGTTTGTGTATGTTGTAACTTGTGAGATGGGTTGGGTTTGTTGGGTTTGTTGGGCTGGCTTCTTTGGTGGAGAATAAAAGTAAGTGGTTGGTTGGTTTTGGTAAGTAGATATTAGGATATTATAAATGTGTCTTATAAAGTAGGAGGACTTAGGAAATTTTAAATCGAAGATATTCTTGTAGAAAGATAAGTGGTTAGGACATTTTATTTTTAAAAATTTATTTTATTAGGAAAAGATTTCAAGATGTAAATATCCTAAACTACGTATGCTAAAATCGGTCTGCTATTTCTCCCCTGGAGAGGCTGAGTTGTGAGATGTAAGGAATAGATGGATAGATGGGTAGGCTTTAGGAGTGTTATTTACTCTCCTTCCCTTCCTTAATAGATGATATTCTAATAACCTACCTACCTATCTTTAATTAATCAATAAATCCAAACAATAATAATAGGAAGATCAATGAACGTATTACCAGTTAGTATCTATCTATCTAGCTATATATTCTATCTAAATCCAATAAAACATATATCTCCTTTTCTTTTATTCCTTTGAAATACTTATCATCCTCTGGCAAACGGAAACTATGAATTGCACGCACGGTATAGGTAAACAGAGTTTAGTTCTTCAACTAAATAAATCCTACTTAATTCAGATATTAAGAAACTATTTTTAACAGTGTTATTACTAATTAACTTCTAATCTCCATTAGTATAGTTTATTTTCCTAATCAATCAATGGAATATTTTAAAATGGTTATTAACAAAGTCCTCCTAGGAAGAGAAGAACGTGTATGAAGAGTTAGGAGAGAGAATTAGTTAGTATATTCGAATTTACGGATTGGCGATTGTGTATTTAGAATTTGAGCTTCTGGAGGAGAGGCGTTTGGTTAAATATTTTGGATTTAAGGAGGAGTGAGTAGGTGAGAGAATTTCAAATCGGTGTTTGGGGGATTTGTAAAAAGTTATAAATACATATCTTGGTCTTGTTTTGAAGGTTAATCGAGGTCTGTATCTCAGAACTTGGAAAGAAACATAACATCTTCTTTAGACGTTGAGCTATAAATGATATCTACTTCCCTACCTCATACCTCTTGTCTACATCTTCGCTCACTAAACTCCAACCCAAAGAACTCCATCCAATCCCAGACCCAACCTCTAAACGCCCAAAACCATCCACCCATACTTACCTTAAAAAATCTAAGTCCATCTTCTCCACCCAGAAACCCCATTCATACACACTTTTTCTCTCTTCTCCCACTCTCCTCCCTCCATATATCTATTTACAACTCCTTCTTCGCCCCATTTCCATTCCCATTCATCGCCTCCAATCTAGCTTTCTCCTTAGCTGCAGCTTTAGCAGCCTTCTCCCTCTTTCCAATATAAGCTTCCCCACCAATCCCACCAAAAACAAGACCTACGCCCAACCATTGCTTTCCTCCTAATTTATGTCCGAACCAGACCACCGAGAGGATCATCGTAAGCATCTTGCGGGTTACTGTTACTGTGACCAGCATGAGGCTTGAGAAGGCGTGGAGCGTGTAGACTATATTTGTTCATCAGTAAAGGGTGATATTTGGAGGGCAAAAAATAATTAGAGAAAGGGACGCACAGATAAAAACCTGTCCCACAGCACCACACGCCGCAAAACCGAGTACATCATACCAAACCCTTGGGTTTCTAGCCATAAACCCAATCGCAGCTGCAAGCTCTCCATTTCCATTTCCAGACGCAATACTCATACCAAGATACTCTCCTAACCCCGTATGTACCAAATAAGGCGAAAGAGTCAAATACGAGAATGTAAGAAGAGTGCTCATGATATTATTTGCACACATCATTTGAGGTCCGGAATATGTTCTGTCTACTGTGGTGAAAATCCAATCTTGGGTTGTATTTGTTAAGCCATCGAAGATTAAATTGACTCCTAAGAGTAGCAATCCCCATGCGGCGTTTCGGTCTGGGTTTAGGCTTGCTTTGGAGGGCTTGGAGGATTTCTTGCCAGCGTGTAAGGTGAAAATTGCTACGCCCAATGTGACCGTGAGGACAACGACGTATTTGTATAATGGGTATCTTTTTTGGAATAAAGTGACATGTAAGAACATAACTGGAAGAAGTTTGCAAGATTTCGCAAGAATGAACGTGATATAGTCGAGATGGGCGAGGGAGGCGTAGCCAAATGGTGAGGCCAGAGAGGAGGTAATCGCGACGAGGAAGAGAGGAAGGACGATCTTGCGATCTGGGAAGATGGGCGCGGCGTGGGTGCCTTCTTTGGACCAGAGGAGGTATAGGTAACCGGTACATGCTGCGAACATCGATTGTACCGTATTTAGGAAAACGGGGAATTTGAAGACTTCAGGCGCATCTGGTGGTCCATATGGCGTCGTAGTAAGTCGCTCTTGGAGCAAAGCCCAAGTAAGACTATGCGCCGTTAGAATTGTGTTGCTGCGACTTGGAATTGTCCCCTTACAAAGAGCCATAGATTCCTCCAACAGCAAATAATAATTGCCAAATAGTATGTTCTTTCTCTGCGACTGGCACAAGGGGTTTGCCGACAATTGTCTTCGCATTTCCGTTCGTATGTCCATTCGCATATCCATTTGCATATCCATTTGTCTTCTCGAGGTTCCTAGGGCTTCGACTTGGAGTCCCCGGCGCATCAGCCTTACTGAAGTACTCGCTGCTCGGATCCCTCCTTAGAGGTGTAGCCTGTTTTGTTCTCGCCATTGCGAATAGCGAATGCGCAAGTGCGGATATGCAGTAAAGGAATGTGAGTGTAGGAAAGCGGAAATATGGAAAAGCGCAAAGAGGACAGACAAGAGAGAGTGGGAAACAGGCAATGGGATGGGAAGACCTAGCTGTGATCAGAGGGCGCAATCTATCCATGGAGGTTGCAAGCTGGCTTTAAAATCCAAACCTCCGAGTCCCCGGGGCTTTGCTCCATGCGGAGACGGTGTGGAGGGGCAGATCTCGACCTTGAGACCGCTTGGCGACTTCACTCCACCGCTGTCGCATTTCTAACTTCAACGTCAAGCAAGAGTTTAGCAACAATTCCTCCACACAGTCCGCAATCCTAACTCAACGAATCCAAATTCCCCCAAACTCGAATCGTTGAGCGATTGCGGACTGTCACCCAACATCCACCCAATCATTCCTCAAAGATCCTTCCAGGGACCAACCTACCCAAAAGGCTGCCCACCATGTCTCTCGCCTCCTCTCCCGATATAACCGCTGCCTATGAGGCCGTCCGCTCCGATACCTCTCCAGAAAACTACCTCCTCCTATCCTACTCATCCCCCACCTCATCCACCCTCTCCCTGACCACCACCGGTACTGGCGGTCTAGACGAACTCTCTACTCATCTCGACGATTCCCAAGCCCAGTACGCCTACGTTCGCATAGAATACGCCAATGACACTGAAAGCAAGCGGGTGAAATTTGTTCTCATAATATGGATTGGAGAAAATACCAAAGTCATGAGGAAAGCGAGAGTTAGTATTGAGAGTGGAGAAGTCAAAAGGGTGTTAGGACATCACAGCATCCAAGTTGATGCCAGGGACCGAGGAGACTTGGATGAGGCGGAAATCGTGAAGAGGTTGAGGAAGGCAGGAGGAGCGGATTATAATGGAGGAAGAGGGTAGAATTTTGTTTATTTTAGAAGTGCATATATGGGGTGGGAGGCGATCAAGGAGGTGATTTGGATTTTTGATATTAGGTGGTTTAGTTTACAGAAGATTCCGAGAGGCGTTAGGCTAGACCTGCATGGAGAGAGCACAGTATTGAACCAGTCAGTCAGTCATATACAGCGACTTTGGGTAGAAGGGGTAACTTGTTAGCAAGAATATTCGTTTCAAAATGGCGAAGCGGGACTCCCACTTTTGTTCTTCCTTAGTGATTTTTCAAGTCAATGTCAAAGTAGGCATCAGGAGGGGAAATTGCCATCTTGCATATAAGCATTTCCTCTCATGCTCCTGCCGAGGATTAAGGCCTTTGAAAGGACTTTTCCATTCCAATTTTTTCCCCCAATTTAAAGCCTAAAGTTAGGTGATAATTGTCACTTCGCAGAATTCACGACGTACTAAGAATAAAACGGTTTGTTCTTCAAGTTGTATGGCTCATATTGCCTCGTCCATGGCTAAATCTAAGTAATATCTCTGAAGATCGACATTGGTCGATCTACCCATGCACAAGGACAGCAACGAGTCAATTGTAACTCGCTGAAAGCTATGAGGAATGTGACGCAGCGAGATCGGTGATGAGAGTCGAGAAGGTTCAGGTTGATTCTTGTGACGTGGAGAGGTGCAAGGTGTGGTGCAGTTCGTGAAGCGTAACTTGGATGATTTAAGGTCGTGGCCACATGAATGACGAGATTGGGGCGGTTCTCGTCGTTCCAGGGAGGACGTCGGTATGTCTAGTGATCGAGACAGGATGTCGGTGTCTCGAGTTATTGAATGTCAAGACTATTCGTCTGTATCGAGTATCAAGGAAGATGACAGTTGATGAAACTACCGTAGTACACCATGTTGCCGAGACCGTAAATTCGTTAAGTCCGTTGCATAAAGAAAGAAAGACAAAAAAACAGGGGCCAGAAATTACTTTTGTGGAATAGAATATTTGTTGAAGGCATTAGACTTCCAAAGATCCATCGCAGTATCAGCCTTGCGGCAAGTCAGATCTGGAAGAACCTAGAAAGACAAGTCCGCCGGGAAAGAGATTTGACGGAGACCGAAATTAAGGAATGGAGGCCTAGTCCTGGGGATTTCCCTGGGTTCGGCGAAGCTTCTCAGCCTCGAGGTTTTCATACAATAAGTACAGAGCGGTTTCGTTGGCCTTAGCGCTACCCATGATGGTGAACATACGCTCACCAGTCTCGTCATGAGGAGCCTTAGCAATGCTGATACGGGCACCTGATGTCTTTCGGATCTCACTGATCTTGCTGCCCGCCCGGCCAATGATGCATCCAACCATATCAGAGGGAATGCTGATGTTTTGGGTCTGGAGTTCCTCTCCATTTTCATCGTGGGTAGGGGGACCGCGCTGAGCAGCATCCGAATCTGAACGGCGATTGTTGTAAGAACGAGGCGCACCTTCGCTGAAGTCGGCGCCATTTCCAGTACGCATGACCCGAGCATTGTTGTACTCTCCACGGCCATTTCCTCCAGCACCTTGAGCCATGCCTGGGCCACCACCTGGTTGAGTTCGAACAACAGGGTTATAAAGAACTGTTCCAGTACCACGTTGCCAGTCATCAACTAAGCATTTGCAGATCTCCCAAACGGCTTTTTGAATGCCTTCGGGGCTACCTTGTACCTCAACAATTCGCTCGGTTGATTGCGGTAGCATTTCCTTTTGAGCCACCATTCGAACACCTGAAACATCCTGGATGTACTTGATCTTAAGACCCTGTCGGCCAATGATCGTTCCCATTTGATTGTGAGAAATCAGTAATTTAATAGCTAAACCACAGTTAGCAGATAGCCTACTTAAGCTATTGAAAAGTGATGGGATTACATACGATGTGTGCCATTGTTCGAGACTACGCCACCCATACCCATTTGTGGTGCGCCCTCAAGAAGAGCCTTTGCAACAATGGAGTAAGCTTTGGAGACGGACTCGCAGCCTCCAGCAATGGTCAATACACGGTCATGCACACCCTGGACAACCTTGCTAACTCCTGCCTTGACACCAGTCTCATCGCGAAGATCGGCCACATTCTTGCCGCCTTTGCCAATGATGACGCCTGCTTCCTTGGATGAAACAATGGCCCTCAGAGTCAATTGCGACTCGGCATACTCTTCTTCGGTCTTTGGGAGTGGCTCGCCATCAGGTCCAAGACGGTCGTCACCACCCACGTTGAGGTTATTTATGCCCTCAGCCAGCTCATCTGCGCTTGGCGCATTATCGTGCATCTCTTGGACAGCAGACATTTTTCTGGATTAAACTTCTGAGGTCGGGGAGGATGGCTATGGTAGCTTCAAAGGGAGGTTCGAGGAAGACTGCGCGACTAGGAATGGTCGCTCTGTCTGTGGGGGGAAAAGTTAGCAATTGGAAGTCAATAGATCGGAGCACCCTGGCGAAAAGATGAGAGGAAGGTGTCCGAGCTGTAGGCGGCTCTGGTAGCTTGTGACGGACATGCTTACCTCACTTCGAGGAGCGTTCTGGTTGGGGAGGAAGTTGTTTGGGTGGGCGAGGCGGGGTGGAGGGATCGGATGTCGGAGCGCTGGGATGGGTGGGGTGCAACTTGTGGGAGCTGTGCGCGCAGGAGAGGGGGGAGTTGAAGGTGAGGAGGGGGACGGGGGTCGAGGGAGAGGGAGGTTGATGTAGAAGAGGTTGCGTGAACAGGGGAGATGGAGGAGGTTCAGCGAAATAAAGGAAAGTGCCTCGTTCTTTCTTGATGCCGCTAATCCAGCGCGGGGCAAACGGTGGGAGCGGATTGGCGGGCAGTGATTGGCGCACGAGGCGATCAGCACCCCGGCCGAGTCGGGGGTCGCGTCGCAGGGCAGCAGGAGGGGCGGTGGAGAAGGCGAAAGGCCAGCCAGATTCTGGAAGGCCTTGCGCACCGCGGCCGTACTCCGTGCGGGACGGCACTGAGCCCTCCCTCTGGCCCATACCGTGCCTCTGTCCACCACGCGGAGGGCGACGCGGGCATCGCACAGCACTGCACCTCGGCGGAGGCACAGAGGCCCCTTCGCCCCGCCCAGCAACTCGTCCGCTTTGGCCCATCAAGCGCTTCGCCGTCCCGAGCGCCCCCAGTGTCCGGCCTCTCACTCACTATGGCTCCCAGGCCGTCACCTTCCTCCACGCACCGCTGGCTGTGGACGGCATCGCACGAGCATCTTGCATGGCCAACTGCGAGCACCGCATCTGCATGCCCGCCCTCAGCTATTCGTTGAATTCTCTCGTGCGTCTCACGGCCACCATTGGCTGTCTTTTCCCACGCTGTGAGCCAACCACCCAACAAATCGTTCCAGGAAGCCCCCGGATTCAGTCCACGAGAGGGGTCGCCTCTTATCTCACACGATGGACGTCCGAGCCCGCAATGGCCGTTGTGCCAAAATGCCAGAGTCGGACGGTGGGTACAGATGGCCGGGGCCAAGGCTCTGTGGCGGTGTATGGGAGGACAGCAAGTACCACGGTGCACATCGAACGCTGGGAAGCTCAAGGGGCCATTTAGGGCTTAACCTGCCTTCGAGAGGTTTCTTGCTATTACTGGCCTCGCCCGCGAATGCAGTGCAGTGTATTCGCCTATAGGATGCTGCATGCAGCCCGCTGCAGCAGCCTCGCAGCTCTTGAAGCCGAACGAGCAAAGCTCCCCCTCTAGTGACACCGTATGTGCCGAATAGCAGTCCCCAATTGCACATCGGTTATTATCGTAGACATCTGACCACGTCCGCCTCGCTCCTATTCCGTGGGGTTATCACCATCTTGGACCGACTCTTGGCTGTGGTGTAATGGGAGAGGTGGAGGCCACTCACCAATCCAAACCAGCCACTGCACCGTTGAACCCCCATCATTTACTTTCGCTGCCCTTCAGCGTCCCTAAGTCAAATGTTTCGTCCGCATCGACCAAAGCAGGCATTCTTGCAGGGCTGATGCTTGGATCGTCTGAATCCTCCCCAAAGAGAAATGCAGACTTTTCTCGATTTCTGCTCGGTGCTCCGCGCCGCCCAGACTTCTGGAATGGAGAAGATGACGTAGGCGAGGAGAGTTTTGTAGCCGAATCTGTCGAAGTATCTGGTTCCAGCATCCACGAAAAGCTAGACTGTGCAATGCTTGATCGAGTTGGTACAGGTAGCCGTGGTCTTGGAGAAAGTGTTGGTTCGTTTTCTTTTGGCGTGATAGGTGTCTCACTTAAGAGGGAATCTAAAGTCATGACCGTTCCCACTGGGCTCTCTTTGGCAATTGCTCTACTTGCTTGAGAAGCCGGATGGATGGTAGTTTCATCTAATTCGTGAACAGGGGACTGAATCGCGGACTCGGACTCAGACTCCGACCGAACGGATACTCCAGGTGTTTTAATATGCATTGTTTCCTGAGGCCGTATTGAAGGATTGGTTATAGACTTCGCGGGATTCTTGATTACAGGAATGCGGTGATCTTCATCATCTGGGAGAGGCATCGTTGTATCCTCCAGGTAAACCTTGACAAAATCGACTTTGGCGATCGCGATGTCCATTGCCTTAACGTATGACTCCTTATCCCCATCCGTCGAAGCAGCAGCCCTTAGTCCAGACATTGCTCGATCCAGCATTTGTGCAAGTTGCTTGTTTCGGGCCTTCATTGCCATTACTGAAGACCTGGTAATCGGCACTGATTTCCCTTCGTCGAGAGACCATCTTACTAAATCTGAAGTTCTCCTTTTCGTATTATTTGTACGAGATGCCTGGAGGCCCTTCTTAACCTCCCCAACAGCATCTCGGACGGCTTGGTTGATTCCCAGCCGTTCGCCCCGTTCAAAAACACCTTTGGCAGCACCTTGGAACAAACCTTCTACTCCTCCTTGTTGCTGTAAAAATCGTGCTGGTGATGGAAGAGGGGACTTAGTCACATGAAAGCTTCTCCTCGGACTTAGAGGTGCTGAAGGCCTCGAAGATGCTGTTTCGACAGTAGGAGCTTTACCGCTATACTTGTGAATGATTGTTGCACCGCCTATTGCACTGAAGTTGTCCCTCAAAAACATTGCATCAGCAACGAATGACTGTGGCCCATGTGGTGGCTCCGGAGCTGGATACTTCAAAAGCAGCATAAGAGCAATCGAGTAGTTAGCTCCAATCACTATCATAATGATTAGCACTTTTTTAAAACAAGGGTTTAATTACTCACGTTCCCAACGTATCCTTAATAGCATAGCAACACAGACCATATCCACGAGGTCGAGTCTTGGATCTTCGGCTAGAAGAATGTCCCACATCGCTAGGAGGTCATCGAATGGGAATTCTCTACCGAAAAGCAGCCTGATCCAACGTCTGGTTTAAGGTTAGCTAGCTATGTGTGATCCCGAATCGAATGTTTCTTACATCAGAAATATTTGAGGTAGTACTTCAATCTTCGTGAGATGTTCCGCAAGTTCTGGGTCTAGCCGCGCCAGGTAGACTTCGTGTATCCTCCTGCTCCTCTCTACTATAGGAGAGGGCCCAAGTGGTGGAGTGCTCGACGCAGTAGAAGTTGCACTTGAAGCTTGATCAGGCTCACCTAACTCGTAGAATGACTTCGCTGAACGCATGACCAACGATAAAAGTGTGAATGCATCGTGCTCGATGAAAGCTGGGTCCAAAGTATGCCTCATCAGAGAGTCTGCCTCCGAATCAGATGGCAGGTTACCTTCTTTCTCACGAGAGACTGCATCTTCTTCCACTATCCAGAGGATTGGGGCAAGAAGCTCATGCATGCCCTGTCGGTATCCTACATCCTGATTGATTTTGCAGAAGACGAACAGAATGTCCAGCAAAATACGCTGTGTTTCAGGGCGTCGAAAGTAAGGCTCCTCTGGCATGCAACGTTCCACATCCTGAAAAATTTCTGCCCGAATCTCTTCGTCTTGCCGTAGTGTATTCCAAGGAGACTGTACAGCTTAGTAAATGAACAATAAATCCCATTTTTCTCTCTTTATGATTTTTGTCTGGAGCATTGAGCTTCAACAGATTGCCTACATTTTGATCATCGTCCAGTGGGTCTAATGCCGAGCCTAGCTCCCCTGGGTTCTCTATATATCGCAAGAGGTGGTCTCGGAGGGATTGGTATGCACTTCGAGAATCACTGAGAGCTTCTGACCAACCCGTGACCTCTGTGCTCTGGAACAATAGGAATGTCTATTCTTCGGGTTAGGACTAGGATAGGCCCACGGAAGCGTCACAAGAACTTGCCTTCCAGCAGACAGAACGGAGGCCTGCAATACAAGGACTCTCGTTCCCGTTTGCTTTTACAGCCTTTTTGAGGTCAGCCAGACTCGTGGCGTGCCCTGTTGTAACCTGCCATCTTGCTCTAAGACACTGGTCAATGTCAATGGCCCGCTTTAGATAAGGAAAAATACCTCGAATCCTCCAGCGACCTCATCACTCTGAGACAAAGATACAAATATACGGCTTTCTTATCTGAGTTGTTGGTAGTTGAATTGCCGTGAGATTTAGAAAGGTCCCGCCGCCTTAACAAATCCGGCTGTGCTTCCAGGGGTTGCTGTGGGTGGGAACTTGGCGCAACCAATCGGGGGTGCTGTCAGCCTTGTCTTGATTCAAGAGACCTCATGCAGACCAGACTTCTCTCTGAATGCCTTCATTTGTCCAAGCAGTACGGCAAGAGAACGCTAGTTTCTGGTCGGTAGAATACCCAGAAGCATTAGTCGCCCAGGTTGTCGAGATATCACGCGTTCAGTCTAGATTGGACGCCCCTCGATCAAGTATCGTAGCCCAACCCTATGATGACCGACAAAGAGTTCCTCTGGAGATGACGTGGCCTAAAACGTACTTCTACACCTCTTGAATCCCTTTTTACATCGATTCGCCCTCGCCATGTCGTCAGATCTGCTCGCAGAGTTCGATATCTTTTACAAAGCACCCCAGAAGAAACAGTCTTCATCTACTTCCGCATCCAGCGACCTATCGATATTGGCAAACCCGAGTCAAGATGGACAGCAGAGACAATCGGGAGGCTATAGGCAATGGTCTATGCCGGTATCCAAGCCTGCGGATAACATATGGGGCAGCATGACCAACACTCAACCGAGCGATGTTACAAAGCAAGCGGCCGTTGCACAAGATGATATCTGGGGATCTTTTGAGGAGGCCACACCGCAGAGCACGCCAATTACGAGTGCGTTCCCACCAGTAAATCCAGCTCCCAGTGGAGGGGCGAGTAACTCAAGCTTCAACCAAAAGCTCAATATTATTCAGAGGCCAACCATGGACTTATTTTCTAGCACTGTGCAGGAATCTACCTATCCTACCCCAAATACAAAACCATTCCAGGCCTCTCAACCACTTCCTGCACGGCCGGCACCAGCGCGGCAAAGTTCGAGTGGCGGGGATATATTGTTTGATGCCGACTCGATATCTCCTGATGGAGACGACGACGATGAATTTGGAGACTTTGAAAGCGTTGTATCACCTGCACCACCTACACAGCCACTTCCGTCACAACCCCTAGGTTATCTTTTTAGTACTACCACCATTGAGCCAAAGTCAACCAAAAGGCCGAAAGATCTTTTATCATCGAGTTTAGCTACCGGCTCTTCCCAATATCCACAAGCTCCTAAATCTCCATCTTTTCAAGAGAGAAATCCGTTCCCAGAATTGGCATTATCTACTAAGCGAGTGGCCGCAGTCAAGAATGACACTAAGCCAAATTCGGCGTCCCCAGTGACAGCTTGGCCATCGTTCGAACCCCCGAAACCTAAGCCATACCAGGATTCTCCAGCCCCAAATCCTCAAATAGACGATGAATGGGGAGACTTCGCAGACTTGCCCCCTGAGCCTGAGACTCCCAGTGATGCACTCTCCAGTATCGAGGCACAGGCATGGGCTTGGGATAGTGCAGATGGAGTCAAGGGCATACCGGCAGCTCCGCCAACCAACAAAGCACCTCCCACCAATATTCCTCCCCCGTCTATCTTGCTTCCACTCTTTCCACCGCTATTCGACCTACCACAGTCGTCATTATTTAGCGCCGTGGCAAGTCAACCTTTCTCCCTGAAAAACCGAATTCTGTCAGATCCCTCCACTATTGAATTTCTACGAGCATATCTTCTTATTGGCGTTGTAGCCGCTCGCATCATCGCCGGTCGGAAGCTACGTTGGAAGCGTGATAATCTTCTCTCACAGGCCATGAAGATTGGACCTGCTGCAGCTGGTGGGAAAGGAGGGATGAAGTTGGCAGGGATTGATAAAGCAGAAACCTCCCGGGAAGACCGAGAGGCTGCTGAGGTTGTTCGGGTCTGGAAAGAGCAGCTTGGTCGACTGAAATCAGCGGTTGCTGTGGCAAATACGAGTCTTCGTGACACCAGGACTCACTTGGTGATACCAGACATTAGCGAGATCATGCATGTGAGAACACAGGAAGGGGCCCTGACAGCACCGAAAGCCTGCATTGTCTGTGGCCTGAAGAGGGAAGAGCGAATTACTAAAGTCGATCTGCAGGTTGAGGATAGTTTTGAAGAGTGGTGGATCGAGCATTGGGGGCACCGAGCTTGTAAGAACTTGTGGCTCGAACATGAGTCAAAATTGAAGCATCACTGAATTCGAGTATATGGAGGAAGAGATAAACCAGTCGCACCCTCAATACCTCTCTAAGCGAGAAAATCAAGGGGTCATGTGAGTCTTTCCAAATTCTCACTTCACGTCAGATCATCCGAATCGAAGTGATATAGGAAGATACTTAAATATCCATGAAGATCATAAAGAAGCGAAAATTCCGAGGTCCCTCATTGTGCTTCTATTCCCAAAGGTAAAATATTTCTTCGCACCTTCACCTTACAAATCGGTAACAGCTGAAAACCCACCTAAAAAGCCTCTTCCAAACATCTCACATCTTACCCGACCCTAGATGAAGCGTATCTCTACAATGTGTCTTCCGCAGCCGAGACTGCAAAAGGGTTGGTGTTTACTTTGCCATATGTTCCTAGAAGCACTAGAAATAGAAATATATAATCCACCATTTTCCACGTAAAGGGTAGAATTCAAGCTACATAGTCATATACTTCGCTACACACGCCGAGATAAGCAATGTAGACAAACTCACATTTGGGGCACAGACTGAGGATTAAGTGATCCGGCAATTTTAATCATGTAAACGGGGTTTCAATACACGCCCATCCAAATTCTCCTCAATTCCCCACAGGCGAGTCATCCCCCAAAAGGAAAAACATCAACAAAAACCTCCCTAACAAAAGGGTTCAATTTGGCTCCTCCCTTCCCCATCGCAAATGGGACAACAAAGAACCAATTCACTAGAAAACCACTCAGAGCGTCCATTTCTTGACTTCTCGGCCACCAGTCTTTTTCTAGCCAACCAACGATACGCCATACTTCAACCACGAGCTAAGCTACATATCACAATGTGTCATACCACATACTATTTTTGGGACTGTTCCCATAACTCTCATTCAGAAGTACTTTCAAATCTACGATGTTCGGAGAAGAAACGTGGTGGGAAATGTGTGGGTGAGTGGGTTCATAGTATTAATTTACGGTTTGTTTGTCCGGGGTGTAAGGAAAAGGAAGAGAAGGAGAAAAAGAGGAAAGAGGAAGTGGAAAGCAAGGAGCGGTGGATGGGAAAGATTAGAGTGATTGAGGGGTGGATTGATGGTGTGGAACCCGAAGAGGATCTATTGGTGGGGAAGAAGTCACTTTCGAGTAATTATGGGGTTGTTGATGAGAAACCTGATTTGGAGGGTGGTTCGGAAGCAGCCATGGAACAGGCAGAGCTTGGAATGTCTTGGAATCGGGTTATGTGGGAATGCTCTGGTTTGCAGAGTTTGGCTAGGACAAGGAAGGGTACATGTCTTGCAAGGGAACGAAGTCAGACACTGGCGAGAGTGGCTGACGAGCCTGTGCCAATGAAGGCTTCTCCCAAAAGTCACAATCGATCACGCTCAACTTCTCAGGGAATAGAAGTGCGGGGGAAGGATGTGCCTGCAAGCACCTCGCCTACAGTAGAAGAGCAAATGTCTGTTCGGTCACCACCACAGGCTACGAAAACAGCCAAGAGGGAAGGTTGGTTCCTTGACACCCATGATATTAACTCAACCCCACTACCTCCCCAGAAACCCCCAGCAGTAATATCCTCCCTTAGAGGAAAGCTTAGCAATGCTCATAAAAAACCTACCAAGACGCCAACCTCATCAAAAGCCGCTCAGTTCGGAAGCGAGAGGATTTCGACCAATTCATTTAACACAACCCCAGAAACAAAACTCAAAGAGATATCAACAGCTATACCGTCAAAGAAAAACAAAAAGCCGAGTAAATTATCACATTTCTTGAGTTTATTTACTTGGTTGGGTTCATTCCCTATTCCAATGGATAAACCTGTCCAAGAAAAGCCGAAACTAGAGAGACCAGCTGCGGGTAATTCTGGAGTTTCTTCTACCATCACTGTTTTACCAACGAACAGAGCTCCTCCAAAAGCAACATCAATGCCTGAGAAATTAGCCCAGGGTAGACCTCTCGCTTCTCTTCCTCCTATTATTACCCCTACACAGAAGTTGCCAACAAACAGGTCTCCGCCAAATCAAACGCTAGGTGAGCCTTTCATCCCACCTCCATCTAGCAAACATATCAAAACAAACCATCGTCACCACAAAGTAGAGCTTGGAGGTAAAACAAATCCACTCAATCTGCCAACAAATAGAGCTCCACCAACGAAATTAGTTAGATCTGTTGCTTATAACAACATTTCCGTTACGGGGCAAGCGCCGAAAATGGTGAATCATTTGCCAGAGAGGGATAAGATGTCTGGGGGATTAGTTAGAAGTCCTTCTTTTGAGAAGATTTAGAGGAGGGCATATGAAAGGGATTATAATAAGTTGAAGTAAACGTGTGTAATTACTTGTTTTGCGGTTTGTTCTGCAGTTGCTTAAAAACTTCTAAAGTTTCCAGTAGAGTATTCTCATGTGCGAAGTGATGTTACACGTTGTTAAATTAATTAGCCAATGTCTTTGAGCCGGGTATTATCTTAAAAGTAGACATCTAGCGGTACAGTGCATTAATATTCTAGATCTGGAGCTTATTAGCTATGGCAGCGGTCTTGCTCTTGCGGTACACTACCGTGAGGGACGGTGACAATCCAGAAATTTGTTGGCTTCGGTCGTCAAGGTGGACATTATCTTTGAACAATATTATACGCTAGGTCTTTTCTTTTTTTTATTTTCTTGTCTATTTTTTGCGTGGAGACCGCTTAACCTTCTCACTGTCCCCGGGGATGGCGGGCTACCCTTGAGTACGAGTAGACATGTGCTCCATCGCGTTGGATTAATCAATAAGATGGCCTGAATAGTGAGTAATTCGGAGCAGATCTCTAACTACAAAGCAACACAATATCTTTTATGAGAAGGACTCCACTATGGCTTTGTATTAATTGCACTAGAGTGCCTAAAATACACATTTCACAGTTGAAAGGAAAACCGCCATAAAAGCAGGTAGTAGCACGCTCCAACCCGACGACTCCATGACACAAACTGCAGATGATTTTGAAGTGGCTGCTGCTTCGGAGGAGGTGGTGGAAGAGGTCTTTGTTGGACTTGTGGAGAGAGTGTAACCAGGAGATGCGTGCGATGTAGTGGAGGCGGCAGTTGGGATCGAGACTGTTACTACACCCACGGAGGACTTATCAAATTTATTAGCAAGCATATTAAAATACGTGCAAATTCGAAGCTTACTATACCACTGGCCATGACTTCTGCGAAGTTTTCACACAAAGAATATGCTGGGAGGTCCGAGAGCGCCGCCGTCGTAGCGTAACAACTAATATTTCCCAAGAAAGAGCATGTGTAATCCAGACTCATAATGTTTGGCTTACAGACACAAGAGCTCACTGAAGTAAAGTCTGGTTGTAGACTTGAGCAGTCGTTTATAGACATCAGTGCTGAGCCACATGCTGCAACCATTTCCTGACAAGTACCTGCCGACCAAGTAGTTGTAAGGGTGCTTTGTGGGATGGTTGTTGGACTAAAGGTGATATAGCTATCGCATAGAAGATGCCAGGAGAACAGGAAATCTTCCCATCTATTGTGTAAGTCATTGTTCATGAAACATAAACGTTCCTCGTTCTCACAACTGGGCATTTTATATTAGAACTTTCGAGTTCTCAATATTCAACTCTAATGTACTCACCCGCTGATTGAGTCGAGGAATTTCTGGTTGCAAATACAGCTTTGCTGATTTTCTTGGTCCAAGCTTGCACATGCGTTGGTTGAGTTGAAGAAATTATCGCAGTATGGAAAGGCTGTCATGGGACTGTTGGGCAAACAGCTGCCGAGAAAGGTATCACTGACGCCAGCCACAGTCCGCGAAAGTTCAGCTAAAACGATTACCGCATAAGCAGGAGTCTTCATCGTGACCTTTTCTCGGATTTGAGGAGTATTCAAGCAAACCCAAATTGAGGTCAGCAATAATCTTTTGTATTGATGAGCGCAAGGCTGGAATTATACTCCTGGTTTTATCGTGTCACTTCCGTAGTGGAGCGGTCATTTTTCCTCTTTGACATACCATTATGGTGCTCTTTATCATGAGTTTGGCTTGCGCCTGCTAATATTGAGTTTTACAGGGCTATGAATTATAGGCTAGCCTTTCGCTCCTCTGTCTTGGCTTTTAAGCATAGGACAGCCCGTTGTCAGTCATGAGAATAGCCCTCGAAGAGTTTTAGAGCACTGGCATTTCATGGGTAAGTGATTGGAATTGCGATGGCGATGTGATGTCGCACCAAATATTGCTGTCCTATTTCAATCGAATGATGGGGTGATATACTGAATCACATCCCGACGATTTGGTTGGGACTTTTCAGCCTCACAACACCACTTCAGATGCCAAGAAGCTTTTCTGAAGCCACCTCCAGAAAGAGGTACACCCTCTCTTATCATTTGTTCTGCTCTTCATGTGGAAGTATTCAAACAGACCATAGTCAGATCATCTATCAAGGATGTCTCAATATTTTCTATAGAGAATGCTAAAACTAGATCAATACATAACACACACATCCCAGGTTCCAAAACTAGAGATGCTAGATAAAATGTACTGGACTTTGGGTCTTGTAAGGCTGCAGTATATTGCACAAATTAGGAGGCTCTACAAAGAAGATTTGAGCTTGGTTTACAAGGTTAATTTGGTATGTTGTTTGTCCGATAAACTGAGAAATTCCTGACAAGTATATAGCACCAACAATTTTCGATTCGAAGAAATCAAAAACTGAAAATATCGACAAAGAATATAGCCTCTGAAAGTTGTCCGTTTACCTGCGGATTTCCCGCTCAAGCCTAAGAGACGTATCTATAGCCAGACCACCGCAACAGAGCCAGACTTCAGAAAATAGAAAATGGCGAACAATAATCAAAACACGAAAGCTCGTCCTAATCCGATAACTAGTCGTCAAACATGGCAAGGTTACCTTCGACGATTGAAATTCTGGGGTAAACCCCCAAAAATAGAAAGGAGAACACTTCAATTCTTTCTCAGGTGGATTGGACTAGCCTTGCAGTTCTTATGCCAGATTGCAATTTTAGCAGCCATCACTACTCTTTGGGTCTTATCAACCACACGGAATGGCTTCATCGCAGTTTCTGAACCGGAAGCGCCAGTTTTTGGCGACAAAGGCGCTAAAGCAACCATGCTATTTACCTACTCTATTCTTTGGACCACTGTCCCCGCTTGGATCATGGGAGCTTATACGGCATTCTACGGTGCTATGCTCACAAGTTTGACGACCTACCAGCCTATAATGGAACTCACGAAGCCAACTCTACCGCCTGAACCAACTAAGACAGCTAAACCCCGAAGCGCAAAATGTAACAAGTCGTGCACAGACATTATCCTACCCTACTTCTCGAACAAAAGCAGGGTCAACAACCCACCTAAAGCAGAGAGGTCGACAGCAAAACGGACTCTTCTGCTAGACTATAACGAATACTTCTCCCACTTGGTGAACGCTGGTCATGCGTTTTTACACCACCACTATCTGGTCGGTGTATGTATGCTAGTCTTGAGTGTATTGACAGTAATGAGTGGTCTTGCAGCGTCACTTATTTCAGTTGCTTCAGTCCCGTCAAATTCCACCGTCGCTCTCTCATTCAATAAATATCTCGAACAACAGCCTATGTACGCCGCATCGATGCGTCCGGCTCTAGACATTGTGTCCGCGAACCTACTCAATGGAGGACAACCTTTCCCATGGACCACAAGAAATTCTTCATTCCTACCCTTCGAACCAGCAACCAACACATCACTTGGAAACATATCTGGAACAACTCAATCGTATTCGGCAGCCCTAGATTGCGTTTTAATTTCACCCGAAGAAGTAGCCGCAAATGGTGGAATTACCCTTCAATCCGGATCCCCCAACGAAGAGTACAGATATGTCGACTTCAACTTCACCGATCGAGGATGTCCAATTACCCAATCAATCTCCGTAAAAGCCACCCAAAACACCTATGGAAAATCCTGGGGAACAACCGGATGTACGAGCGACGCCTTCCGCGCACGTTATGGTCTCTTCACCGGAGAATTCGACATCAACTCCCCATTCTACCTGGCCAACTTCACCCTCCTATCTTGCATCCCTATATTCTACAACTCCACCACCCAAATAACAATTTCCTCCCTCTCAACAACCAATACCAACATCCAAATCCTCAATTCCACAATCGCGAACACTGAACAATGGTTGCCATCTTTCCTACCATCATGGATGACCAACCTCCCCGATTATCAAATTTTCGATCCGGCACAATCATGGCAAATGGATACTCTTTCCAACATAGCCGCGAAATACGCAACAATGAAAGACCCTCTAAACCCGTTTGATTCAAAATTAATATCAGCAAGTTTCCAAACAGTCTATACCGCAGTCTTCGCAGCATTCATGACAACTTCCGGCTACGCTACATCTCCATCCCCATTCGATTCACCAGGCCTATTAATACAGCCTCAAAACCGTCTATTCATCTCCAAGGCACCAGCAATAGCCATTCTCGCCATTCTAGGTGCAGCCTTTTTAACAACAATTTGGATAACAAGATACGTATATATAAATAAGCAGAGATTATTAAAGAATTTGGATTTCATTTTGGGACATGCGATGTTGGTGGATGGGAGTGACGATGTTAGTGATTATATTAAGGAACTCAAGGGCAAGACGTCAGGCGAAATGGATCCACAGGAGAGTGATCTTGTGAAATTCGCTGGAGATTCGGACTTTGCGAAATGGGAGTGTTGGTTGGATGGGGAGGAAGTGAGGATGAGGAAGCCGGCTCTGGTTCTTCCGTGAAGGATTTTGTTTAAGAGTGGCTACTTTGTTCTATGTGATTGATGTATTAAGTTTCAAGCTATAAAATCCTTATCTTTGACACTAATATCGTCCTTAAATGCTTGCTCTGATTGAAGTGCTAAGTGGTGATCTCACTCGATCAAATGCATCTCGAGTCGGCTATGCTTTCCATCCAAGACTACCGGATATACATTAAATCATCATTACTCTTTTCTTCAAGCTTCTACCGTCCCTCCAACATCATCGATTCTCCTGACTAACTCGTCGGAAACTTTTAAGTTCTCTGCACCACTCAAAGCTTTTGCTACCATCGTCTCACTCCTCTCCCTCACGATCCTCCTTAAAGCACTTACCAGAAACCCACTGACAAGTTCTACAGACCACGTATCAGGAATCAAGTTCAACACATACCCAATATCAAACCAGCCCCCAAATCTTTCCAATAGACTACTAGTTTGTTCGACTCGGTTGGAAATATCTTCGATGAGAAGGAATTCGGACAAGAGATGATTGAAAAGTTGAGCTTGTTCGGTACGTGTTGGGAGGCTTTCCCGCGATATGGTGCCGGAGATAGGATTATAAATACTGGAGCCACCAAGAAGACAATAATTTATGGCAGTGTCATAGTCCCCAAGGCCATGTGTCAATAGTCGCAGTGCTTCTTCGTGATGAGATTGTCTGCCGTCGAGAATGATGACTTCAGGGACAAGCTCCTGGGTGTATGGCGCAATTCGTGCTAAAATAGCTCCAATATCATATTCGACAGCAAAGCCTTGACTTCCTCCAAGTAGTTGGAGGAGACGGAGCCGACTATGCCACCACTCTTCATCGATTGAGTTATCGGTGATGAACTGGCGGTACGTTGGTTTAGGCGGGCGTAAAGCTCTGTACGACTCATAAGATTGTGCCAACGTAGCTCGCGCCTCTTCTGATTCTTCTAGCTTGCTGGTCACAATATCGAGGTAGTATGCGATGAGCTCATTGATGTATTCCGCGCTGTTCTTGTTGAAGACGAGGTACTCGAGATAGTCTTTGACTGCACCAGGAGCTCCTATTCGTAGGATATCGACGACTTGTGTGGGCTCGAATCTCACTTGGCTTTTATCCTCTGCAAAGACTTGGACACCAAGCTTTGGGTTTCGGCCAGCCAGCCATACACCATATTCTTGAACGAGAGCGGGATTACGGATCTTGGTGAGGTATTCTCGAACCTTTTGTTCGCCGTCACGAAACTCTCTGCCTTCGTCGACTTCACCCTCAACAATACGACGCCATGTTGCCAGAACTTCTCCAGCCATTTTCCGGCTCTGATAAAGGCGACTCAAAACATAAAGGCGATGATGAGATTCGAGAAGGGAGATAGCTCTTTCGAAGCAGTCAACACCACGATCTACCAGCTCGTAAAGTTCAACTCTAACAGACTTTGCTTTTGGCGGTCCAGAAGGAGTAGACTTGTCCAGTTGGAGAAGAACAATAAGAAGGGCAGCATCAACGCTTTTGAAAACTTCGCTCTCATTCGCAATACTACCGAATCCCTTTTTCTTACGCCAAGCAGATAAGAACCTGCGTAGAAAATGTAGAATGCGTTCAGATGTCACGCTATCGCGCATCAGTTCGATCTCGGGCGTTTCGTGAGCACCATTTGTGATGAACATATCCGCGACATCTTTGACACCGCCGTGAATCCAGATTCCACTTCTTCCTTCTATAATCTCGTTGCGCAGATATGGCATTATTGCAAGTATGACGCGCGGATCAAGTCCTCCTTCGAGGAGAGCGTCCTCGGCGATTATATTTTCGGGCTCAGCTAATGGCTCTGCCAAAGTATCCAAGTTGCTGAGGAAAAGAAGCAACCCAGCACGCTGCCTGATGTATCCGAGACTCAAAAACTCAATTTCAGTCCGTGCCTCACGCCCTCGAAGAGAATTAATCACCTCAATAAGCCTTTTTCTATCCAGAGAAGGATACGTCTGATCAGATCGAAGTTCAGCTGCTGCCCCTGTGTCGAGACATGAATCCAACTGCAGGGCTAGAGGATTTCGCACAATCCACCATATATTTTTTCGAGACCATGCCACTAAATGACTGCGAGCCTGACCAAGTCTCTTGGCGAATTGGAGTTCTTCGTCGTCTCTATGGTTTTCCCAGCCTTTGGGAAGCGTCTCACTAGGTTCAAATAGTTCCCTTTCTCCAGACACCCGTTCAATAGACATTGCAGTCCTGGAGTCAACACTATGTAGTGAAAGTATGGAGGCATCCATAGACCTAGTAACAAATGGATGGAAGCGTTTCAAGCGCAACCTATCAACAACCTCCTCGAAATAGATCTCCCCCACATCAACTATCGAACGAAGGCCAATTTTGGATGTCTCGCTTAACTGTTCTGTCTCCGTCGGGGGGATTTCTAGCCAGAACTTTTCTGGGTCATTTTCTGAGGGATCTAAATCCCAGCGTTGTATTTCGATACCGTGTTGTTGACTTTCACCAAAATCACGAACCATAGAAGCAAGCACATAGCCTTCTTCCTCATCGTCAACCGTCATGGGAGTTGGGTCTACTCCGACTCCCCGACCATCTACCACTAATTGCTCTGGATATTTTTCAAACTCTAGCGTTGATCTTGTAACATCTCCCTCAAGATTTACAAACATGCCGACTCCGGGATCACGGGGACCGGTGCCAGTAACGAGAAGAAATTCTTGAGGCGATGGAGACACTATGTGAGGCTTTAAAAGCACGGGGGCAGGAGGTGGATGTGCTGATGCAAGAGCGGGGGGTGGAGATGTTGTCTCTGTCCCGCGGGCTTCGGTGGGAGGCGAAGGAAGAGGCTTATTTGGGCCGGGACTTGATTCACGAAGTGGAGCCCGCAACGCGCTCGCAGCTGGAGCTGGGACTGGTGAGGACTCACGAAATATACCCTCAGGAGTCTGTCTGCCAGAGATATCTCCACTTATTGCTGGAGGGGGTTGGCCATGTCGCCGGGACCCACCAGCCATGAACGCTCCTAGACTGGTGCTGCGTTGATGTGGCTTGTCATCGGCACTCCCCGAATGTGACTGAGCCAAAGATGTACTTCTTGAAATTCCTCCGCTGGTGTCACCAGAGATATCTTCAACATGGCCTCCGATGCTGCTCGACTGAGAATCATCAAGAGACGATATCGGAAATAAGGGTATCTTTAAAAGTCGGTCGACGTCGAGGAGAGCATATGAACGTGAATCTGCCACGCATGCAAAGGCATCTCGTCGAATTGAGACTGTGCTTCCTGCAAAGTCGATGGTCTGGCAATAAAAATTAGGATTTTGTTTTTGTAGGATTAAGACTTCTTACTCGTAGTCCACGAGGATCTTCACTTATTTTGATGACTCTGATCTTCTTATTTAACGAAGCCAGTACTGTCACCGCAGGGCTTCTGCCATCCTGCCCATTTCCCTTTGGATCAGCGTTCAGATCCACTCCTCCGATCCAATTGCAAGGCCGAATCTGAGTTGTCCCAAAGACTGGGCTCAACTCCGGAAGGGAGTAAAACGTTACAGTCCAATTGCACAGTATACAGGCTTTGTTGACCCGAGGCAAGAGTAAGATCTGCTGAACGCCAGGTCTTGCTGGGTTCGAAGGCTCGTGGTAGGCAGGAGGGAGCCTCGAGGCTAGAATATAAATCGGTTTCCCTGCTGCATCATCAGGGTCGGGGGGTATTTGCACAAAGTGGAGGATCTCAGAAGCAGACGTTCCAACATATAAATTCTGGTCTATATCATGGTATTAGCTCCTGTTCAAGGCAGACGGCAAAACAATGCTTCGTCAAGGGTACAATGGTAACTGCTCTCCCCATACCTAAGAACTCTACACAATTGATCTCAATATCATCTCTGTTCTCATCTGCTGAAAGTGGCAGATCCTCGATCAGGCTTCGCAAGACAAAGGGACCAGTTTCGGGGTTGCGCTTCCTCTTCCTAGAGCTCGTCTCTTGCTGGCCTGGCGCTTCCATTTCCCGTAGAGCTCGCGCCCAGTCTCATTTCATCGCATGGTGAGTTTTCTGGAGCTATATATAACTACGATGAGTTCAGAGCATTAATTAGAGCTGTTGTTGATAGGGTTAGCCATACTAGAGTGAGGCTTGGGGCTTGATGTTGACTGCCGTTGCAGGGATCAAGTTGCCATCCGGCCTGTGAGATGTTCCGGCCGAAGGTCTTGGCAAACCTGGAAGCTGGTAGTTCGCTCTCACTCTCGCCTCCTCTCAGTCTAAACCTACTTGAAATTTCTGGCCTCATGGTCCTCATTAACAATTAGGTAATATTCCAAATAGCATAAATATTTATGCACGACTGCCCGGTTGTTAGGATTACTATTTTGTCAAAAGTCGCTAAGTTTCTTGAATCATTTTCCAACCTTAGAGACTCAAACACGATATGATCCACGAAATCCTTGAGGGCCATGATGATCTTATAGCCATCTTGTCAGATCAGATCTAGCCCTTGCATAGTGTTTGCTCACAGTTAGCCGTATTACTAAGGGTAGCAACCTTTGAAACCTCAAGCTCTCCTATCAGCAACGTGATACACTGTTGGAAGAGTTCAAACCATTGCTTGCCATACATACGTAGGAGTGAGATATCAGTGACTCTGCTTGCTCCTTATAATGTATAATGTAGAGTGTCCTATCCGTACAAAATTCAGAGGACCTACCCAAAATCCCGATTTGTTAACACTAAATAGTGAACTTAAAGAAAAGATCCCTTGCTAGCCTAGATAAGTGACTTCAGATAAACGCGAAACAGCAACTCAGGTTTCACGATAGCCATACGTGAGTCTGATAAACCGAGCGGAAAGCTCTTATTACTTTCTCATTGCCATAATTCATATAGAGACTTATGGGACATTCCACCTTCTTCTCTTCTTTTCGTACAACATTCTGCGATAAAGATCAGAGGAAGTATTGCTTCCTCGATTGAAACCTAATCTTTAAAACCAATTTAAAATAATGTTACGTCCTAAGATTTGGTTAAACTTGATCTCTTTTTCTCAGGTAGGCAGGGGTATAGAATCAGGTATTTACCGAAGGCTCTTTATCTTGTTAACAGAGGCGAAATGACAGACTATTAACGCGACAGAATAAAAATTTAGAAAGCTTCATTTTTCAAAAACGAGACTTTCGTCGAGTCAAGAGGCTACTTAGAAGTCCTAACTAAACACTAACCAAACCTCCTTAGAAGCATCAGGGATCTAGTGGCGACCCAATACATCAAAAATCCAGACTTAGGACTCTAAGCAACGACTTCACCCACTTCACCCACTTCACGAAAATCTATCGTACCCCAGCACCACCAACTCCTCCCCTCATCTGAACTCACAGACCCAACGTTCATTCAAACCCCTGCATCATTGATCACCCCAAGTTTGATCACCAAACCCCCTCCAACATACCGTGCACGTTTCACCTCGTGCACACCACCCTGCAACACCCTGCATCACTCCCGCAACAACCTTCTCCTCCCACAATCCCTCCTACTACTGAGAAGATAAGATATTTTCTGAAAGGAAAGAGGTACGAACTATTAAACCCAATATCCACAGACCCCGATAATAATGGGTATCAGTGCCAGGAACTTTTGGTGATTGCATTTGCAAGAGTTTATTCTAAATCCAGCTACCACCATATGAGACTCAGTACAAAATGTCATGAATCAGGATTTGCATACCAATCAAATACCAAAACCCCAATGCGATGTGATGCTATGTTTTGAGATAGTAAGCACAAAGATGATCAGACAAGACAAGATACCATAACCTCAAATCTTCAGGCTTGAAGAATATCACTTCCAGAAAATCAGATAACCAACACTCCCCAAATCCAACACTTTTCCAACTATCTCAAAAGATGCCACTCCCACCATTCTAGTCTACCGAACTCACAACATCAGACCTCAACACACACAACCAGTACGTGCACCAATCACAAGAAAACTTCATAATCGTAAAAACCCGGAAACGATGCGAAAAGAAGCTTATGCATTATATGCTATCAGTATAGGTATCCCTGCCTTGCATTCCCACCCAAAAAAGTTTTCGTCTCTCCAAAAATAAAAGAATCGTAAAAATGACATCTAGCCTTATAAACACTGCCTGCCTGTCCTGCCTATCCAATAAACGCCCTGAGTGTTCTGTTCTCCGGATTTCCCTTCATCTTCCCAACCCAACTAACTATTCACTTTATTTGACATATCGCTTCGTGAAGGCTGTCAGAGGTGCTTATGCGGATTCGAAGAACCAATATCTATAGACTTATTAGTTTCTCGAATGATAGATGGGGTAAGGAGAGAGGAAGGACATACTCAGCAGAATACTGCACTTCAAACGTGGCCGCCATTCCCGCACAGGTAGCAGGAGGATTTCCCCCCGCAGTGTTAACTCTATAAACTTCCTCCAAATTCCCCGTAGCCCCTGGTCTAGTGTTCAACTTCAACCAAGGAACGGCACCATTCCCAACTCCTCCTTGTCCAACAATCGCCCCAGTAGGCGCTGCCGTACTCGCATTCTTAGCACAAGGAGCGAAACCTAGGTTTTGAGATGCGGTGTTGAGGTCGAAAGCTGGGGTTGTGGTATTGGTGAAGTAGTGGTGGCCGGAGATTGCGAGGGAAGTTGCTGGATCGCTGGTGGAGGTGGTGTTGAAGGTTAGGGAGACGCCGGGGAGCAGGGTTAGGAGATCGGGATAGGTGGATGCTATACAGGAAGCGTTGAAGAGGGTTGCTACTGCGCCGACAGCGACGGGAGCTGCGGTGGTGTTGGTTGTTGAGCAGGAGTAGTTCTGGGTTCCTCTTCCGATGGCAACGTGCTTGAGTATCAGTCCGGCGGAGACACCCGGTAGAGGGGATGGTGCTAAAGAGGAAGTTAGTCAATGCAGCTGTATATGGCTTGGAGGCCGAAGAGATATGGTTTATGCTATTGAAAGGGAGTTAAACTTACAAGCAACTGGTAGAACCGCTTTTGACAAATCACACACGGGAGCTTGCGCCATATTCTTTCCCTCTTGAACCTTCGATCCTAGCAAGTGGAAATAGTCGGAAAGTATCTTCATATCGACCGGCTTTTGGGCGGCGCTGGGGGAAAATGGTATCGTAGGTGCAGGAGCAGCAATGGCAACGGCGCACAGCGCGGACAGAACCAATGTTTTGCAAAACATATTGAGAGTCGTTATATGTATTATAGGATGAGGAGGGAATATTAGGAGACTTTGTGAAAACCAAGCACCCAAATGGAAAAAGGCTCGAAAGATATGAAAAAGAAAACAGAAGCCCAAGGAAAACCGTTAGAAAGATCTGAGCATATAAGGAAATGCAGACGAGGTCGAGAGAGGAGAGATGAGACGACGGGATAATGAACAAGGCGCACAGATGATCAGAGAGTAAGTAGGCTTACCACTTGGGTTTGAGAACAGTCTTATAAAATGCACACTTGTCTGCTAATTTCGATGTCAGTTCCAGGATTAGATACTTTCCCAGCGGTCGCGATGCAGGCTGCGCTGGAAATATCCATGGCGGCAACGATCCCCATTCTAAAACGGGGTGGTCGGGTCAGGGGCACTGATTGGCAGCGTATGAGGGGGAGGCGCATAATCTCAACCCTATCAGCATCCCACATCAGCGATGAGAGGATGACAGGCGTCCTCGAGGCGGGCCTGTGCCTAAGCGATGTAAATAAACGCTGCTTGACTGGGGCACAAGATCCGCTTAAAACGCAAATCATGGAGGGAGAGGGCGAACAGGCGGATAGCACCCTGGCTAGAGAAACATCTCGCGTCTCGAGGTCTTGGAAAAGTCGAGAGCATCAAACCGGTAATCCGCCATCGCACGGGGATCGACTGAGTAAAGATACGAGAGATCAAAGCTTCTTTGGAGTTGTCGTAGATCATATAGCCTGACCTCCTTATGTTTCGTCCATCAAAAGCCCAGTAGGAAGGTAGTAACTCGTGAAGCTCGGGCGTAAACGAAGTGGTTTGTCCGAATCAGAGCGTAAGACAGAACCATGAAAAAACCTGTACGCCTTGAACCTGCATGCGTTCACAACACGGAGGCTTCCTAACAGACTCGATCAAGCATTTCTAACTGCATGTGCTTTACCATTCCACAGAAAAACTCCTCCAGCAACACCACTGGACCATGATTCAATCTCCATGAATCCTCTTCTCAAAGCCCTTTCCGCAGATCATTCAATAACATAGACGCTTCCACAAGCAGATAGCCGCGCCCGGTATCGTATTCGCTGCGTCTGCGTTTACAGATTGGCTTCCGACTGGCATCCAAATAGCCACCCAAGATCGCCAAGGGCCTCCATCCGGGCGCGTAAGCTGGGGTAAAAATAGCTTGGTTGTTGCGCAATTTGAACCATGCCGGGATGCGGCTTGAATTAAGCGTGTAGCCAATGAAGGGAGACACAAAGTACATGGGATTTGGTTTGTCGCCAGGAGATTAGATCCGATGAGCTGATCTGAGGTCATTGGAAGTGGGTGTGGAGAAGACAGGCCTAGATATCGAAGGCATAAGCATGTGCTTGGTCTCCCAAAGGCGACCCAAAGTGACTTTGACCTTAAGACTTCCGAAATCGTTCCACCAGACCTGCTTCCGAAGGCGGGGAGAGGATTCATTGGGATGCGAAACTTAAGACACTTCTCGACCAGCGCCAGTGAACAAGCCGAGTTCAATTAAGTCCATGCTGGTGAAGTATTGGCATAGTTCATACATCCAAGTTGCCTTCTCTTTTCCCGAAATAACCTACCACACACAAGAACTCCGAAGAGGGGCGGGGAAGAAAAATGGAAGGATTGAATCCTGGCTGCAACTCAACGTCTCTCATAGGCGTCAATAAATGCATGACATAACTTGATAAACTCATCAAATGATTCCCTCCTATGATAGCCACTTTGAAATCCCGTAGTAATCAATCTCACATCTTGAATTAGGAACGCACTAAGATCTTGCGGCAGAACACCCTCTAATATAGTACAAGTACAATATCTCACACCTCTCACGAGTCCTTCCCATTAAACCCGTCCTGTTGCCAGTCGCCATGCGTCGAATCTGCGCCGGCTTTGGCAAGAGGTCCAGCAGCAGCGGCAGCCACTGCTTGTCCAAGATTACTTGCGGCCTTGTCCGCATCGACTGTCCCTAACCAATACAGAGAAAAGAAAACTATGAGGTGTAATGCTACACAATAAGCCGCAAATAGATTACGACTCGTTCGAGTAGCCAAAACCATCCTCGTTATGGAAAATACAACCCTTTCAGGGAGACTCATGCGTTTGTATGCTCGAGCTGATTCCCGCCCGCGGAACGCGGCGAAAGGGGATATATTGGATTCATATGCTGACCTATAGCGGTCCAATGCAAGACCAGATGATGTCGAGTTCGACATTTGGACTGTGGAATGGTTCGGACTGGTGGAATATGCTGATGCAGACGACGTAGGTCCTCTGTTATATGTTGAAACATACCTCGTCTTTTCATAGAGGTTGAGATTATCCTTCTGCAGTGATGCAATCTCTTGACGCAATGAGGATACTGTTCGGTGACTCTCAGAAAGCTCATTTTCCAGCTGGGTATTCCGCTTCTTGAATCGATCACGTTGTGCCGTAATCATTGGCAATATGCCCGAGCCGCCGCCGACAGGCTCACCCGCCCTCAATGCCTCAAGTGAAGTATTGCCTATGGATGCGGACCTGGGATCAAAACCAGATATGATTGAAGAGGTTGGCGAGAATCGAGGTTTACGGCTCGCATTGAGCGATGACTGAGGATATCGACTAACATGTGTCCCAGCAACTGATGCACCAGAGGGGTATGCATTCGCAGTCTCATGCACATTTGCTAGATCATTCTCTAGAGTTGCATTCAGATGCTGAGACCTCTCGAGATCTGCATTCGTTCTGGAGAGATCATCCTGCATCGTTTGAAGACGATTCTGGAGGTCCTGGTGAGACATTCTCAGTATGGTCAGCTCATCGCTCAATTTCTTGTTTCGAGCAAGTAAAAGCTGCTCTAGACTATCACCCTTTGACTTTGCTGAAGAGCCACCTTCTCCAGTGTCTTGCGATGCGTCAGCTGTAGAGTCACCAAGTTCGGGCTCGTCATCATCACCAGTAGAGAACTCGATACTCTTCAAGACCTCAAGTTCTTGCTTAACATCCTCGTAATCGTTCCACTTTTGGACTTTGGTTTTGAGAGCATCCCGCTCTTCCTTGAGTAGAGCAATTTCTCTTTCAAGAGATCTTAGCTTGCCATCAAGTTCTCGCTTCCTGGAATCTCTCTCAACCCGAGCAGCATCTACTTTGCGCAACAGGGAGGAATTCTCAGATCGCAACCGCATAAAAGCAGGATCATCTTCTGAGTTTGATGCGGGTTGTGTTGGTACTTGCGACGCTGCTTGCGCTAATTCTATTCGAAGTTGCTCGTTGCGCGCCTCAACTTCTGCCAAGCGTACACTCGTCCTCTCGAGATCTGAATTGACCATTTCCAGCTCTGCGCTTGTAACATTGCCACGTCCGCTGTCATTTTCGGCATTTTCTGACTGTCCCAGCCTTTGCGTCACTTCGTAGCTGGCCTTAATCTCGCTCAACAGGCGATCTTGGCTCTCAACTTTATCCTCAAGGAGCTTCTCCTTTGCCTCCCAGTTGTTTTTCTTTTCTTCTAAGACTGCAGCCCAAGAACTTTCAACATCCTTAACTTTTGTCTCCAGACCTTCCTCCAAGGTCTTCCGAGTCTTCCTTTCTGTCTCTAGCCTCGATTCCGTCTCTTCTAATTGGGTGGTAAGTTTATTGACGCTCTCCTGTAGATATTTGTTCTCCTGCGTGACTTTAGGGAGGGTATCCTCGGACAATAAAAGGGAGTCCACCGAAGCTTCCAACAACGGGTATGGGTCGGGCGCTTCTGAGAGAGACGAGTAGACTTGAAGAAATGCCGAATTGGTGGATTTGGAATGGTTGGTCAACAGGTCGATGAATGTCTGATATGCTAGATAGTAAAGTTAGTGACACTGCTCCAGCCTCCTGAGTATACTGCGCACCTTTCAGGAGTCCCTTGATCTCTCCCAATTTCGCGGAGTCATCGAGCTTCCTGAAGTCTTTTGTTTTCTGTGCCAAATCCTTCCGTTGAACAGTTGAATCCCTCTGATACTGAACGATTTCGGAGGCTGTATTGTCCAGGGTTGGGATCATCGAGGTAAGGTCAATGTCTGCAAATGGGTTAGAAAGAGCCTAGATCTAAATTATTGACGATCTTACTTCGCCATGCCGAAATGGCCCTCTGGAACTTGTTGCCTCCTTCATTCTCAGAACGTCCGGGTCCATCCCCCGAGATGGACTGCGCGACATCCGCCAGGGCTGAGTCTGAAGCAAAGTCCGCCATTGTGGTTTTGGGGTGTTAGAATGTAACCATCGAAGATTCGAAAGGCATCCGTGTCTGCCGGATAGCTAGTTCGTTGAATTCATGCGTTGGGGTGGAGTATAACAATGGTTTGCACAGCTGCGCCGTGAATCCAAAGACCACGTTCAATCAGGCACAGACCGTTGCTCGCGAGCATATCCCTGCTCGCTCCTCTCTATAGCTGAGAGCTAAGCGAGCTCCTCTCCATCTTCACTTCAGGTCCATTCAGGGCCTCCCCTCTAGAAAGATATACACAACACATCACCCGATAGACATCCAAGCTAATTCTCCGTATAATTGATGTTGAATCTATCCTACAAGCCTTAAGTACATCTGGTGTTCTGGTTAGTTCCTACAAGATGTGCAAAACGCAGCATCAATGTAGCTGGGTCCTCTCTTTATCGTTTATACTCTCACTCTCTCCATCTCTCTCTATTCAGTACAGCAGGCTTTCTTCAATTCTTCAAACCCATCCTCGACATCCGTCCTTTTGAGGAGCTTCGGAATTCCCGATTTACCCGCCCGACCTGGTGTAAGGATACCGCCCTCCCCAATTATGGGTCCCATAGACCTCATCGTAGTCTATTCAGCTTGCAAACAAATTCTGTGCTGGCTATGACGATATCTATAGACGCCGAGTATACAATCCTTATCCAGGCAGAGCGCAAGACTGACCACATGTCAAGCTTGAAAACTTCAGCCCTATTGCTGAGAAGACAATCCAGGCCTACCAGTCGTGATTGGCTTATTCTCATGCAACCCAACTCCGACTTTGGCCAGCCGATAGCTCACATAAATACCCCGGAAACCCGTTGAGTTCTCTGGTTTTGGTTCGCTGTTGCTGCCAACACTGCCTACTGCCTCTTGGCGCCGTGTCTGGACTGAGGCACGATTCGAGCCCTGGAGGTGAAATATCCAAGTATTAATAAGAGCTGACTTTCTGTTATCTTCGTGATCCTGGGCTTTGTCGTCGTCATATTTCCGTCTCCTTGATATATCTGCTTGATTAGAGATACCGATTTCTGCGATTTGCTTTACATACTTTTGAGCGTAGTGGCTACGTGACACCATGGCGACTCAAAATAACCAGGCCGTAGATTCCGTCCTTGAGGTCGCAGAACTCGGCGACGGCCTCGTGGCAAGGTGCGAGAAATTCATCATCCAGCATGAGAGCCCGAACCGTGCCTTGGAACGCATCTTCGTGACGCTCTCGATTACATCTTCCATTCTTTCCGAGCTCGGAACCATCATCAAGAAACATGAGAATGATTTCCACGTCGAAGACAATGTTACACGGCTAGTCTGCGAGACAACGAAGGCCGCTTATCTAAGACTCACAATGTATTTGCTGGCTCAAACCTTCTTTGAAAGTGATCTTTAAAACTGCGAAAAATCACTCCCGCCCACATACACACTTGGCGAATGTGAATGCTACAACAAGTCCCATATCTAGGTACCAAATTCTTTACCCGGCCTATTAATCATTCAACCCCAACTCTCCCTAGAAAACCTTTTCTGTCAGCGCACAAATCATTCTTCTATGTTTCATTCCCCTATGTTCCGTTTAACTCCTTTAAGCTATCCCAAAGCCCATCCTTTCAATAAGCTATCAAGACCTTTCTTGAGCTTGTAAACCTACCTTTATGTCATCTACAGGTTTGCAGAGCATAAACCGATATAGTTATTTATTGAAAAGTAAAACGTAAATGGCAAAAGGCTACTACAACAATCTACTTCCGTTAGCACTAAGCTCTTAAATTGAGTCGATATCTAGATTCATCGAAGTAGATTCTTAAAATTCGACATGGCCAAAGTGACCCCGAAAATATATTAAATAGAAAGAAATGCAGATTAAATTATAAGATGAGATTGTGACGTACTTGTATAAATTAAGGGATATACATGTATCACTATTCCAATCCATACTTCGGAAAGTCCTTCAACCTGACAGGCTGCTACACCCGCACTTTCTATTAGAATAGTTTCCGGTCAGCCTCACGGAAGGTTCTTTAGAATCACTCCTCTCATAAACCCATTGATCGTAGGGAAGTAGACAATAATCATAAAGAGAAGGGTTCATTATATATATCTCCCTCCTAGTCAAAATTCCCACAACACCCAACACATTACCTTCTCCAATAATGATACGTTTATAGTCTCATTTACCAACAACATCCATTCATTCATCCGTAACTTTATCTACCTCTTCAAATTCTTAATCTTAACCTCTCCACCGCCCTGCTCCGTCTTCCCCTTCCCATACCCCTCAATACCCATCTCCCTAAAATTCTTCTCTATCAACTGTACCGCCTCAATGGCCACATCACCACCCACCCTCCAACCCCTTAATGCCACGCCCTGAGCATCAAGAATCCTCTTCGCTTTTGCCCATCTACGTTTCCAGAGATCGAGTTTTTTGTTAATAGGGACGTTAGGGTTGGTGCTAAATTCGTCCTCGGAACCTTCGGGAGAGCTGGTCCAGGATGGACGTTTTGTTACGGAGGTGTTAGTTGAACTGCCTGTTGTACGTCGAGGAGGTGGCGGAGGAGGTCTATCCGAGTTGGATGGTGTCGTCGGTGAAGAGTTGGCGAGACCTGGCATATATGAACGGACTTCTGGAAGGGCATTGTAGGCTGCTGATACTTTGTCACGAGCACTAGCAAGATAGCTCTCGCTAGCTGCTGTTTTGAGATCTGATGAGCTTTGCGCTTGAGATAAGGGATGAGATTGGGTTCCATCTAAGCGTTGTGATCGGCGAGGTTTGGGAGGTGGTGGTGGAGGATGCGAGTTTGCACTATTGGGGGTTTCAGGGGATATTTTACTTGTAGTGACGCTTCGAAGAGCTAGAGGCTTCTTGGGTGGAGGTGGAGGAGCTTTGGTAATTCCCTCTGGCACAGATTTTCTTGGATATTGCGTAGACTCAAAGTTTGAGGCACAATGTGGCATAACACGGTGGTGAGACTCGTGAACATCTACTTGGTCCGAATCATCATCTATATCGATTAGTTTCCCCATGACAGGACCATCACTGGCTTGAGGGTTTCGCTCAGATATAGCCCTTGGGGGTAGAGCTGGTCTTCGTTCTGGTGATCCCGCACTTCTGGCATGCACTTTTGGACTCTCAATTACTGGTGGTGTGGACATGGCATCTCGGCCTCGCTTTCGATCACTTAGAGGTTCCATAGCTGAGTCAAAGAAGCCCTGTGTTTCTGGTGTTGTCACATCTCGGATGAAGACGGCAAGAACTTTCCCTGGGTTTGCGAGGACAACGTCTGTGTAGACTTCTAAATCAGCCTCTCCACTATCACCTATAAGGATGAACCTTCGCTCGGGAAAGTCACGCATGATCTTCTCGAGGGTTCCCTTCTTCCTTTCCGCGACTGGTTCAAAGATCCCTTGGAGCATTCCGCTGTACTGTTTGAGGTGATATGACCCTGGTGGTAGGCCTGCCATCCGGAAGAAACTGACCAACACGGGGAACAATTGCCAAGGCGAGTTCGATACATAATGAACTCCAACACCCATATCATACATAGTGTTGTACCATTCTTTGACCCCATCAATAGTTAGATCTCCTAAATCACGAATGAATGTATTTCGAAAGATTTCCCGAGCTCCACTGCCAATAGACGAGTGTTTAATAGTGTCATCAACATCAGTGATGAGCGATATGCCCTTTGGATCCGTAATTTTGACCTCATCTGTACAAGAAAGATTCTCAGACGCCAAAACTCGAACGTGTGTAGGCACGAATTCCAAGGCTGCTCGAATGTTGAAATGTCCAGCTTCATTTGTCGTCACTGTTCTTGATACGGAAGTTTTCTCATCATAGAAGAATAGTGTTATAGGCGTCGATACAAGGGGATTCGTGAGGAACGGCCGTAGTCGAGCCATTAGATGAGAATTTGCTGTCGCCAATTCTGCCGCCGACATGTCAGATG
Organism: Neobulgaria alba; assembly: GCA_003988965.1. Classification (NCBI taxonomy): domain Eukaryota; kingdom Fungi; phylum Ascomycota; class Leotiomycetes; order Helotiales; family Gelatinodiscaceae; genus Neobulgaria; species Neobulgaria alba. Next base: position 315,890 of record QYAM01000021.1, read on the forward strand.
GTTGATTCCATGAAGTTCGCGGTGAGAGATGCCCTGGCCCAGGGGGGTCGTCTAAATTTCGAGAAGCAGTGGCGCTTGCAGACCTAGTTCTATTGCTATAAACACTCTCGGAGTCTGAATCGTATTTTGAATTTTCACTATATCGACCTTGAGAAGCAGCGTTTTGTTCTCCTCGACCTTTCCTTAATATCTGATCTGCTTCCCGGGCTATTCTTTCCTGTTCCCGGCGAGCCTCATGATCTTGGTGCCTCACTCTTAATGTCGAGGCAGAGCTAGGGCTTTCGTCTCTGCTTGGAGGCCGAGGAGCGGGTATTCCACTAAGCTGCCTTGCTAGGCCAATAAGCAATCTATTCTTCTTGTTCATTGGACCTTTGTGAGGTGAATATATCCATCCTCTAACATCAACATCCACAATAGCTCTATCATCCTCGAACTTCTGCCACTCGCGTGCCCAGTATTCAGCATCACCAGGCCCATCTCCCATCGGACTCTCGGTACCGGTTCTGGGTAGGTCTGGATTAGGAGCTTCCTTGGTGTGCCTTCTTGCATAGGATGGAAAAAGAATAAGCTGCTCATCTCCATGGGACACAATTGATACATCGGGAAATGCCCCAGGTATGCCTTTGGGATCATCGTCGAATTCGCTGCTTCCACCCCCCGAATATGACTGCTGATAAGATTGTCTAATTTCGTTCGCTGCTTTCCAGTACCCCGCGAGCTTTTTCCTCCTAGCTCCTGGTTCTCGAACCCCATCCCCACCAAACGCAGGCAAGGAACCAGACATGGCTACCTTTGCTCGTCCCAATATTGCATGGTCTTTGTGGTGTCCGCCTAAAAGTCTTCGTCCTCCACGGCGCAAAATTCCTAAAATGGTCCCACCAGCAGCTCTTTTTTCCTCACGACGTCTCTGCCTTTGTATGAGGTAATTGTAGATCCTTATATGGCCGCGCTGTCTGTAATATGGGAGGGTCTCGAAGCGGAGGGTTGCAAATCTATCGCGTGCGAGTTGTCGTGGATTTGGGAAAAGATATTGAAATAGGCTTTGGCGATGGTGAGGCTGGCCTGGGGCTCTTGGGCGGGGAATTGGAGGAGCCAGCTTCGGAAATGGCAGAAGCTTCTGGTCTTACTGAGAAGAAGGCTGTCGATTGACGGAGCAGGCAGCGTGGACAGGATGGTGTCCCGACGCGGAGGCTCTTTGCTCGCCTCGCGCCTGTGACGTAGTGAGAACCCTATCAACACCCTTGTGATTGTGCTGAGAGACGGGCTTTTGGTTGCTGACAACCATTGACTGGTCAATCAGAAAATAATTTCTGGTACACTATGGCACACTAAACTGTCGAGGTTTCATTGGGTTGGCTTGCTGGGCTCAAGAAAAGCATGGGAAGGAAAAGCCAAGGTACTGCACGACAACAAGCTTTTTGCCCCACGGACGATTACAGCAAGGGGGAAAATCCATTCAGGCGGGAGAGATAACACGACACATAGGAGAATGAGACTCGTCGTCTCGAAATGACATTTTATTTAGTGGGCTAGATACACTGACTAGGAAGCCATCTAATAATGATCTCAGTCTTCGCTAGTCGCCGCTGATTCACTGCAAATCTTCCGTCTACACCAACTCCAGAAGCCAACTGGGGTGAACGAAACTCCGTCCTAGAAAAGTTCCCATGCCTGTATCAATTGTTTTCACGCAACACCCAGCATGATTTGATGGGTAGGCAGGGCTGAAATATCTTACATGATGACCAGCTTCTTTATCCATGACAGGAGAGACATACTGCGAAGGTTAGTAAGGGATTATTAAATCGAATTATTGAAGTCAAGTCTGGCGAAACGGTCTTTTGCATAAGATTGTGACAAGGTGCTTAGAAATGGGTCTATGCCGAATAGCCTGTCGTTAGAAGTCGGTCAACGCGAGAAAGAAGAGAAGAAAACCGGGTGGGGTCACACAGGATTACCCAGCAGCCGCCACGGAAGTATGTTGTCTCTTTGCTGTTTGCTCATTATCCTGTAAAACGTTAGTGCTTTGGAGGCTCACTTGATGCACTTGATTATGCTAGTTGAGCTCTAGCTTCAGCTTATCAGATTCAAAGGTATATGAAAACCTACTTCTGATGATGTACGTCTTTTTCCGTGAGATGATTTTTTGCTCTTCGGACGGACGGGCTTTGTCTCGCCATCCACAAATACATCGTCGGGTAATTCGAAGCTGTTGCAATGTGTGAGTGAATTAGACCGCTCAAAAGGCTAGGGGCAATTTCATACTTGCGAATGTGGACAATGTTGAGAGCGTTCAAGTCTTCGTGAAATTCTGACCACTGTGTACATAAGGATTTAAAGCTATCCACTTGCCAGGATAGATCCAGTGATTTAGCGCCTATTAATGTTAGCAGTTGGGCAGCACGGGGAAGCTCGAAAACGCTTGTGGTGCCCCAGCAGCGTCCCTTGGCATCTTCTGTGAAGCAAAGAAGGTAATATTTAAAGTTCCTGGGAAGCATTGCAACTCACCTTCCCGTAACTCTAAACCAATGTAGTTTGTCGTGGTATAGACCATTGTAATTTGTTCGTCGTCTTTGGAGGATAATTCACCATTGACAGCCTCACCTGCAGTGGCGCCTTGGATTGCCAAACCATGACCAGTTGTAGCCGTCGCGATATCTTTTGCTTGGTACTTGAGACTGCCCTTCTTTACAGCTTCGATTTCCTCTGTCGTCCGGCACCTGTGTACTCTTGAATAGCCTTTGTTAAAAGGATGGGCCAAAGCAATCGAAGGATGTTCATCACATCTGCTGACAAGAAGTCGGACTTTCGACTCAACGAAGCCAGACCAAAGAAGTTGTGATTCCTCAGTGGTGCTAGCTGAAACGATAGTCAGATAGTATTTGTATCCAGCAGTGAAAAATGTATGTTTTGTGAATAAGTCTTTCCAATGGGCTTTACCCGTCATGATCTTGTCGGTTACATCGCCACCTCGTCTAAGCTCTTTTTGGATGACAGCTTGAGTAGAGAGTGAGAAATTATGGGTCGTGCACATCGAAGGATAGGCCGGTGTGATTATTGGCATAATGTGGTTTTTGTCCGATGGATAGATCTAATCCTTCAGTACAGTTTGCAAGACAATGGACCCTACATACCTTTGGATTCCAAACTTTGAAGCCTAAAGCATCTGTTTCAATTGGTTTCAGCATGACAGGCATTGGCCATTGCCATTTTTCAAGAATTTTGAAGAATTTTAGGACGATAGTTGAACTTGTTGCCATCGGATAGAGCTGACAGATACGAGCGACGAGAATTGCAAAGGCCACACCACCAGGAAAACCATACATGTTTCCAGATATGGCCCGTCGCGTGCCCCAAAGCTTGATAACACGAAGTGCAGTTCTAAATACAGATTGTTGGGGAACAAGACTTAATAATTCATCAGCAACCCTCACTCCGTTCAAAGAACGCACTTCTGTTTCTGCTAAACCTCGCAACAGTTCTCTATCCAACATAGAAAGATCTTTTGTGATTTGAGAATGCGATGCAATACGTGCGTATAGCAAGTCTATGTCGATTCCACTAAACTTGAATGTGATACATGGGGCGAATGCATCGGGTTTGGGGGTAAAATCGGTAATCGCGCCGTCTGGTGCCATTTTGTAGAGCAGCTCGGGGAAGTGTTCGAAAAAGTCGGCATGGTTGACTTGTTTAGGTCCAATGAGTAGGGCATCAATATCAGAGCCAGGCCCAATAACACCAAGCTTGAAGCTTCCAAATGTTTCGATCTTACCACCTGCAGACTTCACAACATTTTCGGATACACCTTGTAATCGAAGAACCTTTCGGACGAACTCCTCCGCGATGGATTGAAGTGACTGGATAACCTTTTGTCTAGAAACATCTCTAGTTAGCCTTCCGCCCCACCAAGTACATTTTTATTAACCGCCAGAAACCAGTGATCTTAGCAGCCAGCAGGAATTCACGGTGCGCTACCTCTTCTTTTCTTCTGCAGGAGACTCATAGTTGTTTTGACGCTTCAGTTCCTCCACCAGTGCTGTGCTGGCCTGCAGTTCAGCCTCTGTGGGAAGTGCTGTGGACAGCGGTGCGGTCACACCGTAACTCTTAACTCCAGATGTCGCCATGGCGCAGTTGAGAAAGCCGCAACTCACTCTGACGTTAAAAGGAAAGAGAGTGTTGGAGAGTGTTTGCCCTTGCAGGGCGAAGTCAACATTGAACTGAACGTTGACATGCGCGCGAAAATGCACTAGCGGCCGCAATGACTCAGCGAGTCAGCGACTGTACTGTGGCTCACAGCAATGATTCGTGATAGGTAGTGAATGTAAGTACACCTCACCTGCCAGCTGTGTGCAACCTTAATCCAGACAAGATGGCCGAAACAGAATGGCAAGTCATTGGGGACTCCAGTATGGATCCAGAAGAGCAACAGGTCATCGATGCCGCATTGGATTCATTCTAGTAAGTTGCAATCCTGGTCCTCAAGCTCTGCTATGTTACATGCAAAAATCAAGCTATTTTCTGTTTCTATTTCCTCTCGCCGTTTTATTGCTCATCTAGAGTTCTGGAGGTTTAGACAGCTTGTCCTCGAGCAGACTTTTGCTTGCGTTCTTGAGAGTTGTGATATATTCTCCTCTAATCACGTGAACTTAAATATCAAGTTGCACGAACATTACACTTTTCCCCCACAACCCCATCACTTTGCTTCTATATGTCCATGAAGTTTCTTAACGATCACTGATTGTTTCCATAGCCAGTATGCGAAGGTGGCCCATTTTAACACCACCCACCTTCGACGACAGTCATTCTATGCTCTTCCTAGAGCACATTGGGAACTATTAGCTGCACCCCCATTCTGCTACCTGGAGACTCTCGATAAAATCGACGACGCCATAGATAAAAACGCAGAGATTGCTCAGGCCATTCTCTTGGCGGCACTGAGCTCCTTGAATCTTCCACTGCCCTCAGCGCTTGCAAATGAACCAGCAAACCCACAGGACTGGAGAGGCAAAGCAACCGCATTGGACTTAGAGAAAGCGAGAAGTACCATACGGCAAATGTTTCGAGACTGGTCTAGCGCCTCAGAACGTGAAAGGCAATCATGTTATGGCCCAGTGATTGAAGCTCTTCTCAACGAGCAGCTTTGCCGAGGCAGCAATAGCAGGAAAATGCACGTTCTTGTTCCTGGAGCAGGGCTTGCACGGCTTGTTTTCGAGCTCTGTCACGAGGGATTCCATGTGGAGGGGAATGAGATTAGCTACCATCAACTTCTGGCTAGCTCATATATACTCAATCATTGCCCAAGGGCGGAAGCACATACTTTACACCCTTGGGTGCACTCCTTTTCTAATCACGAAACCCGTTTGAACCAACTGCAGTCCGTTCAGATCCCTGACGTTCATCCAAGTACAGTCCTATCAAAGTCAAAAGAGTCCGGTTCTATGAGTATGAGTGCATCCGACTTTTTACTTACTTACAACAGTCCGGAGCAGAAAGGCGCATTTGATGCAGTCGCTTCTGTCTTCTTTCTCGACACTGCACCCAATGTTATTAGATATTTTGAGGCAATTTCAAATTGTTTACGAACAGGTGGCCTATTGGTAAACTTTGGACCATTGCTGTGGCACTTCGAGAATAATGCTCCTGGTAAACGTGACAACAATTCTGTATCTGATTTCCAGGGAAAAGGTGTGTTAACCATTAGCGCCCACTCCTGATAATTGTATCTCATTATGCTTTAGGAATTGCGGATCCAGGGGGGGTAGAGTTGACAAACGATGAGGTCCTTGCCCTAATTGAGATGTTTGGTTTCCAAATCGAATACCAAGAACACAAGGTTCCAGCGCCTTATATCCAAGATCAATCGAGCATGATGCAAAACGTCTATAATGCTAGCTACTGGGTAGCTAGAAAAGTTGTTTAAGTCATATTTTTATTCTAAGTCAGAGGCATGTTGTTAGATTATGATACACCCTCTCACCCCTCACAACTTCGGCGCTACCACACCAACCATCTCGCCTCGAGCCCAAACCCCACCTCCGTCAACTGTGATGGTAGCACCATTGATATGGGAAGCCGCCCGACTACTTAAAAACACAACCAATCCAGCAATATCTTCAGGTTTACCTAGCCGTCGATTTGGATTTCTTGCGGCTAGTTGTTCCTCACCTCCACTCAACTTTATCAAGTCGCTTGCCATCTTGCTAGGGAAGAATCCAGGCGCAATGGAATTAACCAAAATATGTCTTGGTCCTAACTCAACGGCCAAATTCCTTGCAAGATGAATGACAGCCGCTTTCGAGGCCGAATACCCAAAAGTTGCATTCTTTCCTAATGTCCCAATACCAAGTCCTGCAACAGAAGCAGTAATAATAACTCTGGACGGATCCTCAATCGTTCCCTGCTTCTGCAACATTGGCGCAAATCTAGTTACTAATCAATATTGATACCGCGAGCCAACTCTGATCTCCAATACTCACAGCCTAATCGTATTAAATACACTTTTAACATTCAAATTCATAACCTTCTCAAAAGCTGCATCTGGATGCTCATCGAACGGTGCACCCCATGTAGCTCCGGCATTGGCAAACAAAATATCGATATGATCCGTTGTTTTTGATACTTCCTTTACAAGCTGGGCTATCCCTTCGAATTTGGCGCTGTCTGCTGGAACCGAGATAGCTTTTGCACCCGGGGCGAGGTTTGGAAGGGCGTTGAGGGCATTGACTGCAATCTCGCATGCGGAGGTTTTTCGGGATGTGATATAGACCTTTGAGGCGCCTGCTTGGAGGAATCTGTGTGGTAGAATTGTTAGTAAATATCCTTATTGTTGTTTATAGATTAGAGGATATACCCAGATGCAGCGTGTAATCCTAGACCTCTAGAACCACCTGTTACGACGACAACTTTTCCCTTCAAGGAGAAGATGCTTGGGAAGTCTTTGAGCTCTGTTTCAGCTTTGGAAGTCATTTTCGGGAAGAGTAATGCCCGAGCTCAGATAGGGATTTGAAGAGTATCAGTGAAAGTGTAAATGTACGCTATTCATATTAAAGGCTTTCATATACAAAAGGAAGGGGTAAGAAATTCGGAGCTTAGGTGAGGTCGGTAGAGCTATGACATGGAGTTCGGTAGGGAATGTGGGGTACAAGCCGAGGCTTGAATCGCGTCCAGGGGTTGTCAATTGAAGTAACGCTTTAAGCCTTCAGTGGGCGAATCAAATGTATCTTTGATTATCTACAACTTCTAATAGAGGCCTCAAAGCAACGCCCATCTTGATTAAAATTATTCGCCAATTTGTCATGGAAAATTCGTGTGACCTCGGATTTGGCTTCGAAAGAATTACTACTATTTCTAGGCATTCTATGGGACTTCTTTCTATGAATCTATCTCCTCTACCTGCATCTATTGTCCATCAACCTTTGGTTTGATCAATTTCTTCGCTTCTTCGTTATTTGCAACTGATTTTTCATAATCCGGTCTAGGAATCTCGAGCCCCTCTGTGGTTCGTCCATACGTGATACCACCTAATCTACTTATCGGCTTCAAGACCTGACTAAAGTTAGTATTTAACATCCCATTTACATCGGTAGATAGATATAGGTAGATAGATGAATAGACATACTGCAGGATCAATCAAGTTCTTATCCTCATTAAGAGCATCCTCTCGAACCCAAAACCTCGTCCCCTCCAACACTACCAACACTCCAGTCTTCTTCTCAGTAACTCTACTCTCAAACTCCTTGGTAAAATCTAATTTTGCCTCAATAGAGAAAATAGCCTCCTTAACCCTACTTGCATTGACAGTCTTACAATCCGCCGGGGTTAAACCACTCAAAGCCCATTCACTCTCTCCATACGGAGCATTGATGGAAGTAGCATTTGCGGCCTCAACAAAATGCTCCGAAATAATATTAATACAACATTCCTTACTCTCAATCAAATTCCTCAAAGAATCCTTCGCATTATCAAATCCACCCGCGTAACCAAGCGTAAACATAGGAGGATCATGGTTCACCATATTAAAATAACTAAACGGAGCTAAATTCGTACTCGTCCCATCTTTCGATCTCGTACTAATGAAACCAATTGGTCTTGGAATTATCCCAGATATCAGAAGTTTGTAGTTGAAAACGGCAGGTCGTCCTTCTTCATAGGGATCTATCTCGACATGTGGCATTTTTAAACAAGCTCCTCCGTCATTTGCTCCGTCCCCGAACTTCCAATCGGGTTTGACGGTTTGTTTGATATTCCAGGAGAGATTGGCCCAGGGTTCGCGGGAGCTTTCGACGGCCTTGAAATCTGGGTGAGGATTACGTTGGATGAGTTTTTCGGCGTCGGCACGAGACATGGCGGATGCTGATTTGTTGCGGTGGTGAGGTGAGAGGATGATGGTGGGTATTTTCCTATGGTGGGTTTGTAAGTGGTTGTTTTACTTGATATCCCGGCTTCTTGGCGCTTACGAAAGGATGTTTTTGAGGGTTCGGGATCGTAGTAGCATCTACCTCTATAAACCTGTCTCAAGGTGTGGTTTGGAAATGGACGGATCCCGCGACGGGAGGAACGCTCGTTATTGTTTAGTGGGGTAGTTTTAACCCCGCAGTGCTCTTGGACGGAAGGGTTCCGGCCGTTGTTATCCGTCCAGGAATGGACCAGATAACTGTTTATCGAATGGACTGTAGGGTTTTTAAATTTTCCCAAAGTCGCTATTTTGTTTATCTAGGGTTGAAGCTTCAATTCCGGTCAGAAAGAGGGTTTTAGAGGTCGTCAAATTAATCGTATATTCATTGGCCCACGATTGAATGCTCTATCCCACCGGCAACCTCAAATCCACTTTCTTCAGCATCCGCCGAAGCTTGATAACCAAAAGCAGAACCAATTAGTCACCCGGCTTGGAGATAAATACCTCTTGATCAGCTTATAAGACTGTATTTATATCTTGACCATCTTTTAAAGTAGCCTTTAACTGCTCTAAAGCATACAACCTACTGCTAAGATGGCTGGCGTTCAAACATTTAAGCTTGGTGACTGGAAGCTCCAATCTGGACAAACGATCCCAGATGCTCAAATCGCTTTCAAAACCTTTGGAGACCCAAAATCCCCTGCCGTAATTTATCCCAGTTGGTTTTCTGGCTGTAAGTTATGCAAATGTAATGTGAGAGGGTCTGGCTAACACAGTTGTAGCCATTGCCGATAATGAATGGCTTATTGGAGAAGACCATACATTAAACCCGCAGAAGTATTTCATCATAATTACAGCGCTGTTTGGGAACGGGCAATCTACCTCACCTTCAAATTCGGACATTAAACCTTTCCCAAAAGTCACAGTATATGATAATGTTCGAGCCCAACATACTCTTGTGACCCAACACCTCAACATTCAACATGCACGAGCAGTGCTTGGGTGGTCCATGGGCGCTGGGCAAACTTACCAATGGGCAACAATGTACCCAGATTTTATGGATATATGCGTGCCCTTTTGCGGAGCTGCAAAGACTTCTGTACATAACCAAGTTTTCCTCGAAGGTGTCAAATCAGCTTTGCTTGCGGCGAAGAAGAATTCCTCTGCTGGAAGTTGCGAGGATGGTATTCTGTCCAAGGGAGAAGAATACCGGACTTGGACTACCGAAGAAAAGGAAGTTGGTCTAAAGGCTTTCGGAAGAGTCTATGCTGGCTGGGGTTTCAGTCAAGCATTCTATCGAGAGAAGTTGTACGAAAGTGTTCTTGGATACAAAGATCTTGAGGACTTCATGAAGAACTTTTGGGAGAAATGGGCTCTCTCAAAAGGTATGCCCAATCTGTTGCTTACATTTCTTGTTGCTGACTTCCTTCAGACCCAGAAAATTTGTTGGTCATGTTGTATACATGGCAAGCGGGAGATGTTTCAAACCAAAAGCCATATGGTGGTGATTTTAGAGCCGCTATGCAAGGTATCAAAGCAAAAATGCTGGTGTTACCTAGCAAGACAGACCTGTACTTTCCGTAAGTTAACACCATGATTTTAAAGCAAATTTAATGAGGTGATTTCTAGACCTGAAGACTCGGAAATTGAGGTTGAGAATATGAAGGACGACATTGAGAAGAAGATGATCCCATTTCCATCAATTTGGGGGCACTGGGCGGGAGGACCTGGCGATAGTAGAGATGATGTAAAATGGCTTGACCAAAAGCTTCGAGAAGTCGGACTTGGGGATGGTAAGGACGATATAAAAGGGCTTGGCCAGAAACTTCAAGGCGTCAGACTTTGAGCTGTTGCGTTACTGCATGTATCTATGGCCGAGAGAAACAACCAGTGGCGGAACGGAGGACACTCTGAGGAGGTTGGGAAAATGCTGAAATTTAAATTTGAGAACAGGATGCAGGATGCACTAGTTACATGTGGTTGGAATCTGAACCCAATAGATCACCATTTTCAGATTTATACACACAAGAAAACCCAAGCTGGAGAAGGCTTTATGAAAGGCATCACGTGGGGTACAATATGCATAAACCTTGGACTTCTTCTGCCGTGAGAATCAGTAGCTTAGACAACCTCGAATCCCGACCACAAGAAAGTTTGGGTTCATTGTCAACTCTAAAATCGGTCTTTTCCCCTACCGTTGCCATGGCAGCGTCAATTGCTCCCATCGAGGTCTCCTTCCCCTTGCCAAAATCTCCGGATACCAGAATACACGTTCACCTTACAATTCAAGCAACATCAATACTGCTGTTTCTCACAACCACATCCATGGGAGATACCTCTAACGCTGCCGCCTTGGGGTCATTCGTGTATGCTTTACCAGATGTGAGTAAATAGTCTTTGATGAACCAAAATGCGATAACTAATATTCTCAAAGCGAATCAATCCTGGCCAGACACTATCAACCCCGCTCTATACCTACGAATCCTCTGTGGAGTTCACAACGCGCCTTGCAAAATTACTCGCCCGAAAAACCGGCAAGCCGGTCTATGTTGGAAATTCGATCAGTTTTGCAAGTGCTGGGATGGGTGGCACCGTAGAGGAGGAAATTGAGGGATTCAAGAAAGTTGTGGAAGTTGTGATGGATGAATACCGAAAGAAGGAAGCAGAATGAAATTCGGTCCGGGAACGCATCTCTGAGGCTTCAGGATCCCGAGCCTCAATGCATTTCGCACCCAATCTAGAGATCTCCCTAGAGGCCGGATGCAAAGCAAATTGTTCGGTCCCACGCAACACGAAGAGTCTACCTCATACGGCGATCTATTGCAGATTCCACTCCAGCAAGGGCCGCATGACAGATCAATGTTCTACGCCCATCCATTCTGGCCGATTGTCCATGGCGAGATAGGGCTTTGGGGAGCCTGGCCAGCTTGCTGCTGTTGCAAGGAGGCTTGTCACATGTCTTTGAGAGGATATTTTTCAAGCGGGGTTGGGCTATGTCGTGGTCACGAAGTTGCATAGCGGTACGACATCCGAGTGAAAAAGCTGAGAGAAGTTCCTGATGCATCGTCTGCACCAGAATCTCCACAGTGCCTTCACCGCTACCTATGTCATGCAGAAAGAAGAAGGTGGCTATCATCCTACCCCAATTTCAACCACGCAGAGTTGCACAGGCAGTTATGACTTGTGACTGCCATTTACCACCAAATCTTGACGTCGATATAGACCCGGGTCGTACACGTCTATCGCAGCGTATGTATCCCCACTAGTTCTTCCTCGTCGCTGAGCAAGTCTCATATATTCCCGTCCATCCTTGCCGACTTCCTTGTCGGGATCTCCTTAGGTTGAAGATTTGTCTTGGGTTTTCCAATGTACAAACAAGTCTCCGATATTATAAAAGCCTGGTCGTCTCCAGGATTTTCTAGTTTGGGACGATAATACTTCGTGACACTGTATAAAATTTCTCCAATGTGGAGAGCTTGTTGTGACCGCGATTGTCCCAGATTGCTGTTGCCCACGTCCCCGCCAGAAGTGACTCAAATTCACAAAGTTTCTAGAGACAGAACGTAACTCGCTGTCCAGCCAAGTCGCATTCGTCGAGTGCGAGGCGTGTTGATATTTCGGAGTGGGTACGGTAGTGACAGGGCTGAAAAGACGGAGTTGTCCCAATGATGCTGAACCCAAAAATTCTGCCCGCAGCCCACCAAGCGATGCTAGGCGCAACATCCACATACTACCTTACCTTACTTCACCTACCTTCCTCCAACAAGTTTTCCTTCACATTCGGGTTTCGCTGCCAACCCCCGGGTCTCGAGAGTAGGGGCGCAAACCGCTGAGTTGTTTGCGCAAGTGTTCTGCGGCTAAGCCCTTTCACCACATCGCAATCAGAAACCCCACGACCAACGGCGAATATTCTCTACCCCCCAACCACAGCCACCCCAACGCTGAGGACTGATAAGTACAAACACCCTGTCATTGCCAGCGAGCCTCTGCAATCGTCGTCCATCCGCACAGTGGGCAAGAGCAACATCGATACCCTGTGAACAAGACCAAGGCTAATACCGAGCGCTAGATGTCGATATTTGGCGTTTAAAGTCCCCAGCCAAAAGGCACCTCTTGTACCACCCAAAAGGGCGAATCCTACCTAGAGTGAGCGTACCTGCATATCGGAAGCTTCTCATATACCACGAAATACGATTCACAGAAGGCGTAGACCCAGATGACTATCATGGCATGGCAGCCGGAACAAGAGCCATTGAGGCAACTCTCAGGATGCTTGAAGGATTCTCTGAGCGGGCATAACAAGACGGCGCAAAAGCAAGCTGAATTAGTGAGCACTCACCATCTTCGCTACTATACATTCATAAGAGGTACTAATGTTAACTTCTTGTTATAGATGCTTAATCAGGCAAAATCCTCACCGGACATAAACAACTACCTCACATATCTTTTCTCAAGCTCCCAAATACCTCGGGGGTTGAACTACAATCCAGTAGAATATCATGCAGTACGATCTGCGGCGGCCGTCATGCTGAAAAACAACATTCGGATGGGGTACAAATCAATTCCGCCGGAAAGCATGGTCTTGGTTCGAAGCTCAGTACCTCTAGCATTACAGGATAAAAACGCTTCGATTCGCAGTCTGGCTGGAAATGTCATCACAGAAATTATTACTCGAGGAGGGATTCTTGGTTGGCCTCAACTATTGCCAGAATTACTAGCATTGATCGGAAATGATAGTGGGGCTGTGACGCCAGAAGCACAAGAGGGATCAATGGCAGCTCTTAACAAAATCTGTGAGGACAACAAGAAAATGCTCGACAAAGATTACGGCGGACAACGACCCCTTGCGTTCATCATTCCAAAACTTATTGCTTTTACGGCTGACGAAAGGCCAAAGATCCGTTCTTTGGCTCTTGGCAGCATCAATGTGTTCATTCCTCAGAAACCACAGGCTTTACTTGTATCTCTCGATGATCTTCTTAACAGGCTCTTCCAACTTGCAAATGACCCCTCTTCAGATGTTCGGCGGCAAGTATGCCGAGCCTTCGTACAAATCGTGGAGATCCGACCTGATAAGATTCTACCCCATATCGAAGGCCTTGTAGATTATATGATCGCCCAGCAACGGAAGATTGAAGAGGAAGAACTTGCGTGTGATGCCGCGGAATTTTGGCTTACCGTCGGAGAACATCATGAGTTATGGAAATCCCTACGACCCTATCTAAACAAAATCATCCCAGTTCTTCTCGAGAGTATGGTATATAGCGAAGAAGATATAGCAATGCTTGAAGGTGGCGGGAATGACGCTGACGAGGAGGATCGTGCTGAGGACATCAAACCAAAGTTTGCAAAGAGCAAGGGAGCACGAATACTTTCTGGTGGAGGTGCTGGTGATGAGTCGGCTACAAATGATGCTTACTCAAAAATCAATGAGATGGACGACGATGCAGACTTGGACGAAGGAGAAATCGAAGATTTTGACGACGACAGTGATGATGATGACGGGAATCCAGAAGATCGGTGGAATCTGCGGAAGTGCTCTGCTGCTGCGTTAGACGTCTTTGCGACCGATTTCAGGGGACCGGTTTTCGAGACCATTCTACCATATCTAATGACGAACCTCAAGCACGCTGAGTGGCAGTATCGTGAAGCGGCTGTCCTTGCGCTTGGAGCTGTTGCTGAGGGCTGCCTGGAAGTTGTCACACCGCATCTTCCTGACTTGGTTCCTTACCTGATATCTCTGCTCAATGACTCTGAACCACTAGTTCGGCAAATAACATGTTGGACTTTGGGCCGATACTCTTCTTGGGGCGCCAATCTCACCACGCCTGCATTACGGGCCCAGTTCTTTGAGCCGATGATGGAAGGCATCTTGACAAAAATGCTGGATAACAACAAAAGGGTCCAAGAGGCTGGAGCTTCGGCATTTGCCCACTTAGAAGAGAAAGCTGGAACATCACTCACACCGTATTGTGAGCCCATTATTCGACAATTTGTCACATGTTTTGACAAGTACAAGGACAGGAACATGTTCATCCTGTACGACTGCGTTCAAACATTAGCCGAGCACGTTGGCCATGGTCTTGCTCTCCCTCAGCTCATTGACCTATTGATGCCTGCGCTTATCACTCGTTGGCACAAAGTCTCCGACCAGTCGAGAGAGCTATTTCCTCTTCTGGAGTGTCTATCTTACGTTGCAACCGCTTTGGCCGAATCTTTTGCTCCCTTCGCCCAACCAGTCTTCAGCCGATGCATTAAAATTATCCACCAAAACCTGGAAGAAAGTGTCCAAGCAATTCAAAACCCAAATTTAGACACTCCCGACAAGGACTTTCTCGTAACGAGCTTGGACCTATTAAGCGCTATCATCCAGGCCCTGGATGACAAACAGTCCGCAGTGCTCGTATCGGCATCTCAACCCCAACTCTTTGAGCTTCTGCAATTCTGTATGGAAGATCCCGAAAACGATGTACGCCAATCGTCGTATGCCCTTTTGGGTGACTGTGCGAAATTCGTGTTTCCACAGCTACAGCCATTCTTGCCAACCTTGCTTCCGCTACTCATCAAACAGCTGGACTTGGACTCGATACTGGATGAGCAAATCGAGACTGGGTTCAGTGTGGTAAACAATGCCTGCTGGTCTGTTGGAGAAATATCCATTCAATACGGCAAGGGCATGAGTCCGTATGTGGGGCATCTTCTTGAAAGATATTTGGAGATCCTGGGTAACCCGGAGGTACCCAAATCTGTCCTTGAGAATGCCGCTATAGCGTTAGGGCGCCTCGGTCTAGAGAATGCGGATGTTATGGCACCCCATCTGGCTAGCTTCTCGGAGCCGTTCTTAAAATCGATCGCAACTGTCGAGTATACCCTGGAGAAAGCAACGGCCTTCAAGGGTTTCTGTCGTGTGATTAATGGAAATCCCGAGGCATTAGAGAAAGACATCCAGAGGATGTTTACAGCCATAGCCCGGTACAAGCTGGACGAATCGTTCAAGACCCCTTTGACAGCTGATCTCCAGCAGGTTTTTCAACATGTGGGTAGCCCTACATTGCAAATATTGACTTGGCTAACATCTTTGCAGACACTTGACACATACAAAAGATTGATCCCCGATTTCGGATCTTTCATCAGTACCCACATGTCAGTAAACGATTTGAACAACTTGCGCAGAATATATACCCTGTAAATAGGAATCAACTTCCAGAAACGTTTTTTGAGACACCTTAGCAACGCACAATCCAATTCAGGCGCAAAAAGGGCGAGGGATATGGATTGCAAGTCACCAACAAGTCTTTTTCTTTTTCTTCTTTCCTTTCCTAGAGAGCCGAATTATGACTATGTGATATTGTATTTACAGAAAGACATGATCATGCTCCCGGTTGAATAATCCATGGGCGAGTCATCAAAAGAAAGAGAGAGCATTATCTAGGCTTGGGCCTGGATGATGACTTGGGGAATCCATCATGCATTTGGGCGTATTTTGTGAATTTGATCATCGTTGTCTGTTTGTGCGTGGTGGCGAAAGAATGGATAGGGGTCGGGCGCGCGCGTTGCTTACATAGATATGACTAGATGGACGACCCTCGTTGAGTTCAATAAGGAATGGCTTTGGGACGAACGTGGGGGTGATTAAGGTGGGAAGAAAGAAGTGATGAGTGGAATTTTAGCTTGCATGGTATTGGCATATGAACATTAGGTAGATTAGGTAGCGCTCTAGGTAGTTTTACACAAAACTCATGTTCTTTGTGGCTAGAGAGATGGATAGTTGGAGGGTGGTGTTCTCGTTTTTGGCAGGTGGCAAAGGTGGAACTGGTGATGAGAGGCACGAATGAATGATGGGCTTGGGGTTGCGTTGGCATAGATAACGGTGTGATGTGGTGGTTCGAATGGATGATGATATCGTAGACGGCAGGAAGATTTGGATGTCACTATCACTCTCGCTATGTGACCTCGTCTGGCCTATGTCCTCACTGATATGTGAAAGTTAAGAGGCGTCAAGAAATGTAGCTTGAGTTAGGACGTATTTGGAAGCTCCAAAACGGAGCATCATCCTCCGTGCTTCCCACAAGCGCATCTAGTGACTAACAAACAGTCTAACACGTTTGATTTGACTATTACACCAATTGCTCCATTATTCACGCTCCGCGGAAATGCTCCAAGTCAGATCAATTCCAACCCCACTCAAACCAGCCAAATCAAAGGCGTGATATCTTGGGGATCTCGTAAATGTTAAATTAATTCAGGCTGCTCTGCAACAATACCAATTAACGACAAGTTAGACTTAACCTTAATAAGTCTTTTCGGCCTAATCTAGACTTTTACATACAAATCCTTGATTAGCCCAGTGAGGATACATTGGCTGAAGTGGCTTACAGTTCGATGGAGAGTCACTTCGGGCTGAGGGCTTTTCTGGATTTTGTTGTGTTCTGGGGGGTTCAAGGTTTCAAGGGGCGAGATTTATGAAGTAGACTTAGCTGGGTAGATGGGAGGTTAAGGTTTTGCGCCTGAGGAGGTAAGGTTGGATGAGGATGCTCATTGGGTTGAAGTTTGATGTTAGCGGCGAGGTTGTTTGCATTGGCAGAGTGGAGATAGGTTGGAGAGCAATTCTGCGCAGGTTGCAATTGTATAGTGAACTAGTATTTTGTGAGCGTTGACCAAAATTCCCTTTTTAGTAACAGGGCGGAGAGGCAATAAGAGGTCTGTTTAGATTTGGTATGGGGTTGGTTGCTCAGTCGATGGTTGATTTTATTAAAAGTTCAGACGTGGGAGAAATGTCTGTACTTGGCTTCATCTTAAGTACCAGGGGATATATTCGTTTTCTAGAAGCCCTATTAATCCATGAATGAGATTTGATTCGAAACCAATGGCCACTGAACACGGGCTCGATGCCAGCCCTTTACTAGCTCAACATTTACGTAGTCGCCTTCGAGATGGTAGCGAAGCATGCGCCTCAATTACAGATAAGGTTTAAACAATCTATACCCGACCAAACCGGCGGGGAAATGTCACAAACGAACGATTTCTTATAGCCACGTTTTAGTGCTTTTTGAAATACTTTCTAGGGTAGTCGCTCTATATATAAATATACGGGCTTAGCACGCACCCAGGGAGGCTCCAGGGCCGTGAGTCTTACTCGTGGTCCGCTTGACGTAAATAAATATCACCCTAATCATAGCCCAAAACAAAGAGATTATTTGTTGCACACTTTTCTTTCAACGACCTTAAGATAACGAGATCTCTGGAAATGATATAGTAGAGGTATTGATGACCTAAGTCTTGGTGATTCCACTGATCGTTGGTCTAATAGATGAGACTCGATGCTGTAATCTATACCAAGAACGGCAATAATAATAAAAAGAACACTTAAACCCCTATTTATAATTTCTCGAAACTTTTATAGAAGGAAGGGATTCTGATATTTTATCTGTTTGTCGGTTTACCAGGCCGTAGGGTGCATGCTTAGCACGGGGCACAAGGCCTAGTATCTGTGTACTAAATCTATTCTCGTTGTGGTGTTGATATGCTTGATTCCTTAAGTCCAGCTGGAGTAGAAGGCCATATCCGAAGATATACCCTTCCTCCAGGTAGGCTAACTAATCCTATCTAATGCCGACGTAGTCATATGACACAAGGTCACACGACTACATTCCAACGCTGGATCTGCTTTAAAGAATGAAGGAATAACGCATCTAATCGTACATTGCCCTAAGAGGGCTAAATCCACTATTTCCCTAAATCGCATATTAATTTCCCTCTTTACTCTTCTTCGCTATACCCTCCATCGCTATACCCTCCATCGTCATATCCATAGTCCCAATCTTCGTTGCTTTCGCCTTCGCCTCCTAAGTCACTGTCATAGACCTCATAATAAAAATCGGTCTGTTCAAGGCTTGTAAAAGTCTCCTGTTGTTGTCTATTCGAAGACATAGGGCAGTAGTCGTCATCGCCATTGTACTGGACTAGTCGAGGGGCTTGGGGAACTCGAGACTGAATTTGAAGTTGTGTAGGTATGGCAGAGTTCGAAGGTACAGCTGGTGGAAGTGGTGCAATTGACGAAGTTGGCGGAGCTGGGGGTAGGGAAAACCGAGGAATAGGTTGCGGAGGATTCTGCTCAATGTTTGGCATGGCGGGTAGAGAGGGTAAGACCGGTAAAGTCATGTATAGAGGGGGGGTGTTAGGTCGAGGAATGAATGGAGGGCGTGTACCGGAGGGTATGGATTGAGGGTTCTGCCCGGTATTCCTGATTCTGTACAGCAGCGCAGGAGAACACATCTGCCCCCTGACTAACAGTTCTTGTAGTTCAGAATCAGTCCAAATGTGTTTAACTTTATCATCGACCAATTGGGCAAGGGCATCGGAGTCTCTTGTTGGGTAATCTGCTACCCAGACGCCTCTATTGCGCAGTAGGCTTCTAGCCTTAGCCCGCGCGACGTTGGTTGCCCTTAAGAATTGGAGGCCATTGAATTCTCTGAAATCCTCCCGGAACAGTTGCCAAAGTGTATTATCAGTAAGATCCTCCCTTTTATACGTAGCGATCTTTTCCTTAAGGAAGGAATCGATGTCCTTGTCTGTGGTCTCTTCGCCGATTTGGATTCCATATGGCCATCGGACCTCTTCTTCTGATGGAGCCGACATCGTTCTAGAATGGGTTGTAGAGTTGGGGGGGGTCGGTTCGAGAGTTGGGGGGTGTGCGATATCGCGATTTTGAAATTGAATTGAATGAATTAGTCTGATTTGAAAGTATCAGCTGATCAGTGTGGAAACACCTGCAACATGGGGCGCCATGCAGTCACTCATAGTGACTGTATGCCTTTATGTTGCGTTGGCGTTAATCTCTGATTCATTCGGAGGAGGGTGTAGAACCCCGAGGGGATATACACTGTCTTTTGCTTTCTTTGACCTCCCTATGGCATATTTATATTTCTTTCTGTCTACTTCCTATTGTAGTTTCTTTTTCCTACTGTAAGATTTTTAAAATTTGTTGGTACTTTTTTTCCGAATTTAAAGGATAAGCTACCTACGGGGATTTCCCGCCTCGTATTAGGACATTTATTAGTTAGCATTTTGTCGATGGTCGGTTAACTCGTAGGCTTTCGTTTGTAAATAATTAAAGATAAAGGAAACCTTGTCTCCTAAGTTACCCAGTGCAGATAAGGCACTTGAGAAGAGTCTTTCAGAACGCTTTTGTGTATAAAGTCAGGTTTGAGTGCTATTCTCCGTCCTGCCTCTATTTAGAGTTGAAGAGAACAGCTTAGGCTATTGCTTACCGTTCACATTTCCTAAAATTGTAATATTGTTAATTAATTTACTTCCCGTCTTATTGAAAGTAGAACGATGGTTAGAACTCGTGCTTCTCAAAAAAGTAAAAAGTAAGAGGGCCTTTAGAAAACTGAACGAATTTGATTCTCAGGACTCAGTGACATCTCATCGTCTACTCTGTTTAGACAATAATGAGCAATGTCCTGAGCTAAGAAGCTCCTCCCCCAGAATCAACACTTCAACTACGTCTGGTTCCGATCGTGACTCTAGTGTTCTGCAACATAAACTTTCCTACTACCCCGCCATACAGCTCCAAATACCTTCAAGTACCGAGTTCTAATCCCGGACAATTCCCGATATCTGCCCAGTTCCTACGGAGTAAACAAGCTGTTATCTCGGCGGTAATATGGGGTTTGGCCGGAGGCGTCCTTATGTCGGTAGCTGTAGCTGTATCACCCACCGCTACAACGTTGGCCTCTAATATGCGGGGAAAGTTTAATCTAGGCCTACAGTCCCATTTTTGTTTTTTCGGCTGATATAAGTTGGGGTAGGCTGAGTTATTCAGTGGGATATGGTTAAACAAGAAGTCTCTAGAGCTTATTTTTAGGGTTAGGATATAGTGGGGATTTCAGGTACCGTACCTTGTCCAGCGGTTACATTGGGGCTCATTTAGAAAGGTCAATCCCCAATGCGCACGCATATTCTCCAACCCCGCAAACTGCTAAAACCCCAACTTCCTAGAAGAAAACCTGTCATACGTCTAAATCCTAATTTTAAATCGGCGCCCCTAAACACGAAACTCCAGAGGTTTTAAGTAAAACTATTTCAAGGTCCGAAAATCAAGGTCGAAGACGGGGATTGTTCGTTCGAAGGATTCGAGAGTGTGGAGATCACGGACGAAAATTGAGGCACAGCATTTTTAAAAGGGATAAGTACCATACTTGCGTCGGCGAGGTAACTTTCACGTGGTTTTTCTCTACGGTGTTCCTCGGTATTTAGAACGAGTAAGGAAAGAGCTGGGAAGATATACTCTACTCTAAGATCTATATCTTCTTTGTAATTAGGGATTGGATTAAATCCGCCTTATTAAATACGGAATTTTGAAGTATGTATTTTTTTTAAAGATAGAGAGGGGGCTTAGACACGATTTAAAAATATGGTCTACTCGGGAATCATGGCGCTCCGTAAACAAAGTACTTCCCCGAATCTCCACTTCCTTCTTGGCCCCTTACGCCGTCGCACACGCTCTTTCCCCCCGGCACCCGCTTTGTACAACGATTTTTTTAGATCCTTCGAGATCCATGGAGAGATCTTTGGTGGGCTGTTGAGATTTGATGATGATTATGATGCGGGCTTCCCCAATGGGAGATGCGAGATAATGTGGGGGGGCTGTGGGTTTAAGTATATAATGACCTCTTGATTCTGTGTTTTGGACTTTTTTCTTATTTGGGCATCATCCTTCGGGAAGTCTGAAATAGTATATATATATTTTTCTATATACAAACGGTTCCTTGAAGATGGTTGCCTTATTTAGAGGTCTTCTTGCTTCGGCGGCACTGCTTAATGTTGCTAGTGCGAAAGTGTGGTTAGGTATGTATTTCTATTCTTTCCTAGTCTTGCTAGATAATTATTTGATAGAGGAGAGAGAGAGCTAACAGGTTTTTTCATAGCTGGTGTGAACATTGGTATGCTCTCTTCGCTTTGTCAACAGGACAAAACTCCAATCTTCCAAAGATGGTCAAACTAATCCCCCGTTCTCCTAAAAGCCGGTTTCGATTTCGGTTGTGGAAACGTTTATGGACAATACACCGCTTCAGGAGTCTATCCTCCCCTTTCCTCATTGGGTGGACCCGATGGTGTTGGACAAATGAAGCATTTCGTTGCCGATCGTGGATTGAACGTTTTCCGTCTTCCAGTTTGCTGGCAATATCTTGTCGATACTCTAGGAGGAACTTTGAACGCCGATCATTTCGCAAAGTATGATCAGCTTGTTAGTGCTTGTTTAGCTACGGGCGCATACTGTGTTATCGACGTACATAATTACGCTCGTTGGGAGAATCAAATTGTGGGACAATCATCGGGAGTTACAAATGCTCATTTGGCTAGTTTGTGGTGGCAAATGTAGGTTGCAAGTTGTGGTGGATTTGGGAAGCGAAGAAGATACTAATTTGGTTTTTAGTGCTGCTAAGTATGCTGGCCAAGCCAAGGTCGTCTTTGGTGTCATGAACGAGGTAAGTAATCTATATACAATTCCCCCCCCCAAAAAATATCATGCCAAAATTGAACTAACATCTTCACAGCCCCACGATCTCAATGTCGACACATGGGCAACAACTGTTCAATGGGCCGTAACATCCATCCGTAACGCCGGCGCAAACTCTCAAATGATTCTCCTTCCAGGAACCGGTTATACCGCCGTAGGAAGTCTTGTTTCCAGTGGCTCAGCAGCAGCCCTGGCAGCAGTCACCAATCCCAATGGAAGCAAGACAAATTTGATTTTCGACGTTCATCAATATCTTGATGAAGATTATTCTGGTACCCATACTACTTGTGCTGTTAATGGAGTTAGCGGCCTTACTACATTGGAAACTTGGTTGGCTGCCAATGGACGACAAGCGTATGTTTTTCTCTATTCCTCCATTTTTTTCTAATTTAGATCAAAGCTAATATTTTGGTTGATAGATTCCTTACCGAGACTGGTGGCGGAAGTACTAGCTCTTGCTATACTGATTTATGTGCCGAGCTGGACTGGATGAAGTAAGTCCCGTCCCTATTATAACACTTATTCAGAAACATCCACTAATACACACACAATAGCTACCATTCCGACGTTTACCTCGGATGGATCGGCTGGTCTGCTGGATCTTTCTCTACTAGCTACGAATTATCCCTCACACCTACATATTCCAACGGTGCATGGAGCGACACTGGTATTTTGAAAAGTTGTGTTGCCGGTAAATTCGCTTAAGCAATAAACTACGTTGCTGAGTGAAAACATGATTGGTTATGGAAGTAATGGAGAATCTTATTGTTAAAAGGGGGTGGCATTTGGAGCTTGTATATATGGGAAGAAGGATCGAAACGGTGAGATGTTTAAAACATATATTTTAGGGAGGTGGAGATTTGCCTTGTTCGGGTAGTGTGCTTAGATAGGTGTTCCTAAGTTAAGGGACAACTGTCTAATGTCATCTTTTAAACGACTTAATGTCTCTCTATTTTTCTTATGCAGTTCTCTTTGAAGGCGGCTTTCTTACATATGCTGCCTCATTTTTCTTGCCTTTGTCTGATAGTCAAAAGCTTTGAGAGTTCATATCGTTGGAAAAGAATAACAAGATCTCATCCCCCATGTCATAAAGAGGAAATATTTTGCTTACTAGTGTCATCGGCAAAAATGTCTCTAATTGCTATTTACTTATTCCGACGGAGAAAACAATAATCTATCCTCTTGGGAGACGAATCAGATGATGGACTCAATTTCCTAAACCTAAGGATTTTGGGAAGGATATTCTCCCATTTCAATGATCCAAGAATTACATACCGAAATCGGCGTTTTATTTTTCCTAGGAAAAGCCAGGACGAGTAATCTTTTGATTTCAAGGGAGACAGCGAATTGTGTTAGTACCCTTAAAAGCTTTCCAATTTCTGATCATTTATTCGTTTTTTTTAGCAATATCAATGTAAATAGTCACGGGGCAAAGCAATGAATCACATGGTCCGCGGGTGACATCTCTAATGCCGCTGCCGACGCTGTATAATTAGCCCCTCTTAGCACAGTCTCTGAATAAGAGCAATCACATCCTTTAATATAACGCATAGGACACTATATAGCTATAGGCTACTGCTGGGTGTAACGTGGAATGTATTGAGTGATACCGACTGTTTTTATCCCATTCCAAATCAATCGGAAATACTACGTATGATTACTTAGACTTCAATCGAAGTTTGCTTACTGATCAGTGACATACTCCCCTAGCTACTTTCCAAATTCGCTCTGCAAGCCAAGCCCCCCTAAGATTCCATTTTCTCATCAAGAACACAGACAAGTTTTTAGTTCAAGACAGCAAGCACTGCCCAGCAAGCTGAATATGTTTCCTAAATGTGGCCGACTGAGAATGAAACGGGAGGCCGAATAGTAAAGCCGAATAGAAGTAAGACCGCGTAGACCTCTGACTACCAGGTACCACCGGGGCTGGCGAGCATTTCTCACCCTACCTTACCTGACCTAACTTTACCCCCTTACCAAAAAAAACAAAGAAAACAGAAGTGGTGATAATTCGATAGGTTTTACTTACGAGTTGCGTTACATTCCCTTATCCAAGCTACGAATCGCTTCCCTCCATCCCCTCAAACAACATCATGACGTGTGTGAAATCGTGGCTTAGAAATATCGTCTCTTTCCATGCTTTGCCTCGAAAACAAACAAAGGAAAACTCAATATTTCCCCGCATCATATCCTTTTTAGTCTAATATTCTAATTTGCTATTCGCTTAATTTTCCAGTAGTGGTGAGCGGGAGCGGGATAGTTCAAACCAAACCCCTGAAAAGCTGATGCCTGAAATCTTTCCATATTCGATGGATTGAGGTCGTTTTAAGTGGTTAGAATCTTTAGGTGGAGGGTTTGTGCCATGTTTGAGGCTGTATTTGTTTGAGAGTTGATGGTGGGTTGGGTGTTGAGAGTTTGGCACAGCCCTCTTCTTTAATTTGGGTGGTTGTCGTGGGGGTGCCGTTCTAGAAGGAGGGGGGCTACTGAAGATAGAAACTAGTGAGTTTAGGATAGCCGTTGGATGTTCATATTTGGAAGAGGGCTGCACTTGTGGGAGAATTGGTTAGTGCTGGAGTGTGGCTTGGCGGTTAGGAAACGATAACATATCCAAAAATATCTGTTGATGTCAACCATACCAAGGGGTTTGTCTTCGGCTTCAACCATATCTTACAGAATGCTTTTATATCTCACGATCTGAGGTCATTGAGTGTAGGTAGCAATCCATTTGAGTCTATAGCTAGGATTGAACATTTTCATTGGACTGTTGCAAGCTGTCTTCATGTGTGATGATGGCACAGTCGGAAACGAAAAAGAACAAAGTGGTCTGCTATTCTCTTTCACACGCAAATTAGTAGGCAATTCAATAGATCTGTGCTCGCTGCATTGGGGTTGATTTGCTGGTCACTTGGAAGTCGGCCTGCATGACCCTTTGACCCTTTCCCTACTCTCGGCGGATGGCTCGTAGTGAAAGGTTTGCCGGACTGCCGAAAGGCTCGGGTGCCCGGCCGCTTTAAAACTCTTGGTATCGGAATGCCTTGGTGGCTAGTTTTCCGTCCCGTGTATTGGAATTCCATAGAGCGAGGAAACAGAGTGAACGATCTCCGGATAATTTGGGCACAAAAGGGAGGGGAAAACAACCATAGCCCAATAAGCTCGGCGTGGCGAGGGTAGACGAGATGGAAGACTGGTGGAAGTTTCTATTGAGCTGTGATAGTGTAGTAATCAATATCCAGCTTTGCTGTACATTGAGTAGGATTGTGATAGTGATAGTGATATAGCGCTAGTTATGCTTGCCATGTTGACCATGGGATGTGCTCGGCGAGATACCGCGAGCCGCTTGGGTTGAAGAGATTTTACGTTTTGTGGGTGCGGTTTTCTATAGGCGAGGATTGTGCGCGAAGTAGTTGGGCTCAAGATCAAGGTCCTGTATAGGACGAGGGTTGAAGTATAGAGACCACCCGAGTGACATATGTGAGGGTGAAGAGACCAGCACGACTCCAAGACCTGGTCATGTGCTACGTGGTGTCCCTAACCGGCATTCCCGGCGGCCAACGGTTGTTTGAGGATGGCTCGGGCGGTGGATGGGCTGATGGTGGCGTGGCTGAGGAACGAATCAAAGCGTGCCCATTGTTGAGGCCCTGGAGAGGCATCGCACGATTTCGAGGACAGAACCCGTTGATGGGGAAACGCAGGGCCGAACGCACCCGCCAATGGCCGGCCGTCCTAAAAATAACCGTGGCACGACCCACTCCTCGTTGCCCGCTGCGGAGGAAGGAGCCAGGGGCCGTCCGCGCTTGGCATGGTTGCCCGAAACGGCAGCCAAGTAGCCTCCAAAGAGAAGAGGAGCAAGCAGTAGGCGAGTATGAGAAGTCTGCCTAGGCAAGGAGAGAGCGAAGGTAAAAGAGCTCAGGGTTGGGCAAGGACCAGCACCGCGACCCCAACCCTTCAAGCCGCATTGATGAGACTTTCTCTCTGCATCACCGAGGCTCGATTCTGGCATCGACTGCAAACCCCCTCCCCAGCGACGAGCAATATGTCTGCATAGATGCACTAGCACGTCGCTGCTGACTTTGCCGCACACCGTTGGAAGCACTCATCTGATTCCAGCAGGAATCCCCGCTCTCAACACCAACCGTGCGGATATCGGCGACAGCTTCACATGGACGCCTTTCCTCATGGCTCTACTTCCTCTCACCGCCCGAGAGCTCGCTCGAGTCAGCGCTTCGCGCACCCGTCGCACCTCGGGGCATTGCTCATCAGCGTCTCACCAGAATCGTCCGCTCCAGCAACGGCGGTTGGCCAGTGCCAACGGCTTTCATGAAGTCAGAGCTGCTGGACTGGTCGACAAATATAGCGCCTGTTGAGTCGTCTTGCTGCGCAAAATGGTTGGCTCTGGCATGACCATCCAGAGGACGATTGGGGCCAGTCCTCACTGCCCAAGACAATGGTAGGTAATCCACAAAGTGCGGCATAACTGGCGCATGGAGCCATCAACGAGCTCGACCAGGAAGGCATTCCAGAGTGCCCGGAACCAAGCTTTCCTGGCAACATGCATTGGGGAGAAAATCTCAAAGATCTTCGTCAAGCCTAGGATGTTGTTGCGGGGAGGTGCCCCTATCCGGCACAGATCCGGCCGTTTCACATCAGCCCTTGAGAAAGTCAGATCTTTTCGATAAATGTGACGCCAGAGACTGGACGCCGTCAACGAACGCTTGGTGGTCGGCAGCTAAGGATAAACTTTGGGTTTCCCTGTCGAGGGCTTCTCTGATGCCACTTCCATCAACGTGCTGCGGGCGGTTCGTCTTGGCCTTGTATATGAGACTTACCAGGTTCAGCCAACTCAGGCGAGAATGAGGTGCAGCCTTTTCGTCGCCTCCTTCACCGCCGTCATGTCGTCGGGTGACCACAGCTTGACCCATCGAATCTGAACTTCAACTGGCAAAGGGGGCTGGGAGGATGCTCAGTCACTCCAGAAGCACCATGTGGATTTACGCCGACATGAGATCCCTTTGCTTTCCTGACACGGCATTTGAACTCGACCTGCTCTGCATAGCGATCATCACCATGACAAACAGATCATGCAGTTCTAAGAGCATTGCACCAGGACAGTCCTATGCAGTGTCTCTTTGCACCACTCCCCTTCAAGTCTCTACTAGGACCTTTACCCCACACCAAACCGCCAAATAACAAAGTGGCGTCAACCTTCGATTCTCAGGCCACTTTCCCCCAGCCGGCAGATCACATCGCTGGAAGCCCAAAGAATGTTTAAAACCTAGGCAGATAAACTACCATCCAGAAACGTGTGCTTCTGGTCCATCGTCCAGATAAAGTGTCAAGCGGCCCTAAGTTTCCGAAGATAGAAACACCTTAATTCCCAATCCGGCCAAGCCCAAGGCCACTCTCAACAAATCAATGGACTGTCATGCGTTCACCAACTTAGCCATGGGATACAACGTTGTATTATGGCCACGATGAGGTTGTCGAAACTTTCTCGGTATTCGGTAAGGTTCTTCTAGAAGCACTAAATATAGATCGCAGGGTGCGTGCGGCCAAATCCAATGCATATTCCCGGCAATTCGCCTTGAAAAGACAACTGGCTGGCTGTTTCATGCAGCACTCTCCTATCAAAGCTTCATTGGCGCACCTGCTAACCAGAGCAAGAATCCCAAGGTTTTCATGCAGCAGGCAACAGGGGAGTAATGGAGATGCGGTGGCATGAGCACGAACACTTGTGACTAAGCCAAGCCTTTATGAATAATAAATCATCACTTTTTCATCACGGGCAGAAGAATGGGTCTTGGGAAAGGCCGTTGGAGTTCGACAGTAGTCGATGACGCCCAGCTGTCATCATGCCATGTCAGGCATGATAAACATAACCACGCGACCGAAATGTGCGATTCTCTTTCAGCCGCTTGAAGATCTTTTCAAATACCAAGGTTTCACGGAGCGCGGAATGACGGATTAGCTTTGGAGGACAGACAACATGGACATGTGGCCCAGAGGACATACTCCCCGAATGGACCGAGTCCAATTACTATAACGTATATGAATTTTCTGTGGACGCCTCGGCTCCTTGCAAAGCTGGCCCAGCAAAACATTTGTCAGGTGAGAGAAAGTTTGCTATTACACGGTACTACGAATCATTCTCCAATGGTGACATCTTTCAAAATACCTGTACAGGAACGGCTGTGTTATAGGTCCAGTTGATGCTTAAACAGCAAGTTTTCGGCAATGAATGGTCCCTGGTTCGCAGAGGAATTTTTCCAGCTTGTCCGAAAGTGTGAAGAGTGAGAGATGAAATATTTAAGGATTGGACTTAAAACTTGACTTTGTAGTTAGGAGAGAGAGTGGAGTATTTCGGGTCTTACTTCAATGCTTCTCAAGGGAAACCAAGTTGATCGTGACAACCAGAAATGGGCATAGCCCCTCTTCTTAGATGCTTTAGAGGCTTAAGCTTAGGGTTTAAGGCTCGGAGACTAGGTTGATGTTCTCTCTCTCTCGGGAAGATGCAGTCAAAACGTGCCGCCAGCATCACAAACTGGAGAAAAGGTTGTAGATTTTCCGCTCTTGGGGCTCATAACCTAGATCGGGGGTAAGCATATGACGGTGCGTTGGCATGGATTACCTTGACGGAGAAATGCCCGCTTCTAATCAGCATGATCCCAAAGTCACCACATGAACCTTGCTGTACATCGACGGTCTCCGGATGAACCTAGCGGGATATCCAGGACGTTGGACCCCAACTGCCAAAATCGACATTCCCCCGTTGCTGGTGGCTGGTATCTTGTACTGTACCTGAAAGGACCCCCAATGCGGCCCTGGGATATCTGGTACATCCTGAATGTTTTATTGCTAGGGCTGTGTAAAATACTGTCTTTTGAGATGCAAAAATGGACACGAGTTTGGCGAGCAGAGAGATCAGAATTCGTTCTCCTGACTGGCTCGCCTATCTCCCTGCTTGTTACGGAGTAATGGCGTGCATCAGAAAGACCCATTTCCTGCAAAACGGAGGCTGGCGGCGAGGCGGAGTCCCGCAAACCCAGCGAAGCGAGGTCCGAATCGAACAATTCGATTGTGGTGAAGGGCGTTCCAGCGCACAGGCTGTGGGTGAGATTACAAACACGCCCCAAGCTATACGGAGTGCGCTTCAGGCCCTCGACACAGTACCATCCAGCGCTCGGCCCGTTGGAGCTCAGGCCGTAGATGACGGCGTGGGCGTGGACTGAATCAGCAGCGAGGATGAAACGCACGATTTCACATCCTGAAGGACTCCATCTGTCTATGACGGACAAATGGGACGAGCTCTCGGGGACGGCTGCTGCTCTTAGTCCGCGAGGTGTTGGCCATAACGGGTCGTATCCAGGATTCCAGGTACAGAACAATGGCCCACAGGACGGCGAGAAGCGACGAGAAAGCAGCACCAGCCGCCCCGAGTCATCAGGCCCCAACTTTATATTTAGATCACCCACCCACCGCACCCCCTGGGTTCCCCGTCCAGTCCTTCGTTTGGAGAGTCGGAGACCGACAACCCTGCGCACCTTATTCCGACCTGACCAAGAAGCAGGGAAATCCGAACCGCCGTTGGCTGGCCGAAACACGCTGGTGGAAAGCTCTTTGCAGCAGGATGGCGGAGGGGCCAATGAGAGCAGACGTGCCGGTGGATTTGGCGCGCTGGGCCGGATGCGGCAAGTAGACCTGGCTGCTGCTCGCCCGCGCTCCTGTTACTCGGACGTCCATGACCTACAGCAGTGTCACTACTCTATCTGCGCGGTCTTGGCGAGGGCAATATGGACCAGTATAGACGGCATTGCTCAGTCCTGCTGGCCCTCGCCTTTTCCATGCCATGCTCCTTCAGGTTCCGGCCTTGTCAAACCATGACATCGCGAGGGCCGTTTTCTGACCTTATTTTAACCCCACCTAGCTTCGAAACGTTCTAGCGTGCTGCAATTGCTCCCAAGCCGTGGCCTGCCCGTCATGGCCAGCGGTCGGCGAGGAAAAGACAAAGGAAGGCCCTAAGATCGGCCGCGGCGTGCCTCCCACGCTGGGATTTTGGTATTCCACATGCACCACCGGAGCGTGCGGATTCCTCGAACGTGCTTTGCGCGGCCATCGACGCTGCGTGCGTGGGATCTTGCGTTGCCTTACTTTGCTTTGCGCTGGCGGGCACGGCTGGCTCGCTGGCTTGCTGACCGTCAGTGCTTGGGCTGCTTGCGCCCCACCCAACGTTACCCCCGATTTGAGATGTGAGCGATGCAGTGGGCGTGGGCGAGCAGAGAGCGCCCCCCAAGGTCAACAGTGGGCTGGCATCGGACTCGCTTGGCGCGGGCGGCCTCTTCCCTGCCCCTGGCGTCGTTTTGCCGTCGTGCGGGCTGGCGCTTCGGCGCGCTGGTTGGCTGAGCGCGCGCTTTCACTGCCCCCTCTTTGTCTCGTTGCAGCGCGTGCGGGCCGGGGGAGGCGTCTTCGCTGCCCCGTTTCCCTTTCCATCTGCCCCCCTCGCCGGACCCCATCCTGCCTGCATGCACGCCCAGGGAAGGCGACCCATCCCCGCCCATCGTCCCTTCCTCGCGCCAGGCCTCCGCTCCGACCGCACCCTCTGCCTTAGCCACGCTTGTTTCCCCTTTCGGCGTTCTGCCCTCCCAGCCCAGCACGGCAGCCCTTTGTGCGTTCAGGTGCACGCCCTGGGCGGCCTGAACTATTAAGCAGCGGCCATCGCCAGTCCAACATGTGTTTGTAGGATCCCTTCCAGAAACTGACCGTCGACCTTCAGCTACTCTCGCTCGCTGCAGCTCACCAACCCACACATTCGCTTGTGCCCATCTCCCTAGGAAGCCCTCGTTGGCTCCTGTCATTCGCTTTGCGTTGCTCAACTGTTCGATTGTTCGACTTCACCCTTCACCACCTCACCCGCCTTAACCATCCCCCAGAGCTCAGCCTTGACTACAGCAAGCCTTCGGAGGGTATTATTCCATTCCCAGCATTCAGCCTTGGCCCTGCCTCTTCGATCTCCCGCTTTCACCCTCCAGTCCCAGTGTAACGATTCCACCAGTCTACATCTTCCGGCTCCTGTCCAAGCATTATCCTCCATTTATGCTTATCTGGCCCCGGCTGTCCTCGACATCTCATCGCGGGAAGAGTACCGCTACGTTGCCTTCAGCCGCCGCTCACTCAGGATCTGGCTGTATTGTAACAGGAGAAAGACTAGGCCGCTCGTGCAGCCTTACCACACTCGCTTTTCGGCTTCCAGCTTTACATATACCCGGCAACCTTGGTGCCCCTCAGATCTCCGGTACCCGTGTTGTCTGATCCATCTCCAACCTCAAGCTATTACCACTTAAATCCTGATTGATCAAATTTAAAATCCGAAGCTCGTCGACGGCTTTCACTCGTTCAAGCCCTCGACGATATTCTATTTTATTTCCAACCAATCCTTTTTCGTAGCAATGGCTGGCCCTGGTGGTGGACCCCCTCGCAGAAGGTACGATCCATTTTAGGAACGTCTTCCAAGAGCCAGTGCTAACATTGTCATAGTCATACCAAGTCCCGCAAGGGCTGTGAGACCTGCAAACGCCGACACATTCGTTGTGATGAAAACTTTCCTCAATGGTATGTGTAGAGTCAAATAGGGCATTGCATCTGGGCTGTATACTGACTTCCGCCACCAGTCGAAATTGCACCAAGCACAACTGTCGCTGTCCTTACATGGACATGCCCGTTCAAGAAGAGAGAGCCATGACCCCCGACAAGGCAGATCTTATGTGGACTCCAGAAATCGAGGCAGAAATTGAGCGTTGGCAACAAACGGGAATCTTCCCATTCCCAGATCTCTACATCTACCCCGCCCCAGCTCCTCAGTACTTCTCGATTGAGGATCTTCGATTGATCCACCATGTTGCCTCGGTCTCTAGCGAGCTTGGAATTCATGATGCTAGCAATTTCACCATTTGGACTCGACAGATCCCACTGTAGGTGGCAATGGCGGGAAAGGAATTAGAGGGATATTTGCTGACAGTAACTTTAGGTTTCTCAAAATCGGAACTGATTACGCATTTGTCATGCATGCATTGCTAGCTTTGTCTGCAACACATCTGGCATGGCTCACCGACTGTCCTCTAACCGCCAACATGGCCTATGAGCATCGCGGCATCGCGCTCAAAGGGCTTCACGAGGCAATCGGTGCATTCTCGAGACAGAATTCTGATGCGGTGCTAGCAGCTTCCCTCTTGCTCTCATGGCAAGCAACGGAATGGTCAGTTCTATCTTACATCATCCGTAGGACATAATTCTAACTAGTTCACAGGCGTGGTTGGACCCAATTGATGCATGGAACCTCCTCTGTATGTTGTGAAACAAGAGTGAATATAACCTTGGATGTCTCTAACCGTCTGACAGGTCATCGATGCTATGCAACCATGGAAGAATGAATCTCAGTTTGGAGACTTCATCGCCGAACAAAGCACGTTCCCGACTGCCCCACCATCCCCAGCTCCCGGTGGCAAGAAACTCAGCGCCCCACGAAAACAAGACTTAGACGCCCTTCAGCGAGCCTATGCACAACTCCAAAAGGTTGAGCTTCATTTGAAGGAAAGCAACGAAGACCCAAAGGCAATCCAACAATTGATGACATTTGTCAGAGGTGTTCGCAAGGTTTCACCAAGCCACACCGCTGCTCAGCGCTTCGAGATGCTCAATCCTCTTCGAGCTTGGTTGTTCTGGCTTCCAGTGATGTTCCTGCAACGAACTCGTGGTTCGCCATCGGCCCTGGTAATTCTGGCTCATTACTACACCATTGCTCTGGTTGTGGAGCCTCTTTTCCCTGAAGTTGGCGCCTCATACTTCGGAAGCTTGTCATTGGGTCCCATTGAAGAGATCGCTCG
This sequence comes from Neobulgaria alba, assembly GCA_003988965.1. Taxonomy (NCBI): domain Eukaryota; kingdom Fungi; phylum Ascomycota; class Leotiomycetes; order Helotiales; family Gelatinodiscaceae; genus Neobulgaria; species Neobulgaria alba. The sequence goes on from QYAM01000021.1 coordinate 348,684, forward strand.
CCGATTGTTCTCCATTAGCCTTTCCCAGAATTCCGATTCGGGAATGCAGACACCTCTCACGCTTATGGAGTATCCAATTGATATGGTCTCAAAATTCAGAAATCGCATGGGATGGGTCCAACCAGAACGCACTGCTTCATTTCCAACATTCAGCGGCAATGGCTACAGTATGGCAGACACTTATCCAACAACCATGTCCTACTCGCCTTATGGAAATCCAGCCTTCACCTACAGTCAAGAGCACCTTATGACTATGGCCCCAGACCCAATGTCTGCAAGTGCCATTAGCCCCTTGACTCTGGATCCATACACAAACCATTATCTTGGTATTCCGTCACCAAGTGGGTTTGGAGGCTACCATAGCCCTGCATCATCGAATTTTGGGGAAGGCTCTGTTATCTACAGCGACCAGGGAGACGATTTTGCTTTGTATGATGGACAGAATGCGGGACCGAACTTCGGAGGGTTTGTGCTTCCGACCACCGTGTGGATATAATTGTCGGACGAAACGGTTTAACATTTCGTCCAGGACTACTCCAATCTTGCAATTCGAACCTCGATCCTATGAGTCTCAGCAACTCAAATTCGAGCCCCAGTCCCCGAACATGTTTGAGCCGCAAATCAAAAGCGAACCTCAAGTTTCCGCGCAACATTTTTCACCAATGCTTCAAGCGCCTCAGCTTCCTAGTTACCCACCTCGATATCCTTCTCCGTCCGATCCCTCGGGAAAGGGAAAAGGCCGCGAGAACTAATTACTCGATCTGCAACTAATACTTTGAATTTACGCAACGTGCTCGATTAGTGAGATCTGCCAGATCTCCCAACTAATATTGTTATATTACCTAACGACTCTCCTTGACTGCCTCTGAAACGGCTTTACGAATTTATGAACTTACTATGATATTCATGTATACGAATACTGGTACCCCACGGTCCTTATATACCCACAGCATATTGCATGGAAAACGGCGTTTTTGCGAGCATTCATTTTGAATAGCTCTGAATTGATTTGGGAATGCAGGAAAATGGAATTGGCGTTAGACATAGCGGCTGTTGTGTATTGTTATTTACAATTATGCGGGAAGGAAAGGAGGAAACAGAAATGAACTTGAATTTTGCTGTAGAAAATTAAATTTTCTACACATAACCCACCTCTAGTATTGTCCACTGTATAAACTTTGAGGGTAAAATCCGTGATATCCACTTCAACCCATTTACTTCAATGGGTCAGATTCAAACCCACAGATAAGTTTTAGGGCATCATAAATTCTTGCTGCAGCCCAGGTCAAACCAGGCTGTTAGTAAAACCCAATTGATTGGGGCATCTCACGTGCGCGGCGCGTTCTCTTCCCTACTCCCTGATTGACGCTAGCGTGGCTTGTGGAAACTCGTATCAAAATGTCCAAGCTCCACAATGTACCTGAGTTAAACCAAGCTCCCCTCTCCCATCCCACCATAACAGATCTACAAATCTCTCACCCTAAGAAGCGTTAAAGATGAGTGGTGGGTGGAATACTAGTATGTTACATCGTGGTGACAAAGAAAAGAAATATGGGCTAATAAATTGTGTTTGTAGTTGAATCCGATGCTGTAAGTTCTTCCCCCACCATGTCTATCATATATTTTCCTCTTTCCACCCCGCCACGTCACGGCATCGTCCTCTTTTCTCTCTCCCCATCCCAATTCCCGGCCCCCTTTTTCTTTTCGGATTAAGCCTAAGCTGATACCGTGCTCCGCTATAAACAGGGCGTCTTCACCTTCCTCCTCGATAACCTCGGCGTCAAAAATGTTCAGTTCGAAGAACTAATCTCTCTCGATGCGGACCTCTTGAAGGCGATCGCGCCGGTCTTTGGCGTCATCTTCCTGTTTAAATATGTGGGGGAGAAGAATCTCAAGGGGATTCAGGATGGGAAGTTGGATTTCGAGGCTGGGAGGGAGAAGATCTGGTTTGCGAAGCAGGTGATTATGAATGCGTGTGGGACGCAGGCTTTGCTGGGGATCGTGCTGAATAATGATGGGAAGGAGGGGGAGGGGAGGATCGAGATTGGTGAGGAACTGGCGGGGTTTAAGGAGTTCACGGGACTGTTTGAACCGGAGGATCGGGGGGAGGCGTTGAGCAATCATGAGTTGATTAGGGGGGTTCATAATAGTTTTGCGAAGTCGAGTCCGTTTGTGGATGAGACGACGAGGGATGAGGGGGGGGAGGAGGACGTTTTCCATTTTGTGGCGTATACGGTTGTGGAGGGGGAGTTGTGGGAGATTGATGGTCTGCAGGATGCGCCGATTTCGCATGGGAAGGTGGAGAAGGAGGGGGGGAAGGAAGGGTTTGAGGAGAAGGTTATCGAGGTTGTGAGGAGGAGGGTGGAGAGGTATGAAGGGGGGGAGATCATGTTTAATTTGTTGGCGTTGTGTAGGGATCTAAGGGTTAAGGCGAGGGAGTTGGGGGATTTTGAGATGTTGGAGAGGGAGGAGATGAAGAGGGAAGCGTGGGTTTTTGAGAATTCCTTGAGGAGGCATAATTTTGTGGGGTTTGCGGGGGAGGTTTTGAAGGGGGTTGTGCAGGGGAAGCTTGAGGAGGGAGAGGGGAAGTATGAGGAGTGGATTGAGGAGGCGAAGAGGAAGACGAAGGTGAGGGCGGAAGAAAGAAAGAAGAGGAAGGGGGGTGATGGGGATGGAGATGAGGAAATGAGTGGTTAGGTGAGGGATGAGGCCTGGTGAGGTTTGGTTAGACTAAGCTGGTACTTAAGTACTTGGTCCAGCGAGGTTCACAACAAAGGCACGGTTACTTAAGGTAGCAAGCATCTTTGCATTTTGAGGCGTAGGAGTATTTAAGGTTTCCTAAAATAACGACGGTCATGACGATTCTCAATCTTTAAATTATTTTGCTTAGCTGTGAAGTGCAATATGCTCGTGTTTGCGCGTGGAAGGAGGGGATGTGTGTTGGTAGTGACATCTTTCTGTACCGATGATTGTTTTAGGGGCTGTTGGTTTTGCGTCATAATTGCATGTAAGCATTGTAAAGCATCAAACGAAGGCATCACCAAAGGGCATCAAAGAGAGGTGCGCTGTCAGATAAATACGATTACTTGTATATCATTGCACATTGATTGATAAAAGGAATACGAAAAGAGGAGGAAGGATTTGTTCTATATTTATCTTGTATATGGCTCACGGTAATACTGGAATGAGCCACTTCCTTCGAATGAGCACTAAATCATTTGAGACACTTATTTTTTCTTGGTGTTGTGTCGGGCTATAGTACGATAAGGGATCCGATACAGGGTAAGGGGTACTCGAGTATTGACATGGTCCTCGGCTAACGAGAGTTGTTTTATAATTTATATTGGAGGTTGAGGTGGTTGGGGTTGTGGGGGACAGCGGCGAGGAGGCCTGCTCTTGAGCTGTAGTGACCGAAGAGGCACTTAGTCGCACCGCATTCATCTAATAACTTGCATACGTAAAAACAGCTAGTCGCCCAATTAGAGGATTCACTTCTCTGCGCTGCATCCTTGGTACTCCTTCCAATCACACCGCCCCTGATCTGATATGAGACCGTTGAAACCAAGTGCGCTGCGCCTATTGAAACCCGCATTGCTCTCCTCTCCACCCAAGGCGGCCAGTGCCAAACACACGCGCCTCGAACCAGCACCAGCGGCTGGCAAGACATCGAGACTGTGAATACACTCGCTAGACCCGTCTCCTTTCGCCCGTGAGCCTTGCACACTCGGCCTATCCATCGCCTCTAGACTCTACATCGCACGACCATTGCAGCAAAACTGTCGCGGGCACGAGAACTCGCCACCAGCGCAGCCTATCCACGCCAGCGCCACACCTTCTAGCCCCCCTCCGCTTCCCTTCCCTGCCACAACCGAACCAGCAACCTAAACTGATCGGATCACCCTTCCAGCCTCCATTCACTCCTCGCAAACTCAACGTCACCTCCACACCACCTGCACCCACTACCGCAGAACGACGACCAGATATCCCGCCTCCTCGCTGGCCGGTCACCATCCGTCGACACGCATCAACGTCGAGAGACTCCACTGCTTCAGGCGATAAGGTAGCAGTCGGATCAGGAGCCGTGGGCATAGCCAAGCCAGGCCGGCCATGATGGATTCCCATCTGCGGGGAACCAGCACAACCACGACAACGTCGTCGCAGACCAACATGGTTTCTCAAACCACCACCTTTGCAACCTCCATCCTCCCTACCGTTGCAGCACAAGCTATCCAGGCTCTCCTCTCAACGGCCGAAGATCCCAATGACGAGATGACGTTGCATGTGAAGCGCAATGAATCCACGGTCAATGGCGTGGTGATAGGATTATTGTCTTCATTCGGGAGTGCCATTCTGATCGCGCTGATCTTTTTCGTGGTTTACTTCTTTAGGTATACTAGTAGTGGGAGGATCTTCCTGGATCGTATTGGGAGGCCAGGTGAGTATGATGATGAGCAGCAGTATTTGAGGGAGGAGGCAGAGGCGTTGGAGGAGATGGATGATTTACAGCGGACCGAGTACCTTAGGGCTAAGGGTATGTTTCTCCATTACTATATGCTTGCGGTAATGCGCATGGCGGCTAATGGTTTGATTTCTAGCATTCATTCAAGCTAATCCTCCCGATTCTGTCCCTACGGATATATCCCTCACGCAGTACTTGGCTATACAGGAAAAAGGTGTTTCGGCTTGGGAATTCGAACCTGAACTTGAGATTGCGAATTGTTTTGTAGAGGGAAGGACGGAAATTGAGTTCTTTGACTCGGAATGCTCCACTTTGACTAATTTGCCAATACCGAAGCAGAATGAGGTCTACTATTGGGAGAGCAAGATCTATGATAAACCAGAGACCACCCTGATTAGCATTGGGGTTGCTACTAAACCGTATCCTCTATTTAGACTACCTGGTACGTTAGACATAGAATCAGTTTAGGGATAGGCGATTAGCTAATTATGATCATAGGATGGCACAAGTATTCTGTCGCATATACATCTACCGGGCATCGAAGATATAACCAACCTTTTAGTGGACCTACCTATGGACCTCAATTCGTACAGGGAGATGTTATCGGAGTGGGATATAGACCGCGAACTGGAACGATATTCTTCACCCGGAACGGAAAGAAGTTGGAAGATGTGGCACATGGTCTCAAATCCCAGAACCTATTCCCCGCTGTTGGAGCCAATGGACCTTGTACTGTGCATGTCAATTTTGGGCAATCCGGATTTGTCTTCATTGAGGCAAATGTGAAGAAATGGGGTTTGGCCCCTATGACTGGAAGTCTTGCCCCTCCACCACCATATGGCAGTGAGCAAGGAAGTATTCTCCTTGAAGCTGGAAGGGAAGGGGCACAGACTGCTGCAAGCCATTACCCAGATCCTCGGCACGGACGCACTCGGAGCGGAAACCTTAGGTACGGTCCTCCAACAAGCCCAGGTCCAATTCGATCCCCTACCGATATCTCTTTGGCACATCTCACCCATATACCATCCAACGATGAACCTGGAGAATCGAGCTCATCCGCCGCGGGCAACGCGCCACCAACAAACACTACCGTGACACCCGCTGGAATTCCTCCAGTAGATCATAGCCAACCACCGCCCGATTATACCAGTCCTCAGTCATCCGAAGCCGGAAGTACACGGAGTAGTGGGGAAAGCGAAAGATCTCCAATGATACGGCGGAAGAGCACACCTCCAATCCCAAGTTATAACGATGCTTTAGCAGATCGTGCAAGGGAAAGAAGTAGTAGCCAACTCCAAGCCCCAGGTGCCCCGGCTCGAACGAGAAGTGATAGTAATCGTCAGCGAATGGATGGAGGATCTAGATCATGATATTGATATGATTGAAATGGTAGTTTGGTAAGCTCGACGGTTCATAGTCCAGGTATTACAACGCAATAAACCAAGTTTTTCGGTGTCGGTGTTGGAGGGAATTATCCAGGTTACTTTTTTCTGGGTGGATAATGGGGACTTAAAGGGAGGACAATTATCTTGCTTAGTTTAGCGTGGTGTGGTGCTCTTTTGTAATAGGGGCTGGTTGGGGCACCGTTGGTTTGATTTTTCGAGGTGCAGGGCTTGGCTTGCTTGCATGGCGCTTGGAGTCTTCAACATTTTCCTTTGTCAAATTGTGTTTTTTTTTTGGTAGTGGGGAATTCTACTCTGGGTACGGAATGGAATGGGAGCGAGGGAGGGATTTGATATCCGAGGACTTTGTTTTTCCTTTTTTAGGAAATGGAGATGGAGGAAGATACCCGTTTACGTGGAGGGAGTTGGGCTGGATACCATGTGGGGTTTTTGAGGAAGGAGTGCAAAAAGTTGAGGAGGTAGGTAGGTAGGTGGTTATAGAGTATTGGAATGAAATGATGGAAAGAGAGAAAGAGGAAAGGAAGAAAGGAAAGATGTAGCATAGTGAAGATTACAACGACGTGGATAGTACAGTACACAGCACACACGGACGATCAGACAGATAAACAATATCAGGGTTCTTTTGTAGATGCTTGTTTTGTAGCATCGTAGGTGAAGATATAAATAAATTAAAATTTTCAATGATAAGGGGGATTGGGTATTTGTGATAGATTTCTTCTTCTTGGATGTTAGGGGGGGGAGGGGGGGGGTTGTAGTGAGATTTTCGACGTGTAGTTGATAGATGGAATGAGGTTTTGTAGGGTCTATCTTGATTTTACCTAAGGTATGAATTTATCGACTCCTCTTTGAGGTGGTTTATAGATGGGTATACGATTATGAATAGATGTCTTAACCCCTATTTCTAAGAAATAGAACAACATGGTCGAAGGTCGAGACATTTTTGTTAGAAGAAGGTCCGTTGAAACCTCTATTCTCTCAAAAGGATTTTAAGGGTTCGTTATTCATTAGTAGAAAAATCGAAATGGAACCCTTAATGAGACTCCTGGTGTTTTGGTTTAAGAGGTACAGACAGACTAGACAGAGTGATATCGAAGATTTTTAAGTTTTATTGCGCTTTAAAAGTCTTAAGATGAGATTAGGATTTTATTAAGGTAGTGAGTAGGGTTTATAGAGGGGAGTTTTTTTTACATGAATAGGTAAGAAAGAGTTAGGTGTTAGTGAGGTTAAAGAGTTTGTTATTAAATGTAGAAATAGGCTCTTGATGGTATATCAAGTCCAGATTTGGCTGGTGGTTAGATGGTTGGGAAATAATTATATGTATTAGTTAAACCTTCTCAAATGCGCTAAGAGGTTTTTTATAGTGTTTTTAAGAGATTAAATGGTGCTACTAGTGGATTTAATTGGGAGAATTATATCTATTGATCGATATATATCATATTTCTTTCGTAAGAAGTATCTTCATTGGAGAGGTGGGAGGGCCGATTTTAGCATATTGATCCTTATGATATTTAAAATCGTAAAGATCCCTTATGTAAGTATAAGTATTGGGATATTTGTCTATAAAGTTACCTCATTGCAAAGATCCCGCCAAGGCCTGAATGATCTGAAATCCGGATACCAAAATCGACCTGTTATCTCTTCCCCAGAAAAAGTGTATAATTTTGTGATTTTAATTTCATTAACTATACTTGTTCGTATTTCAAAGAGACGATTGCTCTTCTATCTATTCTATAACTTTTATTCCGGGTATCTGCTCTAATGTATCTATCTTCCAAGTCTAATACTCCCAAGTCATGATTATCCCAATCTCCTATTTCTCACCAAAAAGAAGAAAGTTGATCTATGAAGCTTGGCTGCCCGGCTCTAACTACTAACACTAACTCTATATCTATGCATGCATGCATACGTGCGTGCAGAAAACGCAATGTAAAAACTAGCAAGGAAAAACAAACCAATTAAAACCACGAGCAAACCGCGAACAAGTCAAATGAAGACTGAAATAACGCCCAAGAACCAAAGCTCCCAGAGTACAAAAAGAAAGAAAATGCAATGTTCCAAGTATGCCATCAGCAGTAATACATCAAACCCGTGACCCCCTCTTCTTTCAAAAACGCTGAGAAAAAGCAAGACAAGTGCAATCGGAAGAAATCGAGAATTGAATACCAGAGGATCAAGCCCAAGAAGGGAGAGATGGTGTGCCAAGAAGAAAGGGTAGGTTTGGCGTACGAATTATCAGGTGTAAGTCCAAGAGGTACTATGCCAAAGAGTTCATGTAGAGTCGGAGTCGGAGTGATAAGGTCCAAGACGAAAAGATGTGATGCCAACTAACGGAGAAGCAGTATCTAGGAAGAAAGTAGTAGCCCGAAGCGCGAGAAAACGAATCATTGGCAGCAACCGAAATTATCCTCATTATCAATTTGAATATCAATTTGAAAAGAAGAAAATGGATTGTTGTTTCGATGATTTCGAATTCGGGGAAAGAAGAGTAGCTAAACGAAGATCCCAGAAAATGGATCATCTATAATAGTCGAAAATTCCTCATTATCAAGCTGATAGATATCAAATTGAAAAGAAGAAAATGGGATATTTTTCGATGATTTAGAAGTCGAGAAAATCCAGATGCTAGTTCGATGTCGAGAAGAGAACATAGGACAGTCATTGATGAAAGCCTAATGTTTCTTGGACATTAAAAGCAAATGGAACTCCTTTTTCTCGTGATGTCTTTTTTGTGGATGTATGTAAGGTTGTAGGTGGCTCTTTCTTTTATGGTGGTATTTGGTTTCATAACCTGGAGTATCTTATAACGTTGTTGGTATATTATCTTTCGTCTAAACGTCTCAAAGTTAGAATTATATTTCTATTTCGAGGGGAATACTGAAACGCTTACCTTTCACTCAAAGTTAACCTCCGAGCTCAACCGGCTCTTGCAGAGAACCTCACCGACCTTCAACCCACGGTCAACCTTGAAATCCCCCCAATGCCCATATCGGGTTTTCCTGACCTCACCCCGCCCATATACAGCTGGTTTTCCCTCTTTCCATATCTGATAACAATGGCGCTTAATCTTGTCCTGAATATATTGTGTGATCTCAAGAGGTTCGTTTCCCCTCTTAATGAGCTTTCCGCTTACAGTGTAAGAGCCTTTCAATTTTCTATTGAGTATTTTGGTAAGAGGTGATTGTTGGATCCCCGGGGTTGATCTCTCCTTTGGGGGGCGTTTGATGAGTGGATACGTTGAAACCAAAGGATGTTGAGCGACGAAATCACGTCGGGGATAAACGATTCGTTCCTTCTTTTTGTTCCATTTGCGAGGTTTGGCTGGAGGGTCTGAAACGACTGGACTTGGTGAGGGGTCTGAGAAATCGTGAAACTCGGAGATAGGTGGGAGCATAGGAGGTAGCGAAAATGGAACATCTGAGTTACCATTGGCCTTCCCCTCGTCCGAATCCTGATCTCTTGTTTCCATTTCATTGGAGGATGGAGGAAGGTTTAATATAAGAGCTTCCATGTCTTCGAAATCGTCCTCATCTTCACAATCCTCCTCGCCAATCTTCTCCTCGTCATCAACATCTACAACCTCCTCCTCCACATGTTCTGAAACTACCCGCGGCTCGTCGAGACCCTCTTCAATGGTCTTTTCGCTTCTCTCGCGTTCGCATCTCTTAGACTTCAGCAACTCCCTCATCTTGCTCCTAACTGCTCTCCTCGAGCCGGCGAATTTGGTGAAGCTCAATCCGCTCTTAGTTCTGACTTCGCCAATTACAGTATTGATACCAATAACTCTGGCCTTTTTCTCTTCGGCGCGACGAGCTTCCTTCATGTTCCACTTCCAACCAATCCAATCGTGGGCTCTGTTCGAAGCATAGGGGAACTTAACGAGACATGCTTCCCTTGAATTAGAGGTGCGTGTGTTTTTGTACTGACGTGGGCCTTCAATAAGGCTATTATTTAGAATGGTGGTCATATCGGGACGGTCGCTATATAGGTATAGGTCATATGGCTCTTGATAATCGTCGGGTTCGTTCGAGTCTGGACCAGCTCTTAGTTCAGGGACTTGGTATTCCTCTTGTTGTTGTTGGAAATTCTGGACATTGTTAGTTTATGTTTCTGGACTCCTGGGTTGTAGAAATGGAAATTGGAATTGACGATTTGATCACTTGAACATGTGCGATGAAAGTAAGAAGGAAAGGAAATGCAAATAACTCACCTCCCCAGCATATGAATTGATGATTCCTCCCAAGCCATCCTCGGGGTATGTAAAGTGATTTTCATCACTCTCAGGAACGCCAACATTCTCGTTCATAGGACTGTGTTGATATGAGAGACCACTTTCATAATCCTGACCAGGAAATCCCATGTTCATCTCCCCTTGAACAATATTAGACCAGTCGAAGGATTGATCATTGAAGCCAAGTTGCGAGTTATCATAGTTGAACAAATCAAAATCCGGTGTAGCGTTGCTGGATACCGAGCCAGTGTTGTAGTTATATAAGCTATTGGACCATTGACTGTAATCCGCAGGAACAGAATCGTCACAGCCAGTGTCGGCACCACATATGCTATTGAACCATTGATCGTCCTCTGCGGGAATAAGATCATCAAAGCCAAAAATGGCATTTGCTTCATCGGTAATGTTGCCCCATTGATCGTACATTACAGCATTGCCATCTTGGGAAGCGAATAGGTGGGTATATTGCTCCATAACTGGGTTAGAGACAGGGAATTGAGCTCCACTAGCGTTCGTCATGTCGTATGCTAGTGTCGGATCCAGATTTGGATAGAAGGTTGACGGCTCAGGAAGGAACACCGCTATCTGGTTGACAACAGGACGGAGATCGATGGGAGAGTCGAGATCCGAGTTTTCGTAACTCTCAGCTGGTAAGCAATAAGCTGAAGTGCCAGCCTCTTGTGGTGGAGTTGATACAGGTGGGGGGGATGATGGGGATTGAGGAGCACTAGGTTGCTGAATGGGTTGCTCTGACGAATTCTCATCCTCATCGCTTCCATCGTCACTTGAACAATCCATGTAGTCGTCAGATTCAAATGGGTTACGCTCGTGGTAGTCCCCATTTTCATCAAACTCTTCTCCTGAATAGTCCATCTCATAATTGGTATAGACTGAAACAGCTACAGGTTCGATTGAGGGAGGCAGCTCTTCATGAATATGCTCTTCCTCCTCGTTTCCAGAATGGCCCATGCCATCACCAGATTGAGATGGAGTAGGCTCGTCGTCATCCCTGGTATAATCCATTTCATCGCCATATTGAGACGTAGCAGGCTCCTCGTTATCCCCTGTACAATCCATCTCATCACCATACTCTTCCTCTTCAATCTTAGGAAGGACGTGAGCGCTCTCATCATGAGAGACGTGATTATCACGCTCAATTCCTGCTCTGACAGCTTTAGCTCGTGCATTAGTCTTGCGAACTAATTTAGAAGTAGATGCGCGCTTGGAAACTTTAGCCTTAGCCTTTGCTTTAGCTTTTGGAACAGTATTCTCAGCGGAGGAAGAGAGGGATGAAGTACGGTTGGCGACACGTGTAGAGCGGCGGTGACGACCAGCGGTAATAGCTGCCGGTGTGTGTTTGGTGGATTTGGTGGGTGGTTCGGTGGAGACAGCCCGAGACTGGCTGCGTGTCACTGCCATCTCGACCGATTTCTGGATAGTAGTGAATTCAATTAACTTAACAGTGCTTCTGATAGCAGTAGACAGATTCTGGGAGAAGAGGATTTGTCGCTAGCCGACAGTTGGACTGCGACAAAGCTAGCTGGGTCGAGGTGTGCGCCGCCGATTGATCGGGGCGTTTTGCTGAGTGCTGCGAAGCAACTCAAGTCGAGGTTGAATTGAGAAAGATCAAAGAGCCTGGTTGAGTTATGAAGAGTCAAGCGAGTCGAGGTTCAATACCGAACGCGCTCTGAAGGCGTCGGATGAATGTCAACGTGTCGGGACTTTGGATGTTGAAAACAAATCAAGCCCGCTGAATTATTTTTCTGGCTTTTACGTGGCCGAACTAAACGAAAATTTTCCATCCCCAAAGGTGATTTGCTAACCATTTCCCTCTCCTCGAGGTCACATGAGGCTTTGAGATGTATACAGTGAGTATGTTTGGAGAGAGTAGCAAGTGCCGAGTACCTCAAATCATAGGAAGCGAGTGGATTTCCCTGGAATATTTTCGTTGTGTTTAGCGAAAGGTTTGTTTACTCTTCGTTTAGTGTTTTGCTTTGAGCTTAGAGTTCGAAGGGGTACTATAAAAAGAGGAAGGATCTGCCCTGAAATCTCCTGGATGATTCGATGGATAGATAGTTTTGAAGTATGAGAAGCCCCTTTCTCTCTGGTTTTGAAGCCAAACTAACCGAGAAGTAAGACAATCGTAAACTCCCCAAATGAATACTCAAGCCATTTCCTCGTCCCTAGACCTTTCGAACTTTCCACAGCATTGATTCTTTAAAGTGTTGCTCCCACCCTCCTTATCTTAACACAAATAGTTAAGCGAATGTCGCCTCACTAACTGGTATTATGTGACAAAAGCCTAGACACTCACTCGTGTGTGACTGATAATTTTCATTCAAACTCTTCCCTAAGCTAGCTTGATACACGTACTTTTAAGTTGTCATTTTTATCTGTAAACTGTTAGTATAATTCAAACCAAGGTATAAAAATAGGAGGATTAAACGGTCAAAAATATAATCACAGGTTCATATGATGTAAAAATACTGACTACCCCAAGGCTCGGGGTTAGTCAAATTAAAGAATATATCCACATACACACCACTCTTAAAGGCTCATTTCTATTTCAAGCAGACTACTAAGTCCAATCATCCACCCAACTACACATTTTATCATACAACTAGTTAGGGACCGGCCAAAAAAAAAGCTAGAAGTTACAATAACCCATGGACTATCTCAAGCAATCAAATTCCCCCCTATCCCATTCATTCCTCTCACAAAATATCACAAATTTCTAACCTCTAATTGAAATCCCCAAGCCAAAAATAAGCCCTTGCACAAACCCTGGTATAATAACACCTCCTTCCCCAAAAACGTATCAGAAAGACCCCCCCAATTACATATACACCGCCTGCCCCTTCCTAGAAACCAAGAATTCGCAACCCAACCCCCCCTCCTTCTCATCAAGATTCATTAATTGCTTCAAAATAACCTCACCAACATCCATCCCATCATCCAAGTTCTCCTTAACATGAATAACTACCACCTTAACCCCCTTCAATAACCCCTGTTTGTCCTTATCTCCATTTCTATTGACAACGATATTATCTGATAATTGCGAACTATTCACATCTTGTTCTTGTTCTTCTACCTCCTCATCCAACGTACGATTTGAACCTCGGGTTGAACCGGGACTGAGATCAAACTTTGGAGGTGTTTTGATCAATTTCTTTGGAGGATGAGAGACCCCGCGACCATTATGCTGACGTTTTCTTTTCCTATTCTCCTCATGATGCTTGAGTAAATATATCTCATGGGCTAATACTTTCATCTCCTGGATGAGATAACTCGGTTTAAGATGTCCAAATAGTGCATCGTCGGATCTGGAATCATCATATGAACATTCGATGAAAATCCCTCCTAATTGACCAGAAAGAACTTTGGGAGCAGCTTCTTGCCATACTTTCTTGTTGCGCGGCGAGAGTGAGACAGAATCTGGTTCTACATCACCGAAGATTAGTACTTCCTTGCCACTTACTACATCGCGGATGAAATAAGCTGAGCTGTCGTAAACGCAGACTCTCTCGCGGAACGTTGAGCCGAAATCGGATGCTCGTACTGAATTTGACCGTGATCTTGGAGGTGCATGTGTTGAAGAATTCTTCCGCATTTGTGATCCATCTGGTTGGCTATACCAATCGATGGTAGGTTCCGAACCGCGGTGACTATGGTGTTCTATGCAGTGGCCATGACTGACACTCCAGGTTTTGACACTTAATCCTTCGCAGACTTCGACATAACCCTTGCCAGCTCCATCCCCTAAAGCTGGAGAGCCACCTTCGACTAGTCTCATATATGTGACGAGACCCGCACCGTTATTTTCGTCTGAGAGATTTGGCCAAATGACATTATTGAAGATATGGGTCTTGAAAGCCTCGATAGTAGACGGTAGTCCAGCAAGACACTTCGGCCTCGAAGCTGGGAGGGCAGAGGTATTGATAACAAAACCGCAAATGTGATCTAAGTGAGGATGGGTAATAAGATACGTTTCTACTAGAGAGCGTGTGATGTAGGCGGCGTTAGCTATTGGCGAGACGTGAGGAAGTTCAAGTCCTTTGAAGGGACCTTCCCGTAAGATAGATTTTCCATTGGGCCCAGGCGCTGGTAGAACTTCGTGAGTTTCTAGAATTGATGAGATAGCAGCTAGATGAACGCCTGCAATAGAGTTTAGTAGATTCTTTTTTTTAAAATTAATGTGATACTCACCAGCATCAACAGCAAGAACACTTCCTCGTTTCCATCCCAAAGCAGTAGAGCGAACAAGAAATGCGGTAGTATTGTCTTCCTTTGGTCCGCCTCCAGAGCCCTAAAGCGACCAAGTCAGCCATAACTCTAAGGAAACTGGTCCGTCTTAACCTAAACAACTCCTTCAATCAAGCTACTGTCGAAGGGACGAGGAGGAACCAATATTCACGTGAGACACGTGACGATCTCCTGAAATGTCCATGCTTCGGGTCGCCAACCAGAGACATCTCGACCAAGGTCTGATATCCGACAGACGCAAAGCCGTACGAATCAAAGCCATCCCAACGCTGCAAGACGGACCCGATCCATCCACGCACCTCCCATGCCGCATAGCCAAGCAACGGACAGCAAACACGCATGCCTGGAGGGAGGGTTCTAGCTTACCAGCACGATGACTTGCAAAGCAGCAGCGGGCTTATCTCCCCCTTCCACGGCCGCCATCAAGCCGGCGCGCAGTCTGCTCTGGGGCTCGACTGGTGGGCTCTTAAACCAGAGGTACAACCAGATTTGGGGGCAACACGGTCGAGGATTGTGCTCTTGATGCAGGAATCCGAAGGTTGGTGTTACTCGGACGGCCTCCCGCTGACCATGGGAACAGTGGACGAGAAGGGTTGCGGGCAGGCCGAGCTGGGACGGTTCACGTGACCATCACCCTGCCCCAACCGTCCTGGGCTTTGAGGCTGTGTGGCTTGGTTGCAACGGTAGGACAATGGCGCCGCTAATTACTGGGAACGAGGTGCTCCTTATTGTTCAAATCTAACATCTATTATCCTCGCCGAGCATATCTGCTCCTATCCGGATATACCCTTGACGGACGAGGGATCGTTCACTGATCACAGAGTCTTGGCCGAAGCTCCCTGTAACATCAGGTGGAAACCATCAGTCAAACATATAATTCAACTCTGACTTCAACAAAGCAAACAGGCTTGAAGTGAGCAACTCATCTGAACATGCAACGCCCTTTCCAAATGCCCCATCCTGAATACCCTGTCTTCGGTGGATTCAATTACACCCCCGCGCCAGTGCAAATGTTCCAAATGCCATCAAACAAAGTCACAACTATGTACAATACCATCCACCTCTCGTCTAGATCCCTTCTACTCATTATTCCCAGCTTGATAATCACTTACCTGCCAAATTCATATGCATAATGGCATCATTCTTCCATGAATCCTCTTCGTCATCGCTAGAAGCATTTTGCACCCTCAAGCCACCACGAGACTGGCTGGGCAGAGTCCAAAGATCTCCTTCTCGTCCCTCAACCGCAGGGAGATTGCCCTGGGGGCTTGCTCCAGGCTTAGGACCAACACGTGGTGGCGGAAGTTGGGGCGCCTCGAGTGTGTCAAACCCAGGAATTTGAAAGTCCGGGCTCGCATCAGTGTAATTATTCTTCTCGGGATCGTAGTCATCGCTTGGTAACTCGAAGTGATTTTTCCGAGTGTCAGTGGGTGTATCGTCACTCTTGGTCGAGGTTTCCCCTTCCTGTGACCCCGTAGGCTCGTCATAATTTTTGTCTGGCATTTCAGAAATTCCCGCCGGCATGGGAATAACAAAGTTGCCTTGAGGTTGAAGCTGCTGGCCGTAATTGCGCTCTTCAACTATTTGGGGAGCTGGTTCATTAGTTCGAATGCTATTTGCCATTACGCTTCCATTCCTCATACTGGCGATGCCACTTCTGGGCTCCAAAGCCTCATTGACATCTGAAAGGCCAGATTCGGGATCTCGAATTCCAAATTGGGCCATAGTTCTCATCTTGCGGGTCACCCAGCTTGCCAAAATCTTGCCTCTTTGTTTCTCACCAAGTCGGGATCTGGGAAAGTCGCCTCTATTCACAAATGCGACGATGTCAACCACGATTTGGTGCTCATTGAGGATAGCATTGACAATGACTGGAACAAGAGACGCTAGATACGCCTTCCTTGCAACTTCGACGAGGACAACAATGAGGCCGCCAGCTTGGAAGACCGCACTTGTTTAAAATTAGCAATAATTTTACGGTTTCGAAAGAGCAAAACTTACGATCCTCCCGGGACAATATTCCTGTGACACTTTTCCACGGAGAACTCAATATCCATTGGGAAGTGACTAAGGCCGTGAATCTCAAAGGTCTCGCCAATACTACCAAGAACGAATAGAACTTGCATATCGACCTGAGCACCATTAGGGCCAATGGGCCTACTGACATTGTGTAAGAAGCCAAGGTCTCCAGTTCGGACGTATTGAATATTGGGGTCGCCATCAACGGTACGACCATCAAATCTTTCCACATCGAACACATCCTTCGAGCCATAAAATGCTCTCACACAGGCTTCCGACTCAACCCAGATTTCACCATACTCTCCGTCGTGGCATAGCGCTCTGCTCTCCGGATTCACGATAGCTATCTGTGTCGATACAGGGACCATTCCGGAATCTTGAAGCAGGAGTGCCTTTGGATTTGAATCAGGGTCGACAGGATAGATCATTCCACGTCGGAGTGCTTGTGTATCTAGCCAAAGTTCGATTGGCTCAATACACATGTATGAACGAGATGCGACCATGGGATTAAGAACATGAGAGTAAATAGTATTAATAGCCGTGCGATCGAGGCTTGTTTGTGCAAAGTGGAGTCGTACCTTCTGGAAGACGTCCACACGAGGCCTTCCTTCAGCCGATATCATCATATTCTTGAGGTCATGCAAAAAGAATCCCTTACCAGGCATTACTGCCATGGCGTGGTCAAGCATCTGGGGCGTGGCATAGGTGTCCTTGATCTTGAAGCGTTGCAAGGTTAAGAATAATGAGATAGGATTCTGAGCAAACTCAACTGGAGAGACGAGATAGGTGGGCGCTCCGACAAAAATTCCCATCAGGCATGTGTGAATGAAACCCAACCCACTAGTACTCCTAACACACCCCAGGACTGGCCTCGAACTTGTCATCTGACAGGTCTCCTTTTGTACCTTACACATGCCCATGATAGTGTCATGACCTAGCTGCACAGCAATTCGTCGTTGATCTGGAGTCCAATAGGTCCAGACTAGGACGGGATAACCAGGTTGAACCCAGGCAGGGTCCATGACGAGACCTAGGTCTCTGCAGCCATTGTTCGTTTTCGGAGGCTTGCCCGTGTTGTAAACGCCTGGAATTGTGACTTTCAGTACTTGAGCTGATTGCTTCAGGTGCTGAGACACCCCTTTTTGTTTAAGGAGGTGATCAACGTCTTGATTCACCAAAACAGCTTTAACCCCGTAATCAGCTACCATGTGCAAAAAGGCGGGCGCATCCTCGTTCAAGCGATTCTGGTCGAGAGGCGCCATTGGGATAGCGGTTGCTCCCAAGCAGAAGCAAGCATGAATCGCAAAGACGAATTCCTCTGAATGGGTATACATGAGAATAAGCCGGTCGCCATTCCTGACTTTGACCTTGTTCTTGAGATACAAAGCCGTAGCTGCAATCTTTGTGTCAAATTTCTTCCAAAAGAGCCCTTTCCCTTCCTTCCCTCTGCCATCGATCGTGCAATAAGCAAGCTCCTCGGATTGTCGCGCGACTCTCCATTGTAAAAGGTCAACAATGCTCGAGAAATTGTTCAAGGGTGTCGAAGTACGGTCGTCGATCACGACTTCCCGTCGGTCAATACCAGAATATTGCTTGTCACCTGGTGACAGTAAATCCTCGCGAGTTTGAGATGCAATTTGAGACCAAATTCCACCTATTGGATCTACGCCAATTGGCAAGTTGAGGACTGCTCGCTCAACGCCAAACTTAACGTGAACACAGGGCAGGTTACCAAGATCAAATTCCCGGCGACACAGCATGTTGCCGATTTCTTTGCGGCCATTTTTCAGGACTTTGGGAAGTGTGTTAGGAGCCGTGATCATCACACAATAAACCCTCAAATGATGTTCTTGCATAAGAACTTCCATACACCTCTCTGATAGCGAGTCGAGAAGGGCTGTATCAAGCTGCCGAGGAGGTCCCCCAGAAGCTACAGGGGCAGTCGAAGCAGATTGAGATTCTAGGAGAACTATGGGCAGATGCTCGTCATTGACAAACACGTCAAAAGCTGAGCAGTCATATATCTTAGGGACGTTCTTCATGATGGTTACAATGATATGCTGAACGAAGAAGTAGCGATGTTCTGCTATCTCGTGACCGTGCTCAACCCACTCAACTTTTTGGCGTATACGATCTTCATAAAGACCAAGTACGAATATTTTGCCTTCTATAACAGTACCCAACAAGCCAGTGCGGAGAAACTCTGGTTCCACCATCATTGGAGTTGGGTCACCTTGCTCGAATTTATACGGGCGCGCATGGAATATTTGTTCTGTGTGCTTGGGCAATGCCCAGAAACCTCCAGACAAGGATGGAGAATCGACCCAGATCTCGCCCACCGAGTGTGGTGAAGCAAGCAAGCCAGTTTCCGGATCAACAATGGCCAAGGTGGCATCAGGAATAGGAAATCCAAATGCACCCACTCGCACGGTTCCAGGCTCAGTCCCAGCCTTTTTCCGAGCTTCTTCTCCAATAGCCACCACAACGACTTCATTGGTCTTGAGTGCTTCGCGGTCCAAGAGTACCTCGCTCAACTCCGTTCTACCCTGCTGCTCTGTTGGAGTTGTAGTGCCACCGCCGATCAAGCTAGCAAAACCATTGCCAGCAGGCTTTTCTTTCTCTTTCTCTTTCTCCTTCTCTTTGCTTTCTGTTTTCTCCTCGACGGGATCCGCATCTCCATCAATGTCAAGCTTAAGTGGACATCCCATTCGTTCCTCCCCTCCCAACCAGTCTCGCATGCTGATAACCATACCTCCGTGTTCCGGAAGGCAAAGCATAGGGGCTACTAGTTCTCGAGCTCGTGGATTTCGCATCGGCCGAAGCCAACGATCAGCTAGCACTTCGTGAAATTCGCTATCTACCGTGAGTGTATCTATAAGACATAGTCTCACATGCTGAAAATTTGGCTCCATTCCCTTCTTGTAGTTTCTGGTTGTCATTGGATCTTGTTGATAATTATAGGCAGCTCTTTTGAGCCCAGGATAGTCTGCTAACATCAATGTTGCTCGGTATTTCGTGATTAGATGTGCGTAGAGCCCAGGGGTCTCAACGGCTTTATTTTCCATCCAAACGGTTGTATGACCTCCATAGACTGTCAACAAGACACCGAGGATCATCCCAACCCCCTGCCTCGGATCAAGATAGGATAAGAGAATTTCACCTCGATTTCCTGGCCCAGCCATAAGCCTGCCGCTTTTGTCTCTGAGGGTTGCGTTAAATGTATCTTGGGTGCCCGAAGGTACTGTTGAGATCATTGCGCTTAAACATGCCATTTGATGCATAATTGTTCGATGGCTCATCACCACTCCTCGTAAATCCCCTGTAGGTGCTCGAGAGAACTCAATATAGGCGAGGTCAGGGACTGTCAAGGGTGGCATCTCATCCTTCTTCTTTGGGTGAAAGCTCCCAAATTCATTCGTCTTCCACCACTCCACGCCTCTTGGCCAATTAAGCTTCGCCGTGGTGATCTCGCGCTGGAAGGTTTTGAGGTTATTATCGGTAGTAAGAGCAAGATGCGCTTGTGTGGTCGTGAGAATAGTATTGAGTTTCGTATAATCTTCCAGGTCATTTATAGGAACAGCCACAACCCCGGCAATAAAACAGCCAAGCAATGCAATTGCAAAGTCTATGACTTCTGTATCACGATATATCAAGGCAACTCGATCTCCCCGATACAAAGAGCTCTTATCGCGGATGACTTGGGCTACCTTTTCTGCGCGGCTTGCTAGCTTGTCCCAAGTTATCGATGATATCTCCTTGCCTTTTCCATCAAGAACCCAGTAGGCTGGAGATTTCGGTGTAGTGCGGCTGCGGTGCCGTAATACAGCTGCAATATTATCAAATTTTGACATTGGAGTATTCCCATCATGTGGATCATAAACAGCAAAGGGAACATCTCGTGGCTCCAGAGGCATTTGGTACTCGAGTGCCGCGGGAGGTGGTAAATCACTTGTTTGCAGCATTGGTGGTGCCATGGCCGCAGTCGGAGAGAATGCATCACTCGAAGAATACCTGTGTGGTCCTCCGCCATAATTTGGGGCTCCTTGATCATAGCTTTGTTGCCCAGCAAAGTCGGAAAAGTAGCCTTGTTGGGATTCACCTAGCATCGTTCCGTGAGAATCCATCATTGTTCCAGCAACGCTTTCGTATCTCTCCCCTGGATGTTCTATGTATCCCGCCTGACGCTCCGGGTTGAAGGCATAATTCGCGCCAGAAACCGTCGATGCCATCGTCATACTTTGGTCTGCAGATGTGCCCCCGGACTGCGGGGTTCCTGGCAAGAAAGTCTCATTACCATACGATGATCGTTGCACTACTGGCTGAACCCCCAAGCGTAACTGCTGCGGTGGTCCAGCATGTAGAAATCCCCCGTCTTGTGCTCTGTTGCCCCCAAAACTTGACGCCCTGTTGCCTCCGAAACTCGAAGCTCGATTATTCCCAAAGCCTGAAATATCTGTAGCCATCGTATCAAGTCGTCCACCAGAACCTGAGCGGGCGGGTGATAGCGGGGGGACGTCTGATCCGTTATTATATTGGTCTAGAGGGGCTCTAGAATTTGCGTTGAGCGCCACCAGCGAGGCATTTCGAGAGCCATCGTTCAAGGGATGTGCCGTATTCTCAGGTGAGTGTATTCGCAACCCCTTCGGGTCTGCCGCAGCTGGCGAGGCAAAGTATTGTGAGAGGAGAATCGTTCGCCGTTTCTGATATCTACAAGACAAAATTAGGACCGTTCAACTACGCCTGATAGGCTCGTAGTGCAAGGAGCCTCATACCCCTTTTCTGTGATATCTCCTTCCTATTCACACAAAAGTAAGCAGTGCATCACAGGCCGCCATCGATTCTTAACATTACACTGGAGTCAAAGCACCAAGGGCATGCGACAACAGTCTCAAACACTCCGTATATCATTGGAAACGCAGAAACTAACCTCCAGCTCGTGCTCCAGCTGCTGCAGCTTCTCCTGCAGCTCGGGATTTTCTGCTGCCATCGTTGTGTTTGGGCGAAAGGAAGCGCGGGGGGGGGGGTGAGGTCTGTATAAAGAGCAGGTCCGCGCTCGGGAACTCGAAGATTAAATGTCTAGGTACGTGTAGGGCTTCGAGCGGTGGAGGGCATAAAATCGAGGAGGGCAAGGCTGTTGGTCAGGACAGAAACAGCAGATTCGAGGGCAGGCCGACCGCATCATTCAATTCCAGCCAGAGTCGTCGGTGCAAGTTGAGGTCTTCCTCGTCAGTGGCCGCTCGTCACTCGTCACTCGTCGCTGAGGGCTTCGTATTGCTGGCTCACGGATAAACCGTAACCTGGCACTGGTTGGCTCACCCGAAGCGGCTAAGCTCCTTTTGTAAGCCACTCCCGTGTCCCGGAGGCTTTAAAACCTGGCGTGGCTGATGGCTATGAACCCGATTCCACAATAAAGATTCGACATAATATGTTTACTTTGCTAAATTTAGAACGGAAAAGGTATCCAGTAGGCTCTAGCATCCTCTCCACCAGAGGCTTTTTGTCTGCTCGACTCTTATATATTTAATTCTCCATGCAGTAACACTTGGGTTTATTTAATACTCTCCTTGACAATCATTGGAACAAGGGCTTTTCCCTCAATAGCAAGATCTTATTACTAGAGCTTCTAAATAATTGCTGAGTTAGATTTAATAGTGTTAGGTTCTAGGAAGCTTCTAGAAAGTAGTATAAGCTAACCTTTAGTTAGTGTTAGGTGGCTGCCATAGTTTCTATCTAGTTAGGGCTGCTTCCTCAAGGACAACTTCAGAATATACGATTAAACTTTGGGGGGGGATACTATATAGCAATAGAAGGCATGACCCACTTTTCACCGACTAGACATAGTTTTCGAACTGAAATAATAGGTTTAAGGTCCAGATCGATAGCTAGAGTAGCATCTTGTACCGCTTGGCTTGCATTGACTTCTCGTTTATAAATCTACTGGTCTCCCTAAATTACTTTACCATTGAACTGCGTGGATTTTCATATTGTTAGTATCAATTTGTATTGTAGTCACGTGTTCATCCGGACCTTGGTTTACCCGGTCCGGGTCAAGCTATAAACCCCGCTTAGAGGCACAAATCAAGCAGCATAGACTTAGTATACAGATACTAGGCCTTATCCCCCGTGGTAAAGCATGCAATTTTACGAAGACCTTGTCAACCGACACATATATTACTTTTGCACGGTCTATTCTCCCTACTTAATAAGGTACCCACAGGAAAGTAAAACCACTATGTCTATTGGCCTTGCGAGTAGTCTACTACACGATAGTAGTCGATAATTCTAAAATGCGGAATTCTTGCACGCTGTGTTAAACAGAGATTTAGGTAGGCTATTCTCACGCGATATTTTGAGACTCTAGGTATCCCCATATTTCATGGATTTACCCTCAATTGAAGCTTTTTAATCCCCAGCATCAATTTCAGTTCAAGGGCCTCGGATTCCGCTTGATCTAGTTCGTCTCAAGGATTCTCCTAAGTATAAAAAATTCATGCATAGACCTGATCTAAATAAGCACTATCAGAATGCAAAAGGGAAACAAAATAATTGACTAGGTGTACAAGCAACTATCATACATGTGCCATCACAATACTTCTACTGCCTCTTGCCTTGCGGCTTCCTTATGTTATTGAGGACTGGGAGTTCTCAACAGACTTCTTTAGAGAACATTATGTTCATATAATTAACATATTTGTAAGCTATTGTTCCTATTGTACATAAAACAATTGTCCCAGAATAGTATGTTTGACTACTGTTCTTTCGCCCAGATATATAAGAGGCTCAGATTAGAATCACTCTGGCTTTTCAAGGACCAGATGGATTGGTCAAGATGCCCTTCGAGTATGATGAGGTTCTTTGTGGACAAGAATAGATTTGCCTCCGATATTAAGTGATGGCCCATATGAAGAGGACTAACAATAGCAATCTATTGCTAAATACCGCCCTACACAAAGCATTCCTTTCATTTGATAACTACTGGCCTCTTGTTAGCCACAAACCCTTTGTCAACTCCTATGACAATAGACTACAATGGAAACAAACAGCCGTTCCCTATCGATATATTAGCGTGTGCCTGTAGTCTTCCTGTTAACTTTTACTGTTTATTTTTTAATTTACCTTGTAGTTTTCGACTTGTGGTTATACGACAGGCTCGTTTTTCTACTTTACACAATCGTTCACTTAATCAACAGCAGATAAGCTGTCAAAAAATACAATGGAGGATCAGCACGATAGTAATAATCCATATGGGGATGGTCACATTGATCTTAATTCAGCGCTCGCCGGCTTTGAACTAGGCGGCGTTTCGAACCCAGAATATCCGTCGTGGCAGCAATTTTTCCCAAATTTACCAACCGGATACAACGATATGGACGGATTGCCAGCAAACCCAGCACTTAGTTCACTCCCTTCTCACTCACCTCAAAATTCCGAGAAGTCTAAGATTCCTTCTCCAGTTGCTGTACACCGCTCTCCTCCAATACAACAATTTTTACAGAAATACGAACCACAACAGCAGCAGCAGCAACAACCGTTTGTTCAAGAAGGGTGGAGAAATATACTTCTCAGCGAATTCGATGACCGCTCTGTTCCCCTTAGAATCATCGACCAGAATATGTACCTCCCGCCGAACGTCCTTGCCGCACTCCATGGAGCACTATCAAGAATAAATCACTTGGCGGCCTACCAGCCTGTAGCAACCCCTCCACCTCAACCATATATAAGTAGCCCAGCCTATCGATTCCAACCCTTAGCAGGCCTTGCCTATTTTCCTACTCTCCAACCATATCCACAACCACAACCACCACTACCACCACCACCGCCGCCGCCGCCGCCGCCGCCACCGCCACTACCAGCACTACCAACACTACCACCACCACTAACCATCGCTATCCGTCCTGAAGCAATGAACACTTCACCTCAAAAATCCGAACCTAAAACACCCCCCAAAAAGCAACACGCTCGACCACTCAAGATCCAAAAATTCCGCAGTTCAGAATTCTACGAACCACTAGCTCAACGCCCCCAAAAGTGGGGAAGCTATGATAAAGATTCTCAAGATCGCCTTTTCCGTTACACCCCCTTCGGAGAACTCGAACCAAACTCTCGTTTCGACGTGAATCAAATTATCGAATATCTCTCGTGGCATCCTCTCCATCCCCGTGATCATGCCGGTAATGTCGTAGACCTCAAAAACTCCAAATTAGTTCTCTGGATCCAATGCGTGCCTGCTGACAGCAGTCGTCGCTACGCAAGTCAAGATGCTGAAAAATGTCACTTTAGAAACTGTCCGGATCCTAAACGCACCATCCGAAAAGGAGATTTCCGAGTAGCGTTTGATGAACAATATATGCTAACTGGGAATAAGACCGATCCATTCTACTGCGCAGGGTACTGTCATCTCTATTGTCTGGAAGCTAATTTGAATTTTCCTCAATTATGCAGGACTATGAACATCAGACCTGATACCCGAGAGAAACTACCAGAGGGAAAGAGCAAATTCGCTATTACTAGGGACCATCCTACAATGGAAGATGTTGTTTTTGATTTCATGAAAAACGCCGTTCATTGGTCTGAAGTGGGAAATAAACGTCCAGACAACCATTATGAGCAAACTTTATGTTATAAGCTAACTGTTGAACATCTAAAGCAACAAGGAGGTCATGCTCAGACGGCAAGAGAATCAAGACAGAGTTCGAATGATATAACGATTCATAAGAATAACTTAGGATTGTATATTGAACTTAGGAATAAAAATCAAGATAGTAAGAAGATTCAAGCGAAGGCGTCACTTGCGAAGAAAGAGAAGAAGGTAAAAGAGAGGAGGAAGAGGAAGAGAGTTATAGATGAGAGTAGTGATGAGGATGACGAGGATAAGAATGTTTTAGATGAGAATATCTTAGAGGAGTATGAGGAGCCTCCTAGTCCAAGAATGTTGAGAGCGGTAAAGAGAGCGAAGAGGAAGTGAGGCTGGTTATTTGTTTTATTCTCTGATCGTCGCAAGCTATGTAAAATACGTTCTTGGAAGCATTTAAATGTTGTAGGATTAAAGTATGTTAGAGCCCGGATATATTACTAATGATGTTGACTCAACCAGAATTAGAAGATTATTAAATATATTTCCAGATATTAAATTTCCTTGACGGTGAAAACAATACTATGTTAACCTTCCTGCGTCAAAGCCCGCCAATTTCTACTGCGAGTACCTACTCTAGTGGCCTTGGCGAATGCTAAGCTTCTCCCATACCGCAGTTCTAAGCAAATCGAGCTTGATAATCACAGCGACATGGAGCCTGAAAAGTCTATAAAGTAGTGAACATGACGCAGGTCACTAAAATATTGTCTAAATGCGGTAAGAATTCGAGAACAATACTTTTCACTCAATTTTGACCACCAAGTGCATAAATCGATTCCATTTTGTTACACCACGAAAGATTCCTTCTTACTCGTTGATGCTGAAGTGCTGGATTTGGTTCGGGCGCCGATTTTGCAGTCTCCTGCAAAGCATTCCTGCAAAGGCATTTCTTCTGAGTGAGAATCTGTTACTGTCAAAGTCGCTGATTCATGAACGAGCACGTCTTGAGGCTGTAGAAAGGTCCCTTGATTCCCTCTGTGGACTTCTTCACCGTCCCGCGCCAAAGACGCTCCGACGGGTGCATCGCTGGCCCGAAGTAGCTCTGATTGGGTTTGTAGTGCATGCACCACTGGTCGCTATAGAATTATCTTCCGGAGCTCTGGATTCTCGCCAGTTCCGATCTGTCTTTTCTGTGGGGTCGTAGGGGTGCATAACTTCTCGCTTCTTGACTTCATGTATGACTTGATGCATAGCAGGAATGAACTCGTCGATATTCTATCGCATATCCTTATTTACATCTGTCTCGTGGAAGGTTTTTCGGACCAAGTCTTCATCAAAATCAGCTTCCTTGCAGATAGCTAAGGCTTCTGGCTCTGTCATAGTCTGCCTTTCGGGATCTTTCCCATTATAGAACATAGCAGAGTACCTTTGAATATCCTCTGCGGTCTCCCTTCGCGCAGGATGTTCTTGCAGGCCCTTGTTCACCACAAAGCGCAGCTCGTGCAGAACATTAGAGTATTCATTCATATTCTATTTCGTCTTTATTGGGATCGTTACGTTCGAAGATCTCCGTAAATGTTTGGAACGAAATATCCAAATTCTTGCAATCCCCGAGGGCTTCCTCGTTGATACGCTACGGATCTGCTTTGGGAATACTCTTGAAGACCTCAAAGTACATTGTCTTGTCTTGCTCAGTCTTCAAAGGTATGACCCTTGACGCAGTTAGCTAGGCTGCATTTGCCTGAGCTTGATGACGCTGCTGGAACTTTTTGAGTGCTACTAGAGAGATAAAATTTATTTATTCTCCTGTGGCTTAGCCGTCATTGTATTTGGCTGCCACGTACCAAAGATCATTGATATTCGTGGTTGTTTTTGATCTCGTGCCAGCCCCGTCATAGGCCTGTCTCCTGATCGATCTTTGTATTGAAACGAGGATCCTCTCGGACGGCTTAGCACTTATGTCCATCAACGAAGAGGTTTCCCCAAGAATCCAAGTATCTATCCCATCCAGGTGGTAAGCGAATCCGGTTCATCTTCAGGATTGAAGAATCGTGCTGGATGAACTGTGCTTTCCTTACCCGTGTATTCGTCTTGGTAGATTTGGCGTTTGATTCCCAATTCGTTAGTCTTTTCAAATCATGGCTAGTACTCGGGTAGGCTGGAATCCATCTCCTGGCTTGTCAGTAGTGAAACTCGACTAGTGAACCCAATCGCTCTTGATGCCATCTTCCTAGACACGTCATCCTCAAGATCAATTGAAAATCCGTCATGCTGAAAGCTAGGTACTTGCTAACGCTTTGTCATACCAGCATATGGATAATATACTATAAACCTTACCCTCTGTAGCCAAACATTTGGAATCATCGAGAAGTCTCTTTCCATTCCATCATAGATGAACGGGTCTATGAGAAAGTAAGCTCAACTGGCTCCTAGACGGTTCCTTCCAGAGGCCGAGAGGTTGTTATAGACGTAATAAACTGCTTCTTGTTTTCTCATGTTTCTTGCTATCATGATTCTAACTGCGGAAAAGCCTTCTGGTAGTATTGAAAGCCATTTTACCTCTTTGCTGTACGCTATTACATCACTCTGAAATGGCAAGGCGTAGCTCATAAAGGTGGTCAATATCGGGTTTAGAAAGTTATAACCTTCCATTTAATATCTACTAATTACAAATGAGTCGTATATTGTTGATTTTGGGCTGGTAGGTCTAACAGACGTATGTTCTGCAGAGACGGGAATAGTGTTAGTTGTATTGGTAATTTGGGTTGTTGAGCTGCATATAATCCTACGCTCCAGAAATTCCCCTTCTTTGGAGTCTTAGCAAGCAGCTTTCACGGCTTTTTCTAGCTCCTTTCGAATTGTTTCCTTCTCGTTGTCCGAACCAATACTTAGTGTTGTCTTTTCTGATCGTACTTCTTTGAAAAGGGCGCCTGACTTATCAGGGTCATCGAGCATTTCCGCCTCGGTTAAGTCGCCAAATTGATCATTAAATCCCCTGAGCAGAATTTGGACTGTCAGGCTCAATGTGTTAACTTGAAGGTTGTTAAGGAAATTGTTGATGGTCGACAGGTGAAAACGTAGTTGTTCCTTGATGCTAGAGATCTATTTGTCGGCCATGGCGAAACCAAGTTTCTTCCCAAATCTATGAAATCTAGTCATGTCCTTGTGGCCACGAAGAATAGCTTCCGAACGATTTAGGGTGAAAGTACATCTCGCCGAAAGACTAGGTACCGTTTACTGATATTGGTGACGTCTTAGAACCGAGTTTAGGTTGAGTTGCTGGCATGTCTCAACCGCAATATAAACCTCACAACAGAGTTCACCCAGTTCATGGTATTCCACTGGGGCGGCTTCGCAGGCAGACTAAATGCGGTATGCCAGCTCGCCAGCTGCCATAAGGTCCTTAAGACTGAAGTCGAAAGACATGTTGAAATCTGCAGATACTTCTGGTCGAGGAAAGAACGGTAAACAGTGTGGATTCTAGGACTAACTGGGGTGATTACAGGAGAGATACATAACAATTAAGTCGAAAGCTTTATATCGCAAGGTTAGAGAACTTCAAGAAGGCCGAAATGTGACTTTCGATGTGAAAACCAAATGCAGAAACCATGCTTGATATGATTCGACCTGCTCCGATCCATTCACAAATTAACGCATTAGCCAATACACTAACTAATTGGTTAATAGGTCAAACAATTGTTTAATATTATTAAACTGTTAGTGCTTTTTCGAAAGTTTTGTAGATTTTCCCCCCAGGTTAGGAGTTGAGCGGTTTTTATCAATAATATAGTTAACTTGGTAGATAATAGCTGCTATGACCGTTTCATGTTGTGTAAAGGGCCAATAGCATATGTCTAATTTCACTTAAATCATCGGGTATTATGTGTTAGTTAAGACTAAGGTCGTGAAATGAAAATGGTAGGGAATAGATCAGTTGTGGTCTATCGTTGTAAACTTGGCGGAAAGCCGTCGAATTGTAAGAGACTAATCGCTACCGTCCTACCCTCCAGTGGGATGGGGGTTAAATCCTAACAGCTATAAAACACGGCTTATACAAAGATAGCTAAGTGTGTAGTATGTACAGATTTTGAGACATTCAAAGCCAAAGAACCTGTCATTTTTCTCCTTACACTGAATTTTTTATTTGGTAGGGGCGAACGTTAGTGAAATATCTTTCATTTATAAGCGCTAGTAAACAAGACGTAGGAAAGCAATCTCTTGGTCTTAGCTCTAGTCTCACAAATAAAAGTAGAGAGGAATGTCTACCCCTAAATATCGCGCGTAATGTAAACCTCGTTAAAAATGCTGCACTCTCCCACTTCCCTGGCTCGAAGAAAATATGCAAACTGCTGATTTTTGAAATTTCTTATTCCCTTGGGTAGCTTTCGGGTGCCTATGGAACACCCCGAAGCAGGATTGACAGGGTGTGTTTGCGCTCCTAGAGATGCTGTTATCATGTTTCCAGGGAAGAGGCATATCAAATACGCTTAAAGGTTGAGAAGGAATGCACATCCAACTCCAAACACGATAAAACCAATAAGTATGACTTCACGGGGTACAATGTAGGTATGATACAGAGTAGAAAAAAGTATTGATTTCGCATCGCCTAAGTCTATGTTTTACGCCGGAATCCTAATGGTATCAAAAATTTTGTCTGTCCTTGAGGGTAATGGAGCTCTAGTATTCATCCTAGTGTACAATCAAATCTCAATCAACTGTTGCTCCGGTACAGCAGGCGCATGATTCGGCTGCTGACCATCTTGGTTTTGCCCTGGACCATCACCTCCCGTCCCAGTTCCTTCCACATTATTATCCTCTGCATTTTCTGCGGTAGTAGCCGCCTCAACGAGTCGCTGTCTTTCTGCTTCAGCTGCATTTGCTTCCGCCTCTCTCGCGGCGATGTGCCTCTCGCCAACACCAGGTACTAAACTGGCAAGGAACAAAAGCAAAGCATGTTCGATTCTTCGAAACTGTGTAAGAAACCATCCGACATCTGCCTGTCGACGTTCTTGCATTAGCCTTGCAGCCACTTCAGCTGGATCGAGTTCTCCAGGTCTTCGTGGTGGACCATTATTGCCTGCTGCTCCACCTTGTGGAATGACAGCATTTGCAGCTGGTACCAATGCAGCATTAGGACCAGCGAGAGGAATTAGAGCTTCCAGATGTCTTCTGACAGGGCCCCAGACTTGTTCTGCAACGCCGTTGAAAATGCCAGTATTGACAATAAAGACAACAATTGCAAGTCCACTAACCATCAACCATCGAGTCCAGCTTGGGTTTCCCCCAGTAAAGAACCAAACAAACCCAACCAGACGGATAATCAGCCAGAGCATAGGGACAAATTGCGCTGCCAGGGCGCCGGCACCCGGATTCGCATGAGGGGCTCTTGCAGCGGGATTCTCTTGTCGTTGAAGTCGCCTCGCTGCACGTCTGGCATCTCTTGCTCTATCTCTGTTACGAAATTCTGGGAGTCCCACTGGTTCTTGTGCCGCTGGAGCTTGCCCGTTGACTGATGGGAAGGAGATGTGCCGCCTGGAGGAATGGCGGGGGGTATAGAACGTTTCCGAGTTACTGATCACAAGCCCTCGAGGACCCGAGGGGGAGGACAGCAGATACGCGACAGTTCCGTCGGGAGGAGCTTGGATTGTGGAATTGAGGCCATTCAGTTGGTTTATTTGATTGATATTTTGGAAAATATTCGGGGTAGGGACTGTGATGGAAGGGGGAATTGGTCCTGGCGTTCCTGGCCTAGAAAAGCCCGGCACTGAACCTGATGTGCCAGCCTGGTTGAGCATTGGATTTGAAGCACTTCTTCGAAGCATATTTTGCGCAGCTTGGGTTGCCAAGAATCTATCTGCATTTCGCATCATTGCCTGAATATCGGTAGCAGGATTTGGACTACCAGTCTGGCTCGAGGGGTGGCTTTGAGTCTGTTGTGGCATTGGGAGAGTGGTCGTAGATTCGTTGACCACAACATGCCATCGCTCACCATTTGGTCCAACTCCTTCCCGAGTATACGTTGCTGAGTGGTCTGGACGAGCATTCGGACTTACCCTTCCAGACGTAGTTTGAGGAGCAAGAGTACCAGGAATATTTGGATTGGGGCCATGATCCTGAACTCCAACTCTTCCCTCCGCGGCTCTTTCTCGCTGTTGCTGGTTGATTAAGTTCTGGAGACCGGAGGGAACGGCGGGTGGTGGCCTCAATGGATTTTGGAAGAAACCTGGTGGATATGGCATCTGCATTTGACCAGGAGCAACATGAGGATGTATAGCTCCCGGGAATGGAGCATTTGCATTCACCCCAAGCACACGAGACCTCTGTTCAAGCATTGCTAATTCCTGGTGTGCTCGTTGAGTCTCTCGCTGCAATTGCTGTAGTCTCTGTGACATCATACTAATATTTTGCACATTGTCTGCGTGCTGCTGGAATTGATGAAGCAAATGCTGCTGTTGTACATGCTGAAATCCTGGGAGAGGCTGTTGGCCTTGTATGTTTATTGGAATCGGTTGTGCGAGCTGAGGGCCAACGAGACCAGGGACTGGCCCAAGTCGAGGAGGGGGTGGGATGGGGATCCCATTCACCATAGCCATTTGGTTTGCAAGAGCTTGAGGAATAGGTGGAGTATCTGCTGCCGTAGGACGAAGAACAAGATGTAAGGTTTGGGGTTGTGGATTTGCCAGCTAGGTTTGGCATCATTAGCATTTATCCATTAAAATAAAAAGAATTGGAGGATATACCTCCTCTTGCCCAAAGATGTCTAGCATAGTTTCGCTCTCCCTTGCTAGCATTCTACCTCGATGAATAAGACGCTGGCTCTCATCCACGGGTTTCGAAGGAAGCACATCTCGTATTCTGGCCTTGAGCTGTTTGATGCTCGTCGTTGCAGGCAGGTGGGGGAAACTTAGGGGACTGGCGACGCCAACTGAGGGCGAAACGACATGCAGAGTAAAAGTCAAAGGTTCTGGGAGCTCTTCCTCCATAGTTGGAGCGTCAGAGCCCGTCGTCGCAACGTCGCTGGCGGCCGACATGTTAGAGATGGTCTATTCGACTTCTGCGAGCAAAAGAAAAGGGCTTCCTGCGGGTTTAGAGGATGGCGAGCGCATTCACAAAAGCATGATATCGAAGAGAATGGATTTAGATGGATTCGGCGGGGTGAAGAGTGGGAAAAAGTTGAAAGGCCATAGTGTTCGATATATGTTTCCCAACGGCGGCAGCAGTGAGTCCCAGCATAGCTGATTCCACGTATGGCGGTTCGGAACATACCCCAGCAGGACCTGCGGTGTGGCAGCGCGGCCGATGATTGGCCGTCATGCTGGGCAATATATTTTCCAGCTAGACCGGGGCACAAGTGAGCAGCGTCATGGCCCACTGGTTCCTCACAGCCCATGGGAATCTTCAATTCTTCTGTCTACATGGACCGTGAATACCAGATACACACCATCTACAAGGGTCCGCAAAGCCATCGATGGCGACCAAAATTGGAGCCCTGTTCCCCAGACAGCGACTGGCTGCACACTTGCAGACAACTGAGCTGATTCCATTTCTTCTCTCTAGATCACACCCACGATGCATCTGCAGATGCCAGAAAACGCGCCTATTCTCCTCTTCCTCCAGACGTTCTCGGCCAAAGGGTGGCTACGAAGAACCTTTCGGAAAACGGCTAGGCAACGCGCTCAAGGATACAAAGATTAAATGGTACCCTATACCAGTTGGCGTTGGCATTGGATTTTTAGGCCTTGGGCAATTATATCGAGTTAATGAACGCGAGAAGGCAAGGAGGCGACAGGAGAAAGCCGAAAATGGTGAATTTGTGAAGTTTTCTGGGAGTGACTCTCGTGAGGGTGAAGAGGGGGGCAGGCCGAGGAGAAGGGAAAGAATAAGGCCAACGGGACCCTGGTTAGTAGCCCATTGATGGATCGAGTCGTTTACTAACATATAATAGGCAAGTACAGATCATGTCAACCCTGCCATTGAAAGCGATATCTAGAATGTGGGGCAAATTCAACGAACTTCAAATTCCCTACTATCTTCGTGTTCCCGGTTTCAAATTGTATTCATACATTTTTGGTGTTAAGTACGAGGGCAATTCTATTTCCACAGCTGCATATTAACAGATTTTAGGCTTTCAGAAGTCTCAGAAGCCGATCTACATGCATACCCCAACCTCGCATCATTCTTCTACCGAAACCTAAAACCAGGCTCCAGGCCACTCGATCCAAATCAAAATGCTCTAGTGTCTCCCAGTGATGGCCGGATCTTGCAATTTGGTGTTATTGAAGGTGGAGAAGTAGAACAAGTCAAGGGTATGACATACAGTCTTGACGCCCTCCTTGGAACGAGCAAGGAAAATATTGCACCCCTCGCTTCCTTAAGACGCGAGCTCTCACCCGAGAAAGATGCATCGGCACCTCACATGTCTCGCCAGGAAGGCGATGAGGAGATCATAAAGCAAGATGAGCAATTTGCAATGGTCAATGGAATATCATATACTCTTCCTAACCTTTTCTCTGGGCCAAGCCAGAAGAAGTCTCGCATAAAAGCAGAAGATGCTTCAACCACACCTACCGCTTCTTCAGAAGCGGAGGTTCGAGCCGACCTTGCATTGGGCCGAAAACCTTGGTATTCTCGTCTTACGGCTGAGAACCGAACAGCATTGTACTATGTAGTAGTATACCTCGCTCCTGGGGACTATCATCGCTTCCATTCACCATGTGCTTGGATTGTGGAAAAGCGACGACATTTCGCTGGTGAGCTTTATAGCGTTTCGCCATATCTTCAGAGAACACTCCCGGGGCTCTTCACTTTGAATGAACGGGTTGTATTACTCGGTCGATGGCGATGGGGTTTCTTCTCCTACACGCCAGTCGGCGCAACCAATGTCGGCTCTATCAAGATCAATTTCGACAGGGAGTTACGCACTAATTCCTTGACAACCGATACCGCAGCCGATCGAGCTGCGGAAAAGGCATCCAAAAACGGAGAGCCATACAGTGGATTCTCTGAGGCCACTTATGAAGCCGCAAGCTCGCTTCTACATGGCTATGCTCTACGTAGAGGTGAAGAAATGGGCGGGTTTCAGTTAGGAAGCACTGTTGTGCTGGTATTTGAAGCCCCCAAAGGCCAACGCCCCAGTCTTGATGAGGGTTGGATGGGGGAAAAGACAAAACGAAAAGGTGGTTGGAATTGGGCTGTAGAGAAAGGACAGAAAATAAAGATGGGACAACGTATTGGCTGGGTAGATGATGCTTAAGGTAGGATAAATATGTGTCATGTGTATTGCGGGCTGGCTAAATGCAAGCTGCCCTTACGGACGTATGCAAATGGTTTGTAGACATATGTATAAATACCATTGATAAACGACTAGAATTCTTCTCGAAGATCCCTTCGCAAAATATATACTTGTAATGACCCGATTCTCAGTTTAATTCTTTATTCCACGAACAAGTTCTCCTTAACTCCAGCACCGTGTACAATTATACTACCTATTTTTATATTTTTTCTTCTGCCTGCCATACTAATTGCGTGCTTCTCAGTATCTTCATCATTCAATATCTCGTCACGGGTTTGATCCTAAATTACATAATCGGTCTTGCGTCGTTGATTGGTCTGCTCGTTATTTCTTTCCCTTGTCAGCTCAACAAATGGGAGCCTTCCAGTGGCTCAGCAGAGACGAATATACCTTGCTACCTTGGCCTCCATTTCTGACATATAATACGGACCTCGAATATTAGGCAACACTGATGTTCTCGAATGAATCTTCAACATTAGAAATATGTATTTTCATGTCGTAATGTAGCAACGTAAGCAGACACGCAGATCTCATTTTCTATGATTTTTCTTGTTCATATAACTCATTCCTTCTGTTCTATTATCAATTAACTTCTCTTTCATCTTCCGAATTGAACGGTGTCATCGCAATATGGAAAAACCAGTTAAAGCACGTAGGAAGTGTGGTCCAAAGACAAAGACTGGTTGTGGAACATGCAAGTACGTATCTCAATTCCCTCAAGAATCCAAACTTCAACCATATATTAAGAAACATTATAGGATCCGACGGGTTAAATGTGACGAAAACAAACCAATCTGCAATCGCTGTTCTTCAACCGGCCGGGTCTGCGATGGCTACGCCCCCTTCCCAAAACCAACTCTAACCCTCACTCTCAATAACAAACCCGGTACTGCAGCTGAAAATCGCGGTTTCCAATATTTCATTACTCAAACGGCATCGGATCTAAGCGGATTTTACAGTTCTTCATTTTGGCAAGAACTTATTCTCCAAGCTTCTTCTTCCGAACCATCTCTTAGACATGCTGTTATTTCAATTGGAGCTTTGCATGAAGAATTCGTTAATGAGAGATTAGCCTTTGATTGGAGCGTTGAGACGAAAGGGCAGGCTTTTGCAGTGAGGCAATATACGAAAGCTATTACCCATTTGAGGAAATCTTTAGCAAGGGGAGAGCAAGAACCGCTTGTTGCGTTGATGTCATGTGTTCTATTCGTTTGTTTTGATTCTTTGAGAGGATCTTTTGATTCTGCTTTGGTGCATTTGAGGAGTGGGTTGAAGATTTTGAGGGATCTGGATATTTTAAGAATCAGTGAGAGTTCGAGGCTTATTGTTGAGAAGCAGATTAAGCCGCTCTTTGTCAGGTTAAGTGTTCAAGCTATTTTGTATGTTGAGACGACTAGTACTGAAGAGAGGTTTGGGCTCGTGGAAGAACTTAAAGTTATGAGTATCGAAGTTGAGGATGAGGTTTTGAAGTTGGAGAGCATGGATGATGCGCGAGATGTTATGAATAGAGCTGTTGATGGCATTTTTAGAGCTTTGTATATATGTGACGGTGAGTAATTGCTCTTTTTTCTTGGCTAAGGCGCAATAAAGCTAACAGCAGCCAAAGGGGACGCATCAATAGATTCTCAAACACCGGAGGTTAAACACTTGTTCAAGACATGTTCGAAGCTATTGTATGACTGGAATAAAGCCTTGTAAGCCCCCTGAAATTCATAATTTTCTCCACTGTTCTAGACTCTCAAGGGGAGCTTTGGAGTTTCCGTTTCGGTAAAATATTCGGAACACTAACACACATACTAGCGACAAGTTCCTCACAGCCTCTTCTTCCACCTTAACAAGTATTCAACTCCGAGGCGCTGCTCTCCTGAAAATACATTACACAATCACCAGGATAATGGTCGACGTAGTTCCCTCCTCCCCGGATCCCCGTTCAATTTTCGAGGCTGTGAACGAGATTAGCACCTTCAAAAAATACAACAACGATTTCCTCACCGTCCTCAATCTCTCCCGATCGCTCATATCAATTGCTGAAAAAGACTCTCGAAGCGGCAAGCCCGCCTTTGCATTCTCAACAGATTTAGGATTAGTAGGACCTTTGTATTATGTTTGTATCAAATGCCAAGATTTAGACCTGAGAGCCAAGGCGATCGTTTTGTTAGAAGGAAGACAAAGGAGGGAAGGAATGTGGGATAGTCAGATGGGAGGAAAATTGATAAGGGAATTTTGGAAAATCGAGGAGAAATATTTGAGGCTGCTAGGGGTTGACAGATCGAAAGAGAGTGTTTCACTAGGGAATTTTGTAGATGTAAGATTTAGGGATGGGAGGAGTTGGGAGTGGTTTCTGAAGGACTCTCCGGAGAAGGAAGTTAGGAATATTTTTGAGTGTTTGGAGGAGTTGGTGAAGGCGGATGAATGGAGTGCTTGGGATCTTTTGGATGCGAATATTGGGTTGGGGTTAGACGAGAATTTTGTTTGAAGATGTTTTTTTTTAGGTCTTGTTTTCAGTTGGGAAAGTAGAGGTTATGTTTGTTCTGCGTCTTTTTTTCTTGCAAGTTATATTGGTAGATCAACTTCTGGGGAGGAAGATGACCCTTTACAATTTAGAGAATAGACGAAATAAGCATCTGCTTCGGCGATCGCGGGAAGAGCTTACTCGAGCAAGGGGGACTAGCCGAGTGGGGGAAAAGTTTACCTAGGCTACGGAGTAGTTTAACAAAGACAACTAGAACAGCAAGGAAGCAACCAAGCGAGCATGCCACTATGCCTTCGGCCTCTTTCTCTCCTAGGCTTGCTAGGCTCCCTAGCCTGCAAACGTCGACTTTTCTGCCCGAGTAAGCACGCTTTTTGCTGCCGCTTTCCAAAACGGCCTACCCTTGTGAGCGGGTGCGGGTTCTTGGCGCAGCAATATCAGCCTCGACGGAGCTATCCAGCGATGCCTCAGCGGTGGTGGAGGCCATTGGCCTTTGTTGAAGGATACTCGTTTACAGCAAGAGGCTCGATCCATGCTCTACTGGGTGCATCACTGCTATGGAGTAAACCTCCTCTGCCATACCAGGATGCACACGTGACTATATGTCTTTCTTCACAGCCTCTTCTCCCCGGACGGTTCGGAAGCTTTTTGGAGCTCCCATGCAGCACCCCGAAGATCACTTGCAGCCAATGAGCCGATTCTTCATCGGCCGCCATTTAAACTCGGGCAACACATGAAGGGCTTCCCCGCTGGCTAAAAATAGCAGCCCAACCTCCAATGCCCTTGCTGACAGCTCCAGACCACATTACCTGCGAGCATATACTTCCTAAAGAAGCAAGCTATTGCTCTTCTCGACGGCTCTCCAGCCTCCAAACCACCTTTCCAACCAGAAGCACACCGCAGAATATCCCGGGGGATCCATGATTCGCTAGTTATCTCGTTCAGCTTTGCCCTTGCCTGGTGGCGTCCACAGCGCCCTCACTGAGCCCGACATCCCCCCCCCCATTCTTCTTCCCGCCGGGCAGCGAACAGCCCCATTGCAGAGGAAATTCTCGTTTCCCAGCATCGCGATCCTTCAGATGCACCCTCCCGGATGCCGCCAATCATGAACCTTTGTCCCGGGCCACAGAGCCTCAAAATCCGTGTTGGTAGAAATCGCAGTGTTGTCTTGTGAGCTTGGCGCTGTGTCCCGCGGGAGAACCTCTCCACTAGGCTGAGCCCCAGTTACACACTGACAACGCCCTATGGCGTGGAGACGATCCAGCCATGTGGGACCGAACGGCTGCTGGCCTTTCAGCTCATATATGCGGAATATGCCCACGGTGTTTCTCCTTTGATCTTTTGGTCTCCTGGATTTTTTGGCCGTTTTGGTGGTGGAAAATATGAAGCCGTTCTTAAGATTCGCTGCCGTCGCCGCGCTGATACCTGCTTGTTGCGCCTCCGAATTTGGCAATATTGCGACCCAGACGGTTGAGAATGGCGGATATGGGATACCCTTTGCGCCCGCGCCAACGGATGCGCCGGTGTTGGAATTGGTCAAGATGCGGTTTGAGAAGAGGAGTGTAACCAATGTGTGCTCGGAGTGGTCTATCCTAGGAGGTCTGTAGTCTCTTCCCAGCTTATTGGGAAAATACTGATTCTATGCAAGGCTACGGCCAGCCCGAATGCTCCAATTCACAGACTTGTCTGTTTACAAGTGCCGGTGGACTGTACTATGAGGGATGCGGCCAGACGAGTATCAGATATGACTGGATTACCGGTAGGCATTAGAAGTCTTTGGTAGCGGGAGAAATGCTTACACCTACAAAAGATTGTTGGGACTATCCCCAAACACAGACTGGAACTGTGCCAGCCTCTCAAATTTGGTGGTAAGTCTACTTTACATCCTATGTAAATAACTTTGGCTAATACTTTCTAGTGATGCTACGGCACCAAAATGGTATTACTATCTCCCATCCCTTATACCAACTAGGTTCTTTCTCTAACATTCAAAAGTGGTTTTATGGCATTTGTGCTTCAAAGTGGCTACACCTACTACAACTATGGCTGCAGTACAACATCCTATGCTTTCCTTGCCCAGTTGGTAGAAACAACCACATCACCAACCCTTATCGGCAACACTGGTCAAACGCTAACGCTAACCACATCCATTGATACATCAACAACGGACTCCCCAGCAACTATAACCTCCACCACATTTGTAGTCCCTACATCCTCTCAAACCTCCAACCCAGTAATCCAGCAAACTACTAAATCTAAATCACACGTCGGCCCCATCGTCGGCGGTGTAGTAGGAGGAGTAATAGCAATCGCCATCATCGCCTTCCTAGTCTGGTTCATAATGCGAAAACGCCGCCGAGACCGTGAAACCAAAGCCATGATAGCCACCCAACAAAACCAAGCAGCAGCCTACGCCGCAATCCCTAATCCCTACCGCGTAAGTGAAATAGCCGGAACAATGATGTATAAACCACCTGGAGAACAACCCGGAGGACCTCAATACCCCCCCAACGGCCAACAACCAAACCCCCAATTCTACCCCGAAAAACTCAGTGCCGTACAAAATGGCGCGCAAGAAATGGAAACAGGAGGAGCTGTCAAACAAAGTGCATACACGGAAAATACTAGTGCTGCAGCAGTAGGAACAGGAGCCCCAAGTCCAGGTTCCCCACCACCTACTTATACACAACCTCAACCTCCTTCTCAACAACAATACCAACCATCCCCCCTCCTCCAACCCTCAGGTCCACCACCACCAGAAGCCTACGCCGCTGCCGCAGCCGCAGGTCAAGCACCCAGCCCCCACCACCAATTCTCTGAACTCGATCCCCAAAACACAGTCCCCCAACCCCAACGCAACAGTTACATCCCCCCCATCAACCTAGCCGGAGGCGCCGCATCACCACCCAATGAGTTACCCGCCGGAACTGGTCCTCGACCAGATAATCGAGGTTCATATTCCCCCGTTCCAAACGATATTCAAGAAATGAGTGCTGGAGGAGGTGTTAATAGGCCACCTCCTTCTTCTGCGGCTCCGAGACGGGCTGCGGGCGGGTTTGATATGAGTGGTGCGCCTATGAGTGAGGAATTTCATGGGGCGGAATTACCTTGATTTCTTTTGTAAAAAAAAATCGAGTTTGTGAAAATTTCTATTTTGGGGTGGAGGGGGGGGCTTAGTTGTGTTATTTAAGGTGGGATGGGTGGAATGATGTGGGTGTTAATATAAGGATATTTTTTGGCTCCCTGAATAGGAGGATGGTTGGTTGGGGGGAGGGAGGGAGGAATTCTTTTAATATATTTTTTGGTCCTGTTTGGGCTGTTATGGGGAATATATGTGTTATCTATGATACCTGATTAGATTGGTAGATCCCTAACATAGTAATGATGATGAATGAGTAAACTGTCTAAAACAGGTATTAACATTCAGGACCTTCGATCCTTGGTTAGAAGTGAATTTCAGGATATCTCAAATAAACCATCCAAATCTCATCTCGAAAGAAATTTTTTTACCTTGCTGATGGTCCATTAAGAGAAAGATCTATTGATATCTTCAAGAAATTCCACAGTTCAACGTTCCTTACGAAATTAGGCATTTTATCCCTTTCTTTCTAGTATCAAACGAGGTGCATTTAATAATGACATAATTTCTCCTTACATGCTCATGTTTCATTCATTCTCTCTGATACCCAGACCCAGTGCCATAAAGACAGCACCCATGTACGCAGCCCAGCCAACTATTCACAAGAAAGGCATATGCACATAAAATGCAACCAACCAACCAACCAACCAATCAACCAATCAGCCCACATCCAAATGCACGTATCCATCCATCACCCAAAACCCCATTTTCAACCCCCCCCCCCCCCCCCCCACCCACCCCCCCCCCCAACCAAACACAAAAATCACAAAGCAAACAAGCCAATTAATCACCTATAACTCTAACATTTAATTTTCCTTTCTTTACTTCATCGTAGCCTCTAATGCAGCCGTCAACGGTACAACCCTCAAACTCCTCCCTCGCTGCAAAGGCTTCGGCTCATGAAAAGTAGGTGATTGAGAATCCTCCCATTTTCGGAAAATACCTTTCATGTCTTTTGGTACACCTTCCAAAACCACAGTAGTGACAGGTACGAATGGTCGATCTTCCATTCCCGCTGCGAGGATGCCGTATTCTTGCGCAAACACGAGGGAGAGTTGGAAAGAACCATACTGAGCTTGGGCTCGTGAGCCAACTATAATGTAAATCTCAAAAAAGGCATCGAGGATGTATACTTTTGAAAGGTCGAAATCTGATTGGCAAAATGGGCTTATTTCGACAATCTGGGTAACATGTTAGTTTTGTTGCAGTTACTACGCAATGAGAGTTATCATTACCTGTTGTCTCGTTGCGGAATCGGCGCAGAAGAGTCGAGTGCAGTATTTGTTGTAGTTAGGCTTCATCCTCCAATGATCCGCGGATTTGGGAACTTGAGAACCGGTGCCGAAGATTTGTAGGAATGATGCTGGCTCGTTGCCATCTTCGACCTCCTCAACCTCGCCTGTGAGCCCGAAATCCATACCAATGAGCCTTGCGCAACTTAACTCATCAATACCACTTCCCTTGCCTTTCCACAAGTACGACTTGCCGGTCTGCGTTGAGATCAAGTAAGGGAACCCCGAACATAGACTTGCAGATGAGAAATCAACCTCATCAAACGCAATTTGGCCGAAATGTTTTCGTGCACACAATATATGAGGCGCCAGGGAATCAAATTTGTTTGCGGATCCCCGTCTAATTATAATGATCCCGCCAAGTGCCTGGAAGAACTCGTGTGTTTCCTTTCCTTGACGAACAACCACTAACTTTCCACCAGCAGCTCTGGCTTCCTTTTGGGCAAAAGCCTCAAGATCCTTCACAACGTGCGGAAACACACCATCCCCAAGCCAGAAATATACTTCGGTGATTTTTTTGCCTGCAGAAGTGCCAAATGTATGGAAACAAAGGTACAAGTTCTCCTCAAACAAGATTCTCTCTTGGTGGCTAGGAACTTGTTGCTTCTTGCCGTCACTCGAAATCTGGTAGAGACTAGCTCGCAAAGTCTTGATGTCTGTTGCCTGGTCAGGGCGGGCAGCAAGAATTGTGGCCGTGTCGGCTTTGAAAGCTACTGTTAACCCTTGGTTAGAAAAGAATTCATCGAGCATTCTAGTTGCTTCCGACGCTTGTGATACAGGAGAATAGGGTGATTTGGTTGGAGAGCTGGAGGCGGAAAGGTGAGTGTTGGACCGCGGTGAAATAGGTCCACTGGGGGTTGGGATAGGTAGTGGCCGGCTTTTTGCGGTAGTCTTCGTGGGACTTGCAGATCGCAAGCCAGCTCCTATCATCGCGGCCTTTTCGTCTTCGTGCGTTGGAAGTTTTATTGGCGATCTCACGCGAAGGATTGACTCGGGACCATTTTCTTGAGTTGAACGGCTCCATTTTGCGGCAACACTTTTGACGCTATCTGCAAGGTTCTCATGAACGGGGGTTTCTGGGCTCTTGGAATTCGGAAACATAGTACCTGAATTCGAAGTAACAATTCTTGAAGGTCCGATTCTAGATACGACAGGAGA
Source organism: Neobulgaria alba (assembly GCA_003988965.1). NCBI lineage: Eukaryota > Fungi > Ascomycota > Leotiomycetes > Helotiales > Gelatinodiscaceae > Neobulgaria > Neobulgaria alba. The sequence goes on from QYAM01000021.1 coordinate 390,979, forward strand.
TCTGATAGATTCATTCTTAGTCTCTTCCTGCCTCGTTGAAGACCTAGTATATTTATAATTACTAGGTGATTGTAATATGAGATCAGATCCTTGTTTTCCAGTCTTGGAGGGAGACAATGGTGCAGGTCGAAGCTTCAGACTCTCGGGAGAATCGGAGAATTCAAATGGGGCTGTCGCTGAAGGGGTTGGTGCCTCAAAAGATCTCGAGGAGAGCAATGGCGACTTGACAGGTGTACTTGGCTTTGGCTTAGAGGCTGGTGTAGTAGAGAACACAGGCGCTGGCTCATTCGCCCTCATGAAAGCCTCTGGAATATTAGGTTTTCGGACAGGTGACAAAGGCTTAGGGGAGTCCAACTGAGGCTCGACCTTTGTATTGACGTTGGGGACTTCTCGTAAGAATTGTGATCGTCGTTTCATATCTATTTTCCTTGGAGAAGAAGGCTGTGAGATAACCGGGCCAGGGTCAGCTTTGGGAGATGGTTCAGCTGCAAAAGTATTGTCTTTTGATTTGGTGGTTTCTTGGGTATGTGTTTCAGAGGAATTTGACAGGTCCTTAGCCCTGCTTGGAACGGGTGCAGCTGACTCTTCGGAAAGCTCAGGTGAGATGGTAGAAGTAGGGACACTTGACGGCGCTTTTCTTCGAGGACCGCGTGCACGGCCTTTGGTAATGTGGGTGAGATGTGGCCCTGGTTCAGAAGGAGCTGTATTCGCAGATACCGTCGAACCTGAGCTTCTACCAGATGCCGAGCTGGAACTTTCACTCGCCGTAGGAGGTCCTCTAGCGAGAAGTCCGGCTAAAGCAGGATTGAGTCGCCCTGCAAGTTTTCCGGGGGCTGCTGGTTCTTTCGCTTGCAAACGATCAGGCGCGCTTGTCTCTCTTGTCAAAATGTCTGACCGGGGAGTTTCCAAAGTTGTGCGCCGAGCCAGAGGGTACTCGGACGACATACCATCTCTTTCTATTGCGCTCGAGTCGGACCTCACGAGAGTCTTTCGTCTGGCTAGAGCCTCTGGTAAAGGGGAATCAATATTTGGGATGCTCGGAGATCTCGTTACGCCTTTGCCTTCTAATTTTGCTTGGTAGAAGCTTTTCTTTTTCTGTAGAATTGCCTCTTTAAATTCATCTACTCTCTCTGTCTTTTGGGGTCCTCCCGTAAGGTTTAGTCCAGCCTTTCCACGAGTTATATTTGCCTTGAACTCATCAGGCGCGACATAATTTTGGGTCTTAGTCTGCCTGAGTTGACCAAACACATTCTTGAATTCAGGTTCCGTTGAGCCGCCAGTGCTAGATGCGTGCTGTCGGGATTTCAGGTGTGCTCGGAAATCCTTTTTAGGGGGAGTTTCTGGCTTGTCTTTTGTCCCAGAGGCGGGTGCCCTCATTCCCAAAGAGGCTGGTGATGGCATTGCCTCGTTACCGACCGACTTCGTGGAGCTTCGGAAATCATGCTTCAGAGCATGATCAGGAGTACTTCTTCCAGCAAGACCGGGAGAAAAGGTAGTTGGTAAGCCCACCATACTCAAAGGTTGCGCTGCGGCACCACCAGGAGGGGGTGATCTCATTAATCCGCCAATGCTTACCTCGTGCTTGTGGCTAAGCGTTGGGGTTCGGCCAAGGTCAACACTACTCTTTGCCTTTGCTTTGTTGATTTCTGCCATCCAAGCTGGCTGCTGGGGTGGAGGAGCAGCTTTGGGCTTTGGAGAATCTGGTTTGTTCAATGCACTTTCAAGCCAGCTCGACTTCGTGGGACTCCACCTCCTTGAATCCGCAGTCTTCGTTGGACTTGCTGGTGGAGTGAGATCACTTCTCGTGTGTGGATCAGCAGCAGCTCGCAGCTCTGGATTTAAGCCAATGGGTGTTTGTGTCCGCGAAGCAAGAAGAAAGGGTTTCGCAAATCCATCATTCGAAGTGGAATCTGTCTTACTGCTTTGCATGGAGCTTGCTGTCCCAGGGCGTTCTTGAGTGACAGTTGCATTGCTGTGACTAGAAGAGGGTCGAGATCCTGGCCGTGGCGAAGCTTCTCTGCTTATACTATTATTTCGCGAGTCTCGAAAAGATCCAGAAGACGCGTTTCCCAACCCAGGTGTCGCGCTAAGATCACGGCTACCGCGATTGCTGGCTATTGAGTTTCCTCTCGTGAGTCTTGAAGGAGACTGTACACTCCATCTCTTGCTAACACTATCCGACCTCTTCATCATGGCGCTTTGGACAAAACCACCCATGCCCTTGGTAGGTGAAGGAGATCGATCAAGTCGATCAGGCGATATTCTCCCTTGTGATGGAGACATGGCAAGTCTCTCGCTCGGGGGATCCAGCCTCTGTGCGGCTGTCAGAGGGATTGGAGACCCAAGAGCACTCGCTGTCCTAGAGTGTGTCTGATACGACGCTCTTGAACTGCTGCCATATGATATGCTACCCCTCGACGGAGAGTTAGACCGGTCCACCGCCTCCTCTGCCGGTTTCTCTGGTTCTGGGGTTTCTCGCGTCATGCTGGGCATCTGTACTCGCGCAGAGCTCGACCCGTGGTCCGACCTCTCTTCGTCTTCGACTTGTTGGCGTCTGTATGCTGGCGAATTGAGACCTCTATCGGCCGTCTGCCGAAACCATGCGGGGTCTTTGGATGCGAGGGACTGGGCAATCTGATCTCTGGAGGGAGCTGTCTCAGTGGGAGATGGAGACTGAGGCTCAGTGGGCCCGTTTCGAGAGGATCGCGTCGCGTTTTCCGCAGCTACCGTAGACAATGCTCGAATTCGCGGTTCTGAAGATTGCGAGTCTGGTCGTCGTTGCCAAGACATAGGTGAATTTCGGGATGGCATAGCGTTCGACGGAGAAGCTTTTGCAACCGTGTTTCGCTTGGGCTCTGCGTCCGTTGCCAGGGCACGTTCGTGGTGGGCTTCAGATGACGATGCAGTCATTTTTGAGGGAGAAATAGGCTTGTCCGCCAGACTTTCCACCGGGGCCTGCTGCCCTGGGCTGATTGCCGGCACGATTGTGTGCAGGAGTGGCTGAGAGAGCACACTGGCCTGTATGCCCGAGTTTCGAATTGATGTGGGAGTGTTCGCCGGGGATGACTTTGTTGGGGAGATTGATCGGGCACGCTCTGGGGAGGTAGCAATCAGTATACATGACAAAGACAAGATGAGCTGTCACCCTGGGAAGAAGTTACCACGGCGAGCTTGTCGTTCCTTGCGGCCCTGCAGGATCTCCTCCTCCAGCTTCCGGTTGCGCTCCTCGTCCTCCTGGTCTCGTCTATCACCTAGTTCCTTGATCCTCTGCAGAAAGTCGTTCACGTCCTCCGAGCCGTCCTCCTGCGCTGGGGCCGACATCTTGTACGGTATTCTCTCGGCGGGTCTCCAGACCACAACCATGCACAAGCACACGAGAAGTCAGAGATGTTACGGATGTGTCCGCCCAGCGGGGTCTTGGATATGAGGTTGGGTAAGGATTCTAGAGTACGGAGGGAGAAGACGTTCATGCCGCCAGTGTGGATCACGAATCTTCGCTTCCTTCTAGAAAGGTTTGGATACTGCGACCAGCCAGTAATGCAGCAGTGAACACTTGGGGTGTTTTCATTTGGACTCTGAAACGCTCTTGTATAGAGCGTGAACATAACCTGCGAGCTCATTCACGCCATCCAGGGCTATTATGCTATTCTACGATTTTCTATTATTTATATTAACCCATCTTGCTCTTTGTTTACCTCGTGTCTGCCCCTGGCGCTTGGAGGGAAAGCGGTTCCTGGGTAGCTTCCAGTCTGGAAAGCTTAACCCAGCAAACCAAAATTGCGGGCATCGCCATGAGCGACGAGGTAGCGCACCTCAGTAGAGAAACAGTCTTGCCTTTGCATCTTGGACGACCCATGCAAGTCCCTCCTCCAAATTTGTGCCTGCGACGGCACTGCATCGGATGATATGCCATTTATGCGTCTGGATGGCATTTAGCTGGAGCCCCTATTAGGGTTAGCGTGGGCGTCGACCTCCAACGACAATCAAAACAAACCTCCAGGATTTTCTCCTCGTCCATGCAGCCGTTCACGTCGGTCTTGTTTGCAAACACCAGCAAACTGGCCCCGGAGAGCCTCTAGGGGGGGTTAGCTGCAGCAAAACTAGGCACCCTCCCGAGACAAACCTCTTCCAAAAGGAGCCCGTGGAGCTCTTCTCTACAGTCATCGATTCGTAGTCGATCAGTCGCGTCCACCACCCATATCAAAGCGTCGGTCTTCTCAAAATAATTCCTCCAGTACGATCTAAGTGTCTTCTGGCCACCGACATCCCCTGAGCTCCGTCAGGATACTTCATCTCGTCGAAGGGCAGGGCCAGACTCACATATGTTGAGCTTGTATCTTTGAATGATTAGCCTCGTTCAGTACCAGAATCCCTGAAGCCTACCCTTCATAATCGATAGTCTTGATAATGAAGCCTAAGGTGGGGCTGACCGTATTTACATCTTCTCCCATAATCCTCTTGACGATGGTTGTCTTCCCAGCATTGTCTAGCCCACTGTTTGACAGGCAGTGTCAGTAGCAATCCTGAATACTATTTGTGAAAGCTCACAGCATAAGAATCCTCATCTCCTTATCCTTGAGCCTTGCTTTCCGTAGAATCGACAGCATGTTGGCAATAGGGGGGACAAGTTGGTGTAGGAAGTTTTCGGGGCAGTTTGGATCGAATCCACAACCTCTTTTTCATCGGCCGAGCGATATTATCACATGACCTGTCATAAATCACTTATCACGGCTTCAAGCCTGCCTCTCATTTTCCTTCTCCGCGTTCTCAGGGCTTGTCGCCGTGGTGCGAGAAAGGCTCTGGCCTACCTCAACTGGGCAGATGCTTCCGCTTCGTTTTGCAAAGGCCGTCCCCCATCCTATGGGGGAGCCGACCTGCTGAAGTCCGCCATGCACCGGTTTCGTGATTGGACAATACCGCGAGGCTCACACGTCGGATCGGGAAGGAACTGGGTGCTGGCTCCTGCCATATTGGTTCGGGCGAGGAGGAGAGCCAGCACGCCTCGGCAGGAGTTGACCTCGTCGCCGCGGACTCCCCGACGCGCCTTGTAGATGATGCCAGCGAAGTCGCGCGCTTCCTCTCCAGGACACTTCCTCGTCACTGAATGACCTCGTTTCTCCTCGAGCCCCAAACCAACTTATCACAGCCTTGAAAGCCAGCAAATCGCCTCTGGCCTCCCAGGCGCGGACAAAAACATGAAGCTTTGCTCGCCTCGATTGTTCCCCTACGCGTAGGCAGCCTAGGTCGATATCTCGGCTGCTGCTGCTCATTCTCCCTCTCTAGGAACACCTTCACCTTTGCCAGCCATTAAGAAACATACAGAAGCCAACAGATCGAGAGGCAAGCCTCCGCACTTTTGTGAGTTTCCCAACATTTCCTCTCCTCGTCCACTTCCAAGCAACCCGTCTGCTCCTTCCGCCTTTCGAACGAAACGGATATTTGACCGCGCACACTTTTGAGTCGCTCTCCTGGTCCCCACAAGAAGAACTCCCCACTGATAGCCGCTCCCTAGCAGACATGAGAGAGGCGCGTTTTTCCAAAATGTCGCCAGCTGACCAGCTCGTCGACAGTGTCAAGTAAGAAACTTTCACCCCAGCTCAACCCCTCACTTTACCGCATTATGCAGTCTCTTCATTTCATATATTCTCGCGCAATTCAAACAGCATCTAACGTACATCAAGGTCACCTCCCCGCGACCTAAAGATTGAGGCTGAAGACGCTGCTATCATCTACGAAGAGGTTCTGTCAAAAGCTACTGGTAGTGATCTGAACGCGTCTCGCAGGGCTCCCAACAGTCTTGCAAAAAACAAACATTTTAAGCCAGAGAGCCCCGCTGAGACAAAGGAGGTTTCTCAGCTCGCACGAGCGTACGAGAAGAAGCAGCTCAGCTTGGATCCTTCATCGAGTTCTTACCCTGCACAATCACCCCCGTCCTCATCCTCAATGGCAGGCTCATCTACATCTGGAGCCAGATTATCCCCGACCGCTTCCCCATTTATTCCCCATTCTTCTCAACCTCCCGCCTCTTATCATTTCCAAAGTCGTAACATGGATCCAATGACTTTGAACTATTCTGCCAGCAAACCTACTCCCGGCCTTAGCCTTTCTCAATGGGCTGTCCAAGGTACACAGAATGGTGAGCCTCCCCCGCACCATCTCAGCACTCTGCTAATTGGTTTACCCCCCAGCAGCCTCTCGACCTGAAAGCATAATTACCTCACGACCTCTTAATTACCTCTCACATTCCTTCGTTCCCAAGCAACTTCAAGGTGTGCGCTACTCGGAGAACTCTTCGTCAAGAAACGCAGAGGAAATAGAAGCTCAGACAGACGTACAAGCACTCAGCGAATCTGATTCCAAAGACACTTCTCGAATGAAGATGACCCATGCATTTGGTGTTCCGTCTAAGCAGACAGTCACCACCCAACCAATTGTCTTTCAAAACCGCCAAATTGATGTTGATCCCACGGCTTGGTTCGCCGACAAGAAATTCGGGCGCCTCTCTAATAGCAATGAAAAGGAGCAAAGCCTCACTCTAAATCTTATCTACAACAATTATAGTTCTAGCATCATAAAACCTGAGAACGATGATCATTCGGTACATACTATGACACCAGAATCAGAGATAATCGAAATTCGAGAGATGGAATCAACCATCACAACCTCCTTTCCTATGGCTGCTTCGTCCCCTAGCATCACTCAATCTTCCGAGAAAGATCTCGATTTCTTGACTTTCATAGCAAAGAAGAAGTCTCCACAACCCTCGCACCCTTCCAACAAAGCTGATAAGCCAGCCCCCACAAAATTTGTTACTTTTGAAGCAGAGAATAGCCAACATACTTTGCCGCAAGCTATTGCTGACTCGTCGGGAAATCCATACACTCAGACTGGGGCTGAGATTGAAGCCGAAATGGTAGCAGAATATAATAAACAAAGGGCAGAAGAAGAGGAGAAAGCTTTGAATCCTGGCGAGAATAGTTCTTCACAAACCCCAGCGCCCAATGCTAAACCACCCAAGTCGGCGTTTCGTTCTCATTTCAGTTTAAACACCAAGCACATGGATGAGTTTAACAGGTATATCCAGAACAAGCCAACCAGCGGAAAGAAATACACGTTCACAGAAGCGTCAGGTAGTATTGAGAATATGCCTCCCACAACCAAAATGATGGGTGCACCAGCGAACTCTACACGACGCGACGATCTCCCAGTGGCATTACCTACCAGAGGCAAAAATATTCAAAGTCAAAAAGTAACCCAAAACACTGCGAATACGACAATTCAGCCGAGAGACATGCGACTGGACTTACCCTCTGAGGATAAGAAAGCAGCTGAGAAGCAGGATACTCAGAAACTGGTGCAAACGAACAGACTTGCTTCTTCTGAAGTTAACCCATGGATTACACATGCCTGTCGAGTTCCAATTCCCGAGGATATACAACTTGACAACCTCGCCAAGCTCAAAACACCAAGTGAAATATCTGCTGGCCGTGCCGCCCTCACCTCAGATAACTTGAAGAAATTTGATCTCGATGCTGCTGAATCACCGAACCGTAGCTGGAGCGGAGATATTAGTTATGTCGGAATTCCACGAGAGACGAAAGAATTTGTACGAGCGACCGAAGCACCCAATGGCGCCGAAGACCTAAAAGATTGGGATGGAAATTGGGCTGCAGTACCTTGCGACTGGGAGATTCGCCGCCCGTGTGATAATAAATACGTTCCCTCCTATGTAAAGGAGTGGCATCACGACATACCTTCGGAGAGAGTTTATGTCGATACCAAGATCGAAGATTACAGGATCGGAAAAATTATAATCAATCACACATTTATAGAAGATCTTGAACATCCCAATTGCATTCCAGGTAAAACCTCTTGATGTAAATTCCCTTATTGCCTCATTGTTCTAACAGTGTAATAGATATCAAGAATGCCACTGATGAGAATAAACGCTTATGTCAAACCGCTACTATTGACGCAAATAACTTCCTTGTAAAGTACGAGCTAAAAATGAAGAAGGCAGAAAATGCCGAAGCCTCACGGGCAGCTCGATATGTAGAAATCAAATCCATGGAGCCGGTCATAGACCCTTTTGCACCAAAAATAGACATGTATCTGCGTCCCGTTGAGGAGAAGGATGTAGATGGCATAATCAAGATCTACAATTACTACGTCGACAACAGCATCACCCCGGAAGACCAAGAAAAGCTTGATCGCGAGACTTGTTTGCAATTGATTCGCGGGGCTAAGGACGATAAATTACCATTCATCGTTGCTGTTAAAGGCCGCGCTCCAACACTGAAGGATGTTCAAGGTCGCCCAGGCGCCTCGAAGAAAGCATGCATGCCTCGCCTAGAGTCGGTCATTGGCTTCGCCTTCGCAGAGCACTACAATTACGGATGGACTGGTTCATCGAAGGGTCGGTCCCGAGCCACAGCCACCCTTCAACTTTACGTCCAGCAGGAGTATACCAACCGAGGTGCAGGACGCAATCTATTAGATCGATTGATTCATACAATGTCGCATTCATGGGGCTACAGGGGAGCCTGCGATTGGGTCAACCCAGACAACTACAAAGTTTGTGAAGCCGATGGTTCTAGCAATTGGCATCAACTGTTGTTTATAGTCCCTGTGCTAAAAGGCGACGACCCACACTTCAAATGGTTGGGCAACTTTCTATTTCAGAAATTCTTTTTTAGAGAGAGAGCTCGACTTCCGTCTGTGGCCCGCTCTTCTATCCACCAAGGAGCTGCCCAATTCCTAGATCTGGTAATCCTCCAATGTCAAGCTCTTCAAGCGGCTGAGTTCGATCCTTATGTTTGATCTTGCGACAACTTCATAGAGCGCTCATTGTGTTGATGGATCCTTAAGGGAAGTTTGTAGCAACTTCTCTTTATCTTGAGCACTAGTTAGGATATAACTCAAGACTTCTGCAATTCAAGCTTAGGACCACACCTTCTTATCAGATCGTGGCGATTTGTATGGCTAGGGCTAGTTTAAGGAGTTTTAGCTTTTACTACAAAGTTAAACTGCGAGCTAGGAGTGGATCGATACACGTTTCTTCTTTCCCTTCTTCTAAGCCCTTTCTAATTAGGTTGTATATGGTGGGTAGGGGAGCCTTTTTCTTATTTTTGTTGCTCTCTCGGATATTAATTCACGGCAGGGGGAGGTCTCTCTTTGAAGAAAAGCTTTCTACCTTTTGATCTTAGATGTCATTTCGCATTAAAAAGTTGAACATAGCTGCTACATGATGGCGATGAAATCCCGAATATAGAAAATTTCATAGAAACTAACAAGCCCAAGTGATGCAGCGTCTTATCTACTAGGTGATTATTTTCGTATTTTTATCCCACGGGAGAATACCAGGAGGAGAATATGAACTTTTATTTACTATAGATATGAGTCTATTGATAAGTTGAGTCAAAAGAACTCAAAACTTGTGAGATTTAATTATATAATAAGGATGATGTGGCTGTTTAAAAAGGATTCAGTGTTTTGTGTTAAGCATATCCAACAAGAAGCTATCGGTTCTTCGCATCATTCTTGTATATTTCCGCACGAAGAGCCCTGCAAAATATATGTATAACCGTGTTTAGGGCCACCCAAATTTTCAAACGTCCTTGTAGAAGATTGGGGAAAGAATACTTTGCTATGAGGGCTAAGAACTTTTCAGGGGGTACGTTAAAGCAAGGGATTTTTTTTTTTTTTTATATTTCCTATCCTAAATCCAACCCGTGTTAGTGCTGAGAATTAAATAGATGAGGTGCAGATATCAAAGGCTGAGTCTAATAAATTGTTCACTCTGTATGAGAAGGATTCGGATATAGTGGTTGGTGGATTGTTTTAGCATCAATTATACTTCGTTGTAATGTATATCTAATTCATTTTCATTTTATGTAAACTGGAACTAAAATACACATGATTTATTCTAGGTATCATTTCTTTTTAATTTTTCAATCCGAAGAACAATTCTACGCTATTTCATTTTCTCACTGGCACTTTGAAATGGTGAGAGGGGTGTTATTGGCAAGGGGGGGATATACTCCCAAATTTTTAGAAATCAATTATCATAAACACTATCTCTCTTTTTGCCTGGCTTCCTCTCACACATTGTAGCAGTAGTATCACGAGTTTCAGTGGAAAGGCCGGAAAGACTTGAGGTACAACCAAATCCCACACCACTATAACATCCCCTTGGATCCAAACATTGTCTTGCGAAATCATCATCTAATCCTTCTGGCGGGAAAGTCAGTTACCTAACCATATGGCAATTCGACCTAATTTATAAAATTAGGTATAAGACCTATAATGGAGAATTACCGTGCTTCTAGTTAATTGTATCAAATGATATCATTATTTTATGAGAAAAGGGCGGTAGTTTAGATTTGACTAGGCAGATAGATGATCGAAGGCACTTGAATTTTCGGAGAGAATTGTGGATTCTATAGATGTGTAGGGAAATATAGTCATTATCGAATGCAGGGACGAAAGGTCCTTGTTTTCTGTAATGATTATTTCATTTCTATCTAAACTTGAAGCTGGCTAAGATACCTATATTGACGTAACGCACAAAGACCGAGCAAAAAGCCACGACGTCCATCACCCTTCTCTTCTGGCTCTATAGATATTTCGTTTAAACTTAGCTGACGGAAAAACTTATAAAGTAATATTGGAAACTTACTCTCCAAATCCACGAATTCTTGACACCAGATTTCACGGTATTACCTGGGAAGAAGGACAAAACAAATCTTGGCTAATCTGAATATATTCTGATTACCAATAGGAAAAAAAGGTGGTATCACATAAGTTTTTCTGTCATAATCTCATCAATCCTATCCACATCATTCACCCAGCCAACCAGCCAATCATATAATCCCATCCCATCCATAGATCTTTCCATCCAAGTTCTTCAAATATACCTACCCCCAGGCCCCAGCCCCCCCAACCCAACACCAAGCCCAACCCCAGTTTTTTCATCCCATCATTCACCCAACCTCTCGGGTCCAAGAGTACTACCATCAGCCTACATACATCTACCTATCAACAAATAAATATAACCTATCGCCTATTCAAGAAAAAATATTTCAACTACTAACAGCCCAAACGGGAGCCTTAACTAAAACCTGTCTTCCCCTTACCTCCACACCCACAAACCCAGCAAATCTAACCTTTTGTACTCCATCTTCCATGTTAACCTTCTTCGACTCATTAACGTTCTCACCTGGAACAGGTTTCTTCCCAACCGTACTGCTACTCGAATTTCCTCCTCCCATCATGACTTGCAACATACCCCCTGAACTCTTCGTCTTCTCCTTTCTCAGCTTATTCCCGTCTTTATCTCCCTCTTTCGAGCTGGATTCATCTTTTTCTCCGCTACCAGTGCTTGCAGCATCTGCATCGCTCGACCCGTCCGCACCAGGATTTTCCAATGCTGGAATCGCGGACTCGACTTTCATGATGAAAGGTTGAAGGAGGTCGCCTGGCATGGGGTAGATAATGGAGATGTCTCTGCTTTCTAGAGGGAGATTGGCTGCAATACTGACTGCTAATTCCACAATCATATGTGCACTGTCCTCAATTCCTGGTGGAATAGGTTCGCCGAGGAAATTAATCAGACTTGCTGTCAAGTTTGTGGTAGCCATTTGAGTGAATTGCTTCTTATAATCCTCGCTCTCAGGAGAATTGATAACTTCTCGCAACCCCTCAAGGGTTGCTAATCTCCATTGCACTACTTTAGCCGTGAGGGCATCGGATTCTTCTTGGTTATTTAGAGCTGGGGCAAATCGGCGAATGTTTTGTTCGATAGATTTCAGGCTCATACTGAATTCGCCCTCGAGACCTGGGTGGAAGGTTCGATTGAACACCTCATCTACGAGGAATTTGGTTATACATGCTCGGCCTACCGCTGTCATTTCTTGCTTCCCAATTTTCAAAGCGTCTTGATTGACGTAATGAAATAACCATCCAGGAATCTGTCTCCAATCTTTTCGAATGTTGAACGCAAGGTTGGTTGTTGCGCCGTCTAATCTTTGGAATCTGGTCATGTATTCGCTGTCGTCTAGGGATGTTCGAGATTGAGATAATCTTTGATTCGCCAGTGTGTTCTGCAGCGACTCCACTTGGGCAGTCTTGTCAAAATAGAGCCCCTTCACCTTCTTATACTTGGTCACTGCATTGGGTCAGTATGCAATACTATCTACATGGAGACATAACATACAAAGCTCTTTATAAGCATCATTTACATCTCTCTCATTCGGCGCAGGTGGAGGGGTACTTCGGCCCTGCTCACCGACAGCTGCAGCACCAAATTGATCTCTTTGCGGGGGCCCTCCCCGGTAATTATTAGAGCTTCCTGGGGGGAGAGGGCTTACCCCACCGGCCTGAGGGGGATTTCCCTGAAATTGACCTCTGCTATAGTTCGGCGGAGGAGGGTCACGCGAATCTAGTGCACCTTGCCCCTGATTGATTTGCAGATTCTGCTTAGGATCTGCTCTGGGCCGTTGCTGCCCGCTCCCTGTTGGAGCCATGGGAAATAGCTGTGATGGTGGTCGCCCGGCGGGAATTGACGTAGTACGATTTGGAAAATCGGTTCTTTGTAGTCCCAAGCCGGTCGGAGATTGCCCGTTTGACTGGCCTGATACAGGGCGCTGTTGCTCTTCTCTCTGATCAACTGGCGAGTCGTAAGAGAGTTGAGAGACCGTTTCGGGGTTTTGTTGCCGATATGGATCGCCAGCAACCAAGGCCCCTCCTGGAAAGTTTACCTGATGCGGGGGGTGCGCCAGGTCTTGGGGCGGGTAGTAATTGTGCGAGCTAGATTCTGATCGGTGGTGTTGATGGTGCAGTTGCTCGCGCAAATGCTGTTGCTGAGCCTCGAACTGGGAATATTGGTCGTCGTTTGTAGAATACGCCAGGGCGTCAGTGTCGTCCAGCACGGGACGAATAGTCTGGTACTGAGGACCTTCCTTGGTGATCGGGGTAGGAGGAAGATGCACTGGCTCCTGCTGGTGTTCAGTAATAAGATACGGATCAAGCCCACTATCGTCCTCAGCGTCCTCTTGCGGTGAAGGTAAAATCGATGATCGCGAGCCTTGTGCTGACTGCCAATCCGACCTCTGCTGGCTTTGTTGCGGATTCTCCGGCGGCTGCGTTCGCAGAACAGAGGGACTATCGTGGCGTTTGGAGAGTCGACGTGCAAGACCTGAGGTATTACTACTGTACGCTGTTTGAGCTTGGGGTGGGGTTTTTGGCTCTGACGTGCGGCTGGTGCTCGATCGCATGCGCTCAAAGATGCTGCTCTTTTTCTTCGTCTCCACCGGCACCTGAAATGCCTGGACGGTTCGCTCCTGATGCTGGAGTCTTCGGGCGTCGAGGAGGTTTTCGACGGAACCGCTGGCTTGGGGATTGGGGTGGATGGTGGGATGGAGCCGTGTGCTCTGGGAGCGAGCTGGCAGTGGCAGATCCCCGGATTTTTGATGGCTCTGGCTCCGCGGCTCGCTGTCGGTGGCCGTCGTCTGGAAGGCGGCGTAGGAGGGGGCGTCGATGGGCGGCGGCGGTGGTTGAGCTTGCACTGGAGTCGGAGCCTGAGCTGGATTTTGTTGGAAGAAGACTTGGGATCGAGTTGCGTTTGCCCTGTCTTCGTCGGCAGACCCAGGCACTGGAGAGGCTGCTCCTGAGCTACTAGAAGGAGTGTGGGGGTCGTTCAACGCCTGCTTTGAACGATTGTTGCTATGCTTGTGGTATCCGAATGGCATTGGTCTTATGCGAACTCGTGGCCAGAGGCTCACGATCAGAATCAGGGGAGGGTTTGTGTTCGATGCCTGGGCCTTGCCAGCAAGCTGTGGTGGGGTCGACCGCAGCAAGCAGCAGCAGCAGCTAGGACCGAGGAGCTCTGCCACAGGAGGAGTTCCTGAGCGCTTGAGGGTTTGAGACGTGAGCAGAATGGGTCGCGGGGCGAGTTGAGGATACGATAATAATAGCAGCCGGCATCCATCCGTCGAGGCGGAGGCTGTTGCTGCAAGCGCAAGGGAACTCGAGGTGTGTTGTGGACAGGCTTCATGGGGCTGAGTAGCTGCGGCTAAGAGCAATCTCGGGGGGAGGGTGAGGGTGGTGGGCAGAGAGGTACGAAGACAGTCCCTGTCCCCCATCCTGCAGGTGTTCCGTGTAGAAGAAACGCTGCGATCCTAAGCCAGCTACTTGCTGTATGGTCTCTACAGAGCTCGAACTGGAGCTCTGGGACTGTTCCCACTATGGCCACCCCGCGAACACTATTGCCCCTACGTACCCCACCTCGAAGATGTGTGGGGGGGGCGTTTCATCGGTCATTGTAGAGCTATTGCAGAGCGATGTTTCCTGCAACCGCTGGCGGGCTTGGGACTCTCCTCAGCCGCGCTCGAAATGTCCTGGAGGAATATATTGCCTCTCAAAAGAGGTGATTCAGAGCAGCGCGACGCGAGGGACCACCGTCCACCTCACAGCCTTCCCTCCAGAGGCACATCGCAAGAAAGCGCAGATCCGCTCGTGTAGTGATGCAGATGTACAGCACGCTCCCATTTGATCGCACATATCACAAGGCCACGTCCAGACCCGCACGGCGGCTTCTGCTGTGTGATAGGGCTCAAACATGTCTCCTGCGTTGGCTTGCCTCCCCCCTTTTGCCCATTCAGACAAACCCCGCTATCGCCGTCTTCTAAGCTTCAACCCTCGAGCAAAGCATCTGAGGATGACTTATCGCTTCTATAAATAGCGGCACGCAGACGTCGGCCAGATAAGCGAACACTCAGTTTTGGCGAGATGATCTTCGCAGCTTGGCCTCGTCTGATGGAGATCCATCGCGCTTAAAAGCATCCCCTCCCTCGAGCCTCCGTACCATTGCATGATGTTTCATTGATGGGCACTGCTGCGTCTCCAAGGGCAGGCAAGAATATTAAGCTGCACACAGCTTATTATTATCTTTACATGGCTCAAAACCTGCCATTTGCAAAAGCTTCCTGAAAAGAGACCTCCTCGGACAATTGCCTTGCGAATTGGGGCTGACTGTACATGCATGTGCCCACAGGCGATAGGTATTGAAACGCCTATCACTCCTCGTAGGCGGCTGGTGCCATATTGTCGGTGGTGCGCTGGACCATTGAAGCAGACAAGATAGCTCTTCAGTAAATATTACTGTCGTATTGCCACCAAAGCGCTTGCCATTGTAAGAACTCAATATTTGAGTGGCTGGCTGGCATCTCCCTAAAGTGACGAACTGCAAGATGATGGCGAAGGGGGCGAGAAGGGCGGTAAAGAACCCAGGAACCTGGTTTGGTGCACAGCCACTCCGAATCTGCAACAAAACGTTGTACAAGCATCTAACTTGGCCGCAGGGCAGATGCCGCGCTTCGAGAAGCAAAACTCCGGAAGAGGCGCCGTCTTTTTACTTGGTTATAATTTGCAAGGCATGCCGAACCTTCCGAAAAGAAATGAAGCCAAAATTCCAAAGAGAATATTCTCAGATGGTCTAACAAGAGAAATTTCTCCAACTAAACAAATCTTTACTTTGCAAGTAGGCAAGTTACCCTTGGGATACTTAAAAACTTTGGATTGCCTAATGGTGCCAAAGTAGAAAGAGGTTCTTCATAGGTATCTCAAATCAACCAAGCAAGTCTTACCGGTAGCCCTGCAACTACTTCTCAGCCCAAGTGCTGATAGCCCGAACGGCACTCGCTCCAGGTCTTCGGCATCAAGTTTCGAGGAGTTTACCGAAGTCACTTTCTCAACCCCCATCTACCATGTGACACGCTTGAATCATGCACGATCCCCTCCCCCTGAACCTCCCCGTTTCAAGTTTAACTTAAGCAACCTAGAGATTCCTTAGTCACCTCAGATCTCTTCCGTTTCAACCCTCTAATTGGCCAGTTTCCCTGAGTAGCGAGGATCTGCAGATCCTCCAAAATCCAGATACGAATGACCGACATAAAGACGACCTCTAATTTCGAAAGCATGAGATGTTAGTCAAGAAGGATCTGTAAAAGAAGTGGGATTCTGGTTAATATCTCACCGTTCATTATTTGTTGATATATAGCTTTTAGTTTCCTTCATATACAAAAGTTTTCGGTATTTTACTAGAATTAGGCTTTCTGTCTGCTCGTCGTTGTATTTGCTCATCACTTAATTGTATCTACACAACCACCAAGATTTTCAGATAATAACTATTAAATTTTAAAACAAATCAACCCGTGCAACAAATCCAACCCCTCAAGATGCATTCCCCCCAACTCCTCAGTCTAATCCTCACCCTCTCAACCCTCTCCTCCGCCCTCCCCTCAACCATCAACATCGCCAAAGAATTCGCCACCATCGTCTCCAACACCCCCGAAGAAGTAAAATCTCTTTCCTCCGCCACAACTGAAGTTATCGAATTCGTCCTCTCGGATATAACCACCGAGACCACAACCGATTCTACAACTCTCTCTTGTAACCATTCCCCCTTTTCCATTTCCATCCGACCTTCCCCCCCACAAAAAAATAAGAAACTGACATAAATAACCAAAAAAGTCACATTCCTCGACCAAAACTCCAACACAACCACCTTCTGTTCCCATTCCTTCAATCCCTCCAACGCAACCGAAATCCCAACTTCGTATATCCCATGTAATTACACGGAAACGGCTGGGGAGTTTCTCGCCTGGTATTTCAAGGAGTATACTGATGCGACGACGT
This sequence comes from Neobulgaria alba, assembly GCA_003988965.1. Lineage (NCBI taxonomy): Eukaryota > Fungi > Ascomycota > Leotiomycetes > Helotiales > Gelatinodiscaceae > Neobulgaria > Neobulgaria alba. Next base: position 407,674 of record QYAM01000021.1, read on the forward strand.
TTGAGTTGCAACTTGCGCATGAGTTTTCTGATCCTGCGTATGTTACCCATTCTTCCTCCCTCTTGATTTCCTTCTTTTGTGATTGATGGTAGGATATGAGTTTGTTTTAGGGGTAGGGGAAAGGAGTTAGTATGGATAAAGCTAATTGCTAATTGATGAAAATAGACATTATCCACCACCATACAATTATATCGAGTATTTTGGAACTACGAATGTTAGTTTGATTTGTGGGGATGATGGGGCTGAGTGTGTTTTGGCGGAGGAACAAAATCCTTTGCCCGTGGTGATTAATGGGATGTCGAATTAGAGGGGGGTTCCGATTTGAACAATAGGAAGGGGGGTGAGGGCAGGAGGAGGGTTTAGGGATTCGAGGGGTGAATTTGAGAGGTGGGATGTTGATGAATCGAAGGGGTAATGGATGGGAGTTGATTGGAAGTAGTGTATATATGTATTATTTCACTCATTGTAAATAATTGAGCAAGCTAGATGGAAGGAATATATAAAAGCTGGGCCCCTTTGTAATGAAATAGTTTATTGGGCCAGGAGAATATATTTATTTTGCCTTCTACATGAACAAATTTCCAAAATACTCATTTCAGGAAGAACTGGGATTATTATCTACTATACATGTAGAGTTTACAAAACGAAGAGAAGAATACTACATGGTCTAATTTCTTTAATTTCTTATAATAATCTTGTGCCTTTTTAATAGTAAGCATATCTTAATGCTTTAGCCCCTGTTGAACAGACTAGGGGCAATGGGATATCGGGCCTCGCTTTAGGTCGAGTTAGTAATGAGCGGAGCTCTTATAAGTTAACAATCTAGATCAACTACGCAAGCGCTTCAAACAACTACAATTATCGCTTATATCAGCCACTCAAGGTAATTTCCTCTTAAATAAATTCTTCTCTTTATCCTTGCAAAATTTTTCTTCAATTAATTCTCGCTTTCTCTAAATCTGATTTGACGCTCCTTAATACGGCTGTTAGGGAGATTAACCTTTTATTTCAGGCTATTTTTCCTCTTTTCAAATATGGGAAAATTTAAATCGGGAATTACTTTCTGGATTATATTTCCTTGATGAATATTGATTTAGATCTCCTTTACGAATTATATATCCCCTGTTAATTACCAGGGTGGAGGGGAATAGTGATTTGTTATTATAATTGGAAATATGGTTCTTTCGGTTCTGCTTTGTCTTAAGGAAGAAATAATAAGTATATCAGCACGGCAGGTATGATAAAACAGGGTGTGGGGGTTACCTACAAGGTATATCCTTTCTATAAATACACAGAAATCTCCAATAATCTCCATATTCATCATATTTTAGCTCTTAAAAAGAAGATTCTTATTATTATTGTTTAAATGCCTTAGTTCAACATGACGGTTCGTGTCACTGGAACTTTCTACTAAGAAAAGTACAAGGAGATGCATTCAGATTGAACTATGGAAACCAGCTTCCGAAGCTCATTCATTAGAAACTTTCTTGAGCCCTATATCGAGGGCAACGAGACAGTAGAGAAGGAGGAAAGAGCATCTTGACTATGTTAAGACCCCGAGAATCTATTGCGGGTAATATTCGGGGGTTTACAATTTTTCTTTTCCCTATGAACAGTCCGCTTATGTCGTGATAGATGACGTTGGAGTTGTTGTTCTCAAATCGGTTAGCGCCAACCGACGAGCTTCCGAGCCGCGCGACATTTCTCTGTACCTGACTTCACCAGCATTTTGAATCCTAACTCCGTTTATTTTGGAGGGTTTGCATAAAGCGATTGCAACCTCCCCACCATCTTTTGAATCTCACCGATTACTTCTGCCGGTGTTCAGATGGTCAACTTATCGCTCCACCATCTGCCTCTAAAAGCGTTTGCGACACGCCCTTGTCTGCGTCCCGATCTCAGCCTACCACTTCCATCCCATCCCTACAGCGCCGTCTAGGAATAAGATATCTTCAACATGGCGACTGCTACTAATGGTCACGCGGCTATTAGCGCAAATGGACTCAATACTTCATCTTCAGGGTACAGAATGGTCAGCAAACGATTCTCCGACATCCCCTCCGCGATCGATATTCCTGTCCAAGGTGAAGACGACGATCAAGCTGTCGAAGTCGATCTTGAAGACCTACTCGATGACCCCACGGAATTATGTACTCTGCTAGAAAATGAAGGGGCTGCGCGAACATATTGGATGACGGTGGCTTTGGCATATGCGAAGCAAAAGAAAGTGGATCATGGAATCGAGATGTTGCTCAAAGGCGGACAGGCCATGAAAGGTGGTCAGAAAGAGAAGCTCAGTGTTCTGACTTGCTTATGTTGGATGTACCTTTGGAAAAGTAGGGAAGCACCACGGGTTGCCAACGAGGGCGCGTTACTTTCCGAAGCAAAGACGAAGGAATATTACCTCCAGCTTTCGACTACAACGCTCAACGAAGCTCTGCGAATCAACCCTCAATTTCCACCTCTTTTCCTAGCGCGCGGTGTTCTACAGCTTCTCAAAGCTTCTTTACAGCCTCCTCCTAAGTCTTCGGCGCCAAATGCCATTGATGCCGAAAAGAACGAGATCCTACGAGCTTCTATAAAGTCATTTGAAGATGCGATGAGAGTTTCTGGAGGACGAAATATGATGGCTGTGTTAGGAAAATCGAGAGCTCTCTTCTCACTAGGGAAATACGCCGATGCCTTGGAAGGCTACCAAGACGTGGTTCACAAGATGCCCAGTTTGGTAGATCCCGATCCAAGAATTGGTATTGGCTGCTGTTTCTGGCAGTTGGGTTACAAGGAGGATGCAAAAGCCGCCTGGGAGCGAGCATTGGAGATTAATCCAGACTCTAAAATTGCGAATATTCTCCTTGGTCTCTTTTATCTGGATGGGAGCTCGCATGTTCCTACGAATAGCCCAGAATTCGTTCGACTTTACAAGAAAGCTATGACAGAATATGCACAAAAGGCTTTCAAGACAGACAAAGATACACCATTGACATGTGCTACATTCGCGAATTATTTCCTGACAAGGAAATCCATGGCACATGTCAACACCTTAGCGCATAAAGCCATTCAGTATACCGATGTCAACGCTATCGCAAGTGATGGCTGGTATTTGCTTGCGCGAAAGGAGCACAATGACGATGACTACGAAAGGGCCGCTGACTACTATCGTCGAGCTGATGAGGCTAGAGGTGGCACTGATCGTGGTTACCTACCAGCAAAATTCGGCTCTGCTCAGCTTGCTGTGTTGAGAAATGACATTGGCGAGGCAAAATTGAGATTAGAAAAGATCATCCAACAGAACAAGACTGTCGAAGCCATGAGTCTCTTGGGAACGATTTATGCTGAGGAAGTCTTTGCCAGTCAGCAAAGTGGTGTTAAAGAGGACAAGTCCGCTGAGTTCAAGAAAGCTGTAACCTATCTTGAGAATGCGCGAACTCAGTGGAAAGATACGAAGAAGAATCTCATTCCGGATGCAGCTGTTTTGTTGAATCTAGCCCGTCTTTACGAGGTGGATGCACCTGAAAAGAGTTTGCAATGTCTTCTCCAAGTTGAGCAGATAGAGTTTGACCAAGTCCCTGAAAACGATAAGCCAAAGGACCCTGAGGAGCTCGTAGCTTTCCGCACCAAGATCCGGGAAGGCCTTCCCCCTCAGCTCTTGAACAATGTTGGTTGCTTCTATTATCAAGCTGAAAAGTTTGACCAAGCTAGAGACATGTTCCAAGCTGGCTTGAATGCATGTATCAAAGTAGGCGACACTCAGGAAGATATGGATACTGATGCTCTGGTCACAACAATCAGTTTCAACCTCGGTAGAACATACGAAGCAAATGGCTTGCTTGACGAGGCTGCCACTGTTTACGAAGGCCTCTTAGCTCGTCATGCCGACTATACCGATGCTCGAACACGCCTTGCATATATCGCTCTCCGTCAAAATCCTACAGACGAGGGACCGAAAGCTATGGCAAAACTGTACGCGGATTCTTCAGCTGATCTTGAAGTTCGTGCTCTTTATGGGTGGTATCTTGGGAAAGTCCACTCTAGGAAGCGCCCGGCAAACATTGCTGAAGATCCTGAGATGAGGCATTATAAGCACACTTTACAGAACTATGAAAAGCACGACCGTTATGCTTTGATTGGAATGGGTAACTTGTATCTTCAAAGTGCGCGAGAAATGCGCCGAGAGACCGAACACGACAAGAAGAAAAGAAGCGACACCTATAGCAAAGCAGTGGAATTCTTCGATAAGGCACTTCAGCTTGATCCAAAGAATGCTTATGCTGCACAAGGTATTGCAATCGCCTTGGCTGAGGACAAGAAAGACCCTAAAATAGCTCTTTCAATCTTCCTCAAGGTTCGGGACACAGTCAAAGAACCCAGTGTTTTCGTCAATCTTGGCCACATATTCGCAGAGTTACGGCAATACTCGAAAGCAATCGAGTCCTATGAAACAGCTTTAACCAAGGATCGTGCTCATGATGCTCAGATATTGGCGTGCTTGGGAAGAACACATTTGGCTAAAGGTAAAGCCGAGAAGAGCTTGGATTCTTTCAAGAAAGCTCTCGAGTTTTCCCAAAAAGTTAGTTATCGCTTATCTTTTGTTACAAAAGATTATGACTTATGATTATACAGGCACTTGAAATCGCTCCTGAACAAATTCACTTCAAATTCAATGTAGCTTTTGTCCAGATCCAGCTAGCAACAACAATCTACTCGATGCCAGAACATCAACGTACTCTTGTCGAGGTCCAATCCGCAGCCGCTGGCCTTGAAGAAGCAATCCAGAACCTTGACGCCATTGCTCAACATCCTCAAACTCCATATCCTAAACATGATATCGAGCAGCGTGCCAGCATGGCTAAAAATACTATGCGTAAGCAACTTGAACGTAGTATCATCTCACAGAAAGAGTATGAAGAGAGGAACGCGGAGAAGTTGGCTGCTGCGAGGGAAGCGAGAGAGAAGGAATTGAAGAAGAGAGAGGAGGCGAGGGCAGAAGCCGAGAGGATCGAGAAGGAGAGGAAACTAAAGATTGCTGAGGAACGACGGAAGATTATCGAGAGGGATAGGGAGTTGGCTGAAGCTAGGGCTGAGGAAGATCGTGCTAGAGAACAGGCGGAGATGACCACTGACTCTGAAACTGGGGATAGGGTCAAGAGGAAGAAGAAGGGACGTGGTGGTGCTACGGGCGGTAGACGTAAGAGGAAGAACGATGAGGGTCTCACGGATGAAGAGGGTGAATTCACCGGTGAGGATAAACCTAAGAGAGGTAGGAGAGCCAAGTCTGGAAGTCCCACCGATGAGGAGAAACCGAAGAAGAAGAGGCGGTTGGCTAGGAAGGGAGAGAGTGGTAAGAAATCTAAGGATGAGGGGAAGTTTAAGAGTAGCGAGATTGTGGTTGAGAGTGATAGTGAAGGGGATGGTGGAGTTGCCGAGGCGAGAAAGGAAATGGAGGCCGAGGAGGAACAGGGGATGGAAGTTGATGGTGAAGATGATGGGGAGGAAGAAATGGTTAGTGTCAAGAGGAAAAGTCGGAGAGCGAGGCTCGATAGCGATGATGAGGATGGGGAGGGGGGTGCGGAGCCGGAACTCGAGGCCAAAGAAGATAGTCCGGCAACGGCAAGGGAGGATGGGGATACACCAATGGCTGATGTTGCGTCGGATGATGAGTAGGATATGGTTGATCCCTGAGAGATGAAATTTTCTTCGGAGAGAAAAAGTTTTTCTTGATCTTGGAGTTTTTTTTTTCTTTTCTAACGCCATGTAGGAAAGAGTGGAGATGGGAGAAGTAAATACGAAGGAAAAGGAATCCACCTTTTGCGAATCTCCTTTTTTACTTCTTAAAGATAGGTCCGTTCGTTGAGAATGAAGAAGAAGAAGAAGAAGAAGAGGAAACACAAATTATGGAGATAGGGAGAGGGAGAATGAGAAATTAGTACGATTGATGGGGAAGGAGAAAGTCTCGTCTGTATATTAGAGTTTTTTTTAGGTGCATAAAGGAGGGAAGAGCAATGGAATGGAATGAAATAGGAGTTTTTAGTTAATTTTTTTATTTATTTTATTTTAACGTGATGACTTTTGAGAAGGGAGTGAGTGAGGGGTGATTAGATTAGATTATACTTAAGTGATATTCTTTCATAATTCTGATTTACCCGCCTACATACCTACAGGAGAGAGAATAGAGAATTACCTCGTTTTAAAGAGTAATATTCGTAATTTCACGTTGGTTCTTTGCTTATACTAAGTATTTTTAATGCTTTATCATCTCCTATATTCCTCATTTTCCTAACTTAACTCTCCCCAACCCACCCAAAACTCTACAAGCTATCTATCCAATTACCCAATCAATCAATCAATCTACAAACACCTTCCCCTCTAACCCACTATACCCCAAGAAGAAACTCTCAAACAACCCCACCCCAAACGCCACATCCTCCACTCCCCCCGTCTCCCGAATAGAATGCATGCTCAACTGCGCATTTCCCAGATCCAGTGTCCTCACCCCCAACTTAGCACTCAACATAGGCCCAATCGTACTCCCACAAGAACTATCATTCCTCACGACAAAAAGCTGAAGAGGGACCCCTTCTCCTCCCCTAGCCAACTTCGCAACCTCCTGTAATAAAACGATACCGGGGGAATTAGTAGCATATCGTTGGTTCGCGTTAATTTTAACAACCGTTCCTTTGTTCATTTCCGGACGATGGTCGCTTTCGTATTTGTTGGCATAGTTGGGGTTGACGGAATGCGCCATGTCTGCTGAGATAAGGAAGGATGAGGAGAGGGATTGTTCGAAGGCCGTGGAGATATCGACTTCCTCTTTCTCTCGCCAAACTTTCTCATACGACTTGTCTGAATTGGAATCTTGCGAATGAGCTGGAATGACGGCGAGACGTCTTAGTACTGAGGGTAGTAAATTCGAGTTTGCGCCTTGGGCGGATAAGGAGCCAATTTCTTCGTGGTCGAAACAGGATATGAGTCTAATGCATGATTCTTCCTCAAGAGAATGTGAATTGGAGAGTGAAGAGATTAGACCTTCCACAGCACAATAGGTCATCCCTAGGTTATCGAGTCGAGGGGAGAAGATCAATTCATTATTGATTCCTCCAATGCAGGATTTTTGTGTATCATAGAGAATGATCTCAAAATCAACCACGTCCTCGACTTTGACACCCGCCTCCTCAGCAATAATTTCGATTATATAAGGATGGTGTCTCTCCGTCATGAGTTTCAAAGGCTTGAAATCTCCCTCCGCATCCTCCTCGCTCTTTTTCTCTTCAGATTCTTTCTTCCCCGTCCTATTCAACTCGGCAGCAACCAATCCAGCAATAGGAAATAATTCAGTCTCCTTATTCGGATCGAAATTCGTATTCCTATCCAAATGGATCGCCAACGTCGGAATTCTCAAGATCGGTCGCTCAACCTTGATCAACTTCTGGACAAAATTGCCTTCCCCATCTTTGCACATAACTCTCCCAGCAATACTCAGATCTCTATCGAACCATGTATGCCAGATTCCACCACCATAAGTTTCAACTCCAACTTGTATGAACCCCGCACCAGACTTTTTCGAGACGGGCTTAAGACGAAGGCAGGGAGAATCGGTATGTGCGCCTACCATGGCAATGGGGTTTCCTGGCTTCCATTTCGAACCGATGGAGAAGGCAACAATAGAAGAGGCGTTGCGGGTAAGGTAGTAAGAGGATCCAGGAACTAACGAGGACCAACTATCTCGTTCCTTGATTTCTTGAAAGCCAGCCTTGGTGAGGCGCTTGATTGCTGATTGGACGGCATGGTAGGCTGGGGATTGTCAGTTGTTGCACATGGAAATGGGGGTGTCTGACATGTAGAGGGGCTAGGAAATACGTACGGGTTGGTGAAACGTTTACAAAGTCGACAAAGTCCTGGGCCTTTGCATGGGAGGGGGAGATCTTCTTAGATGCCATTCTGGAGTTTTGGGTGGTGGAAAATGTTCTGGTGGGGGTATGGGATATGCTTGACCAGCGTAATCGAAAGATGAAGGTTGGTTTCTTGAGCATTTAATAGAGCGGGAAGGGTTGTGAGAGCTGGTAGCATGTAGTCTGGGAGCTTCCAGATCCAATGACCGTGAGGGGTCCGGGGTGGGGTGATTGCCTTGTTGTTCGGGCAGGAGAACTAATCCCAATTGGGTCTATACTTGTCTCCCAGCTATGACGAGGCTCGGCGAGCAAGTTAAGACCCTTGAGTTGCTGGGCTTTCCCCATCCGCATGTGAGTCTGGGGATAGCCGAAAATTCCATATAAGCCCTGGTCATACCGAGGGCGGGCATCCACCCCCTTGAGGACAACCCTTCAATCGGTTTGACAAACTAACCTATCGGATTTTATGTGCAAGGAATCAGTAGGATATGGGAAAACATGGCTAGGTAAAAAGTCTATAGTTGGGCATCCCTACGTACAAAAGCTCTAAGCTTTATACCGAATCGGACGCGATCCTAGTTTGTTTTATGGTATTTCACCATTTATCAACAGAAATTATCGAACATGGGGCACTTCTCCTGCCACGAATCTCGCCCCCAAGCCAACTCCACACATACTCCATGGCTCTCAGTAAACCCCCATTATCAAATGCACCCTTCCTCAATCCTTTCAAAATCAATAAACATTTTCCTTCCAGACCCTCAGGCCGTCCATTATGCGAACACCCGCCACTCCAATGCTCCATTTACCCTCCTCAATAAATAACAAATAAGATGTCCGTAGCGACTGTATGAATATCGTACACCCCCTACACCTCTACTCGCCTTATACACCTTCTCCCAATAACAAATGAGACCGTAATTCGTGACAGAACGTCGCCCGTATTTCCAACGTGCTCGATTTTGCGTTTTATGTGTTGATTGGCCTCGACCAGCGAACCAATTAGATTTTATAATTCTTCCTTACTTTCAGCGATTAATCACTCGTGATTAGACCACAGAGGTTTGGGGGAAGAGCATGTAGCCTCCTCCTTTCCCTTTCTTGTTGATACTTGGCCCAAGCGAGGTCGAAGCTCGTGGTCGTCCTTTGGCGGGTGCAGCAGCTGGTGGAAGTTGTTGACTTAGAAGAGGCGCTGATACCTTTCTCCCGTGTAAATGCAAGGGACCATTTTCTACTTGTTGGACCTCGAACTTGGGACAAAACTCTGCAACGGGGCTAAGGGCCCAGTTGTATTCTGCAGGGTCCTGCACGGGCTTTTGCGTAGTGCCAGTTTTTCTCATCCCTTGTTCTAATACGAGAGAACGATTCCGTCGATGTTGGTCATTGGAAAGGGACGATGCTGGACCGCGAACTTCTGGAGCAGGCGCTGAGTCAGCACTTTCATTTGAAAGGCTCATATCTGAAAGACCACATAGAAGATCGGTATCTACTTTTTGAGGTGAAGGGACAAGATCAGGTACTGAACAGGTAGACTCTCTTCTTCGGTGAATATCACTGATAACTGATGCGCGATCAAGCAGGATCATAGAGTCTTGACTTGCGCGAGAGTTACCCGACATTCGGGTGCTCGAAGAACTGCGAGCGGAACCACGAGAGAAATTAGAAGAACGGTAAGATGCCGTGCTCGATCCCGCGTCTTCAACGGGAGAGATGGAGTGATTGAATGGCTCTTGAAGGAAGATTGAACCGCGAGATGGGTGATTCGCGAAATGCTCGTCGTATAGAGCCTCCTGTTCCATTTGGGATTGGAAGTCATTTGGGATTAACAGCGTAGGCGAAAGAGTGAAGCCGTGTGACTCTTTGAATGAAGATGCATGAGAGGGGGATCGTCCATGACGTGGTCTTAGGAATCCTACTGGCGTACGAGGATCTGAAGATAGCGTTGAGTTTGACACGGGCGACAAATCTGGCATTTCATATGGGGAGGGGACTAAAAGTGAGGGACGGAAGCGCCCAGTATATACTCTCTCCTCGTCTTGCAGCTGAAGCTCGAGGACCGGCTGGGGAGATGGCTGCGGAGTTGTAGCGCTGTCCGCTCCAGAGTCGTGGTCCCACTGGAAGTTGCAGTTTGCTTCAACCTCATGCTCATAGCACCAATCTATATCAGACTCCCAAGAATCATTGACTGATTGGAAGCCCGCGGAAAGCGGTGGCCTTTCAACAGGTAAAATCTTGGAGGACGGAGAGCCCAAAGTTGTTGACAGTCGCGATTCCGATCTCTCCTTTGATTGCACGATAGATTTTTGTCGAAGACCAGGTACAGATTGGACCTGTCTCAAGTCTATACTTGGAGTTGATATCCTCGACCCTTTCGATACCGTCTCTTCATCCTCTTCTTGAACATCAGCGAGCTCGCCACCAAAATTGCCAACAAGCACGGCGGGCAACGGCCATGCTTCATTACCCGGCGTTGAGACCGCATGCGAGATAGGCCGACTATTGAACGACTGTTGCTGCTCATCCCACGAAGGAAGCGGCGGAGGCACAGGAGGATTGAAAGGTGTCGGCCTTCGGAAACCACCTTGCGTGTATGGCCGCTCCAAACTGGTTGTTGCCAAAGGATCAAAGGTGTCGTAGAGAACTGATGCTGTTCTTGACGATGTTCTGGCTGGTAACAAGTCGGGGCAAATCGGGGTCATAGGGGATCGTGGGGGCCGAGGAGGGGGTGCTCCTCTCAGGTCGTTATGCGATTTAGTGTAACTCATTGCTCTTTGCAACTGAGGTGGGGTAACGACTTTTCGTAATACTACCCGTTGACGAGTGGTTTTCGGTGAGACGGGCGGGGAGTCCTTCGGTGCTGTGCTCAATGCTTCCGATGAAAAGTTCTCGAAATGTAAGTCGTCTGCTCTGATGCCTTTCAACTCACCACTTGTTGGCATTTGAGATGCCCTAAGTGCTGAGAATTCCGAAGCGAGCTCGAACCGACTTGCCTGATCCAAGTTTGGCAGATGGTCCTGTTGGGTATGGGTTACATGCTGAAAGTTGTATGGCCCAGAAATGTCGTGTCGCCTCCGAGAACCCCTTCTTCCATAGTAGTGATCCTTCGCTGAACCCTCTTCACCGATCGAGCCTGTGGATGAGACGCGCATTTTGGGACTGTGTGGTGGGCTGGTACTGGCATTGGCATTCGAGTCTTTTCTTCCCCTTCTGCCACTTCTTGAAAATAGCGACCCCAGAATCTGAATGCTCTCTGGTCGACTGGACCGAGTCGAAGGCATGCTACTGGAATTCGATCGATGGGAAGATTTCCGGGATAGAGGCAGGTTGTCCATTGAAGGAGAGGTTGAGTTGCGAGAAACTGATTCGCGTGGAGGAAAAGACGGAGTTGTCGATGAGAAGGTATTACTCCTCGAGTGGCCTCCGAATATAGATCCCCGTTTCATCTGCTCAGTGTATGCACGAATTCGCTCAGGAGAAGGAGGTCCATCGATAGATGGCTGAAGAGAATGTATTGACTCCGGCGTTGATGGTGTTTTGCTCTTCACCGAGGGAGTTGGAGTAGTTGTTTTGTTAGGTTTTTTCGTCTTCCTTACCGTGTAAACGGTAGGATAAGCGGACCTCCCAGTCGAGTACCCAAACATTTTGACAGCCGATTTTAAATGAGGGACAGCTGGCGAGAGACAGGAAAGTGGTCCCTGTGGGGATATATACCTGGGCCCTGCCCTGTGGAGGATTATGAAGGGAACTAGGGTAACCCGGACCTAATATGCGGAAAAACTGCGATGGGTGTGAGGCGTCGCGTGCCGGCTTACAAGAGAGGATAATTTTGGGTGTCCCAACCAGCCTTGGAGAAGGATATTACTAACGCTTCTGGAGAGCAATGAGGTTGGTAAACTTTGGTGCACGCATTCGGAAGCGAGGCTGCAGAATGCGTTTCGGCTATGGACTTGGATCAGTAAAAGTGTTTGTGATGGTCTAGCAAATGCGCTTGTGCGAGCAGGCATTCATCCCCTTCGGGATCTAGAGGCAAAAGAGCCGCCGATGTCGTGTTGGGGGGGACGATATAGGGCCGTATTTCTGCTATAGGGCAGGAGCGGGGCATCAGGAGAGTTGACAGAAAGCGTACCTGGAAAAAGTGATCGATCTTGTCTGCCAGGAAGATCTAGGGATATTTTAAAGACAGTAGGAGGGAGCAGTGAGATGGGCGAGAATAGAGAGCGGCCGTGATTGGGTGGTCCAGGCCAGCTAGAGGTTCTTGTGCAAAGGTGGATTGTGTCCGATGCAACTCGAAGGAGACTTCCTGGAGGGATGCATGTAAGGTAAGCTGGCTCATGCAAGAACGGAAGCAGGAACTAGGTGCAAATGAGTTGGTTTTGTGTTGTGTTGGGAAGGGATCGCAGATGGAGAGAGAGACGGGCCGTGGAGGTGAAGGTTGTTTCGAGTAGGAACGTGGTGGGAGGGGAGGAGCTGGAGCTCAGCGTGGAGGTTTTGAAAGCGAACACAATACTTCATGTTCACAGCATGGAAGGATTTCTCGGACGATTATGTGCTGAGCACAGGACAATGGGGAGCCAGTGCCCAGCAGTTGTCATAATCTGGCACTGGTAAGACTTGACCAATGTGCAAGGCCCCATGAACGAAGGCATGGTTCTCCCCACCCTCAGGGACTCCCTGGAGCGGAATCGCCAACGGGGGTGGAGGGCAAGGGATCGAGGTGCGAGTCGGAACGGGCGAGCGTGATCCCTGGAGCGGTGGAGCGCCCTCGCCGTTGAGGAAATTCGAGCACAGAAAGGCACATCCACTTGGGGGTCTCAGGGGGCCAGGAGGAGAGGAAGTTCTCGGACGCGAAGGGGGTGGATGGGGATGGTGGAGGTGGTTTGATTCGGGGCGCTGGGGGCCTGCAGACCCGCGCAATTCCACAGGGTGCTGAATTGGCCAATTGCGCGGGTCTGCGACTCGAAGCCCGTGGTGGTTCTGGTCGTGCTGACGTTGTGCCTCCATCGCGTTAGGAGGAGGGTGGGTGGGCTATTGCGTCGAGTCTCGAGGCCGCGAAGCATCTCTCGACAGCGTCTTCCCAGGCTCTTGCTCGCTACGCAACCGCACCGGCGCCTCGATGCTATCACCATGGGAGTCACCGCTGGTGATGGATGGCCCGCCAAGATGCTGTCTCCCAGGGAGGCTCGACGACTCGCACGCAGTCAGCGCGGGCCGGGCTCTTACTTGCAGCGCAGACCCGAGGGCATCTGGGCTATTGGGAAGGCGAGTTGGGAATTGGAATGAGCTGGCCGTAAACTGCTCTCCCGAAATGAAGCGGCGTGGTGGTTGTCCAGCCGGTGGAGGGCGGGCAGGAGAGCATCATCGAGGCTGAATTGCTTCAGCGAATGTTCAGCCAGACTCGAGGGAGGGTGGACGGGTGTTGGTTGCACGACGAGCCGAGACGCTGCGGCGGGCACAAGCAAAGGCCATGTTGCCATGCTGCCATGTTGCGCACCAGCTTGCAGGTGAGGGTGCCGGCCGCGTCGATGCTGCGTGGAGTATATTGTGTGGCTGGCCATGCGGTCACTGGCGCTGTGATGCAATTCCTGGATGGGAGAGCTTCTTGCCTGCTTGGTGGAGGGGTTGTCCAGCGGTGTGCAAGTCAACGTCTTACAGCGGCGGCCGGGCAAGTACCTCGAGCTTTGCAAGCGGGCACCCTACCTAAGGAGCTGGGAGCCTAACAAAAGTCCCTCGAGCAAGCCGCGGGCCTCGCCAGCGTCCGCCAGCGGCTCACTCGCAGCCCTCGCCCTTTGCAGTCGGTTTCTCCCTTGCAGGCTCCCTCCCGCGGGTTTCCACTGCCTGCGATTCTCCCTTCTGGGCCCATTGCGGGCTCCGGTCTCCCTCACTCTCTGCCGTGCTCACGACTCCATCTCCCTCGAGTTTCGCGCGAGACGCCCACGCCTCCTGCCTCCACGCTTCACGCCGCCTGTCCCTAGCTTCGACACTGAGCACCGAAGCACTGAATCACTGTCTGCATTCTGCAATGTTCGAGAATGTCGCGGCTGGCCTCCTGCCCGCTGCGGCCAAGTCGCGACCGGAATGGCGACTTGCATTCAATGCATGAATGCCCCGGTGCAAGTGCTCGTCTGGTTCGCCGTGGCTCTCTTTCCAGCTCCTCTCCAACACTTTCCCGGGTCCCTCGATGTCACGATTCGCCGTGGGTACGGACGTACAGCTTCTGCCATCGGCGCCGAGCTTCCTGGTGCCAGCATTCATCCAGGACCAAAGCCACGGTCTTCAGGATCAATAGTGTTTGCTGCTGGGAGGTACCCCAGAATCCAGAATTCCAGCGCTCGCTGGGTGATGTGATTTCATTAAAGTTGATCGGAGACGGCAGGTACACGATATCAACCAGAGCCAGTCATGGAAGAGCCTTATAGTGGTGGGAGGATGGCCACGCTGCCACCCTCCACCACCCCTCTGCTCCGTATACCAGCCCCGAGGCTGGCCCTCGCCGTCTCTTCGTCGCGTCGGCCATCTGGCCTCGTGCAGATTTCGTGCACAAGATTCTTGTTCAGATATTTGGATATCTCGATCCCGTCTCGCCATCATGAGCAACAACGGGTCCTCGAGGCACTGCAGCGCGCGCCACGACTGGCCCTCAGTAGTGGTGTCCCTCCACTGTTGGACTGGGGCCGGCAGGAGAAGGGCGGTCTTCCGCGACGCACAGAGGAAATCGAAGATCACGATTCACGAAGAAAGCTCGGGTGCAAGCATGCAAGCACAGGGCTGGCGGACCCAGGGAGAAAATGCTGGGGAATCTTCCCTTTCGGGCGATTTACGGCTCTGGACCAGCGTCCTGTTGGTTGGAGAATGCAGGAGGAGACCCCGCCGTGTCCAATCAGGCAACCGACCGTGCGAATCGAAAATTCGACAATTATCCTTCCTGGTAGAAGTAGCTGGAATAACTGGCCCAAGTTGCAGACGCGAGGTTGGCGCCAGAGCAGCAGAGGCAGCGTCTGGGTGTGCCTGCGGGCTCGCGGACCGTCCCCGTCAGATATGCAGCGGAGAGGTCGAGTCGATGCCTTTTCGCTCTTTCGCTGTCTTTTCGCTCCTCTGGGGTTTGGAGGCGATGGACGGCCGTCTGGCTGGTGGCCTCGCTCTGCACACTGGCCTCGTCGCCGACGGTAGTGGCTGGGCGATGGCGGGCGCAACGTTTTCTTTTGCAGGCCAGCGTCACGGCTGCCCCAATGCACCGCCTGGAATCAGGGTCGCTGAGCACCGAGCGCTCCCCACCCGGCAGGTCGAGGGCTGGGGTCGGCCCTGCTCTGATCACGACCGCGGCGTCGGAGCGAGCCTTCCTTGCTGAGGCCCGGCTAGGGTGGTTTGGGCGGCCTCGGCCGATGCCTCCAGACGGCTCTCGTACGCAGGACGAGAGACAGGCTGGCTGGCCGCGGGATCCCCATCGCCGCACATCGACGCTGGTGCCTCTTGCGATGAAAGGCACCGTGGACCAGAAAGGATCATGGGCGCCGCGATGAATGGCAGCGCAGATCTGCAATGTGGGACATCGAGGTCGGCCGGTTTGCACACTGTTGCGCTCCGCAGCCCGCAGCTGCACGGCTCGACACCGTCTCGGCGACGCCTCCCGAAAGGGACACCGCGGCAAAGCATCGTACTACCTGCCAGTCCCAAACAGGCAGTAATGAAGCCATTCTCGAGCCCGTCGACCCTAATGTGTGCTACGTTTCTCTGGACTGGCGACGTCGGTGCAGCAGGTCCTCGTTCCAAGTTCCAACAGCCCAAGCCCAGCAGACGACCGGGCGCCCTTGCACGCCTGGATCTGCTCTGCGCCATCATTCGTCGTGGTTGTGGCTCTGGTCTTCTGGTCTCTGGTTTTCTGGCTCCTCCACTCGTGCTCTGCCCTTTGCACTTGGACCTTGGCCTTTGACCCCTCCTGCTCCATTCGGTCCCCTCCACGGCAGGCCCAATATTCGGCGGTGCAGAATCCGCATCGACGCGCATCTTCCCCTCCATCCCAGGTCATCCCAAGTCATCCCCCATCCCCCACAGCCAGCATTTTGTCCTGCCCATCCTGCCCCCCCTCCCCCCCAAGGCCCGGTGCTCCCATCTTGCGCGCTCTCTCCATCTCGCTCCATTTCTCTGTCCATCGTGACGGCCAGCCATCCAGCCATCCAGCCATCCCATCGCCAGCCCACGATCCACGCACCAACGTGCACGAAAGAGCTCTGCCGCCATTTCTCTCTGCACAGACGGTTAAACCCAGCGGGCGCCCGATTGGCTGTGCTGGAGATCTCAACCGCCAGCACCTGAGTAGCCCGCTTGCCAAAACAAACGCCGCTATGTTTCAGGTCTTCAGAACGCTTCTCGCGTGGAGATGAGGGAGCGAAAGTCCTAAACAAGCACATTTTGGCGATCACCTCATCGCCTTCCTTTCTCCAGGAGGATGGCTCAAGTTTCGTTTCAACCCACCTGGACGCACCCTCCCGACGCACTGCTGATGTCACTACTCGATATTGACTCGTTGAGTTTGTCAGCCCCCATACCAGAGAAATCTCTCCGATGTCTCAATTGATCTTCGCTCTGGCCTGCGTCTCATCGTCAGGGTCATCCAACCTTCTGCTCATCTTCGGACGGCCGCGATGCACCCCCCCCCCCAAGTCAATCTTCGGAACTCGTTTCGGCGGTGCGCGGCTTATACCCCATCGCATCCACAACTCGACTTTCCTGGTTCGAAGCCTACAGCTTCATTTCGCACCCCCGAGATGGGCAGAATGACAGCATAACTCTATACTCTGCTGCCATGAGTTTCACCTTCCGCGCAGACCCGCAGTCCATGTTCACACCGCTCTATGTCTCGATGAACATCCCGGCCTATAAAGCCTAGCGAGCTATTACAGGGCCTGGCATGAAGGTTTTAAGTGCCGGAATGGAGATATGATGATCAGACCTAGACTGCTTTAACTAGTAGTTCTGTGAATCCTCCGCAGCCCTAAACTCGACCACATTTGAGAGCTCTGCAGCACTTTTCATTAAAAAGAACCACCAGATGAAGAGACTGGCAACGACTGATACGCTTGGTCCCCAATTCAATGCCTATTCTGCCCACAATCCCTCTCAATCGTAAGTTGCTATTAATTTGATCTCTCGACAACAACATGACTCTAGAATCGGGAGTTTTTGGTGGTGAATGGAGTGGTCAAAACTCCGAGCGCACATCAGATGGACACTCTCCAAATCAAGCCTCGTCTCTCCGAGATGCACATCACTCGGTGGCGCATCCATAATAGGAAACGCATTTTACGCCAAGTAGGTTCTCAGAGGCTCGCTAAATTCTACTCTGCCTTGACCTACAATATCTAAATATGATTGATGCTCTCCAGCGGTCCGGCCCTTACTTTCGCGGAACGTTCGATAATGATACTCAGAGGTGGGTGTTGCGGTGAGAAGAAAGTCCGGGACCTCGTCCCCTACTCCATGACAAGTATCAGTCTGTTGTCGGAACATTATCTTTGTCGTAAGCGCTTTCATTAACTAGTAAATTTGCAGTAACTGCGCACAGTTCAAGCAAGCATCTCTCTATACTAGATCTAAAAGGCAGGTAACAGATCTTAACACATCTCATTGGAGCTTACAGACAGGTTCAAACTTAGAAGCTGCAATCTGCAATTCATATTTTAATTGGGTCTTCATATGTTGGGTATTCCTCCCGCGTTTGATCATTGTTACTCTTACGCTCTTAGGGCGACAAATTTTCGCAAGAAAGACCTTCGCTATTCATTTCTTCTTTAAGGTCTTAAACGATTAACAGCACTTTCCAAACTGTGCCTGCCACGCGCATCGTGCATTCGCTGGATCCCTATTCCTGGGTCCTGGCTCTGCATGGTGGGACTCTAGCAAAGGAAAGGAGATGAGCTGATACCCGGGAGGGAAATAATGAGGCAATTTAACATTTCTCGATTCCATCTTTTCGGGGGGTGGACAATCAGACACATTGAAAGGCTCCTTTTTAGAGTCCAACCTGAAAGTCACATCAGTCCAGGACCAGGATAATTGTACTACTTTGGCATAACTCCTCGCATAGCATTCATACCAGCCTCCCAGGTCTCCAGAAATCCTCGAGGATGCATAGGATTTTTGGGGGGTTTTTGTTAGTTGGGTTGGGTTTATGCTGACTAGGTCTCAGTTCCTAAATTATTCCGCACCCTTCGGCAAAATCCCATGAAAAAACCATAACTCCTCCCCATTCCTATCCTGCGGATAAGATACTCAGCATATGCGACTTTCCCGTATATGCCCCATGCATATCCTCGGAAGCTCTTCGTCAGGATTTAGGACATGACTGCCGGAAAAAACTTTCGTCTAGACTAGTCCTAGTCTCTTCATTGGATGAAGTTGAACCTTGATCCCGTCCTTCAAGGCACATTCCGTTTCCTCAGTTTCCTGGTATCTGACGTACAGTATATGCATACCCGCCTCACAATATTGTTCTTCTTCATTGCCTCACAGGGAGACACGTGGTGGCATTATATAACTTCCAACATCATGGTGTCACAATCATTACAACCCTTGACACCCGAAACCCCCAATTGCTAAAGATCGGCAGTATCACTTCCTAAATTCTACAAAAGCCAATACCATGGGTCTAGATAACCTGATGGAGCCGGCCCATGAACCTAAAAAGTGCATGCCAGGAAGGTAAATTAAAGATCTTCGGGATCATCGCCTTCTAGATGAATTTTTTGATGGAGAACGGCTTACAGAATATTTGACTTACCACAGCAGAAATGCAAGTACACATCGAGACGTCAATTCACACAACTTTTATCTTAATTTCCAAGCAGATACATTCCACTCCAACCAATCCCACCAAATAATCTCGATGATTCTCGGAATAATCCTGTTTTTTTTTTCTTTCTTTAGGGGGGGGGGTTTCACACATAATGCCCGGCAGATCCCAATTCACAGTAACACATGCGATTTTAGGATATTTAAACCCCGACAAACAATACCGAGGACCCGGTATCTGTCGTGTACCGAGAGCCATCGGAATAAAATAATAGCACCTGCATCGACGAAACAAACCAGCCAGCCTCTTTGGCTTAAAAAATTCCCCTTTGGCTTCTTGACCTGCCACCCACTTACGGCCATCCTGTTATTTTTAGGAAATGGGGTCCCGGGAAAAATAAATTCTAATCACCGTTCATATACGTCTGTGTTTATTGAACAATGACATCAGAAAGAAAAGTAAAAATAAAAAAAGATGTCTTAAATCCGAATGGGCCTAGCAACGGAAGGGAAAAACATCAAGCCTCACAATAAGCGTTTCCACTTCCAGAAGTGGATGGAAGCCAGAAATTCCACAAACGTTACACCACGTAAGAAAAAGGAGAGAGGGAGGCTTCGGTAATGCAAAGATAAAAAAAAAAGGAAAAGAAAAGAAAATATTTTGGGCTTGGGTTGGGCTGAATTCTTGGGCGATTTAGCCGGGGTGGAGGGGGGGGGGGGTTCATTCTTTCTTTTCGAAAGATGGAAGTGGGTTTTATATCGCACTTTTCTTAACGACGACGACGACGATGACTTTGAAGGGTAGAATGTTATTATTATTATAATTTTCCTCTTAATTAAACACTACTAATCTAAAAATAAAATTATCATCTCTATAAAGTATAAATACGAAAAAACGAAAGTTAATTCTTTAAACTAACCCTTTTTTATTAAAACTTATAGATAGGGGTAGGTTATATAATATAATACGAGGTATACGAGGTGATATTAAGGGATTGATGGGTGGGTGGATTAATATTTGTCTTGATTCTAGGGGAGGGATTTGTTTATTGGTATTGGTATTAAAGGGGGGGGAGGTAATGTTGAATGGTTTGGTGGAAATAGATTTATAAAAAAAAATTAAAAAACTAAAAAGGTCGTTTTTATTCTTAATTATAATAATGTTGTTAGCGAGATGCTAGATTCGGGGGATTTTTAGCACTTCCATCGTCCTCGTCTAGTCTAGTTTCCTTATCTTCTTTTTCTATTATCTTCCTTCGCTGCCCGCGCTCTCGTTCTCGATACCATCTCATCTTCGAATTTTTCCTTACACCCTTTCTCACTCATAGGTCTATTACCATATAATAAAGACCTCTCCTGCCCACGGACGACATTACGATCGATGCTAAATGCATTAAGCAGAACTAACAGAGAAGTGTGATAAGAACATATAAACAATTAAGCCGTATAATAAAGTTTAAAAACACATGACTTATAATATTTAACAGGTCTAAGGTAAGCAGATCAGAAATACATTAAAAATCAAATAATAATACATCAATATAATTATCCTCGACATCAGAAGACTCAGCAACTAACCTCTTAGCAGCTCTCTCCTCACGAATTTTCCCTTTCATTTCAGAATCCCAAAGCTTAGACTGTTGTTTTCGACTCCGTTGTAATCTTTTAGCTTTCTTCTTTAATGCCTTAATCTGAGGATCTTTTCTGAGTCGGATTTGATGTGGAAGAAGAATTGACGCGATTTCCTTCATAATAGCTACTCTCCTCTCAATTCCAGGTTATATAACGTAATCTCTAACTACTAGAAGTAATAACGCTTTTAAAGTGAAATTAGCGTCGTTTCCACCATAGTAGAGTTTAGTAAATGGACATCCGAGAGTAAGTAAGTAAGAGATAACGGAGGGTAGGTGATCCGTAGGACATAGATTGTGTATCAAGCGTAGTAGTAATGTTAAATTTCGAGAAATCGAAGTTTAAGTAAATCCAAAACTCGTAAGTCATGTCTAATATCATGACCTATG
Organism: Neobulgaria alba; assembly: GCA_003988965.1. Classification (NCBI taxonomy): domain Eukaryota; kingdom Fungi; phylum Ascomycota; class Leotiomycetes; order Helotiales; family Gelatinodiscaceae; genus Neobulgaria; species Neobulgaria alba. The sequence goes on from QYAM01000021.1 coordinate 428,366, forward strand.
AAGATAACTTGACGATCAGGGGGTATTAATGATTCGATGTTTTCAAGAATGTCTTTCTGGGTAATATCAACCGATTCACCGAATAAAAACCTTTTTCTAGCCCTCCCTTGATAACCCGAGCTTCCTGAGGTGAAGTTATATGTCGATATAAGTTTATCGGATGATATTGAATCGAAATTTCTCGTATCGAGTACTGCGAGGCCAACTTCACTATTTAAGTTTTGTGATAAGTCTTTTTGAAAATTAGCGATATTTTCGAAGTCGATTGAAATAAATACAACGTTATAAACTGAGCGAGTGGCGGGACCAAAAAGCTCTTGTAATGGCCGTGAACCAGCCTTTACGAAGGCTCGTGGGGTAGTCGGTGCTCTTAGTAGAGGGCATGTGTCATTAGGTTGCTCGGAATTAACGAGATCGGCCATAGTGCGTTCTCGCGTTACTATGAGTGAGTGCCCGTTGTAGGTTCCGGCGATAGTGTGAGTTGGGAAGTATCTGAGTTCTCGTGGCTATTTAATTGTTCGCGGTGGTATGCTCTTATAGGTGTTATTTACTAGTAAGTACGAGGAGAGGTTACTGCTGTGTCGCTCGTAAACGCAAGTTCTCGCAATGGGTATATATGAGATGCCTAGAATCTCTCTAGAGACAAGTCGGTGTATTCTAAGAAGAAGGGCAAGATGATGTCTATAGGGTGAGTCTGTGAGTCAAGGTGTGAACGTGCGTGTTTGCTATGATAAATGTATAAATTGTTATGTGATATGGTCCTTATATAAGTTTTCTGACGCCGCTAAGCGCCGGGTACGTCATATATCTTGGTAATTATCCTAGAAGGTACATAAGCCAAAATAAGCGGATTTAGTTTTAAAAGTAGGCGGATCAGCTAAGTAGTTTAGACCGTTCACACTCATTGTTTAATGACACCCATCGACCAGCTTTCAACTTTCAAGGGCTTGACCAGCACCATTGTATTGTAATTAACCGGTCCACCGTATAAACATGCAGAGTTATAGCAGCCAACTTTGAAGTGAATGAGTTTCATGGGGGACTCTGGGTTCGAATCCCATATCCGCCTTAGAATAAATTTTTTGCAACTTTTTTTTAATAGTTGGACTTAACCAAGTGCCAATAGATTTTACTTCTAAAATGAGATGAGATAAAATGAGATAAAAGAGGACTTTCGCTTTCTCACTTAGTATCATGTCGAGAGAATAGAAATGATATATATATCTCGGGGATGTGGACGGGGTTTATTAACTCTATGTTGGGAAGAGGGGATATTATAGGGAGGGGAAGAATTTAATGTTGGTTTCTTTGTGTAGGAGATTGGAATTTATTGATACCAAAGAGAAAGATATGTTGGATCTGAGTAATATGATAGTTTCGGAGGTATATAGTAGGATAGGGTTTTTTCTGATGGAGTTTTGAGATTGGATTGTAGGAATTAGTTTTTTGGGGGTTATTTGTGATGAGTTAGGCGTTTTAGATTGGAGAAGGCCTGTCGGTTGGATAGGGGATAAATACGTCACGATTTATTTATTTTCTATTTTCGCACCTGAATGAAGATACGGAATAGGCGAAAGGACACGTCTCCGAGGTTTCGTGTATAATATTAAATATCTTATTATTATTTATGATTATATCTAAATATCTTTTCCCTCTCGAAAACTGAAGTGTTACGTTTCATTTCCTAATGTGGCATGTAGATTACGCGAGGCCTTACGTTTGGGGTGAAACGAAGTCTACTAGGAGGATTAGCTCACGCTAAATGATTCTAACACTGTGAAGTCATAGCTTTTTTTATACGTTCCTAGCTTAGTTGTATTGAAATAGGGAGACTAGGTTTGTTATTGGGAAGGTTCAATTAGAGTTTGCGGACTATCGTTAGGATGGGTTTTTTTAGGACGAAATAGAGGGACGATGGCTGGGAAACAATAGGTGGTGGGAGCAGTATTGGGAGGGCACAGGCGAGGGGTCTTGTGTGTGTATATATGCTTCGTCCTTTCCCCGGCTGTTTTGGATGGAAAATATTGCATGCTCGCGGCAATCTTCTTCTCACACTTGCTATTCTGATTATTCGAACCTTTGATAGTAGATCTTAGATATTCAACTTACTCATTGTCCTAACCCCCTTTTCCGCCTCTGGGACATTGAGGTCTATTCGACAACACACTCACTATCTACCTGATCGAGAAAGTGAGTCTCAATATCCCAAACCTCGCTCACCATTCTTGAACATTCAAATTAAAAACATCCAACACTAATAAGTGCAACGGAACAGAACCGACACGATGCCCCGAGATACCCGTCAAAACATGGGACATTCCAATACCGATGATATCTGGCAATTCGTTGGTTATCCATACCAACCACTTGCTCCACTCGCACCTGCCGCCCCAGTCCAACCAGTCGCTGCTGCCCAAAATATCGATGGGGGAGTATGGCGGGAGTACGCTGGCCACCTATACCAGCCTTTTTCCCCATTTCAATACGCCGGGCATCCGAACCAACCTCTCGCCCCTCTCGCCAATGTCCTATATCCGGCACCTGAAGATGAGGAATCAGATTCTCCCTCCCCTCCAGCTGCTCCTGCTCAGAACGTCGAAGCATTGCTATACGCTGGGCACCCCAATGACCCGCTCCCCGCCAATACCTCAGGTTCACCTTTTCCAAATGTGATATTAGTCTTCCATCCCGCTCCTGCCCAAAACATAACGCAACAACGCGCCAGGGCCCCAAGCGAACCTCTCTCACCTTTCGACGATCGCCCGCCGACAAATTCTCGGGGGGGAAGGATGCCAATTGTTCCTCCTGAACTTGAACAATATATTGGATATCCAAATACCGGCGAATGGCGATACGTTGGATATCCTAACCAGCAAGTCGCGCCTCTCGCTCCTGCCGTTCAGGATAATAGCCAAGATGAAATTAATGATGATATCACACACTTAGTTTCCGAATCTGGGACATCAGAAACAGAAGTAGAGGCGCCCTCGGTGTCTCCTTCCTCACCCCATAGAGACAGAGGAAGGCGAGAAAGACACCGTAGGAGGAGGTCATTAACCCCACCGCAAGTGCTATCCCCTTCTAGTATTTCTTCTTCAGATTTAGATTTCAAGACATCGCTCAGGGAAGGGCCATATAAATTTGCAAGAGGTCAGGACAGAAGCAGATATACAAGGTCTTTGGCCCCGCCACCTACAGATAACTCTGCTGCAAGATTGGGTGATGGAGCGTCGAGGTCCTCTAGAACTATATCTTCTGATGATGATCTGGGGGAAAGTGATAATATTTTGAGAACTGAGAAGTGGGTGGATGAACAGAGGGAAAGGAACTCGGAAATCTCTTCCCAGACGGTAGATGATGATCTTGAGGAGTCATGGATTTGATAAATTTAAGAAGAGGATTTTGTCACCTAAAAATGCGACGCCGTTGATTCTACGGCATTATTGGGGTTTAAGTACCCTGCAACTTAAATCACTGATAACAAATGATTTTCTCCGTGACAGATTTCCTTTGGAACAATATGATATTACGGCGGACTATTAGGAAGATTAGAGCTAGATATCTATTAGGATTCGGTAGGATAAAGAGGAAAAGAACGTCTGTGGAATCCTTTGCCCTTGGAATACCCTCTCCAGGATCTTAAATACCTTTTCGGGAAATCCTTTAGGCATTAAATTATCCGCCTATCGCGCTAGTTTGGAGCTTTATATTAAGTTCAAAAGGGGAGAGAACAAGACACCCGATCACGTCGAGAAGAAGGGACAAATTTTTGAAATGGCATAAAGTGTAAATTGGTATTACTTTGACGGGCTCTTAATACACAGACAACCTCTAGCTGAAACGCCCCCGACGATGCATATGTATGTCTAAACCCCCAAGCAACAAACTCCACCATACCGACAGTCGGGACAGAAAGAAAAAACACAAGAATGCTGAACTCCCTCCACATAAAGTCTAATAACTCTGACCATTAAACTCCCGCACACCCATCAGCATTCTATCCCCGTAATACAAGCTCAGCAAATACAACACCACCTAGCAGTACAACCACCCAGCAGAAAAATCCTACAGCAGGCCCAAAATGGTTCCAAGAATAGCCTCCACATTGCTGGTGTTGTATTACTTTGCGTTGTCTACCCATCCTCGCTCATACTCTCAATTAATAGAAAGTTCTGATGTAGCATCATCAACTCCCTTTTCTTTCTGAGCATCAAGAACTCTCTGACGTTCATTGAGGCAATTGACGACGATGAAATTAACCAAAATCTCATTCTCTTGAGCACATCGAGCGAGATCAAGCTTTTGACGAGACCCATCATGAGCGATGAGCATGGTATACTCCTTGGCTGAATTGGAAGCTCCGTTCTTCTGGGCAGTCCTGATTGCAAGAGCTTGAAGGAATGCAGCTTCAGAGTCGGCGAGATGGAGAAGGAAGAAATGACGACGGGGGTCGCGGGTGCGGTTGTAGTGGTGGATGTGAGAGATGAATTGTTCGCGGAGTGTGCAGGTGTTCTCCATGAGGTCGGCGTGGGTGCAGGAGAAGTCGCGGAGGTATTGGGCGAGTTTGTATTCTGTGTTGAGACCACGGGTGGCTAGATACGCGTCAATTGTTTGTAATTCCGGGTAGATTGCAATAGCGAATATGTAGATACTAGAATAAGAATAAAATATAAAAATTTTCATGTGAGAGGCGGGAGATTATATGCATAACAGGAGTGATATGAATAACACGACAGGAAGGAAGAGGTTGAAGATATAGAACTTACTATCAACGAGACAATTGTAAAAGCTAACATCACCATCACTGAGGTTAATCATATCGATCGGACTTGCTGTTTCACCCAAGTTCTTTGAGAACCATCGCAAAGCACAGAAATGACGTAGAACATCTGAACGAGCCTTCCATTCGATAACTTCCTCATCCGAGAATGTTGCCATAATGCCTTGGGAGTTTGCCATCGTGACGGAGATATCTCTGAGAATTTCGAGGGATATTCTTAAGGTTGTGCAACGTTGAATTCCTGCGGAGGGTGGAGTGTTGTGTTGGAATAGGAGGAGGTTGTGGGACGCGAAAAAGATATCTTCGGTCGAGGTATTTGTGTGGAAATTTTGTATTGAGATATCGCTAATCAAAGGGGAATAGTGGGGTTGCCTTGATTAATAGGCAAAGACTCTTGTTTGCTGTCGGCTGGTGACAGTGTTTGCAGGTGAATTGAGAGCTTCAAAGACATTCACCTTTGATGTGGATTGACACGTTAAGGCAAGGGGTTTCCAGATGGGAGCTGACTGCAAGCGATACTCTAGTAAACAGCAAAGGACAAAAATATTTAAAGGGAGATCTGGAATTGTATCAAAGGAAGTCTTTAGACATGACAACTTTGGTGACGCCGATGGGCGAACTGCCCAAATATGAGCCGGATTTTCCGCTTTCAACAAATTGGACGGTAAGGCATTTCCTTGATATCATTCTGGCTAAAAGATATGAAGAGGCGGGTGAAAACAGGTGAAGTTGGCTTATTGAAAGGGCTGCGTATTTGGATGTTGGTTTTGTTGTTGTCATAAGAAAGGAATGAAAGCTGACTGCGCGTTTGCTAGTGGGTGTGTCAGGGGGTAATCCTCTTCCATACATGAGATTGATGATAACAAAACAGCTAATTGCTAGAAGTGTAGCTTTGTCAATGAAGGTAGACACAATCCTGAAATCCACGGATGGTGTTATTATTGTTTTCGCGGGAGGACAAGGGAATGCAAGATACGGTGGTTGAAAGTGAACGATAACAACGACAAAGATAGCAACAACCCTGAAAGCACAGCCAGCACCAGGGGTGAAAATAACAAGAAGCGCGAAGCAACAGAAGAAGCGCGCACGGATATGGAAGGTACGCAAGTGTTTTTTTCTTTCGGGCAGATAATGAAAACTATAGACTAATAGATAATGAATGTAGGAGAAGTAGATGCTACCGGAAGTGGATTACTGTGTGAACACTGCAGAAAGAAGTTAAAACAAGATTGAGATAGAGACGGTAAAAGAAAGAGAGCTGTACCAATAAGGAAGTAGCAGTATAAACTCTTGTCCTTTGAATCTCGTGATCTATGAGGTAAGGGAGCTTTGCATCCACCATTCTTCTTCAATCAGAATCATCAGAGGAGACATTTTTCACGAATTTCAATATACCTTATTCCAACGTAATATATCTCAGCTTTTGAGTCAATCGTTTTCCTCATCATTCCAACCATTGAAAAAGACAAAAACAACATCCCTTTCCGCTTTCCCGCTTTCCTGCCTTCCTCTCGTCACTTTCAAACTACACTCGACAACCTACGACCAAAAAAAAACCTTGCCATGTCCCCCGACTACTCAAAGTGCACTTCAGCCGAAATCTAGAGACTTAAACACCCTTGCAACTCGCGCAACTACAAAAGAGTCCTTCCAAGCACCAGCGTATAGTATTGGAAATGTTGCTGTGTAAGTGTTCTCTCCCGTTCAACTTACGTTTCATAATTTTAAAATCTAGATAATAGTTATAATTGTATTTTTAGTGCAGAGTACTAAACCTCGTTCTAGAATATGCCGATTGTTTTGGTACTTGTCAGACTATGTATTGTGGACATGAAAGATGAAAGAAGTGTAAGATCAGTTGAGGAAATAATCCTATAGGGACGATGACTGAGTTGAAGTTTACGGGGAAGTATAAGAATTGAGGCTCTAAGTTTTTTAGAAAGGAGGGCGAAGCCATGCGTAGATATTACTTGGTTGGTATTTTGGTGAGTTTTCTTTGCGACTTGCGGATAGCAATTTGCTACTGACTCCCTGATAGGTATAATCTGTTTGCAGGGGCGATAGCGATTCGATATTAGGGTTTTAGGGTATATTCTGTCCAGTTCTAGATGTGGTTGAAGCGTTTTGATTGATGGTGGTTTGCGTATTGGCAATATATTTATTGTTCGGCGGAGTTTTGATATGACAAGTTTGGGCTTGTTTCTGGTTTATTTTGATAGCTCGGAAAGGGAAACATTGCAATAGATCAGAGCGAAATCTGACACGGCCATCTTCTTGAAAGCCTTGTCAACTGAAGTGATCAAGTTAGTGACTTCGTCCTTGGTCTCTAAGATCCTATTTTGGAGTTGGAGTAGCCGAGGACCTATATGTATGGACGTAAGTAAGTCTTTAACTTGTAGAAAAGCAAGCAAGATAGCTAGAGGAGTCTCTGGTGTGGAGAAACAGAATTCAAACAAATTACTATTCAAGGGTAGCATCGCAACCCGAATGCTTTTGGTTTCAAGCAACAACAAACTAAGCTACCACATCAGACAACAGACAACCGCCATCTCCCATCAGCCACAATGGTTGGCCAAGAATAATATAACCAAACGCCGCCCTAGACCCGAAATTGGAAGACGGAATACTTGCTCATTATTACCAGCGTAACCAATGCGAAATTTGTACAACCAAACTCTAATTTATCTTATGCAATTCCATCCAACCAGAATAGACCCAACCCATCCTATCCAGGATAACACCAATCTAAACAAATAGAAGAGAAGCAGTGTAAGAATATCATGAATTACTAGGCCCCGCATCATCACCACCATCACTCTTTTTCACGCCGAAAAGACCTCCGAATGTGTTGCTCAAGCTTCGTGCTCTCGTCATTCTTGACTGTTCGCCACTTTCTGTGCCACATGATCTACCCGGTTGAATTTCTTCATTTTCGTCTCCCTTGGGTACGGTGGGGTCGTGCTCGTCTGCCATCGTGTCGGCGTCAGCCATACTGAACCTCTGGGATCCAGACTTGGTCCTCCGTAAGCCTATACGGGGTCGTCTAAAACTTCGGCTGCGGATCGGGGCGTCTACCCCTCGCATCAGTGAGTCGGCTACGACTACACTTAATCCACCGGACAGAGGCGATAATAGCGGCCCGGGCATCATACGCGATAAATCCATCGAGTGCCTCACTGGAGTTACAGGACGTTCCACATGCGGAAGCGCTGGTTCAGTTTGATGATTTGGATGTGTATGAGGGTTGCCTTGGGAATTTGCTCTCGTTATTGGAGGAGGCGGTTTGAGAGACTCGCTTGTCGAGACTTGTGAGTCTGAAGGTAGAACCGGCGATGTAGTGGTAGTCTGCATGCCCGGGTGCCGCAGGACTTGTAGGAGATCATCAGACGAATTTCTCCACGGGTTTGTGGACAGAGACGAGTCCCCAGCGCCCTGAGAAACCTCAACCGACGGGGGAGGTGGTACCCGAGATGACGGCTGCTGTAAAATAAAGGGGGACAAGCGTGGGACAGAGTCCACAAAGCTGACACGGGATGATCGTCGAGAATCCGAGTATGGCTCGTCTTCTGCAGCGTCGCCATGTTGAATGACAGTTGATCTTCGACGATCAGAGCCTTGCATCCGTGGTCGATTATGGTCGTCAACTTCCTCAGCAATGTGCTCCTGGTCGATCAAGCCGATTCGCTCTTCGCCCTCGTCTAATTCCTCCTCCTCCTCCTCTCGCCTCGGCCGGCCACTTGTGATGAGGAATACTCCAAAGAATGTCAACAAGCAGCCTCCTATGAATTTAGACACACTATCAGGAGTAGTTTTCTCGAAGTCTCGGTAAAGAATTGCGCTTCCAATAATGACCGATAAAGTAAACATAACAAATTGAACAGGAATAACTTGAGTAGAGTCGAATCTCTGTAAAGCCTTGTTGACGTATTTGACTTGCAATATTGCTGTGGCGATTAATACAGCTACAAGAGCGTAAGTAACTGGCGTGGTGAGGGCTCTCCAAAGAGTCGAAGAGAGCATGGATGCCACGCCTTTGGTTGAAAGGGCCGTATATCCACCTGAGGTATTTTTTTTTAGCAGAGATTCAACAAAATCTAGTCTATTTCCGAGGCTCACCGAACAACCCGACAAGCCCAAGGTCAATTAATATGGTTTTGTTCCCATACCTTGGGCTTGCCCACGCCAGGACAGCAATAAGTGCGGCTGTCACTCCCATGTAGATTTCGAATTCTGTAGTCGTGATCGCACCTAGTATTTCATGAGGACCGAGTCTCTTTTCTTGTGTTTTGGCACTGAAAACAACTGTAACTGCTCCTGCGACGGCAACGACCACACCCCAAAAGTCTCTTAGCCGGAATTGCTCCTTAAGCATAATCGGTGCAATTACGCAGTTTGATATCAGGGCAACAACTCCTAGAGGTGAAACAATCGAAGCCGGAGCAAAGCCATAGGCCAGAAAATTTCCTGCTTCCCCCACCGTCATCAAGAAAATGCCACCCCACCACCATGGCGAATGGAGATAATTCGTCTTAGTCTTATGGTCCAAATCTGCGCAGCCACTTGATTGAGAGGTTCCCGAATGGAAGGACGTTTGTAGGGGGTCGTCTTCCTCCCCGAGCGGGTTATCCAGTTCATCCACACGGTGACCGCTGTGCACTGTTGCCCCATAACCCTGCGAACCCTTCGATGCGATTCTCGCGTTCTCCCTCCGCTGCAGTTTTTCTTTGTGTAATTTTATGTGAGCATATCGTTGTATGTTGAGGGCAAAAGATATTAGGATGTTGCCTATCACCGCGGTGATGATGCCGATGAGAGAGCTCCACCGTTCGAGTTGGGTATCGCCATCCGAATAGAAGAGCCCGAAGGCGAAGGGACTTTTATCGATGTCTGAGTACAGATTTGATAGCGCATTGAGCAAGGGTGTTGTCGCTGCTTCGTAGATGGGTGTCGATAGATACATGTCAAAGGAGCTGGCGATGCGACTCGATCATCCCACTCCTTCCAACGGGGCCCGACTGCTAGAGAGCTGGGATTACTGCCAATGCAAAAGCTAACATGAGGATATATTTGGGGTTGGCGACAGGTGCATATTTTTCCGTGAAATGTGGTGGAGGGAGGAAATTATGGAGGTTAGGGAGTTGGTGGAGTTCTGTGCACGATGACGGCAATTTCAAGAAGTCGCCTTGCTCCAAGCTCCTGACAACCACCAGCACCCGCCACGCACCACCGCATCCACCACCATGAGCAACAACAACAACAACGATTACGAGATTGATGCGCCCGGGTTGGCTGAGGATGATCCGATGCGGGCATTTTTGCCCCAAGCATTTGGCAAGAAAACAAAGGAGGCAAACGTTGCGGCGCAAATAGGACAAACGAAAAGGATAGTCGCAAAGTCACCACCAGCTCCTCTAGAGTCGAGAAAGGATGCACCCCAGAGCCTCACAGGAGGATCAACTTCGAAAGAGAAGAGATTAGACGACGATAATGATTCCGACGATGACCAGTCCGACGACGACGACGAAGACGAAGACGAGTTCCCAACTTCCCATGAGCTGGTCCTGAAGACCCATGATCGCGCTGTCACCACCGTTGCCCTTGATCCCTCAGGAGGCAGGCTGGTCACTGGCTCCACGGATTGTACTCTCAAGCTGCATGATTTTGCTTCCATGACACCTACCACCCTACGGGCTTTCAAAAGCGTGGACCCAAGTGCGTCGAAGATATCTGCAAACTCTGAAACGCACCCCATCAACCATGTCGAATTCAACCCTTTGTCTGGAGGGACATTTCTCTGTGTCTCTTCACATCCACAAGCCAAGATCATGAACAGAGATGGCGAGGTTCTAGCAGAATTTGTGAAGGGAGACATGTATCTGAGGGATATGAATAATACTAAAGGGCACGTCTCGGAAGTTACTACAGGTACATGGAATCCTGTCGATAAAACCCTTTGTGTCACAGCTGGGACTGACAGCACACTCCGTATATGGGATGTCAACCACAAGAGAAGTCAGAAAGAAGTCATTGTACACAAATCTAGAGCCGCTGGGTCCGCAGGCAGGACACGGATGACAGCTGTGGCCTGGGGAAGTCCTTTACAAGGGGGAAATAACATTTTAGTCGCAGCCGGTCTCGATGGAAGTCTTGTCATGTGGAGCGGGAATGGGCCCTTTTCAAGGCCTGCCGCTGAGATTCGAGATGCCCACAAAGCCAATACATGGACTGGAGGAATTGACATTAGCTCAGATGGTCGAATGGTTGTGACAAGAGGTGGTGACGACCTTATAAAACTTTGGGATACCAGAAAGTTCAAGACCCCAATCGTTACAGTTTCCCACCCTTCGACGTCTGACGTATATTCGATGACTAATATTAGATATTCTCCAAATTCGTCAAGCATCATTACTGGATCTGCATCTGGCCATCTGCATATCCTGAATCCTGGAAATCTGAAACCCGAGCTTGTCACTCCCGTCACGCCTGGCTCACCCTTGATATCAGTTGAATGGCATCCCAAACTCAACCAAATTGTGACAGGTTCTGCAAACTCAGAAGTCCACGTGCTTTACAATCCTAATACATCTACTCGCGGAGCCGTTGATGTTATGTCTCGAGCTCCCAAGAAGCGTCACGTTGACGACGATCCAAACTTCACCACTGATCAATCTACTGGAATCTCTGGTGATAGTATTGTCACTCCAGGAGGTGTACTGACAAACACCAACGCCAGTTCATATGCAGCTCGACATCCAACTGTGGGTTTGACTGCTTCCGGTCGTTCTCGAGATCCTCGAAGACCACAAATCCCTCTGGTGACTCCTTTCATGAAAAGTCAACCAGATGAAGCACATATGAAAGAGCTTATTCCCCTTAGTAGTATGCGAGATGAAGATCCCAGAGAAGCTTTGTTGAAATATGCCGAACTAGCGAAGAACGATCCTCTGTTTACAAATGCTTGGAAAGATACCCAGCCTGTGACGCAATACGCTGAACTAAGTGATGAGGAAGAGGACCAAGGGCCAAGCAAAAAGAAGCTTAAGCGTTGAAATGCGTATCGTTTTATGATAATAAATATAGGCATTTGGACAATTTGTCCCAAACTAGTTAGACAACACAAGCAAAAAGGATGTAAGTAGAAACATAATTCAAATACTAATGCATTATGACCATTGATTTAACAGTGCAATAGAGATAACTTTTATCTTCCTCTGTGCTGCATTCCCTATCTGACCACATTTACCTCTTATATACTATACCAATTACCGGGTTCTGTTTTCGAGCCTACCCATCTCAATCCCGAAGCACAATAAGTGCGGCAATCCCCCCCCCCCCCGGGATAACAAATATACACACTTAGAACATATCCTCTAACTTAGAATGCGCCAACTGCCTAAAGCACTAAGTGGTTTTAGAATCTGAGTGGCAAGTAAGTCGTATGCAATAACTATTGTGATGATATCCATGGTACAATGGTCGCACCTCGCTTAGAACGTAAAATTATCCCCCTTCTCCTTATTATTCCAGGCGAGTGTAGGGTTTAAAATTATCGCAACCAGAATAACGTTTTTCACATGATGTTGTCAGATTGGTATATAAACCCTAAAATAGCGTAGAATCAGCGGCAGCACATTTTGCAACAAAAGTTTGGGGTTTAGTAAAGTATTCAGATATTGCTAGAGCATCACAAGTCTACATAGTGGACAACTCTCTTAGGACTTTAGCTTGAGGAGCTTGAATGCAAGAACTTATAAGAACACTCTCGGACTTTTCCTTCGACCATAAATTCCCACAAAACACCTCTAGATCCTCCAAGCCGCCTGAATTTCTTAGCACCATGTTTTAAGATGTCCCAAATCCTTATTTGTCTTTATCGCCGCTTCCACTCTCTCTAGAGTCAAGTGAGCCTTATGGATTCTCGAGTTCAGGCCTTCGAGAACCTTGTGAGGGTCGCAATCTTTTGTATATGTCACCCAGAGGAATACGTCATCCATATCTGCTCGTCTATAGACTAATAGTTAGCGATGGCACGGTTTTATTTGGAAGAGAACACGAACAGATCTCGTCCGACAATTGAGCTTCTCTCCGAGTCTACTGTTGGTAGGGCGAACACGGAGCTCGTGAGGGCGATGACTGAGATTGTAGAGAGACGCATTTTGATTTCGATGTAGATCTAGGGTGGTTGTGTTTGAGAAGGACTGGAGGAGGTGATTGCTAATGATATTGCTGTACTGTTGAGGTTAAGACGAGATTTTTGAAAACTGTAACAAGGTTGCGCGGTGTTGATGAGAGATTTTTGAGTATGATAATAGAAATGAATTTGCATTTTTAGTGATGATCCGCTCTTTATTACCTGAGGAGACTGTCCCAAGGGAAGAAGGCGTGGCAATTGTTGAAATTCCTCGAAAGACCACAATACTCCTTCACTTCCCAAGAATCACTTACGCCGTCTTTTGGAACCATCCTCGCCAGCCGGAATTGTGAGAGAAAAGTCCCAGGAACTCCTTTCATACGGCACAGGCGGTGATCCTCTCAAAGCAACGCCACAAGCAGGTCAAATAGCATAGCCTGCAGACTTCCAAGGACTTAATATAAACTATTTAGAGTCACATAGCCACTGCTCCTGCGGAACATGATATCGACGAAATATCGCTACGAGCTCCAAGCAACTTCATACAGGATATCCCTTGAATATTAATTAGCGCGCGTTCAGGCCCTTATGGGGTTTTGTCCATCATTTCGCATGCCTTAGTACCGAGGTTAATACTATGGGGATAAGGACAGTTAGGGTTATCATTTCTAAAGAAGGCAGAGGATATAGCCAGCGAAGATTTCCTTATCAAATCGATGCACTCTACGTACCTTAAAGGCACGAGGGGGCCTCGTTTAATAGTCAAGTCATTCCGTGCCTTACTTCTGCGACACGGGACACCATGCAATCACGTAAAGGCCTCTTTCTTCTTTAAGTAAAAAAAATAATTAATCGCCGGTTGGACCTCGGTCGATAAGAAATATATATTCCTCTGTCTTCGGTCTTGTGCCCACAAAAAAAAGGTGCACTCTCTTAACTTAACAATATAAAATTCAATTAATTCAAGCAAAGTTTATTGTGTGTACAAGGGGGCGAGTGCTTATCTATCGCAAGCGCCACCGGAGCCACAGCCACCGAGCCGACGCTCACGGATCTGTACGTTTGTGGCTATATTCCATCTTCGGGGCTTTAAAAAGAAGTTCTAGGCATCTAAACTTTGAAATATTATCGTTACTTTAAGGATTTATAAGCTCTATTATTCCTAATATCTTTTTACTTTAGATCTATTGTATAAAGGCTATAAAACTACTTTCCCTCAACTAATATTTTCTTATTTTAAAAGTTTATAGGTAAAATCACGAAACGCACAGACCTGTGAGCGTGGGCTCATTACGATCCTAGGGCCTTGAAATCGAACGCTGGTCACATGAAAAGCGCGAATATTATCGTCACTCTGATGATTTATTAGACCTACTGTTAATTTTGTCTTCTTCCCCTGAACTAACCCTTTGAAGCTACCTGAGTCTACTTCCCCTTAACCAGGATTTTCATATTTCGAAATTTATAGCTTAAAATCTACAAGCATATAAACTTGTGGCACTGGGTTCGTAAATTATCCTAATAGCTTTAGATTATCCTTATAAAACTGTTGAAGCTTTAACCAAGGTTTAATATTTAAGTAAGGTATATTTTTATTAAGTGGATACATTTTTTAGGTCTAAAATTAAACATTTAGAGGATTACACTATAATCGCCGTTCTTAGGTTTGCGATTCTGGAGCACTTTATACCGGGGCTCGAGCCAACAGGAGTACTAGGATTCCACGGCGTAGATGATCCATACTTTCAAAGCATGACCCCTCAAGAACCTTAAACTTTGATAGACTATTTCTAAGGTTATAATCTATAATCAACCAAAGTCAAGGGATTCAAATAACTTCACGATCTCCCTTAAAAATATCTTTATAATTGCAGACCCAAGGATAAAGCGAGTACAGCTTGAAGGATTTAGTGCGTGTTAAATATTACTCGATATAAAACAGCCATTATTCTCGCGAATCATACTACCCTAGGTCACATAGCGGTTATCCAACGAGCTTATAACGGATAGCAAGAGAAAGATATTCCTGGATATTCAGATCAGTCTTTACGTTCCTCGGTATTTCAGCTGTGCGAGTAGCCTAGGGTGCGAAGGTTTTACTTGAAGACATAGATGCTATGGCAGTCTGTAAAAATACCTACTACAAAGTGAAGTAAACTAATTAGGCAATTTACATATTTATACAAGAGGGTAGCAATTGACGTCTCGAACTCATCAAAAGGCCGCTATAAAGATACCAAGTGAAGATTCCCAGACGCTCTCACGAGGCCAATGTTTCAATTAATTTAAACATAGAAAACATTAATTCTCATACTAAATCTTATTCTAGCTTATGTTGCCCACAGCCCTTCCACATACATGGTGATTGAATACGCCTTGTGAGAATCCTTGGCAAGTTGAGCTCACATAGGAATCAGCTCGCCTTTATAAGCGATATGCACTAAAACTAAGTGCAGCTCGGAGCCTTACTCCTACCTAGATCTCATACAATGCAAAAAAGACTTACCTTCAACAATTCAACTTGATCTTTAATCACTATCCACCTTTCTATATCACTTGTCTTCTAGCACCACTTCCAAGAAAGACAGTATGGCCTTCAAGCTTATCAATGACTCACAATCTTCTTCCTCATGCTTAGCATGAATGTCCATGCAATTGAACGCGTCGACTCTGCAGCAGGAGGCGTCTCACCCAATGTCAAATATAACAGCTCGAGCCTTCAAGCTTCAACCGGAAATACTACCCAAAATCACCTCGAACGTCGAGCAAGTCGTCTACAACTTCCGACTAACTTCCAAACATACTAATAAAAATCAGTCTATAGTCCTTCCCCCACTGTGCTTCCACCGAAGCGATTGGCAGCCTTCAAACCTTTTCAGAATTCAAGGTGGCATCAATTATCTGAATTCCATCAACAAACCTGCTATAAAGGGCCTACATCCTGCGTTCGAGTCAGTTGCTCTTGGAACTCAGCTATTTATTTGTGCAACGATGTAGGTAGTCCTTGCTTTACCTTCATTACATATTACCAATCGTTGAAATCAAGGATAATTATCCTATCTCCATACCTTGCGCTCAGGTCGCCGATTATGTTTCACAGATTCCAAACACTCAGGGTTGTATCAAATGGGAAGCTTCAATCAGGGTTCCTGGATTATTACTCGGTTGTTTGAGATTGGAAATTGGAATGTTATGGTTCGTAGAGATGAATGCTAAGTCGGTTAGGGAGATTGTGGGATGGCGGTTGTTACTTCGGGGCTCTTTCTAGGATGTGATGCAGAGCTTCAATTGGAAACATCTGGAGTTGCTCTAACAGAGAGCTGGGAAACGGTACAAAGGGGGTCACTAATCGGAGAAAAATCAAGTGAGTATTTTTAAACTTAGTTACACCTTAAACCCAAGGATAAGAAGCGTTTTAAATATGTAATTTGAAAGCTTTAAGCAGAACATTATGGATATAGGGTAGGAGGCTTTGAAGTGAGGAGTTTCTAAATTGTTCGAATATTTTTTTTCTATTTTCTATTTTCTAGGAAGTTATAAAATATATTTTAATAGTCTTTAATTCCTTCTCTCTGGAGTAGAAACTTAGAGGTTCCCTTAATAACGAGGGAGAGAGAGATAGAAAGGGGAGTGGGTGAATGTCTAAAGTCTTTTAAGAGAGAATATGAAATGATTACGGTTTATCTAGTTAAAGTAGAAGAGGTAAAATAAAATACTTGTATTCTTAATAAGAAGGTTCTCTTTTAATATGTGTCGAAGTTAGAACTTACGATAATCCCAACTGTCGCAGTAATTGTCAGGAGAAAAGCCGAATTCTATACCTTCTCTTGTTCGGGAATCTGGAAGTTTTTAAGCTAGAATTGACTTACCTTGGTGATGCTTTTAGAAATCCTGATGATGTCCTTACCCACTTTAGGAGGAGAGTTAGCAAGGCGTTTGAGAAATCCTACGACTAGCTACTCGTTGCTAACGGATAATTAAAGTAAGCAAGCTCATGCGCTTGATCAGAGGTGTTCCTTTGAACGAGAGTACTTTTCACTTAGAGGAGACTTTAATATTAATAATATTCCCTGTGGCAGTTATAACATACCAGACAATATAGATATTACCGTAAAGATTATCCTTTTTGAAGCCACTTCATCCACTTGAACACAATCTCCTAAACAACAGACAACGAGCGAAAACTCACAGGGTGTCATCAAAAGAATAGCCAAGCTTCTAAAAACCCAAACTTCCTACCACTCAAAACCCGCCAATCCAACCGTAACCCCAAACTAACAAACCTTTCCCAACCTCCCTTAAATACTATCTTAGACAAATTATACAACGAACAATGCCACTTGAGCCCATAAAAGAATCCTATATACGTCTTTATAGATTTTATATCGTTAATCTCATAGATATTAGTAAAGGTAGTTAAGTTAGCGACGAAGAATAAATCGTAGAAGAGCTCTATATTCGTGGCTTCTTCAAAATATTTAAATTGTGGTGTTTCTCGTATTGGCTCTTTTGTGTGTCGATAGCTGTAGACTCTACTGTTTCGGTCATTGAAGATGTTCGGTTTTGAGTTTTGGCGCTTACGAGCAAGAATAGGATTTATAAGGTCATTCGAGTTGGAGATCTTCAGTTGTTCTTCGGTTGGAGGTGTATCTGTATCTCCTTTGTCAATAAGAAAGAGGAGTTTTAAAGAGTTATATCGGGTATCATGGATTTTGCTTGAGGGCCTGGAGATTTACTTTTCAGAGCCGAGGAGCTCTTCGAAGGTAGTTGTAGAGGATGTGGCTGAGCTCCTACTGGTATTATTAGCTTATTAAAGGAATTAGAGCGGGCCAACATGCTTTCCTCCTACTGTCCATCTTTAGTGGATTTATATTGGTGATTGCCCTTTGTTAGTCTGAGGATATGAAGCGAGGAAATTGGCGTGAAGATATATCTATACCAGCTGAACCGATTTCTTGGCTGATCCCTTTAGGCACAGCTCATGCTAAAGTCAAGGTGGATGCTAAGAGGGGGCATGAACCTTATAACCTCGAGTCTAATGTTGAGTTTGGTTGGCGAACCCGAAGTAAATCGAAAAAGCTCAGATAAGGAAAGGGTATGCAAACGGTGCGTCCCGAGTCCAGCCTCAAGTGTACGTGCCATGCTACAGAACTAATATGAACCTGCCAGTGGCAATTTGCATGAACTACCCTCCCCCCCCGGCTCCCGCTGAGCCTATTCACATGTGTCTGGAATTTTCTCTAAAGAAAAGGCACTTGCTAGCGATTTTCATGCGGCCTGCTGGAAGGCTAGAGCTTTGATATCTCAACTCGTGGTTTTAGGGGTTTCAAATCATCTGAACTCACTATCTCGACTCCCTAACCTGAGTCGTTTGCTTAAAGTAGACTCTGCTTAAATCGGAGAGTATAGGACAACCTGCGCTTTCCTACTCGAGGAACGGAGATTTTAATTACTACCTTTATTGCTAAAAGCGGAGGTGACTTTATATTATATGAGAGATGTTGGATACACAGATTATATCCAACTAGGACATAACATTGTTGCTAGAAAGAATATTAAATAAAAGCCCAGCTATAGCGCGTTCTTATTCGAAATAATTTTTTTGTTGCATATTAAAACAGCCAGGGGGGTTTCAAAAGTTGTATTATTCTGAAAAACATTGATTTATATCGAACATTTTCTTGGAAGGGAAATCCTGTACAAGATTGTCGTCGGTATAAAAGTTCTAAGCCCCGCCACAAAGAACGTGTTAGACAGGAAACTGAGGCGACTTCGCGATGGAAGATTAAGTTCTTCCTCAACGATAAAGACGGGACCGGGGTACGATTTCACCTCGATCTCTTCAGGTCCAGATCTAAAAGATAAAGTGTTCGCAGATTCATAACTTTCACAGAGCATCTGTTTGTGATCTAGTGGGGCCATAAATTTGGTGAAACGAATGTTGAAACAACAATAACGTGACCACTCTAAGGGAGTGAAGGTGTCCGACACACGGCTCGAGGACAGCTCGGCCTGGCGGGGATTGCATCACATAGATTACAGAGCTTCTCTTCTTTGAAATTTTTTATTTGTTGGTTGGCGATCCATATATACAATGAGTCGTTTCATTTTGACATTATGTACTGGAACCCCCTAATAATTAAAAGTTTCTCCCTCCTTGAAGTTCATACGTCCTGTGATTTGTTTCTAATTCTGTCGGGGGATGGAAACCCTGCAGTTCGTGCATTTGTGGTGGTGGTACTGGAGGTTTAGTGTCCATCTCCCATTGCGGCTGTGGCTCTTGTGGCGAGGCGTACCAGTAGTTGTTGGTGTTCTTACTAAGGGGAGGGGTCTCGAAATGGGCATCAGTTGAAATGGCTCTCCTTCGGCGGCGTAGGCAGAAAATACCAAGAGATAGGAGCAAAACAGCAAAAACTGAGATCCCGACACCAAGCCCAATTTTCAGAGCATTTCCACTATTTGCTGCGACATATGACTGCAAGGACTTAGTTCTGGCGGGCGCAAGTATTGAGAGAGCTCTAACTTACAGTACTTGAATTTGACGTACTCGAATTGGATGAGGAAACAGTTGATGCACTCGCATTGCTTGAGCTAGTGCTCTGGCTAGACGAAGCGCTCGTTGTTGGTTTCGATGTGGTGATACTTACGACCTCCGCCACGCCATAAGCAAAACCTTCCAGTGGGTAAGCATAGGCTTGTGCATTGGTGACTGTTGCGGTAAAGGCTGTGGTGGCGGTAACTCCACTTGATCCGTATTGAGTTACTATAACTGGCGTTGCCTCGTAGATGGGGGTGTAGCAAGTTCCACCAAATGCTGGGCGACCAGAGGGCGGAGTTACTGTAGGTAAAGCCAAGGAATAACCACTTTCTCAAATCAGCTTGCTCGTTTGAATTTGGTGAGGCTAAATAACCGACCTTGGGCAGCACGCTATGTAGTTGGAGGTAAATCCTCCTACTGTAGCGTAGTTCTCTGGACAGACGAGGGGGTTGAAGGCCGGCTGGGTAACCCCTCCACCATTTAAGAGCCAACTTGTCATGAACTGTGTTGGATAACAGTCTGATATTGTCTCCCCAGCTACCGGCACTGGCATATTATTCCAAATTTCATATGCCCGGTTTGCCAACATTGTCAACCGATTCTCGGTACATCCCGTGGCTGTTGGGACAAAAGTAGTTGTCAAAATAGGCGTTGATGAAGCCATTTGAAGACTAGCTGAAGCGGCTATGGTCGAGGATACCGACATTGTAATTAGTAGCCCGAGATCAATCCTCGGAGCAGATATAACAAGACGGAGCCCGGCGAGGGAGGGCGTCCATCTTTAAATCACCAGGCCCATCATCTCTCCCCATCATTGCTCTGCACTTCACTCCAGCCCCGCCATGCACAACGCTCCACTCCAGCCGAGTACCTTGCATCTGTAAGGTTGCGGCGCAATTGATACTCCTATTTAAACATTGTGGCACGGTTTCGTAGTTGTCTCGGGAGTCTCTGGTCAGGAACCTGACACTAGCTAGAGTAACGGTTCATGGGCTTTAGTCACTCGAACTTGCGTGATGTGTGCCTCCTAGGTCAATTCGTAACACACGGCAATCTTGGAAAATGTCCCCAGGACAAGATCTACCGCTATCGTACGGCACAGTCTTCTTAACAGTCTTGCTCAATGGTTCATACAACGGGCCGACTTATTGCCTCTTGGTGTTAACTGGTATTAATTGAGGTCGTCATCAAGAAGATTTCCAGCTACACCACGAAATCCGATGGAGATTCGGTGCTGTAGAGTAGTGGGCTGTGCGGCTGACAGGCCTGCAATTAGTTATGAATGGCGCTTAGGTGAAGGGATTGGGGGCAAGTACGCCTCCTCACTGCTATTTGGGTAATGGCCACTCGATTGGGGCTGTTCCATGGAAACTCGCGAGGAATGGAGGAACTCGGCGAGCTCACGTAGTATTGGTGTTGTCCACATTTCGACCTCAATCGATGCGCTGCCTCAATTTTCCATGGCCCTTTTCCGATCAGACTGTAATCGCCATTGCTCAATCATGCCAGTACGGAGTATCTGGGAAAGCTCCAGCCGGAACACCGATGATGCACCCCAACTCGACCATCACAACACGAGCTACCAACCCTGAAAACTCGCCCGCTGGTGAGGTAGCTCTGCATGGCGAACGCTTCTAAATATAAAAAGCAAGCAGTGATAGGATGTTTAGTTGAAAGTCAGGAGCTTTTTGCTTTTTTGTCGTGGACCCAGCGGGTCAACAGTGCTGGTCAGAGGGGCTTGGTAAGTGGGGGCGAACCCCGAGATCCCCAACCAACGCTGTGCCACCCGATAGACCTAAAGCCAGCCCTGCTGCACGGGAACCCAATTGGATATGGTAAAGAGCTGGGGATACGTGGATAGGAAAGAGAGATTCCACTTTGCTTCCCATATTCGCTCATGAACGGTACATACCCGGCTGTCAGATCCAGGTTTCAACAAGCGCAAGCGCCCACTTGCCCATGCTAGTTTGCGTGTCAACTGAGGATGTCTGGACCCGATTTTTCAGCTCTGAAAATAAATGGCTGGTTCTGGTATACCGGTATTGGAAGGTAGAAACTCGAGATATCTAAAGATAGTAAAAAGTTTGATTGAAAGACGTCGAGATTTACTCTCATCAGACTTTGTTTACTTTTACGATGCCAAGAGAAGGCTGAAATCAGAGCAGATATATGTCTTGCCGGGACAGCCAGGCCTTAGCTCCCGTGGCTTTTTATAGACAGGGCAGCAAAGGGTCCAAGCACTGTAAGTAGACTGCAAGGCTGTCGTGACAAGGAGATATCCTCGTGGCAAGTAGATATTAGGTGCTATGAACCCCCGAGCTGGAAAGAGAGATACACAACCGAGACAACCAGCCTCTGGCCTGCTAGAGGCGCGGTAGACAGGGCTTGTTAAAAGTTCCCATTAGATCTCGAAAGAGGGTCTTGACAATGTTCTCTAACAAAGGCAATTAGCTTCTATGCCCTTGATGTTCTTTAGTTTGGTGCGGTGTTGCGATTTCAATCTCGATTTTAGATGTCATAAGAGCGTCTACTACTAATTCTCCGAATACCTAACATAACCTTTTTCACTGGCCGAGAAAAAAAATTGAAAAGGCCCAAAGGTTTCTTTTGGTAAGTCAGCCAATCTTATATTCGAGGCCATCAATTTATTTTGTCAGCCTCCTATACCACGCCATGCTTATCACAGTGTGATTCTATGGCCGTTTTAAAATTTAAGACATCTCAAAGGCTAATATTATCACCAGTTATTATTATTCATTTTTGAAGCCTAGCTAATCACAAACACTTGTAGGGCATTCTTCATCCACCCCTCTTCTGACCGCACATTAGACAGCTGATTGTGGTCCTTGGGGGTCTGAGCGAACAAAAACTTCCACCACTCAAGAGCCTAGTCGAGCATGGGCGTCAGAGCCGAGATCAACCATTATAATTTTCACCCTGCTAAACTTGTTACTTATCCGTCACTGATATATCTCGAAGACATCGTCGTAAGCCCGAAAATGCATTTTCATCTTCAAGACAAAATCTCTGATATCCCTCATTCTTACCATTACCTCTTTAATATTATTTTCCGTTGGACTTACTGTCAGTGCGTCAGTGAGCCCTCACCAGAGAGCAAACCTCACGCAAAACGCTGATTCAAACCAAAATTACTTCATTTTTCACTTATTTTATATCTAGTTTCGAGTCAATTCAGTTATCTAAAGTATTATCCCTATCAAATACTAAACCTACTACTCTATCGATATCACCTGATAGATGGCCGCCGTTTTTCATGGTCCTCTAAATTCGCAGCCACATTTTTCCGGTATCATGTCAAAGCATAATCAAAGTACATAGCAGACCAGCACAGCTCAATAAAATTTCTTTCTATTTCTTTCTATTTCATTTTTCTTGTCGCTGTGCATGTTGGCTACAAGTGGATGGGGCTGGGCTCTATATGTAGACTTGAACAAGTGATTATTATAACAATCGTATATCATGAAGAGGCGAGCATCCGCGGTCACATTTGGATAATGGATGGCTATCTTCCCTTAACAGTATCGTTTTTGTGAAAAGACATGGTTGAAAAATGGCTGATCCACTCCTGGGAGCCCCCACTCAAGAAGCCTAGCTGCCACGCCAACTTCGAAGAAAGGGGCTTTCCTAATAAGCCCTACTCTAGCTCGGATACTCGCATTTCCAAATCGACGATTTTTTCTTTCCTTCCGGGGGCCTTTTGGTTATTATGAGATGCCGAAAATTTAGGTTTTTTCCCAAATTTAGGTGGTTTTCGGTAGTTAAAGAAGCTCTAATGCCATGCGTTATGGTATCTCTAAAAGCTCCTTGAAAATTAGCCGACTCTTTCTTATTAGGGATGTGAGAATGTGATTACTCCCAATATCACGTTGTGGTTTATCGTAACAATGCTGTGACTTATCCCCTCAGGGATTTGACCACATCAACGCAACTCTCTGCCCCCTTTGTGTTAGAATATAGATAACTGCTTCTGATGCCTTGTGAAGGAGATATCAGAAGATATGTCAAGTTAGCTGTTGGCATCGTCGTGAGAGTGTTGTGCGTACCTCAATTCCTTTCTCAATACCCTCCTCTAAAGCTAACGCACAATCATTAATTACTTTCTCTTCATTTCCTAATCGCCTCGTGCAGAAATTGCTATCATCTATATCTCTTTATCCACGGAGGTTAAATCTGCTTCAAGCTGCAAGAAATAAAGCGTAATCCGATCTTGTTGTCCATAGCATCCCTCTGCCCATAGCTTCGTTGCTTTGATTGCCTATCGTTTGTAGTTAACAAAGTAACGAAATGGTTGTTCTAGAAAAGTGCCCGCGATGTAGACATCGAAAAAGTCAGTTTGCTCTTGCAATTTCCCTCTCTGTAGATTTCTGATGCGACGTAATGTTATCTTTGCTTCGTGTGCTCAATTGCCTTCGTCTTGCCTTCTAGTTATATAAATGTTAGTGACTTAGCTAATGAAGTGAAGATTAGCTATGAAATCAGATCATAGCTTCCTTAGCTTTCTAATTTCATTGAAATGTTGTTGATTCTTGGATTCTAAAATACGCGTCAAATTTCTGGTTATTGCACTATTGCTCAGATCGTGAAGCTCGGTGGCAATTTTAGCTTTGAGATTTCCGAGTTCAATCAGACAACATATCTTCTCTTCGAGTTAATACGACGGTACTATATCATTTTGAGCTATGGTAGCTATGGTTGAACTCGAAAGTTGCATCGAGAAGGGGTGGCTATCGCTACTTCCTTATAGCTATTACCGTCATCAAAGTTCAAAGGTGAACTTGATCTATACTTGGAATAAGATTGTACTCAATTGGCGCCAATAATCAAGTCCATCCATCTGGCCTTAAATCCCACCATAATAAATACTGTCTATAAATCTATTTCTTTCAAATACTCCGATACTTGAAACCGTCATAGTGTAACCTTAGAAAGGACATGTCACCTGTATCCCTTTCGCAATATATTCCTAAACCCCATATCATAATTCATTCCTTCGTACACACAAATTTTGACCAAGACCAGAAGCTTGCACTGGATCAGATTCGATAACCAGTGGCATCAGAACGGAAGAGATTTACTCCGTCAAAACGGGAAGTCTATACCATGTTATAAGAGTTCGAGGAGAGTCAATTATGAAACTTACTATATAAGAAAATTTATCCAAAAAAGATTGCGTAACAGTTATGGACATCCAAAAATCTGGTAGTATGTACTAGTTCAAACTAAAGAACGTGGGAATGTCAACGTTACTAAGTCTTTCAAGTTCAATAGTAGAGAGCTTTCGCAGTATTTAGGAAACGAGGCGTGCTCTATAGATATCTAAAGGGCAAGCTCGGCTTTGCTGGTGGATCAAAGCAGTTCTCAAGAATTAACGACTCTCTCAATGCCTAGTGCCTTGCGACGCAAAGGCAATCAACCTCTTCGTAGCTTGCTTCAACTCTAGAAGATCGTGGAAGGCATTATGGCGGTTATCTGGTGCCTCTTCTGTCGGAGGTAATATTTCGATATTACCCCTTACAGCCTCCATAGTCTTTTCGACGCTTTCTTCGAGAGTCCTCATCCTTTGGAGATCGCTTCGAAGTCTTGCCCACCGCAAGCCCCAGTCGATCTTGCCGCGAAGTCTCGATCCAATCCTCTCAATAGCCCTAGCGTTCAGTCTATAAATTGACATATCCCTAACGGTAAGATCCTTGTCAGCAGTTTGCCACGAGCGGCCATAAACTGATTTGAAAAGGCTAGCCTCTTCTGACTGCGCTTCGTAGATCTTGCATTGGAAAAGCGCAAGGTCAGCGGAGACATTGGGATCATGAACCGCATCGAATCCTTTATTGATGATGGATGGATTTGCCTTATATTGCTTGCCTTCAGGGTCGTAGATGTTAACCTTCTCAAATGCCTGCTCTAGGAACGCTCTTCGTGCCGCAACTGCAATTCCGACAAGAGGCTTGCTGACAGCACGTTCTGCCAACATCTCTTGGCAAGCAGGACCACAGGTTGGGAGAGACAACTGGGCCTCGGCGTTCAAAGCCTGAACGGTAGATCGAAGGATCTTGTTGTCTTCTTGAAGATTTGAGATAGTCTCCTCGCTCTGAAGCTTATGGGCAGCCAATTCGGAAATTTTAGCAGTGAGCGACTGATTATCCCTTTGGAGTGACTGGAGCTGCTCTTGAGCACCCTGGAAACTCCTTTGAGCCTCGACCAGAGCAAATTCGGCATCATCGAGGCGTTCAGCGAGCTTATTCTTCTCCAATATGAGAGAGCAGATAATTTCATCACCGTTGCTCTTCACATCTTCAAGTTCAGTTTGAAGGATATGCTTGTCGCTAAGAAGACGGCTGATTTGTGCGCTATCCTCGTTATGTTGAGCCAGGAGTTTGACGTTGCTGGCTTCCATATGTTCGACAAATAGCAGGTGCTGCTCCCCTTGTGTCTCTCGTCGCTGTTTCTCCTCGCTTAGCTGTTGTTGGAGGGGGTCGTTTACAGGAAGCATTTCCCATCGCCGTCTATCCTCGCTCAATTCTTCTTGTAGGCGCTCGATTTCTTGCTGTAATTGGGCATTCGAATCCTGAATTCTGATCCTGCTCGCCTCAGATGTCGTCTTTTCTGCTCGGAGGCTGATGATAAGCAAATCGGCGTCCCAGAGTTTCTTCATGTTGACTGCCAGCTCCTCTTTGAGCTTCTCCACCTCTGCAGCCAACTCCTCGGTAAGTTGGTTGTTGGCCGTCTGGTCCCAGATCTCAAAAACAGCATCCGTCCGAAACTTGTTAATTTCATCTCGAAGTTGCGAACTAACTCCTTGCTCTGCGGACAGCTTTCCTTCTATATCTTTAAACTTAGCTTTTAGGAAGAGAACTTCAGCGTTAGCTTTTCTAAGAGCGTCACTTCCGTTTTCCGGCTTATCAGAATGACCATCTTCTGTCGGAGATGGCGGTACACTACTACTCCAAGACTTGAAGGTCTGAGTGGACTCGCGCTGGAATTCTAGATCCGTCCTAAATGGAGTTTGAAGGATGCTAGGAGTTGTGGCATTTCGCTTTTTAATCATGAGAGGTGCCGGCCTGTACTCATTGAACATCGTTTGATCAATGCTGTCCACAGTCTGCGGGGATGGTGGTCTTGCAACGGGAATCGACGCGTTATCTTTCGTCCGCAGGACAGGTGTAGCATCCATCAAGGGTAACACGGTCTCCATTCTCTCCTGTGCTGGTGTAGAACTCATCAAGGATGACGTGTCGGTTATGAAAATTGCTAGTTTAGGGTCGTTATTCTCGTTAGGACCTGAAGTTGACTGGGTGCGATTCGGCAAGCTATTTGATATAGGTCCAGCCTCCACCGAACCTTCTATCGTAACCTTTGGAGTCATCTGGTTGGTTCGACTCGGAAGAGACGAAACTTGTCCAACCTGCCTTTGTCGTGCCTGGTTTGGCGTCATACTCTCTTGTTGCTGGGAGAGTATGGGGTTCCGCGTAGATGAAGCCGTAGCGGGGTTGGAAGCTGGCTGCTGTTGTCGCTGGTTTCTCGGAGGAATTCGATTCTTCTGACCGTAAGGAAACGAGCGGCCTGCTGGGGTGCTCAATGATGGCGGAATCCAAGCAGCGGCTCTCGTGGGCTGGAGGAGAATCGGATCCTGAGCAGTCGACTTTTTGATCGACCTTGCTAGTGGACTAGGTTGTCGTTCGCTACGCGAGGGAAGAGGCAGATGCGATCCGAAAGGGTGCGTCTGCTCTGGAGTCGGATACCGTTCTCTTTCCGTTTGGAGTTCGCGGTGCTTGAGCGTGGGACTAGAATATGCGAGAGGATCTGTCATTGGAGACAGATGATCTGGCATGACCCTCCGCGGTATCTGGGTTCGAATCTGGATTTTCGCTGGTGGGAGTCGAGCTGGAAGCGAAGGAACGGGGGGAATAGTGCTAGACGAGTTCCAGGGTCTCGATATTTGGTTCGACCTCACAGGATTTGTGTATCCAGTTAACACTTCTTCAGCTCTAGAACTTCCTTGCCCTTTTCCGGTGAACATCGATTTGAGGTTTTGCAGACTTGCCATCTTGTTGACCTTCTTACCTG
This sequence comes from Neobulgaria alba, assembly GCA_003988965.1. Taxonomy (NCBI): domain Eukaryota; kingdom Fungi; phylum Ascomycota; class Leotiomycetes; order Helotiales; family Gelatinodiscaceae; genus Neobulgaria; species Neobulgaria alba. Next base: position 455,897 of record QYAM01000021.1, read on the forward strand.
CCGTCTTTCGTAGCAATGGATCATATGCTATGATCTCATCAAAGGTTGTGGCCGCGTTTGAAAAGGAAGTGCTCGAGTTAGTAGTATCTACCATTGACCCCGTCGAGCTGGTAGTATTGGCCTTCGAAGCGTTAAACAGGGGAATGGCCGACCCGACCTTGCTCTCCTTCTTGAAAGAGCTAAACATTGTTAGAGGTGTGGCGTAGTAGTACGATACTCTAAAGTATGGACTTGTGATGCTAGTGTGCTGTGGCCGTTGCAATTGTGGGGGTTGTGGGAGGTGGTATTAAAGGTTGTTGTGATGTACGAAGAGGTTATTCTTGGTTTAAATTGAGAAAACCAGAGATCCTCATCTTGGTCAAGTCGTGCCTAGAAATACTAGGTTTCGCACCTTGAAGGTAAATGCGGTACTATTATGGTTAACCGGATATACTTTAATGGTGAATTAGGTTTCAAGAAGGGGAATTAAATCACTCGAAAGAAAAACATCTCGCGCAGCCGCAAGAGAACCAGCTTTGCATGGTTATGAACCATCTCCCTAGACAGTTGGTATATGCTAGGAAGGTTCTTCCTTACCGGATAAGAGCATAAGCAAGTATTCCTTTGCAAAACTTTGGCGAGCATATCCTAGAGATGCTAATTAACTACACCAAATTTTCTGGCACTTGGGGAAATGTAGCTGTTGGGGAAAGAATTGTCCCCGCGAACCTTTTTATATATATTTAAGTGTACTCCTCTAACACAGAAAGATAGCAAACAGCAAACATTGTAGGGAGAGGAAGGGGAGTGAAGCTTGAACAAGACTCGAAACACTAATGTGTCATAAGAATCGTCCAGTTAGACTTTATTGGCTTTGCTTAGACAGAATGATTCGTTTAAAGCCTAAGGAGAAGTAAAGAACTTCAAGAGCAATGATACAAAGACAAGAGATTCGGTAGATCAAGATCAGAGTCAAAATTCTGGTTGGAGAAAAGTGTACTTGAACGCCTCACAGAATGTAAGCCTCTCCACTAGAAACTTTTTCGTTGCCCTGTGAATGTCACTGATATTCAGATCTGATTTCTCATTCAAGCTATCTTAAATTGAATTGTATATACCTCCCATAGCAGGTGTGACAAACATCTGGGTACAGGACTTTTTAAGCATGGCTTGAAAAAAGACAAGGCAAATTTGTTCAAGATTGAAATAGGACTTCGGAGAAGTAGGTCTAAAACCGATCATACATCTAAACTAGAGAATTAGGGGAGTTGAAGGCGCATATCAAAAGGAGGAAGAATATGAGACCTTATGAATATTTCGGTGGGGTTATTGAGAGGCCTAACTCAAATAAACGACTTACGTTGAAGCTGTGGTGAAGGTATTTCGTCCTAACAGGCAAGATATATTCTCATTCTCATCATTGCCACTTAGCGAAGGTAGCGGCTTTCAAAGCTGGTCATGATAAATATTTGAAGGTCAGAGGCTGAAAGGGTAGGGGACGTTCAATCCTGTCGACGTTTCCTTCCAACCATGAGGATGGATTTGTAGATTATTTCCCGCGCTTTCCTCTTCCTCTTCCACCACCTCGGCCCCCACCCCTTCCGCCCCTACTCGAAGAGCCTCTTCTAGGTCCCTCGATGCCGCGAATATCTTTCTTACTAAGCTTCAGCATACCGCCCGAAAACCTACCCACACCAGGATCTCCAACGCCTCGGTCTCGTTTTCGATCGCTGGTCTTTTTCGTCGGCATTTTGGCCTTTTCTAAAACGATTCCATTCTCCTGTGCGTGCCTCCTCCTCTCCTCCTCAAGACGTTTTTCCTTCGCAACGATTCCTTTTCGCTCGAACATTGGCATTTTCTCCTGCTTGAACAATGATTTCTTTCCTCCTAGTGCTTGTATTCTCATGTCTATTGCTTTGTGCCGGTTGACCCCAACTAATTTCAGCCCACTTCCCCCAGAGGAGGAATCTAAAAGATGCGATTCTGTGAGGAGTCGTTGGAGGGCTAGATCCTTCTTGAGGTTGGCTGCTTCAGAGGCATCTCCTTCGTCATTGGCGGCGCCTACCTTATCGCGATTGAAAGGAATATCTGGGAGGTTTGAAGGAACTTTCGAGGTCTGTAAGAATAGTAAGTAGAGCTCCCCTATGTTTTCATGAAGCATTTACCATAAATTTCTTCAATTCCTCCTTCGACATTGCGACCATTCGTGATTCAGCGTCCGTATGCTCAATCACTTGCACGCCATCGTCTTCATCATCTGATATCCCATCCCAGCCAGAATCTTCTTCTACTTCATCTTCTGGGGTTTCCTCGATAATCTTAACGCGCTTCTTAACTTCTGGGAGTGGTTTGAACTGTGCTTCGAAATGGCGCCGGAATATTTCTTGGGGGTCGAGCTCTTCAGATTCCGAGATAGTTGCGGACTGAGAGGGGTATTCTCGCTTCTCTGCAATAGCTATAGTAGGGTTTCGCTTTCGTTTGCCTAGTAAAGTCGACATCTTATGGTAGTTCAAGAGGAGGGGAATATCGTTCAATGACTTGAGTTTGGGTTAGCACAACTAAAATTATTATTTCTGCCGCATGTTACCGCCTTTCTCTTAGCAAGCCCCTCCATTGAAGCTCGAGTTCATTCATTCATCAACGCCCATCCATTCAAAATGACAAAATTCCGGCCCTGCATCGATTTGCATTCTGGGCAGGTGAAACAAATTGTCGGCGGGACCCTGACTACCGCATTCGCAGACCTGAAAACGAACTATGTATCCAAGCTTCCAGCTGGGCATTTTGCAAAGCTCTACAAGGACAATGGCCTGGATGGTGCGCATGTAATCATGCTTGGACCTGGAAATGAGGAGGCTGCGAAAGAGGCGCTCGCTGAGTGGCCTAGTGGTCTACAAGTTGGCGGAGGAATTACAGACAAAAATGCGAAACAATGGATTGATTGGGGAGCTGAAAGGGTGCGTTAGATATTTTGGACCACACTACTCATTAGATCCAACACTTCAAGAATGTAAGGAGGAGAAGCAAGTGCTGATTCTAGCAGTAGGTCATAATTACCTCTTTCCTTTTCCCATCTGGCAAATTCTCACAAGAGCATTTGAACGCTGTTCTTGCAGCTCTTGGAGGCGACAGGGAGAAACTCGTCATTGACCTTAGTTGTCGGAAGAAGGATACTACTTGGTTTGTGGCTATGAACAAGTGGCAGACCATTACAGATATGGAGGTCAACGAAGGCATGCACCCTCTTTACCAACATTATTGCTCTTACTTATTCTATTACTAGCTTCTATAAAATCTCTTGAACCATACTGCTCTGAGTTCTTAATTCACGCAGCCGATAATGAAGGGTTGCAAAAAGGAATTGACGAACGGCTGGTAGAGAAACTGGCCGAGTGGTGCAGTATACCGGTAACATATGCGGGCGGAGGGAGAAACTTGCAAGACCTTGATCATGTCAAGACCCTGAGTAATGGTCGAGTTGACCTCACGATCGGAAGTGCACTTGATGTCTTTGGAGGTTCTGGGGTCACATTTGAGGATTGTGTAAAATGGAACCGAGCCCAAATAGGGTCCTCCTGAAACTTGGTTCATTGTCAAATGCGCAATTAGCTCCTAGTCCCCGATTGTCTCTTGGATAAAAAGGACTTACTTTCGTACAGCTGTTATGGGCTTGCCCGACACGCAAGAGATTGTCGAATAGCTTAGAAGTAGTATTTCTCCGGTATACTACATTCCTTCGAATTGGCGAATAATTAATAGTAGGGGAACAAATGCCTTCTCATCCAATGCCTACCGTAGTGGAAAGTGCTTCAGGAAAGATTTAAAGCATCGAGTCTAGGCTGAACTTACTTTCTCAGTCTCATACAAACCTCATTGATGATGTATTTATAAGTCCTCGCTCAATATCTGAGGAATCCAGTAGTGCCATGGCGAATCTTGCCAAGGCAAATTTAACCTAGGGTACGATGGACCTAGAAAGCTTATTATTGTACACCCTGAGAAATTTTTCTCGAATTGACGCACAGCGTGAGGTAATTGAGCTATGGTACAGAATATAGGAAGTTCTTGGAAGTCATTTTAAAGATCAAGAGGCCTTTTCTTCAATATTCTTAGAATTATTTTAGATTTAATAATCTATTCCTCCCTGGATGTCTCTGGGTCTCTTTTCTCACGGTTACCTTCTAACAAACCCTAATTTACGAAGCATACTTCATTTAATGAGCGGACCTAGCAATTTTGGCTACTTCATAAGGTCAATTATGGGAGATGCTAATTATCTTAACCTTTAAATTACGGGTAGAGGGTTTGACCTACTACCCCGGAGCTACTTGTGCGACCTACTTTTCTGACCACCATGAGTGGGCTGCATAACCATGTTTCTAAAGACCCCACGGTCTCACACCATAATTGGCTTCACCTCCGTCCCCAACGCGCAAGGTCTCTCCGGATTCTTAGATCCGCAGCAGCTGTCATCAGAGCAGGCCCTGCAGTTCTTATCGTCTTTTAGGCCGGCCCCGCCGATGATGATAGAGGGGTTTCGAACCTTCCTTATCCAGCCTAAGTGCTTGTATAGCTTCCCAGCAATTCAATCTACGCAGGTAATTACGAGCTGTCTTACCTCCAGCCTTGCATTGTACTTGGGTCGGGAGCTGGCAGATCAGCCAGGCACCTTCCTGCAACAACCTCGACCCTAGGGGGACCCCACCTTTAGGATGGAAAAATATAAACAAACCAATGTCCGCAATTTTTCGAGGCTCTCAAGGGAGGGCTTTGCTTTTATATTTCTAGCTTCGTTCTCAACATGGTTTATTTTTCGGAAAGTGTGCTGTTCGCTGCAGCTGCTTCGGCTGTTGGAGCTCAATTCGTCCCAGCACCTACTGATCTAATACATGCCACTGGGTATGCTGGTATCCCAGTGAGGTACAAGCAAGTCCCAACTGGAATCTGTGAATTGGATCCAGATGTCAAGAGTTACTCTGGTTATGCAGATGTATCTGAACATCAGCAGTAGGTAATTCTTAATTATGGTTGTGTCAATCGGCGCATATCTTGGCATACTTTTCTTGGAAACGAGTCACAGACTAACTTTCTTAAGTATTTTCTTCTGGTTTTTCGAAGCAAGAAATGTTGACCCTTCGACGGCACCGTTAACTGTATGGATTAACGGAGGTCCTGGATCTTCTTCTATGATCGGATTGTTTGAAGAGCTTGGACCTTGCCGCGTTGATATCGATGGAAATGTTTACTCGAATCCCTACTCATGGTCGAATGTGTCGAATATAATATTCATAGATCAGCCAACTCAGGTATGGAAAATCTTAACGTTCGAGAAAAAATGAGTGCCACTTACCAAATCTAGGTTGGATTCTCCTATAGTATTCCAGTAAATGGCTACCAAGATCCTAGCTCGTAAGCACATAGAATCTAGAAAAATATGATATAACTAAGATTTAATATAGTGGCGCTATCATTACTCTCCCAGAAGCAACATGCCCGGATTACGCCCAGGACATTGGAACTTGCGGAACTTACAGCTACGCGAATCAATCCTTAACAGCAAACTCTACCGCAGATGCCGCACCCAACTTCTGGAAAACACTTCAGGGATTTATGGGAGTTTTCCCACAATATTCTCGAAATGGTTTCCACTTCGCAACGGAAAGCTATGGTGGTCATTATGGACCAATTTTTAATGAGTATATCGAGGAGCAAAATGCAAAGAATATCCCTGGTGCACACAAGATTTCTTTAGAGAGTGTTCTTATTGGGTATAAGCAAACACCGTCGCCTATCCTTTCAAGCACTAACTCTTAATAGCAATGGCTGGTACGATCCAAGAATTCAATATCAGGCCTACTACAATTTCACGTGAGCAAAATCGCCCTCATACCCCCCACTCCATAAGAGAAAGCGGCTAATTAAACTAAAAAAGTGTCTTCCCTGGAAACACCTATGACTATTCTCCATTCAATGCCAGTGTCCAGGCGCAGCTATACAATAACTTGTATGGTGCCGGAAACTGTCTTGATCAAATTGATGACTGTGCTGCTCGTGGTATTAACGAGATCTGTGAAGCTGCCGTAAGCCTCCCCTATTCCAAATCTAGAAATTTCCACTAAATCCATATTCTAGGACGCATTTTGTGCCAACCTAGTCGAAGCTCTCTATGACGACTACCTCGGCCGAGACGAATATGACGTTCGAGAACTTACCCCAGATCCCTTTCCTTATGGATTCTACGGCGATTATCTCAACACTCCCTCTGTCCAAGCAGCAATCGGTGCTTTTCAAAACTTTTCAACCTCCAGTGAATCTGTTTATGAAGCATTTACCGCAACTGGTGATGATAACCGTGAATCCGGTACTATTGAGGCTTTACGAAAGCTAATTAAGCAGAATATTACTGTTATGCTGTATGCCGGTGATGCGGATTATAAGTTCGTATTTCCAGCATACTTCTTGTTGAAATTGAGGCTGATCTTCTGGTAGTTGTAATTGGTTAGGTGGTGAAGTTGTGGCTTATGAAGTCAACGCTCCAGGATTTAATTGTGCTGGATATACCAATATCTCTACATCAGACGCAGTCGTACATGGAGAAGTCAAACAATCTGAGAAATTCTCCTTTGTTCGTATCTATGAAAGTGCAAGTTTCCCCATTTCTCTTCCCAAGGCTCGCCACTCTTGAATCCACAATACTAACCCCCATCATCTAAGGGCCACGAAGTACCATTCTACCAACCCCTCGCCTCCCTAGAAATTTTCTCCCGAGCAATCCATGGTAAAGACATTGCTACTGGTAAAACTACGCCAGGAAAAGGATATCTTACCTCGGGAACAAAAGATAGTACATATAGAGAAGGAAACAGCACCATCCAGTTCGAGGTTTTACCTACGAATTCGATTTACAATACGACGTTGAATGCACCAAATCCCCAGTTGGAGAAGAGAAGTGGTGTTACACATTTGGGGAAGAGGTTCAAGCCTTGATTCATGAAAAGAGGGGAGGTGAAGTTGCAAATAAAACGTGCTGGTGGAGTGATGAGTAATAATAAGATAGTATATTGAACACTCCTTCTACTATCCCGACTTTCGTAGATATGGGGCACGCAAGAGTACTTGCTATTTCAAAATGTATCGTCCGTAAAAAGGAGAGAGCGAGTCGAATTTCGTTGTTTTCAAAGGGCTTCACCTATATATACAAGAGGCTATCTCGTAGTCAACTAGGTGAAACTTCTGCAAAACGTGCGGTCTTATGTAATGGCTGCCGGGTAGATTACGGACAGCTAGATCCTCTAGGGTTGTGCAGAAGTTGCGCTTCCCTTTAGCTTAGATGAGTGCACTCAAGAGAGCATCACTAGTGCGTAGCCAGCACCGCGCGCAAGTAGAGATTCCTTTTTTGCCAACAGATTCTAAGATTTTAAATCTTAGGTCCGCTCCTGTCAAAATAGATAAAAATTGCACTAATAATTAGTAAACCCTTTGAAAGTTTGCCAAATTAATATAGCCTTATCAAAGTAGACAGTTCTAGCAGTTTAAAAGAGAAGGGATAAACTGAAATACCAAGCTATTTTATAAGACACAAGAGTGAAAGTAGGAGGTCGAAGGAAGAAACCCTAATGCCTTGAGGATAAAAAATAGTGTGGTAACTTAATAACTTAGCTTTACTATTACTTATGTAAAGCCGTGATTTAAATAAATAATACTATCACTGATAACAATTTCAAAGACAATCCTTTAAGGAATCTCGAAGGGTACTTATGAATGCAGAGAAGGTTTATAACCAATTATATATTAACACAAGAAACGAGACCTAATATCACCAATTCGAACGCTGGTAATACAGTAAGGATTCATAACTTTTATCTTTTAGTCCGCCACACCTATTTACTATTACAGCTGCACCAAATGGCTACTATATTTTACCGATACTCTTTCCATTTAATTCATTAAGATTCAGAAACTTAAAAGAATCCGTTTTGTCCGTAAAGGGCGATGCTTGAAACCTGGATGGCTTAACTGCATTGGCCAGAATTTGGGGACTGGTAAGAGAGTAGACTACAACGTTACCAATTACTCAAGCTTAGATCTCTACCATGGTACGGGTGACTGGTTAAAGATAAAGTCGCTCTATGAGAGTTGAAGTTAAGATCACTTGTCATAAGAGCCGCTCCGAAACAAAAGTCTAGGAAAAGGAGTGATGGAAATGTATTTAAATGAACTCCATGATGAGCTTACTCTCTTGGGGGTGGTTTGACAATAGAAGTAGTTGCTGCTATTTTGGGGAACCTAGAATTTAAGCAGAGGAGTAATTAACTAAGCTACAGTTTTCTCCTTCGTTTATTATTTACACACGTCTTCATCATAGCTTGTTAGACGGCCTACTCCTAAGTATGGTTCATAAGTCTTGGCTCTCATAAGTTAGCCAGCAGCTTTTTATTTTATCTAATATTAATCTTTTGTGGACTCTGGCCATTTACGGGCCTCTGCGAGATCTGAGCAAAGAAGCTAAGCTGATACTGGTTGCTTTTACATAACAACAAGAATTGCAAGACTGCCGTATGCAGTTCTGGGGGTTTTCATACACTCCGAAGGGGCCTAATCAATAATAGGGATTCTGTTCAATTAAGGGTTACGCTGCGTCCATTTGCCTCGGAGTTGCTTAAATGCCTAAAGTGACTAGTCAGCTCATGAAGCGGCGTTGTGAAATTTAAAGCTTATCAAATTCCTTGGCACTTTAGGAATTTGGGAGTTAATTTGTGAAGTGCCTAGGTTGTTAGCGAATATTTAGTTAATTAAAAAGTAGCACGTGTGTGAAGGGGGAAAAAGGTCCACCTACTACTCTTGTCCCCTAGTTTCTCTTTTTACACAATATACCCCCTCCTTCTAAATTCCTAACCTTCTCTCTAGGAATACCCCTATCCATCTTGTTAGGATACTATCATTAGCTTCTCCCCTTTCTATATTTTATTTTATGTAATAGAGCTACGAATAAGATTCTAGAAGAAGTAATAACGGAGCGTTCAGGGAGAGGTAGAGGGTAAGTTGAGGTGCAGGTATAAGGTCAGGTAAAAGTGAAATTATTTGCAGATCACTGAATTACTATAATAAATATTTATTCACTATATCGGCTCATGATAGTATTGAGCTTAGCTCTTTTTCTAGAAAGTATGTAATGCTTCATATTTATTCTTAGGTGTAATTTTGGTTCGAGGAGGGGCTTCTATGAATAGGGGGACATACATACTTATTGTTTAGTTAGTAAATTGTTGGCGTTTATTAGTGCCGAAGACCTTTGTATATTTCTTTCAAATGTTCGAAAGCGTTCTTTTGATGCTAAGCTAAGGGGGAGGAGCGAATTAAAAAACTTCCAAGGCTAGCTCCCCTACCGCCCTGAATGCTAAGTCACTTTTGATAGCCCTGTTTATCTTTTTGATCACTATACACTTGAAGAATATTACTCCTTTAAAATGTAGTGAGGGGGCCTGCGTCTTTCTCTGTCATGTCTTAAACAATAAAAAATTTATCTTACTAAAAATATTGACTGTCTTTTTGAGCAACTTGAAATGAACTGTGCTTATTACTTCTCTAAAATTACCTGGAACAATCTGTATTTACTCTAATTCGCTTTGGAAAATCAACAGCACGGAGGTTTGCCTTCTTAAGACAAAATCCCCAGGAATCTGATTGCCAAATTCCCGATTAGGTAATAGGGATGTCCTGAGGAGTTATATAAAAACAAAAGGGAATCACGCGATTAACTATCAAGTGGATGCGGATATGTTATCTTATAGATGAGGGATGGTTTCTTTGTAACTCGATCTCGCTTTGCTCTTGTGCTATGCTAACAACGTACATTGTTCTTAAACACTGATCTTCGCTCACCGATTCACTATTGTCTGGTGTAAACAGAAATTCCTATCCATGCATTCACGATTCCTCTGCAGAACATATATACCACGCCTATCTATAATTTCAAGATGGGCTTCTACGAACAAAATACAAACTACACACCTTTCAATCCATACCGCACTGAAACAACAATCAACGAAAAATAAAATCATGAATAACCATGAAACCATGGCCACTACTCCTTCTACAAAGAAGCCAAGAATCGGATTTGCCATCGACATCGATGGCGTTATTGTAGTCTTCAATCCTCCTGAAGCGAAGCCGGATGGCTCTGAAATACTACCAGGTGCTCTTACAGCCTTCGCACGGCTCGCGGAAGAGAATGTTCCTTTCGTCATATTCACCAACCGTTCGTTTGCAACAGAAGAGGAGACTGCTGTTAAATTTTCCAAATTACTGAAGGTTCCAATTCGTCCAGAACAAATTGTAGTCTCTGGTTCTCCTCTCAGAGCCTTTCTTCCGGAAGAGAAACTCGAGACGACCTTGCTCTTAGGAAATTCAAGAGATGAATACGTTCTTAAGGACATGGGGTTTGAATATATTGTTAATATAGCTGATGCAACTGGTTCGCTAATTCCTAAGATATCAAGGGTCTGTGTGGGCAACTGGGACCCTTACTGGGCTGACCGAGACGTTTCTTATCTTCTCAACCTAATTAATTCCAAACCCACACCAAGAGATACTAAGTTTTATTACTTTGGTACTGGGGACTCTCGGGGCGAGCTACTAGATAGACTCCTCCCAGCATGGAAAACAAGGGCAGGTTCCAATATAATCGAATCTCCTGGTCATCACATCTTTCTCGGGAAACCAAACAGTCACTCCTTCGCCTGGGCTGAAAAAATTCTCATGAAAAGAAACCAACAGATATGTTCCAAGGAAGGAGGAGAATTTCGGGAAATGGATATGATTTACATGATTGGGGATACTCCAGACGCGGATATCAAGGGTGCGATTATGCATCTTGAGGAAAGCAGTCCGAAAGTACCTTGGGGAAGCATTTTGCTGGAGACAGGAGCTTACAAGACCGGAGAGGAGCCTTCGTCGAAGCCTTCGAAGATCGTTTATGGAGTTAAGGAGGCTGTCGCTTGGGGTTTAGCTAGTGAGGAGGAGAAGTTGGAATTTCCATGAGGTTACTACTTAGGTGTATTACTATGAGAAACTGCACAAATGTTGTTATCTTAACTAGGAAATACCAAAAAATGTAGATTCTACAATATAACTAGAACCAATGATATGAATGCTATGTAACTTGGTAAACTAAATAATTTACTAGGCGCCTCATGCTCTTTGAGGGAGAAATAAGAGGTCAACCTCAGCATCTAAATTTGGGGATACTTAAAGAGGTAAATATTCTAAACAAATTATTTTATCTAGGACATTCAGAACCGTAAATATTTATTCTAAAGTTATTACATTTAAGTAATCTAAATATCCAAAGTTAGCATGCCAAATCAATAGCTAGCTTCTTCTCCGAAGAGCTCCTTGGGATGCTAGGGTAGGTAATAACATTGGTTTGGGTCAAAACGTGTCTGTAGTCCAAAGTCCGCTGTTAGCAGTCTCCAAATCGTCCTGGCCAATAAAACTACATTATTTTCAACTAATCAGGCTGCACCCCTCTAAAAAGATTGCAACCTTATTTAATAGAAACCCTAAGGAAAGTTATAAAGTAAACCTCCTGACTCTCTTTTAAGTAGAACCGATTTATTTCATTTAATTAAAGAAAAAATCATAAAAACAACTGTCCTAACCGTCCTAACCCTCCTCACTCGTACTTCGCTAAAAAAAATCGCGATTTGCTTTATTTACTCAAATAGATTTACAGCTTTAGAAATACATATTGAAATATAAGCAAATAGTTGAGAGGGTGTAACGATTGGCCGAGAATGGTGAGATTTCATTGGTCTTTGAGCTTACTGCTGACTGCGGACTGAAAGAGTGCAGATACGTTTTGGCCCAAACCTACGTTAAATGCTTCCGTAGCATGCTCACTAATCACTATGTCTTGACGCCAAAAGCAGGGTGGATCGTTTATCGTTGAAAATCCCTGTAATATTGATTGGTTGGGAACACAGTGAGACTTCCAACCAAACAATACTTAGCCTCGTCAACAGCGCCCCTCTTCAAGACCGGGGGAGATAAGAACTACCTGGACCCCTTCGATAGAGTTTGTAACTTCGTTCACCGTTTTTCAGTCCATCGTTCGAGCTAACTAAGCGGAAGGCCTAAAGATGGACATCGCAGAAATATGGGCGGAGAATTATCGGAAGGGGAGTGCATCGGCTTCTCAACCCAGTTCCGATGCCGACGTTGAGATAGATGATAGTAGTTCTATCGTTTCTCTGGTATCGGAGGCAAATCTAGGAAGTGTGCTTGGGTCAGAAGAATACGACTCAATGGGTACGACAATTGAGGATGGGAGATCGAGTAGTGGAATGACGAATAAATCTACTCAGAAGTGCGAAGAGAAATCCAAAGCGCCTGCCGAGAAGGGGGGAGGCTTGTCAATTCTGTTTCATTCTAGGCATAGGTGGTCTGGTAAGATTTTGAATTCCAAATCAAGCTTGGCAAAGAATCCCTATACTAATGATCTCTTATTAGACACTGGACCAATGTTCCTCCACTACATGCGAACACTTGTGCATTCAAATCGTTCTCTCACCTCAACAATAGCCTCTGTAGATATCTGTGCCGACACCGGGATAATTACTAAAAGAGACGAACCCACCGTATTTTTCCATGGAGACGAAGTAGTAAACTTAAGCGCATACCCTGACTACCTATTTCACGAGGATAAGATTTTGGATTTTTCCAAACTCCGCCATAGAAAAACGAGCGAAATGGACGAAATCAACTACGACTATATCGTTACGGACATTGAGAATTATAAGGAGATTTACCAATCTTCTTTTCTTGTTGAGGGTGCAGAAGCAAGTAACGCATTTTTAGTGAGACGAGCTTCCAACAATCCGATGTATACGAGTAGACCGAGAGGAAAAGCAGTTATCGTCCAATTCTTTAATGTTGGATTGTCTCCGAAGTGGAATTCGTATCCGTGGGATCAGTCTACGGATAGTCACCATCGGCTCAAGGACAGGGCAATGGCCAGGAAAACTTATGCGGGAATACAGATGTTGACAAATTGTTTCCTTGAGAATTATCTTGGAGTTAAGATCGAGGACAAGAGAGTTCCAACTTTGAAGGATTGGGAATCTGAGAAGCTTGATTTTGTTTATGATGGGACGGGAGAGAAGATTGAGAAGCCAGTACTTGTTCATGGATTTTTACTTGACAGAAATGAGCGGAGGGTTCGGATTATGGAATGAGTGAGGGATATGGAGTCCTAAAAGATCTCTATTTCTGGGAGGATGGAGAGGGTTTAACTTTGCTTTTGATTTGAAATTTAAATGGGTGTGTCAAGATAGGACATTATGTGTCTTGATTTTCCTGTCCAAACTCATTGTTCTATAATGACGTAAACTACTTAGATGTGGACATACTGTCAATATTAGATGAAAATTTTGCATGTCCTTTATAAACAAAGTACACCTTGTACATTTCACCGAGTTTATTGTCCTAGAGTCTTTCGTATGAAATGGGACATTAGAGCTCCTGGGATTTTAACCGGGTATATACTTCTTCGTGGGAGAAAAAGTTCCAAATTTTAGCATCCGACTTTGGAACGTTCAATTTATTGATTGTCATAACTCTAGGAGCTTTTGAAGAAACAATCATATCTACAAATGTCCTCTGTTCGAATGCCATGGCCCGCTAGTGAGTGTGTTCCTAGCTCTGATGTGTTTATAATTTTTAGTAAGCACTACCCTCACATCAATTGGGCGCGTGGTTTAGTGGTATAATTTTCCCTTAGCATCATGGACACTCGAGCAATCAGAGTCTATTATTACATGGGAAAGGTCCTGGGTTCGATTCCCAGCGCGTCCATACCTTTTACATCTCTGATCATTCTTTTGCAGATTCCCCTGATGATATTCGATTTTCTTTTTGTTAGTGGCTGCGGCGAAGTTTTTCGTGGCCGCTGTTTTAACGATGCCAAGACATAAGCGAGGCCCCTTACATGTGCCTATCCGTTCGTCCAACACCAACAACCTGGAACTCCACCACATCCTAACCTCACCTCGAGGCATTCCTCTAAAGAAGCCGAGAATAAAGCAACTTTTCCATTCTCAATCATGATTGATCAAGCTTGACTTTCGTTATGAAGTCTTTAGATCATGGAATTTTTCTTCTCATACGATGGAGCCTCCTCAACAGCCTAAGCACCTCTGACAGAACCGTGCAATGACTGGCTGCATCCAAGCCCAGCAAAGCTGAAAGCAATGCAAGAGAAGATGACGTGCAACTCGACAGTCACGGCCGGCGCATAACCTCTTCCCAATGGAACACGGCACTCCTGCCAAGGTACCAGATCAACAGACTCAACATGGCCCAAAAAAAGACCCGTCACGTGGGACCAAATCTGCCTGACGCTAAACTCCCCAGCCACCTCACACTTCACAGCACACCCAGCCCTCTTCAACCTGGCTCCACTGATTCCCATCGATTCAGTGCGAAGGATAGGAGCCGTCACAATGCGTTCATAGCATTGCCACGTCCTCGAATATCCGTGAATGTCGCATGAATTTCCCATTGATAATCTAGGTTGGTTCCTCTCTTCTTTCTCGAATTAACAGCAACATCGACAGAATGCCTTTCATACCCCATACTCCTGAGAGTATTCTCCCGCGATCCGACTCCAGAAACGCAAACAATACTTGCAGAGGTATTACCTCGAACGGTACACCATGTCGTAGAGCCATTACGAAGACTCCCCAAGGATCGCCCGCCTCGAGACCGGGTCCTAGCACGGCACCAAGCTCAGACTCCTTCTGCTGGCAACACCAGGATCAGGCAGCTGCTCATGCGACCCCAACTCCCTCTCCTAAGGGACACAAGTCTGGGGCTCTTCGAGAACGAACAAGTGTCGATACGCTGGTGGACAGATTGGGCCTTCTCGAAGTAAAAGACGAGCGCAAGCATCGAAGACCATCACCTGGGTCAGGCTCTGCCAAACCATCCAGGCGTAATGATTCCTCAGGATCACCCAGCCCACCACGAAAACCGAAGAGCAGTTCTGGCCTTTTATGTTGCACTGGCTCTGCAGATACCGAGAGTCGGGGCCCACGGCCAGTGGTTCAAAACAATGGAGGACGTACAACAGCTTCAGTCCCTGGGCAAGGAAACCCGACGCCTTCGAAGCAACCCGAAATGTATCAGCGACCAAATTTGAACCGAGACTCTCCTTCGAGAACTGAAGAATTTCTTGCGCTCATACCAAAAACTACATCTCCACAGACAACTGCTCTGCTGCTCGCAGAATTGGCAAAACCACCATCGGAGCAAGACACGGAAGGGTTCATTTACATGTTTTGGTTGACGCCAGAATCTATGCCATCAGATGCACCAGCAGAAGCGGCTGAGTCTCTTCTCCTAACACCACCACGACCAAAGCCAGGACACCGAAGAACATCAGACGTGATTGAGACATTCTCTTCTAAGACGCCAAATGCGGGGGACAAAAAGACTATGCTACTCAAAATTGGAAGAGCCCAGAACGTCCAAAGGCGTCTCCAGCAATGGACAAGACAATGTGGCTACAATTTATCCCTCATTCGCTATTACCCTTATAACCCTTCAACACCAAATCCGAAAGATCCGAGTCAAGCACCAAAAACTCCTAAGAAGGTTCCAAATGTAAATAAAGTCGAAAGACTGATACATATCGAGCTCAACAGTATCCGAGTCACGGGAAGTGGTAAATGTACTAGTTGTGGAAGAGAACATAAGGAGTGGTTTGAAGTTGAAGCAAGTCGAAATGGTGTCAAGGCTGTGGACGAGGTCATTAGACGGTGGGCTGAATGGGCAGAGCGAGATTCGAAAAGGAAGTGAGTGGAGTTTTGGTTTTCCAACGTTTTAGCGATTTTGGCGTTTGGGAGGGGTATTCTTATTCTATATTGCATCATACTTTTATAATGAAGCCAGCATTTCACCTGTTAGTTGTCTGCATAAGTTGACACATAAATTTATACCCTTGGTTCGTATCTTATGTTCCACAAGATTGGCTATTCTTGGAGCTTAAAAATGTGGACTATAACCATGAAGCGTCCCCGAGGTATTGCGTTTAAGTGACCTTTTATCCATTATATAATAAGGAGACCTGGAGTCTGCTCTAACTGCTAAATAGCTAATCATAGTAAAATTTGAGACGAAAATAGTTGATGCTTAGAAATTCATTTAGGTAAAGCTAAGCCTGGAAACATTTGGCCAGATTCCCCTCTTCACTTCAACAGTAACTAAAACGAAGTCAATTGCATAAGCCATATACATTTCATTCAAGTCTTAACAAACTCCTCAATGTTTCTTTCAACTTGTCTCTTATCCAAACCTCTAGTATAGCTCACCCTCACAAAACTTAGCCTTCCTCTCACCAAGTTTAATTTTCTTCTCTTTGAGTCGTTATAAGTCTAGAGAGCTTGCCTGCGCTCTCGACCGTATGTCTGTTCTTCTATTAATTTAAATCATCTCCCTTACACAGAATGATGAACTCGAAAGTTGCCTTGTTAGCAGCTCAATAACCGAGAAACTAGCTATTTATAATCCAAAAGTGGGTCAGCTTTCACTTTCTCATAGACTCAATATCCTGCTTTCTTTCCAAATTCTGAAATCTCCATATCTTTTCTATTCCATCCACCCAATCACTTTCCCGTCTAAACTCCTCACTCCTCTCCACCATGATCACTCTTCCAGCTCCCCGCAAAATGATGTTCCACAAACCTCGGCCCCTGTCCTCCTCCTGATACTTATTCGACGACCAAGAAAAAGCATATCCCGGTAAAACAAGCACATCCCCCAGTAATTTCGGTTCCGTCAAATTTCCCAACTCCCTATTAACATCAATCGTCCTATTCAACTGCCTCTCTAAACTCTTCATCACCCCATTTGTAAACCTCCTCGGACCAGAAAAATCAACCACATCCCCTCCAAACTCCTTAATCATCGTATAATTCAACCCCTGCACCGTCGTATTATAATTCCTCGTCGTATCCTGAAAAGCATCCAAGATATCATCAATCACCATTTTCAAATGTGGTGATTTGGGTTTCGCCATAATAGTCCAACTAGCGAATTCTCGTATGAAGTTAGTTCCCCATCCAACATCGAATTCCCAGCCGACTACTAAACTAGCGTTTTTCTTATATTGCTCTGGTATCCAATATTCGATTGGGGTGTCGAAACATGATACGTCGAGATCATTCCATATCCCGCCTTCAGTCCAAAGAATTAGATATCGTAATAAATCAGCTTTAAGAATTGGGATGGGGATTTGTGTATATGTTTCGATGATTTTCGGGTAGTGGGAGAAGTGGGCTTTGATATATTGGTCATCCGTAGCATCGGTGAGGATTGAGTGTTTGTAGGCTGGGTTTTGTGAAAGACACGTGGAGATCCAGGAGAGAGTTTGGTTTGTGAGTCCTTTGGGACCGGTTTTGTACCATAGTTTCCTTGGGATGGTGGGAGATATCGGAGATGTAAGATGGGGAGTGAGTGTTTCCCAGCTCCAGTTGTCTAGGTGATAATTATAGGTCAAGAGGATGAAAATAACAACCGTGGCGCAAAATATTATTCTAGACAGAGAAACACGTCGGAAATGTATCATTATTGGAACTTCCGACTAGTAAGAATAGACTCGTTTAGGGGAAGAAAGGAATAGGATAAGCGAATGCAAAAAGAGTTAAGTTTACGGCATAAGGTGTTAATCAAATAGAAGTAGCATTGCAATCTATTATCGAGACCAAAGACGAATTTTTTATCTCCCTAAAGGATATGAGGGAAGCCAACGTTAATGAAACACCAGCAAATTATGTCTCGTATCCTCTAGTTATTGGACAACATCCAGCTATGTCGGGCTAACTTTACCACCTATAATGTATGTCCTGGGACCTTTGCCGCAGATTTTGGAGGGGTTCGCCGCCTTTTCTAGCGGCGCTTGCACCAGGGCCTAGCATTCGCTTGCATGTCTTCAAGCAATGGCAAATCAGCATCAAAGACCATTAAATGGTCACAAACTATCGCTAAAATCGACAATGCGACAATTTATCACACGGGAAGCATGGGGTATATTCTAAATAAGGCAATTTCATTGCTTTAGGCTATGATACAGTCACTGACTCCAGATGCTTCTTCATTCTGCGTCAGATCCCACAATTGAATGTTTATCAAGTTGAATGTTTATCAACCAGGACGCCAAGGATATCCACGCCATATTTTGTATACCGGGTCTCAGACGAGAAATGGAGGACCTTCAGATGCCTCTTGGGCATTCCGGTACGCAGAGCTAGGCTATATTAGTAATAGTTCAATCACAAAGGTGAGTAGACATACTGTGTCGAAGGCTAGGTAGAGTATGTCCCCTAGCTGAAAGCAAGAACCTGATGCTTATCTCGAAAACGTTAAGGATATTAATGCCAGCGATTTATTAGAAGTCGAAGAGGGGAAGAAATCACTCCGGTTGGGAGGGAAAGTGCATCGTGGCAGTTTGTTGTTGGTAGTCAATAGTGATCTTCATTTCGGATGAGAAACAGAAATCGGCGCCAAGCAGATTTACGTGCTCGAAATGCGAGTTGGTGTTCGGCGGATACACCCTGATTGGGTTGCCATTGATCTGAATCATAAACTGGGATGGAACCGGGTTGCTTCTAAACAGCTTGTCGCATGCCTAGAAAGCTTTAGTGGTTATAAGTGAAATGATTAGGGATTCTACATACTTCTTTTGAGAGGAACGTGTTGGGGCTTCCGCTGTCATATACGAAATGTAATATATATGAGGACGACTTGCGAGGGAGCCTGACGACCAGCGGAAAAACCACGCGGTAATAAATACTAAACATAATGCCGTTTACTGTGGCGTGAGGTCTTGTCAGGTGTGGCGTTTCCGACAGGTACGCTGACCCGAGTGCGGTCGAGATCTCGCCATGCAGGACCGTCTCATCGATATCGGACAATAGTATGTCGAAGAGGCTCGGCATGTTGGTGGGGGTGACGTCAAGGGGGCCCTGGTATAAGTCCGGATTGGTAAAGTAGTGGTGGTGATCTGAACCGGTGGGTGAAGGGCAAACAGTGCGTGAAGGGCCGCCAGTGGGATCGTCCTTGAGTGGTGGAGGTTGAGAGGAGTGGGAAGCCCGAGACCAGAGAGAGGAAGACATGTTCGTAAGTCGTAGTTGCCGAGTAGCAATAGCAAAGGAGGAAAGAGAAGTAGTGCCTCAGTGAGAACCAGTCAACTGATCCACTTTTCGCTTAGTCCCGCTAAACCCTATCGGCGATCAACTTTAATTAAGCGAGAAGACTTAGGTAATTCCTATGATTTAGAAGAAAGAACTAGAAGAAAGAACTCAATCTCACGGAAGCTGACTGCAAATAGGAACAAAACGACAACTTTAAACGGTTAGGTTGCTTGCCTAGGTCTCTCAAACAGGGGAAAGAAATCAGTACTCATTACTGCGCAGACATGGTCTGAGAATTTAATGGTCTCCTCCAGAGCTCGATTCTCGCCTAGGCTTTCAAAGTAACGAGATAACTTGCCAGCCTGAATGAATAAATTCCCTGTGGGGTTGTTGAGGAATGATTCGGCGTGCATCACTAGGTTACTAATGAAACGACAAGTAGTATATCGCCCCATCACTTTCGGGTGAGCGAAAAAAGCTATTCCTGAACTGGGATTGTTATACATGGAGGTATCATAAAAGACATCTATCAACAAATACTGGCTATTTACCTTTTACCGCCTGGCTTTACACCTCTCGTAGCAGACTGCCCACCCGGCTTCCTACCTTTGATAAATGGCTTCTTCTTCTTCGCCTCAGTCTTCTTTTTCTCTAGAACTCCCTTTCCATCTCTCTCCGCCCTCCCTTTCTTCCAAATCTTGTCCTCCTTCCTCGTCTCAGTATTATCCAACTTCTTCTTATCCTTATGACTTAATTTTCCTCCCTTAGCCTTAATAATTTTCTCCCTCTTTCCATTCAGCTCCTCATGCCCCGCTTTCTTAGCCTTAATTTTATCAGC
Organism: Neobulgaria alba; assembly: GCA_003988965.1. Lineage (NCBI taxonomy): Eukaryota > Fungi > Ascomycota > Leotiomycetes > Helotiales > Gelatinodiscaceae > Neobulgaria > Neobulgaria alba. The sequence continues at coordinate 475,904 of QYAM01000021.1, forward strand.
TTCACTCTCGAACCAAGTTCTCTTCGGTCGTCCTTTAATTTCAGCTTCATGAGCCATAAGATTCTCTCCCTTCCTCACTTGCATCTCAGTTTGCGCCAGCAATTTATCTTCTTTTTCTTCCTCTAGAATTTCTTCGATTTCCTCCTCCATATCGTCAACTTTCTTTTGCCATTCATCTGCATCAGCTGCTTCGACGGTTCGGCTAGCAATTTTAGCATTTTGTGCTTTTGCGCTTTTTACTGCTGATTTGACGATTTTGCGATCAGGTTCAGCGGCAAGAGTGCACGCTCGGCCTTGGCGACCAGCACGAGCTGTACGTCCGACTCTGTGGAGGTATATTTCATGGGACTGAGGAGCTTCGTAGTTAATGACTGTGTCGACACCTTTGATGTCAAGACCACGGGAAGCCAAATCAGTGGCTAGGAGATATGAGGCTTTGCCATCTCTGAATGCTTCGACAGCTGCTATACGCTACAATGATATTAGCAAGGATCCAGACATTGCTAATAGATGACTTACTTGATCTTGACTCAAACCACCATGCAACTCAGTAGCCTTGAGACCAGAGAGGCCGAAAATAACTCTTGCTCTGTGGGCATCTTTCCTTTGACGGAAAAAAATGATAGTCCGTTCTCTGTACGAATTTTTGCAAATATATAACAAATAGCCCATTCTCTTATTCTCCCGTCCAGGACGTAGACGGATGAACTCTTGAACCAGAGTACCAACAGTTTGTCTCTTGGAGTCTACCAATATTCTTACAGGTCGGTTCATTCCAACACGAATAAGACTGTCCACAGAGGACGTCATGGTAGCTGAGAACAACATGGTCTGTCTAGATTTAGGAATTGTAGTCAGAATCTCGTTCAACTCATCAGCGAAACCCTCCTCAAGCATTCGATCAGCTTCATCAAGAACCAGAATCTCAAGAGTTTCTAAAGTAAAGCTTGGAGAATTGCGCATATGATCAATGAAACGACCCGGAGTGGCGATGATGACATCTGGTCGAAGACGTAATTCTGCTTCTTGAACTTTAAGACTGAGACCTCCAACAGCCAGACAGAATTTGATATCAGTGTGGCTTGCAAGTTTCGAAGCAACAGCATGACATTGGATTGCCAGTTCACGAGTTGGCATAAGAATGGCGACTCTACTGGTAGGAACCTTCTTTGGACGATATAGTAGACGCTCAAGCACTGGGATCATAAATGCGGCAGTCTTTCCTGAACCTGTGACAGCTCCTCCGACCACGTCCTTTCCAAGCAACGCAACAGGGATTGTTTTGGCTTGAATTGGTGTAGGTTGGGTAAAGCCACACGCAGCAAGACCACGGAGAATAGGTCTCGAAAGTGACATATCTTGGAAGGAGGAAGTTTTGGCTGCCTTCGGGCCTTTAGCGGGTTTTTCTTCTGGGGCGAAAAATGCTTTCCGACGAGCAGCTTCTCCTGGTTCTTCTCCCTTCTCGTCTTCATCAGAAGAGTCCTCATCGTCGATAAGATCATCTGGGTGGGGTGCTGGGCTAGCATATTCGCCGTCGGAGTCGTGGTGATCGGCCTCGTCATCAGAGCCTTCATCTTTCTCATCGCCCGATTCTTCTTCGTCTGAAGCAACTCCCATACCAAATCCATCTTCAGCAAGAAACTCATCATGTTCATCCTCAACATTTAGAGCCTCCATAGCTTCATCCTCCAACTCTTCTTCCTTATCCACCTCTAAGTCCTCTACCTCATCCTCAATAACCTTCTCCCCCCTCTTCTCCTTCCTCCTCGCAATGATCTCGTCAATATCTACACCTTTCTTATCCCCACCAGGCCTCGCAACTGCAAGCCCTTTCTTCGCGCCCTCGAATCCCCACCCGTCAAACTCCTCCATTCCCCCATTAGCATCCTCAATCTGGAACTCAAAATCCGAGTCCATTGCTCCGTCATCCTCATCCTTCGCACCCCAAATCCCCTCGTCTACAACCTCTTCTTCCTCTACATCGCTATTGGTCTTTTCCTTCTTAGACTTCTTGTTTTTGTTGGACGGAGGATTTGAAGCTTCTGCGCGCTTGCGTTTCTTAGATGGTTCTGGCGACGCAAGAATTTCTTCTTCTATGATGTCGCCTTCATTATCGGAAAGAGTTAGGACGAAATCTTCCTCCAGGTTTCGTTTCGTTGAGGGCGGCATGTTAGAAATCGCGGATCAATGTTGCCTAGCTGTGAGAGACTTGAGCTGTATTGACTTTTTTACAACATTATTTTCCACATTCCGGGCAGAATTTAAGTGGAGTTAAGCGGGCGGTGTAGCCATCTCCACTTTAAAAGCCTGAACTGCCCTTGAGACACAGAGTACTGTTGGTCAAGAAGGACACAATGATGGATTACAATGATAATATAGGATCTATAATTTGTTACCAAAACTGTAAGTCTTAATCTAGTATCTGTATCAAGATGAGAGTTAACAAGTGATTGGAGCTTCTACTTGCTCGTCACGTGGGGTCTCTGACAATTGAACGGACTCTGAAATTTACACTCTGAACAGTAGCTGCAGAATAGACAGGTAGGAGTAGAAAGCTGTAGGTGAAGTCTGGGAAACATTTAGAGTATTTAATAAAGTAGTTCAGGTTTTAATTCATTAGCTAAAGGTCGATTATACCACTTTTAAAGGTAAGATTCCGAAATGGTCGAGACAGAATAGAGGTTATGATCTTTAAAATGCTTCTGCAGAACTTAATGAAAGTTCGCACAGTCCAAAATGTCAGAACTAAATTCTAGAAGGATCTTTCATTGGTATCTCACTTGGAAATTTATCTAGTGTAAGTCACGAGAAGAGGTGACTTTAAGAAGGGCACCACATATGGTACAGGAGGTGGCCCGTTTCTCCGTTATGTGGTAATCATACAATCGTGATATCAAAGTAGGAGCAAACATGCAATAGCGAGGATAGAGGCCTAAGAAGTGGATAGGAGGGTCACGTTCATGTCTTCCACCGGAAACCAATATATGCTTTCAGCTTCGGGACGCGCTGGATATTCAATTCTTTTGATGCAGAATAGAAATCTTGCTGAAGGCCATGAGTCCACCAGATAGTATCTTGCTCAGAAAGGCCGCGCTCATTGGCGACGCGGTTGGCAATTTTGCATCGATTACATGGCTTAGAGCCTTCCTTGACCTGTCCCCACCTTGTAATCTTAGACGGTTTCTCCTCGCACTCTAGTAACGGGAAAGACTTCATCAGGAGCTTTGAGGGTGCGTTTGGTTTGTCTGAGATTCCCTCGAAGACCAGTGACAGATTTCGAAGATTGCTGAATTTGGCGAAGACCTTGATTATTGAATCGTTGGTCCAGATCTCATCGCGAATAGGGAGATTGAGGATTGTATCACTGTTCAGGGCAATACGTGATATGTTGGCCCACATATCTGCCTGAAGATTATTGAGCATCGTTGGGAGATAATTAGAGTAGTAGAGCTCGTGATCTGGGTTACGGCGAGCGAAGGCTGCCATCCGGAAACCGTTAAACTCACTTTCGCTGCTTTGAGAAGCTTCAGAAAGATAAAGGGTGTCGAATTTTGGATCAATACAGATTCTCGGGGTGAAAGGGTGCTCATTAAACAAAAGTTTGTAAGACTCTTTTGCAACCGTTCTCGATTCTCGGCAGACCTGGAAGTGGACAGGAGGGCACGCAGATGAAGTAGCATGGTAAATCTCCATGTTGTATTTCAACTCTACAACACGCGGTGGGGGAAGAGAAAACTGCCAAACCTTCTTGCGGATCGCAGGTTTCAGATCTGGAAAGCATTGGAATGTGGCGTCTGGCTGAGAGGCAACCGATGGAGCGTCGTGGTCCATGTCAGAGATTGAGACCGACGGCGAAAAGTAATCCAGTTGGTTGATGAAGGGAACGATAACCACTTTTTGGGGAGGCTGAACGGATACTGGTAGGGTGTGGCGATCCTGCTCGAGGGATCCAGATACCTTGTGCTCCTGGGATGTTGGCTGGAATCAGGTTAATGAAGATCTGAAAGAGTGGGGAGTTCAACATACCATCTGTGTAAGGACGAAGCCAGCCGACAAAACCTCGTAGGTTGGAGTATTTGAATAAGATGTCACTGGGGAGCACTCATATACTCTTCGAGGGCTGGATGGTGTTGACGTTGCTAGTGATCCTTCGGCCACACTGGAGTTGTCTTTGGAGACCTGGTTCGGTGGGATTGATGGAGATGTAAGCTATGAGTCAGGTTTGAATACGTCGAGGTGACCCTTGAGTTCAACACCGTTCTGATTGATTGGTCAGAATATCGTCACACTATTGCAAGGCTCACTTACCTCTTTGCATGTCTCGAAGGATGAAGCTGTGGGATTGAATGTTGATTGCCTAGATTGAAAGGGCGTAACGACAAGTTATATCATGATTCAGAATTCGATGTGAGGAGGTGTTGTGGGGCAATGGAAGATGATGGAAATGATTAAGTTGTGGATGGGTGAAGGTGAGCTTAAGTTAAACGGACTTCACCAAAACCGATTCGCAAGCGTAAGCGAATTGCTTCCTCCCTATCTTTGTGCACTCGGGGTATCAACAAAAATTAATATCTACTCCGAGAGAAGGAGTTCAACACTTCAATTGAGGTGGGTTGGATTGAGCTCTTCCCTGAAGGCTTTTCTCACTGCTATTGTCTAGTGCTGTGTTTGGCATGCAGAAAGGATTACTAATGGAAAGATTATCAGATTCATATGTCTACGCCTCTTATTCAGTATGCTCGAGAAAGAGCTACCATTGGACTGATCTTACAAATGTACTCTTATATTCTGTGGATTTTTTTTTTCGATTTTCTAAGATATTTCCCCCTTGCAGGGAACATGGAGACAAAGAAACATGTGTAGAAGTATGCCACCATTTCTAGTAACACATATACTGATCAACTCCGAGCTAGAATCATGCCTATTTTTCAACGATTAGACGTAGCTTGTAAAGATGCCCTGATGAGACCGGCTCATGCCTACTCTTTATTTTGCCATGCCTCGCTAACTACATAAATTCCGTAGCTTACCGGGGTGCCTAGCAAGGTGTTGAGCAAATCATAAAATAGACTGGTAGTTGGACTGGCTGCCTTGAATGAGGGGGATATACTGCTTCGTGTCTATGAGTTTACCAATGCTGGAGTTTGAGGAATATCTCCAAACTAAAACAAAAGCCCTCGAAGTGTGTCGTCAAGGACGGGGACCCGAACCCGCTGTGATTGGCTCCCAATGGCTCACAGCTTTGCCGACCCCCGACACCCGGTCGAGGGTGAGTGGGAACCGTTGAAGCCAAACTCGTCATCTCGACATCGAAAACATCGACTTTCCTTCATACATCTTGCGGAGATATGCGAACAGAAAATATCGAAATATGGCTGCAGTCCGACGAGGCCAAGAGCCGTTAAACATCGACCTCTCTAGCAGCCTTACAAATACCGAGTATCCTCCTATTTCGGCCCTCTTCCTGATATATTTCGATATCAAAGCTGGTTACACAATTGGGTGGAAGCGATCGCTACCCGGGATAGAATTGGAGGGCGTGGTGGAATATAAGAGTCTGCCATCTGGCCTTCATACGGTCAAGGAGGACTTGATATACTTTGTTCATGATAATCATGCTGGACTCAGCGCATTTATCAATGCACCGGCCGCCGAGGAGTCGCGGAACGCACGAATGATCGCAGTCGGAATTATGGCCCCTCTGAGCTATGGGAGACTAGGTAGGAGCTGGAAACATGCCGATAGATTGAAGGAATTGGCTAGGTGCGATTGAGAAGCAAGTTACATGTGATAATGCTAATTCTCCTAGTGAACTCATTGTAGACACAACCAATACTCAGGTTCTCGAGGCCTATTGGGAAGACCATAAGGCTCACGGCTCCACTCCTGTTGCAGATTCCGAATCTCTACCTGACTCCCCAACAAATGTTAAATTTAGGCCCGTAGGGGCAAGTCCAGGGAAAACCAAAGGACATGGCCGAGATCGCTCAGCGTCAGATGGAACAGCATTAATGCCTCCTGGCCATAGTCTTTCCAAATATCACCCAGCATGGAGTTTGCCACGATTGCTGGAAGTTTTTGGCCCATTGATATTCCCCATACATCGCGCTGCGCTTTTAAGAAAACGAATTCTGATAACTGGACATGCGCCTGTTCAAGAAACTTGTAATTTTGGTAAGCAACAATATCACATTTTATGAGATATTGCTGACGCCGTAATAGTATACGACATTTCAGTTATCTCCAATGTCCCCCTTGCAGTTAACGATTTGTTGGTTTCCAATGCCCCGTCCCAACGCCTCCGCCCACTCTTTTCCATCGGTGTGCACGATATTCCGCTCCTCGAGGAGGACCTCCGCGCCTCCAAAGCTGCTGCCACAACTCCAGGGTCCGAGAACTCAGAAGCAAGAGACGAGCCAGGGTGCGGCTGGATCGCATGCACAACGGATAGTATTCTTGCTATGAAAAGTACTCTCTATGATGTCCTTATAACAATGCCTCAACCATATAGTGAAGATGCTGTAGAAAAGGTATGGCCAAGGGTAGAATTTCCTCAAGGCACAGAAATAAAAGCCACCCAGCGAGATCTTCGTCGCTATAATGCACTTCGCTGGGGCCTCTCCCGCCACTCCTCTCCACCCACCAGCCCTACCACTACTCGCCGTCGAAGCTCCGACAACCTGGAACCAGACACACCGAATACTTCCTCTTCTAATGCCTCTCACTCCCAAGACGACCCAATGCTTGATCTTCCAGACACAGAAAGTATAATTGAGCCCCAATCCTGGGCTGCTCTAGCATATTCTGGTTTCATGTGGTGGGCTTCAGCGGGCGAACAAAGGTTACATTCCGAAGAAGAATCCGACGCTGATGCAGGGCTTCTTTCAGGGCTCTCGATTTCTCCAGTAACCACGAGCCTCCCAAGACCTAGATCACAATCTACGATTTCTCTCGGAGGACTCAAGTCAAAATCCGGAGAAGACATGAGTGCGAAACAAGAAATGGCTATAATAGCTTATTTCCATCGATTGACAACACTATTCCTCACTACAATAAGTGATCTTGTCGATGCCACAGATTCAGATGACGAAAGAGAAGACGATCAGGCATTATTACACAGTAATGATTTGAATGGGAACGAATTGGCCGACGAGACTGGGCCATCAGTTTACGTTTCAAGTGGAGACATGATTAGGATGGGACTAGACGTCTGGTCTGATACAGATCATGCATTCATCAAAGAACTTGTGAGAGAGTATTTCGGGCGAAAAGCAAGGGTAGAAGGAAATACAGTCGATATATGCGGAGTGAGGATTTGTTAATCCTCCACCCTAACTCTAAAAGATCAACCTTCAGAAAGAAGACGTTTGGAGACGAGAAAGTGAAGGAAGAGAAATCTTTTAACATGGGATTGCAAGAAATTTCGGTGTATATCATTTTGTGATCGTATATATCTATCTATGTTGGGGTTTCAATTTTCACCTTGAGCGAAGCCTTGGTCACTTAGGCTTGTGGTTTTTTTTTGGTTTTGTGTGGTGTTTTGGGTGTTTATGGGGAAAATGAATGGATGGGCTGTTTATTTTTCTTCACCGGTGCGTAACTTGAATTCATCTAGGCGTCTTTATCTTCCACAAGTAGTAATTTATCTACCTTTATTTACCGAGCGAGTGAACAAGTTAAGTAGTAGTAGGTCAGGCTTGAGAGCCAGCTCAATTGAATGGAAATATATAAATATCAAGCCATCGTCTTTAAAATATCCTTTACTTCACATCTTGCACCGTATAGTAGCATCTTCATTTATCTAAGATATATTTCTCATTCTCATTCTATCACTCTCGCAGTCTACCTCTGTTAGAATGCTATGATCTCTCAAGTTTTCCCCTTTTCCCCATCCTTTCATACCCCACAACAGGAATCTCATCTCTCATTCACGAAGACGAGCTAAAGCCATCTGAAGAGTGAAGAAATAAGATGAAAATCTCCAGAAACAAAAAACTTAAGACGCCATTGTCCCAATGCCACTAAAAGTATCCGCTCCACGCACTCCTATTTTACACGATACCTAAATGCTCCTCCCTTGACAAGATACAAAAGATATGAGACGCTGTGATGCGATGCGGTGAATATGATTTGGAATGTTCATGTAGTAGTAGAGTAATTTTCTTGCTTTATTTCATGAACGCTTTGAGGAGTTAAGATATGACACACCAAAAAGATTGTTTATTCGCCATCAGTATCGGTATCAGTATCTGTCTCACTCGTATCGTCCGCTTCCTCATCAGAATCGCTATCGTCATCACTCGAATCCTCATCTGCCCTCTTCTTCTTCTTGGAAGGAGCGCTAGAGATATTTCCACTTTTTAATGCATTCATTTGTCCTGCGATGGAATCTGGGACTGTTAGCTTATTCTAAAAGGTATCGGGGGAAATAGGAAACCTACCCTCGTCAGGTTCACTGATATCATCATCTGCCTCGATTTCATTCGCCTTGCTTGCTTCTTCAACCACAAGTGTAACTTCCATCTTGGTATCGAATCCGACGTATGAATCACAAATCAAATGCAAAGCAAAAGTATAATGGCCAGCTCCTGGTGGCGCTTGGAATTGGGCTTTTAATGTTTGCATGTTGAATGTTGGCTTACTACTCTCGTCAAAGATTGGCTTGTCGAAACTAGTGAATGTGAAAGGAGGAACGGCAATTTTGCCTTGCTTGCTGTCTGTGAGGAAAACATGCCACCTAGGAGAATAATCTCGAGCGTAGTAAGGAGCGAATGCGAGGGGTGGGAAAACGGGCTTTTCTTCTTTGGCTGGCTTTCCGTCTTTGCCAGCTTTCTTGGTTCGTCCGAGAATTGCATCGAGATCATCCTCATCGGCGTCAACATCTTCGAGATCAAGTTCGTTAATTTCTGGGACATCGGTGCTTCCGGGAGGAATGAACCGGCCTTTGACGACGAGTGATACTAATGAACCAGGTGTGATATATTTTTCCCCAGTAACCTTGAAGAATGCCTTTTCGACTTGGAGACGAGGAAGTTGTTTTGCGACATTGACAGCAGTATTGTATTGGTCATTAGTTAAAAGCCCTTCGCCGACAGATATTCTTCTCCGATAGTCATCAGGTAGTTGCATATATTGGAGTAAAGTCAGGTGTGTCTTAGAATCGCCATCGATGGCCTTAGCGATAGCTGGGGTGATGTGGGGTAATTGGAGAAGTGGAGATGCTCCAGGAGTTACAGCTTGCATCAAATTTTGCGAGGCCGCGTAGGAAGCAAGAATAGGACCGGTAGAACCAAATGCCAGGGCAATAGCTGTGAAAGAATTGTTAAGAGCATGTGCGATTGGAGCTACTTCGATCTTTCCCTGGTTGAGTAAAGGGTCATTAAGCTCCACACGGCCAAGATATGCCCACAGAAGTGCCAATGCCTTTCGTCGAACGCCTCCTTCCAAGTCCTCAAGATTATTGCGATCCTTTATAGTTAAACCGCCTGCGAGGGGAGTTACCTCGCCTTCCGCAAGAATCTGTAACTCGATTTTTGCAAGGCCAGACTCAGCCTTCTCGCCCTTCAATATTTGTTGATACTCGAGCCCAGTGCTAACAGCGTTGATGATACCACCTTCCGTAATTTCCTCTGAATATTCTCGGAACAGATTGTTGGCGCTCTCGATCAGGATCTTTTCTTTCGACATTCGCTGAGATCCATACCACCAGGAACCAACCAAATATGGCAGTAAAACACCCAAGAGAGCTGCATAAACCAATATAACATATTTTCCATTGCCTTCTGTGATGATGAATTTAGGAAGTGCGATACCAATGCTAAAACTCTGTTTTCCATCTGGATGGCCGTATTGAATGAAGTTATTCCGAATTTCCTCGTCCGTGAGCGCCTTGTACGCCTTCGTGAGTTCGACAAAATAATTGTTGACTGATTCGAGAGTTTCGTTTTTGGAAGCATCGACCTTCGCCTTATCTGGATGGTGCAAGAGGGACAAGCGCCTATAATGTGACTTAATCTGTTTCTCCGTCGCAGACTACCATGCATATTAGCAATTGTCCTTACGGATTTCCTTACGGATTTGGCACTACAAAACATACCTCTGATATCCCCAAAATATCATATGGATTCCAAATCTTAGGTATTGTCCTAGCGGTTACCACGATCAAATAGGACATAAATGCCATTATTGCCCACCCCACAATGACTGTAATTGCCCTCTTCAGCCTCCTCTCCCTTCTCCTCTGCTTCTTCTTCTGTACCTCGACCAGATCCGCATGTTCGGGTCGATACTCGGTCTTTATTCTCGGCGCTGTCGCACCGGGATCTGTGCTGGGCTTAAGGACAGAGTATGTCAGAGGGATTGTGACAATTCCCACAATGGTAAGGACGAAGAAGGGAAAGAATTGCCCCTACGATAGTTAGCACCTCTACACTCTATTCGAGAGGAAGAAAGACATACCTGTTCATCGTATGAATATTCCGTCCCACTCATCTTGAAAATCTATGGCCTTGCCGACCAGCACCCAATCGATTTCTTGCGGGCGCGAACGATTTCCTCGGGGCACCTTCCAAGACTATTACAAGTAAAATGTTTAGATGCAAGAGTAGAAAGTATGTCGACTTTCTGCGAACTCCCAGAAGAAACGTGGAGGTTTCAAAGGTTGGTGGGATGCAACTGTGGCTTTGCTCATATATGAGGTCGTGAACTGGAAATCGTGTCTTTGTATAATTCGCAGGGATTAGCGTGGGACTAAGCCGCCATCTAAATTCAATCCGCAGCCTTCTTGCTCGACCAATCAACAACGAACGCGGCAGGGGAATCCTTCGCGCTTGCCCACAGCCTGGTTCGGAAGCTATTTCAGTCAGCGTAGTGCGGCGCCCTTCCTATCCAGGACACAGTCTCTCTAACAGCCCAAATAAAGTAGTCGGGTAAAGTGAAAAGCATGATAATTATTTCAAGCAGCAACTTGGGTAGTTGGGAATTTAGTCACTTGAATTCAATGATACCTACCGACCTATCTAAAAATCTAGCAAATCAGAGCTCTCTCACTCGCCTAAGGTGGACAACATATTTATTAGATCGTCGTACCTATTCCCCCAAGCGCCATTGCTATGCTCCACATGTATTCTCAAGCTTGCTCTAGTCTAATACTCTAGCTCTAGGCCTTAGGGCCCCTCAAAAAAACATAGTTTATCTTGCAATTCTGCTCCTCCAAAACCTTGACCAGGACCTTATCGTCAAGCGCCTTTTTCGCATCACGAATCTGGTCTGTGTCATCATCGAATACGTTCTTAGTCTCTCCCCTAAAGATCGAGGTATCTATGTGCTTATACGAACACAATGCTTGCATCTTACTCTTTGCTTTCTTAGCCCGTCCCTGTCTTTCTTCCTCTGCAAGCTTATTTTCCAGTTCTTCTAGATTTGCTTTCGTTCCAGGCATGAGCAGATGAAGTGGGGGTAGTGACTCTTCATCATCACTTTCGTCAGACTCTATGATCTCGGCTTCAGCTTCAGAGACATCTACATCCTCCAAAGTAGGATTGAATGCCAAATTTGCTCCCGTACCACCACATTCACAACCAAGTAAATCATGAGTTTGGCATATAGCATCCAGATCAAGACGAAACATATCTCGCAGCTGTTTTTGTGAAAAACTCGAATCGTTCTTCTTTCCGTCAACCACACTGTCAGCCAGGCCCATTTTCGTTACTTGTCGTTGGTAAATTTTTTCGTCCATTCCTCCAGCCATGAGAAACCTGTAAATTTTCACTGGCCTCTTCTGGCCATCTCGATGAATTCGACCCATTGCCTGCAGATCTGTCGCAGGATTCCAATCGACATCAAAGAGTACCAGGCGTGAAGCACCAATCAGATTCAGACCAGTACCACCAGCTTTTGCTGAGAGAAGGAAAGCAAAACTCTTCGAGGCAGGTGCTCGGTTGAAGCTGTCCACAAGATCCTGACGTTTCCCAGCGGGAGTGCTTCCGTCCAAACGAAGAAATGGCAGTGAGTGCGAAGCCAGGAGCTGGCCAAGAAGATCGAGTGTTGATGTATAGTTTGAAACAATCACAATTTTTTCATCTGTGCTCCCAGATAAATGCTTGACCAAATGGCCAAGTACCCTGAATTTTGTACCCGAGCTGGTCGTTGATTTCTGTAGAAGTTCGGCTGGAATGATATCAAGCAATTCCGCAACGTTGGAATTTGGCGGAGTATCTTCGTCCTTACTGGCTAACAGACGAGGTGCATTGCAAACTTTCTTGAGCATTGTAATAAGCTGGAGGGCAGACTCGTTGCTCCCAACGACTCTACTATAAAGTGGAGACTCAAGGACATGGCGATAAACTTGGGATTGTGCCTGCGTCGGTTTACAGAATATCACATATTCCGACTTAGGCGGTAAGAACTTTGCAATGACATCTGCCGTACGCCTCAAGATAAACATCCGGGTGAGTGATGAAAGCTCCTCCTCTCTTGCATTTCCTTTTTCGATATCGTTTTTCGAGGCATCAGGCTGCCTGCTCTTCAGGATTGGAATTTCGAACTCTTTCTTAAATGTTTTGTAAGGTCCCAATAAACCAGGGTTGACGAAGTCGACCATGACGAAGAATTCCGAAAGATCGTTTTGAATAGGTGTACCAGATAAAATGACTCGCATATCAGTGTTCAATGCTTTTATAGCTTCAGCAGATTTGTTCTTGGCGGTTTTCAGTCGATGGCCCTCATCAGCAATAACAATATCAATTCCTCCTCCTTTCTTTAGATCCTCTTGAACCGATCTCAGCTTCTCATATCCAATGATCATCACACTGTAGCTCTTTCCGTGAGTGAAGTCACTCAGTTTTATATTTTGTCCGTCGGCGACGAAGACTCCAATTCTTTGATTTCCGAGCCATTTTTGGAACTCTTTCTTCCAATTGTTGATTAGGGTAACAGGGCAGACAATTAGCGCTTTCTTGATAACTCCACCAGAATCATGAATGGGATTCTGCTTAAGTAGAGTCCAGATCAGAGCAATAGTCTGTAAAGTCTTCCCTAGACCCATTTCATCAGCTAATATCACCCCCTTGCCATTAAACTCCCGCATTCCCATGACACATTCGTACATAAATTTAACGCCTTCCCGTTGATGGGGACGGAAGTGTTGACCTAAGAAAGGATCCAGAACTACGTCGACGATTTTCTTCCCTTTCGGACATATTTTCAGTCTTTTCATTACTACTGCACCAGGCGCATTGGGATCATGTCGAGGCGTTGGTTTCCCATCCTCGGTTTGAGACATAACAGTCGTAGAAAGAAGGGGATTTTTGAAATGTGCATGCATTGCATTTGTCTTGCCATAAAAACTCTTGGTAGGAATTGGCCCCTCTTCATCCAATTCTTCCTTCTTCCTTTTTGGACCAAGCAGAGGTACCTTCATTTTTGGTAAGGGAACTGAAGCTTTCAGAGGTTGCGCGAGGCTACTCGAGCTCCCAGAGCTCTCTGTTCTCTTCGCGGGTGCAGTTTTGAGAAATGGTCGTCCAGCCATAAAATCTGCTTTGCTGATTATCGAGTCGATTTCCACATCCTTCCCTCCAATGCTCATTGTACTGCCAGGTAATAGAGGGTCTTTGTACATAATCCTGCCCATATCCCTTCCGGAGACATCTTGCAATCGAGCGTAGCCACCATGGACCGAAAGAACCCCATCTCCATCCCAAGTTTTATGTTTCTTTGCAGTAAATTTGCGCCTAAAATTAAAGGATCCGTTAGCCACTCCTCCCACCAGGTAAGGATATGCCTCACCATAAAACCATATAATAGCCTTCAGGACATTCTGATGCGCCTTCCTCTGCCGGCCTCGACTCGGTAGGATTCTTGACTACGAATAACGGCTTCCTAGGCGCAAGGACAGAAGCTGATGAGCTTGGAGCTGCTTTTCTGGGGGGCGACTCTTCCACAATATGGACGAGCAACTTTCTTTTCTTCGAAGGTCGAGATAGCGACTCGTGGTCAGATTCGGTCAAATCAGCTGGTGCTACTCGTCTGGTGACACTCTTGAGAAGCGGGGGTTTGAAAGGCTTGTACATATTCAATTGATGGCTTTCCAGGCCCAACAGTAGAATGTTTGAAGGAGTAGACTTGACGCGTTGAAAGTTTACGCGACTGGCTACCTGACGCGACGAAACGTGACAGTTTCACGTGACATAGTAATTTGTCAATTTAAAGGTTCAGCAAGAGACCCCCCACTTAGTAATTTTAGATATCAACTTCGCAGGAACTCTTCTGAAAGACCTCGATATTTATTATCCCAAATTATCCAGCCATTACCCAAATACAAAAAGAAGACCCAATTCACACACCAATGTAGGTAGTTCTCGCTCACAAGAACCTCGCTTTTTGCAACAAAAACAAGTAACAGCATTTGGCATAGGACATTGAAACAAGTAAATGTCCCTTATATACCTATGAAGGCTGGAAAAATAACTTTCAGTCTGTATACTATTTTAAGACATTTGAAACAAAAAATGACCCTTCTAAATTTCAGTCTAGTAGTTAACCCCTTTTACTCGAGCATGCCCTAAAATCATATGTCGAAAGCCGGACATTGATTTCTCAAGAAATTCCAATGTCCCCAATCGACAAGACAATATAAAGTATTAACACCTCAAATGCTTTTAAAGCCGATATTTAAGGTGGTGACTTCTCCCAGTTAGTAGTAGCTTTCTTGCCCCAATTCCATCATGAAAACATTGACTTATGTTGGAGTTATTAAGGTAGACGAGTATTCTCTTCCCTATTATTTATTTACATTTAAACCTTTTTAGATCGATAAAGATTAAGAATTAGGTCTCCCCTATCACACTCCTTCTGCCTACAGCGCATCAATCCGTCCCAACACCCATTGCAAATGACGATACGAACTCCTCGGTTGAAATTGTGGTTGCATATGTCCACTCAAATGAGTCTGCGCCCACATCAAGCCTCTCTCATAATGCTGGATTCCCATTGTCCCTTGAGGATCATCAGCACCACCAAATCCATTCTCCTCAAAAAGCGCTTGATACTGTAAATCCGGCAACGTAATAACAATAGGAGTTGTTGGCTCGGTTTGGAAACCGAGCTTTCCGTGCCAAGTCATATTTTGAATTGAAAGCAATGTTCCATCCGTCAAAATCTCCATATCGAGATCGGCATTTGAGACTAGCACCCGATTTGTTGCTTCGATTACTTGAGGAAGAACCTTTTGGATGGGATCTGCGGAGAGATCGCCTTCGTCTTGTGGGCCTCCATTACCAAGGAATACGGGGCCTTTGCACTCTAGCCATTCTACGTTCTTAGGAGCATGCATAGCTTTTTTAACGTCGGTCCGGTTGAAGTAGACTGGGAGTCCTGGATACGAATATTGTAGATCTGTAGGATAACCGAGGGGGTCCGACTGGAGAGGACAGTTGATACCGCTGATTTGATAGACGTTGAAGCATGGGTTAGGTTTATACGCTTCAGTATATGCCAAATCCCAAATATCACATGCCGCATCCCCAGTGTAGTTGAAATATTTTGGAGGCTGGACTCCTGATGCTGGATACGTAAGATACTCTTTGATGAAGTCCGCATAGCCGCATGATTGGTGGAGTGTCTCTAGTTGAGCTATAAAACTGTCGTTCAAGCCCAAAACGTTGTTGTTTTTCTTAATGAAGGGGACGATCGGGGCCTGTTGTGCGGCGTAGACATAAGATCCAATACAAGGATCATAAACAAGAGCACCTCGTTGGAGCATTAGCTGGATGATTTCTACTCCAGACTGGAGATCCCAAACTCACCTGTCACATTTAAGTGTTCTGGGTCTTTCTTATTCAGCATCGCAGCTGAGATATATGGCACATATCTTCCAGCATAGGATTCTCCCGTCACAATAATCTTGAATTTCTTGATGCCGAATATTTTTTCGAAGTTCAAGAAGAAGTCGACAAAGTCTGCGGCGATGTCTTCTTCACTTGTGGCCTTGACCTCCCCAATGGAAAACCCGGTACCAACTGGTTGTTCCACCCACAGGACATTGGTAAGATTGACCCAGGAATATGGATTGATTGCTGGAGCATATTGGCCCCAAGTCCAAATGAATCTACCATTTTCTTGGAAGAATCCTTCGAGAGAACTACACCCTACAATTTATTAGCAATATGCCAATTGTAGCTTTGCTCGAACAGCCATACCAGGTCCCCCATTCAACCAGATTGTAATCTCATCTACAGGGGCTCCGACAGTTGGCTGAAAGACGAAGTACAGTGCTCGGGAAGCATTCTTCATATCAATTGGTATCAACCCAGCATACATCTCGCCGACATCGAAGGGAATATCAGGTAAAGCGTCCACTTTATAAGCTACATTCAATTAGCCAAGCCCCATCCTGTATCGAGTTTACAAAACTTACGCTGGGTCGTCTTGGTCAAAAATCGGAAACTGTTATGAGAGGAGCCGGAATCAGATCCCCCTCCCGATGGCCAATTCCTCTTCTTCAAATTGGGTCCAAAACCCTTCCTATGAGCAAAGTCGCTGAATCTCGAGGCAGAAACGACATCTGGACCAGTAACTCCAAAGAGCAGTCCAATGAACAAGACCAGCGGAACAGTGAATAATTTGGAAAACATCTTGTCAATATCCAAAAATCAACGGCTGGCACCTGAGAAGCTCAAGGGTGTCCTGGAGAAAAGTCCCCTCCCAAAATCCGGGAACAGCTGCAATTTTGTGTTCGTTGTGTTCCTGCATCCCACCGTCACTTTCGGTAAGGAGCATTGTGATAAGCTGCCACAGGTACAAGGTATTACTTTCCACCTTACTAGGTCGTCCTAATGACTCCTGATAGTGGGCTGCTGAATGACACGACATAAACTTAATATGCAGACCAGGATAGCTACATTCCGGGATTTGACTTTGGGAGAGTACCGATGAGGAAGCTGGTAGTGAGCGCGGTAAAGATGCAGCGATAAGAGGTGGGGCATTTTCTTTGGGTGATGGGAAACTAGGGTGTGGTGCGGCGTGGCCGGAGGGATACTAACTGAAGTTTATTTCTGTTGGATACTGGATGCTGGGAATTTTAGGGCGTGGAATAGTTAGTTCTCGGCCCAAGAAGTATACCTACCTAGTCAATAATGCTTATACTGATTCCGTTGCCATGGTTGAGATTAGGTTTGGGAAAGGAAGCTGGATGTCCTGCCCAATCTCCACCCCGCTCTAAGCATGGTCAGCACATCAACCATGAGAGAAATGAGCGGCCCATTTTTATTTGGTTTGCATAATTCTGAGATTTCAATTGCGTGAGTGCTCCAATTTCGCCATGTTAATAGGGTAGCTCTTACGAGTTAGGATATACTTATTCTATAACTATTCTTTTAAGGACATAGTTGTTTGCTGAAACGAGCTACTAGCTTCTCGTGAGAAAGGCAGAGTCTACGCCGATAGATAGGGAAGAAGAAGTAAAAGAAGGCCGATCAATAGCGCATGAAACTAAATATTATGTGAAATTTTCATATTTATCCACTCCATTTTAACACTTGGTTACCATGGTACACTAGTTAATACAGAATATCGCTTCATTCTATTCTCTACCTTAGCATAGAATCAAGGCTCTCTCCTAGTATACCCTCAATCTTAACAATCCAGCGATGAGTCTCTTTCTCAACAACGTCGTCGTCATCCTCTTGCAATTCACTAATGAAAGGCAACATCTCTGGCAGCATAGACAACCACTCCTCACCTACCCTATCTGTCAAACTTTGGGCACATTTGATCGCGGCAAGTCTAACGCTTGCTGACTCTGACCTCATGTGTTTGAGAATAGCCAGGTTAAGTTCCTTGTGATGGTCTTGAGAGTCAGCTGCTGCGGCGAGTTCCACGATCGCAGGAATAAGATCATCCGTTAGCGGCAGTGAGGATGCCAGCGTAAATTGTGCGCACAAAACTGGAGCAATCGCTCCAAAGTGGGAGGGCGACTGCCAGAACTCATCTCGGTCGTGCTCGAAGCATTTTGCGAGAGTACATAGGACCTTGGACCAAAGGACTCTTGAGACATCATCTTTGGGATTAATATTTTGGAGAACCTCGATGAAATTGTCAAGTAGGTAAGTCGCGTAGCTAGTGACAATCGATTTGAGATCATCGAAAAAAACGGCCATGAAACCATATACGCTTTGCAATCGTAAAGCTCGCCCAGTTTTGTCTTTCTTTGGCAGTGATGTTGATGCCCACTCGACGAGGTTTGAGAATATTGGCCGGAAGGTTGCATCGTTGAATTTGTGAATCATTTTGATAGCCACACCATTAACCTCGGCCTCGATTTCAGAAATAACTCCAGTGGTGAATTTCGCGTTTGGTGCTAAACTCCATTTTCGGCGGAGATCGAAAGCGTTTTGGAAGATGTTCGCCAAATTTAGCGAATATTTGGTCACTACTTTCTTAGGGTGCGCATCAATGGCAATTTTGAGGACTTGCAGATATTCATGGAGCACCTAGAGAGATAATTAGATAACATCAAACAAGGGGAACTGCTATTACTTACCACGGTTCCCATCATAGCCGCCCGCTCCCAGTTCCTCTCAAGAGCCCCAAACATACTTTTCGCGTCAATCTGCTTAGCCGCAAGCTGTAAACATTGCGTCCTGTTTTCATCTGCTTCGTCGTCTAATTCGGCTTCTGCAGAAGAGTTTGATATTTCAAGAAGTTTGTTTAGATAGCCTCCTGCGATCGTGTAAGGTAAATGCTGGACTAAGGCGCTAATAAAGGCGAATCCTGCATTATGAAGAGATTGGGATCTAGAATCACTTGCAACACTTGCTTCCATATAGCTCAAGGCTTTGGGAATCGCTGTTGGAAGCACTGCAATTACACCTTCCTGTAATATCTCAACCAACGAAGCAAGACATAGAAGGGCTATGACCTGAAGACGACTATCTGTTTGGCCAAGGCACTCCTCGCTTGCAATTGTCTCGGCCGCCGCTGCAACAGCTTCGAGATCTTTCTTGCCATACTTCTCGGAGATCTTATCAACACATGAAATAGCTGTTTGTTTGTACAGAACATCTTTAGACTCCCGAATAATTGCGGTAAGTTGAGGTAAGAAGCCAAGCATAGCAAGCCGAGATGTTGCATCAGAGGCACTTTCTTGGTTAATGCGAATCTCCAATGAGCGTAATATCTTGCGGCGCAACAACTCATTTGGCCTATCGAGCAACCCTTCGACGGATTTGACAAATTGCCCAATAGAGAGAAATCCAAGAAGACTATTGAGAACATCGCCACAGGCGCTGTTCAGGCGCTTATGATCCCTGTGGGCATCAGCCAAAGCCAATATATGCTCAAGGAGACTTGAGTAAAGCTCTCGGATTCTGGCGGCATCCATATCATCACGTTCCAATAATTTGCCTGTATTGACAACTAGCCGTTGCTGTGAGAGGAGATGGGGAAGTAGAGCCAGCTCGTTGGAAGCGATCTGATAAGGTTCGCTGTCACTTCCTTCATTGGCGCTGAGTAATATGCTTGAGAAGGTTGGCTTTGGTTTGAAAATGTCACTAACCATCTCAAGGTATTTCTCTACGGATAGAAGCTGGACCTCTACAGAGAATGAACTTGAAAGCTCTACAGCAAAAGCTTTGATGGCATCCGTTGGATCATACTTGTCGACAAGCATAGCCAGTAGAGCAAACAAGAAGTCCTCTGGGCCTAAAGTTTGCACTAAGGAAAGATATAAACCAAGCCGACGATGTTGTGGAACATGTTCAAACGCAGCCACAAAACTGAGAAGAAGTTCAGCGGCACCAGTAACTGGTGTACCTTTCTCCTTTTTGAGAGAGGATATTAGTGGTGGAATGACCTCATGAATGGTCTGATTGATGACATGTGCTGAGTACTCATCATTCTGTCGGAGTACGGAATTCCCCATGAATGTAAATATTGGCATGACACTATGCAGGACTAGCTCGGGAGCAACGTCTGCAAGAGATGCAATGAGCAGCAAGGCAGCATTCTGCACCTGCGGGCTTGCCGTTTTCTGCACACAGTCAACCAGAAGATCTGTGCGGACTGCTGAATGGTCTAGTTTCAAACTACGGTCATCTTTATGTGCCTTGAGAATACTAGATAGGCAACCTAATGCCAACGCTTGAAGATAGGCAAGCTCAGAAGCCATTTGTGCTTTGAAGTGTTGCAGCTCCGCTAGAACATTGAAAAGTCCTCGGAGTAGTTCAGTATGCTTTCCAGCATCAGAACCATCAATGAGTTGTAGAACG
The DNA here is from genome assembly GCA_003988965.1 of Neobulgaria alba. Taxonomy (NCBI): domain Eukaryota; kingdom Fungi; phylum Ascomycota; class Leotiomycetes; order Helotiales; family Gelatinodiscaceae; genus Neobulgaria; species Neobulgaria alba. The sequence continues at coordinate 496,168 of QYAM01000021.1, forward strand.
AATGTGACTTTTGTGATGGCAGCAGAAAGCTCCTTTGAGTCGTGAATTTGACTTCTGGCCATTTCTCCATGGCTAGTCCGTCGTCGCTTTTCCGCAGGAGCCGTGTCAATCAACTTTGCTGCAGTAGGTAGTTGCTCCAAGAAGTGTGAAAGTATATCCGATGATAATGTCATTTCTCGTAGGAGATCGGCAGCTCCCTCCGATGCGAGAATGGCAAATTGCGACGAAGTTGCTGATAACGGCTGGGCTGTATCCATCAAAACCTGGGCAATACTTTGACATTGATCCTCCTTAAAAGAAGACCAAACTGAACGAAGTCTCTTGAAGCTAGCATCCAAGAGGTCAACTCTCTCTTTATTCACTTCGCCATTGATGATACTCGTCAAGAATCGGAGGCCCTCCTTGTCGTTCGGGGTGACAACCATGAAACATTGCTCGTTAAAATTTGCGAAATCTATTTGCTCGACTTGACAATGTTTTAAGGCATCTGTCGGTGTCAGGGAGGCCCATTTCTGGAGAGCCGGGAGCAAGAGTTTTGTCCTTGATGATGTTGCCACGCCTCGGACTTGATTGAGGCACGAAAGCAACCTCAATTTCACTAAAAACATGGGGGTATGGATGATATGACTAGCTAAGAAGGCCAGAATTGACAATCTTGAAGCTTGCGAAAGTCGCCCTATTTCTTGCTTTTGGTTGTTTTCGGAATTTCGCGAGCTGTTCAAAAATCTTTGTATTACAGAACCGATATGCTTGGGATCAAGCAAGCATTCTTCCAAGGCTGGGATAAGCATATCTGTCAAAACACGAGGTACAAGATCAACGGGCAGCCATTGGATGCCTTGAGTTTCTTCTGCCGTTCCGTAAAGGTCAGTGGACGCCCATCGATTCAGCTTTTTGGTTTTCTTCTTTAGGTCAATACTGGAAGGATACAATTTACTTAATGCAACAACAAACCCCGCAGATGCACGACGGACCTTTGCAGCAGGGTCAGCAAGGGCCACGATAGCATACGGTATCAAAGCTTGTAAATCCGTCGCGGGAGAATTGAGTGTAGACAGACACCTCGCAGCCATCTGAAGTGCCGAGGCCCTCGCAACCACAGGATACGGGCCAGCCCATGTCCGAGCATAGAAGGTGAAGTAAAGAATATCATTTAAAGCTGCGTCTTTCTTCAGCAAGTGCAATTCATCGAACTTGTTGGCATCCTCAGCATTTCCGGTTGCAGCTAGGAATATCTGGCATAGATGTGCATATGTGTCAGACGAACGGTGTGAGAGGAAGGATGGCTCCTCAATAGTTTTGAAAGGAAGTCCTTGGATAAGCGCCTGCAGATCTGGTTTTGTCGTCGAGATGATATCTGAATCTTGCATTTCGACATCCTCGGATTGTTGAATTGCCAGGAGTGGACGTATCTTGGCACTAAGTTTGAGCTCCAAGTCGTCTAGATCTACATCGGTATCATTTAAAGCCAACTTGATTACCGTGCCAATATGTCCAGGAAGCTCGGCAAGATGGATGATGGTAGAGGCGAGAGGAGATCTTACCTCGACGGCTGGGTTAACCTCATCGTCGATTTCTTGGGCAGCAAGAACAAGGGCCTTAACAAGAGCGCCGGATTGCGAATCCGTCAATAATCGGTTTTCAACAATTTGGAAAAAGATTGGAAAGTTATTGGTATCTCCATATTTTTTCAGTCGCTCAATAAGCGCAAGACACAAGCCATTTGAAAGTCTGTCCACCCGGTGCTGCGTGGAGATCTCCAAAAGTAGGTCTGGCAAGCTCTGGATTTTAAGCAATTCTTTCGCGAGTTTCTTCGTGATTCGCTTGGATCCCCTAAATTGTGCCAAAACGGATATGCAAACTAGACCTGGTAGCATAGTCTCACTTGTCCATCCTAAAACAACAGCCTCCATCATAGCAGTCAGAAGCTTATCGTCTAGAGCACCCTTCGATGCCATCACAGAAAGCAACATATAACACCCCAAGCGAAGATCTGGCACTTTCTTCATAGAAAGGCCTTCGTTCAAGGTGGGCAAAAGTGTCAGGTAAACATCCTGCTCTTTCTGCTGCTGAACATTTATATAGCCAGATCGAGCAGCATCTAACATCCCTCCAGCGGCTTCGGTCATAATTCCAGCCCAAAATGCCACAAGTGACGGGTAGTGGTGTCGAGACTTGCTCATACGGAGGACATATGCATTTAAAGCAGAGGCGAATGAGATATTCTTCGTTGCTCTTTTGACAATGGCACTTCTGGGCGGTGGGACTAAGGACCGTTGATATGGTTCTAGGAAGTTAAACTCGTGTGGCAATGATTCTGGTAGTATTGACATCAGGGTGGTGAAAATCGGGAGGGTGTGGTAAGGAAGGAAGGTTAATAGGAGGAGTGAGGTATTATACTTGTGTACCCTGGAAAAGAGTCAGTTACTCCTACATCAAGAACTACTCGACCTTACCTAAACCTGCGAACAAGCCATTCCACCGCCTTTATTGCCGGGCTAAGCCTCAGGCGTCCACCGACCAACTCCAGAAAACTCTCCAGCTTCTGGTCAAGGTCCTTGTTTTCTGCTGCCGTCATCTGGGTCCGTTCGACTGCTTGGCTCTGCTCGCTGAAAATGCTCTTCTGGAACTCCAGAAACCGCCCATCCAGGAGGCACAACTCTTGAAACCCTTCGTGGCATAGTGTGTAGATTGTTTCGAAGCTCTGGGTGGCCGCAATTCGATGTTCGAATATTAGGGATTTCGCATGGCTCGCTCTCTGGGCTTTGAGGTTCAAAGAATGGTCGGAATCGGCAGCGATTTTGGCCAACTGCCTGGCCAATGAGGTCGCCATAATTACGGGTGAGTTCGAGTGGTCAATACAGCATGACCTGGGCAATCCGGGGCCTTGGTGGTAGTTTTCACAATCCAGGTCTTAGCATACAATCGGTGTCAACTTTTTTTTTGCCAGAGAGAAATAAGGTTGGACGCTAGCGGCTGGTAAGTGTGGGGCCCTGCCAAGACAGATGCACGTGGCCGCCGTCTTGCGATGAGTTTCCTGACCCTCCCTGTAGCTTGCTTTAACATCTTAACAGCTATCTCAACACAAAGACGCCATGAAACCCTTTCAAGCATTCAATACCAAGACGCACTCATCAATCAAGGTGCAGAGTTCCAGACCGATTCAATATGACTGAACCCACAGCCCCATCTGTACCAAAATTTGCTTCATTTCGGCCAAAGTCAGCTCCTAGGCCCCCAAAAGAGATTCCAAAGGAAGAGGTGAAGAAGGCTCGGCACCAAGGTGATAGCAAACGAGAATCTCAAGAGCTTCGTAGACAACGCCATCGTCGGCATCGGTCGAGAAGCAGAGAAAGGGCCCAGCTACCGCCTGCTAAGACCGAACAGTCCCATACTGCACCAAGGGAGGACTTGGAAGAGGACCCCGTATTTATTATTGACAGAAAAGGAGACGTCAAAAACCTGGTTTATGGAGGAGTGCATCGATACAGTGTGCCCCCTTTTTACAGATTCGGTGCAGGCCACGTTTTAGGAGCTCCTTCGCATCTCAAGATCGACCGTGAATATGATGAAGAGCATAGCGCCGTTCTAAGTAACTGGAAAGAAAAGCAAACAAGATCTCGGGAAAAGTATATATTTTCCAGGGTCGAAAAACAAAAGCCTCGTCTTCTGAGGATCCGTCCAGCAGTAAATAATACAGAAACTGCCACCCAAGACTCTGATTTTATTCCCCTTACTGAACATAGGGGAAAGAAAAGGAGAAGAAGTCAGTCTCGTAGTGAGGAAGCCTCTGGATCTGAAGGTGATGATCACAATTATCGCTCAATCCATAGAAAAGCGACGACGAGTTCTCAACCTGCTGATGATGCTTTTCAGTGGGCAACTGACAGTGAGTCGTCAGGTTCTGAATCAGGGCGGATCTTGAATATCGATGCTACTACAAGGCAAAAGAATCTTGAACTCTCTAGGAAAGTTGAGAAGTTTCCCAAAGATGTTGATGCTTGGTTAGCTCTAATTGACAATCAAGATGCAATGATTCAAACAGGCCAGGGTAGTCACCGAATTACGAATGCTGAGCTTAGGAGCACTTCAGATATCAAGATTCACATGTACGAACAAGCCTTAGGTCATGCAAAGTTTCTCCACGATAGAGAGACGTTGTTGCTTGGTATGATGACAGAAGTATCGAAATTCTGGGATATAAACGCTCAGTCTACGAAGTGGGAGCAGATTACAACGCAAAATATCGACAGCATAAAGCTATGGACGAGTTATCTTAACTTTAAGCAGACAGCGTTTTCAACATTCCGGTACGAAGATATAAAGGAACTATTCGTGTCAAGAATCAGGCACATACTAGAAACTGTCGCCTTTGTTAAGGACGAGGCTGGCCTTGAGAGTCTTTATTCGCAGCTTATATATGTCCTACTGAGGCTGACCTTATTCATCCGTGGGTCAGGCTACCCCGAGCTTGCAATTGCCATATGGCAGAGCTTGCTCGAGATGAACTTTTCCTCCCCAAATCAACAGCTATCGGACGCTGAGAGGCTCGAGCTATTCGGCGAGTTTTGGGAAAGCGAGGTTCCCCGAATTGGAGAGGATGGCTCTCGAGGCTGGCGCTGTTTCGCCGAAAATCAGACGGATACCGATATCCCTGATACGGTCAGTGATCCACCAATTACTGAGCTGGTCACAAGCCATATTTTCAAAAACTGGATAAGAGCGGAGAGGCTGGCATCCAATGCATCAACACCAGCAAGAACAATGGATGAGGTCATGGAAGATGATCCTTTTCGTGTGATATTATTTTCAGACCTTAAACCTTTCTTAATGCAATTGCCAGCAAGCTCCGTTCCTTTACACAAGTTTCTTGTTAACGCCTTTCTCTTGTTTTGCCGCTTGACTCCAATAGAATGGACTGCTCAGACAGACTCTCCAAACTTAGACCTTGATCCTTTCATTGGGGATGATTTGCTGGAGTCTGGCTCTCAATGGATCATGAATCTGTACCTTTCAAACACGAAGGATGCCGAAGACACAGGGGCTTCTCCCAGTCTAGACATGAGCACTAAACGTCTTGCTCTTTCTCCAGAAACCATGTTTGGACTCAGTATTTGGTTAAGGTTAGGTGTATGGAAAGACCAGTACTATGGAAATCATCATGCGTTGCCATATACATGGGTACGAAATTCAATTAGCCATCTGCTTAGGGAATTCTTTCAATGTGAAATTGCAGAATACTATCTCGCTTTTCTGGTTCGAAATGAACCGGATAGTATCAAAAGGGTCGCAAAGAGCCTTCTCAAACAACACTCCACAAGTATCCGACTATACGATGCGTATGCGATGACCGAGTGGAGCCGAGGGAATAAAGATGCTGCCCGTGGTGTATTCTCCGCAGCTTTGAACATGAGCAAGTGTCAGACTTCACAGTCAAGGCTTTCTGCTGAAGATTCTATACTTTTATGGAAAGATTATGTATGGCTTTCTTTAGAAGAAGGGGAGAGCACAGCAGCTCTTCAGCATCTCCTTGCGATTCCAAGCGGCGTTCCCGACCCAGCCATAACTCCGTCACCAGCATTACTACTAAAAGTGAAACAGCACCTGTCTTCCTGCCGTGATGTCAAAGTCTCGTTTGGAAATTTTCAACAAGCTGTGTTTTATTCTGATTGTAAGTCTATTTCTCAAGAATCTAAAAGCGTTCAGCCTTAAAGCTAATTTTAATAAGGTATGGCGCTTCTAGAATATCTAACCTCGACGTCAAGCAAGGAACCTATTTCTGGCCAACAAGGGCAAATTGATGCAGCTTTAAAGATATACGAATCATTCTCTCAAACACTGATATTACGAGGCCAAGAACACTCTTCTGCACACGAGGTTCTACTCCAATCTGCAGCTCGTCTTCTCTATCACCATTCAAGCATTGGACCATACCGTCCAGCTTTCATCCGAGAGCATTTAACAAACTTTCTAAAGATCTTCCCCCAAAATACTATCTTTTTATCTCTTTACGACCGAAATGAGTCACGGGTTAGAATCGATAATCGGGTTCGAAGTATCCTGCAATCCATCATCCTGACTCCAAAGCACGATTGTATAACATCTCGTCTCTTCGCCATTCATCACGAGATTAAACACGGAACAATACATTCTGCCAAATCAGCATTTGAACATGCGTTGTCATCGCCCGTAGGTAGATCCTCGGCAGGTTTATGGAAATTCTATATTCTATATTGTAGAGAGACACCGCAATTTGAGGCGCAAGCAAAAGATGTTTGGTATCGGGCTCTGAGAGCTTGCCCATGGGCTAAAGAACTGTACTTAGTAGGCTTCGAAATGTTGAGCGATATTATAGAGTTCGATGAAATGAAGAGAGCGTGGCGGATTATGGGGGAAAAGGATTTAAGAGTTCACGTTGACCTTGAAGATGCGTTCGAGGAGATCGACGAGCAGGAAAGGAAGAAAATGAGGAGCAAAATTGTGCGCCGATGATGTTGAAATGGTTATTGTCCTTATCAAGTTTGTTGTTGATACCCCTTGAAGACTAAGTTTTCATCCCAAGTTTAAATTTTGATCACGGCACAGGCAAAACATAAGCACAAGTCGGTCAAGTTCACTTGATATCTTCAATCTTCAGACGGTAAATCAGGGTGGCCCCTGGAAAAAGAGTGACTTGAAGTCTTTTTGCAGCAACATTCTGACTGTTTTAGTCCCTAACATTTTACCAATGAGCCCAGTGCGAGTCGTCTTTTTTTCATGCTGAGATTGGCGGAATGTTAGTCTGTGTCAAGTATTAAACAGCTATAGTGACCTCTTAAGCTTAATATCTCTTATATAGTCTGGTTCAAGTCCTGCGGTCATGTCAATAGCCTGCCGTGGTTATCGTCTCAAGCTACCTTAACAAATTTTAAAGAAGCGGAGAACAAAGTGTCTGCTTTGGCGGTTCGGTTACATGGTTCTCTACTTATCTCACCCATTCCCAAACAGACATCTGGGCCTCAATCCTGACCCACCCTCCTTGTTCCACGATCAGATAACTCTAACTCGACTTCCCCCATTTAGTTAAACTCGGGTCTCGCGGGTGGCTCGGATTGTATTCAAGGGATGTCATCTCAACCTCTCCCAAAGCAAGAGTTTGATTCTTAGTCCGTATTCCATAATGTGAAGAAATTTCTACTTCTGTATACAAATTCTAGAATTTTTGCCAATAATTCTAGCTTGTCCAGTCGCTTGGCTTTGGTGGATCCTAGTTTGACACGGATGAAGGGTTAGCCGCCATCTAATAAGATGAAACCAGGCCCAACCTCAAACTCTCTCGATTTTTGCGCCAATCAAAAATCGTGATGCAACCCCTGAAGAGAAATCTGGGACTAAGCGAAGAATCCAATTAGATCTCCTTTTGGAGATCGACTGTATGAGGAAGTATGATCAACAACTTACGGAGTTTGAACACTAGCACATTTCCTTCACCTGGCGGCAAAAATGGGGCAAATCATTAAACTTGCTTGGTTTCACGGTTCATGATTCCTACTTCTGGTAGGAAAGGAAAGTTTAGGCTCTGGGACCGATGGGACAATCCGACAAAATGAGACGGAGAAACCAATCGAAACCCTTATGCGACTGTGATATAGTTTGTAGAACAGGTTGTTTTGGCGCTATGTTCTTTGGTATACGTAGTATGCAAGAGTAAAGTATAAGAAGATCGTAGTTTGCTCTCCTGATATGTCTTTATTCTTCAGCCTACTATATCGGTATTGAATATCCAGTCTTTCCTTCACCCACTCTCTTCTTACTCTACTTCCAGCTGTGCTGTTTGAATATTATTTTTTGTTTATATTATACTCTTCAACTTTATACACCAAGACTTTTTTATCAACTTCTTTAAAATCAGCAAATATGCAATTCTCTAAGACCGTGCTTTCCCTTGCGCTTTTCGCACTCGTTGCCGCCTCTCCCGTGCCTGTTCCTAAGAAATCTTCAACTACCACCTCTTCAGCAGTATCAGCAGCAACAACTACCGCCAAAGCAGCTAAAACCTCATCTACAGCCGCCGCCACCAATACTGCTGCCGGAGCCAGTGTCCTTACCGCCGCGGCCTACAACGCTATCCAAATCTCGAGTGGAACTGCCGGAGATGGAGAAGCCAAAGCCAACGCACTTTTTGCCAGTATCGACCAGACAAATCTCGCTGGTGTCTCAGCCGCCGACTTGAAGATCATCAAGGGTACTCATGATGTCGCCGAGGATGCTGAAGTTCAAGCATTCAACCCAGCTATTGCCGCTGCCAGTGGAGATGCTGCCACTGCTCTTCAGGTTAGTATTTCTCTTTCCACTCCTCCAATTTCCTTCAGTGAGAAGACAAATTCTAACAATCTACTAGAACGGCAAGATACAGAACAAGATTCTGAAGCTCACTGCCGAGGTTTTGGGCCTTCAGGTCGAGGCTGCTCAGGGCGGAGATGCAACTGCTGCTGATATTGCGGCGGAGCAAACTAAACTCGCCAAAAACATCGCATTGGATACCGCCGCAGCAGGACAGGCTTCAACTGCTGTCCCTTTTGACGGGACAACATAGGTATTAATTATATTCACTAGCATGAGGGAGCCAATAAGGAGGGGGGGAGAGTTGAAACTTAGGGGAGTAAAAGGGGGGCTGGTTTAGCTAATACCATGATGCAGACGAGTAGTGGTAATAGAAAATTTGCAATGAGAATCATGTATTGAATCAACCAGACTAGAATTTCAAACGGTGCTTTACACATTCTATGTTAATTTGCTATTTCTTCTTTACAATATGACGGTAAGATTGGGGAAAGAGTTATGTCGTGAATTTTCAGCTAGCACACGAGAACACACTGGAAAATAGCATTCCAATCTCCAGTCAGGGAATAGGTATCGCTCAATTATTAAGTGTTCAGATAATAATGTTTTTATATTAAGTCTGGATCGGGATGTGGCATTGAAGAGGTATTTGGTGGGGCAAACGAGGGGCATGCGGGAAGCAAACATGAACGACAACCAAGCCCGCCGGCATGAGAGATATGTAAACCTTCCTTTCATTACATACCTTTAAAACTAGATCACAGTACTCAATGACTATTGGTAGCAAGTGCTAAATAGGAATTGGTCAGCTACATAACGTAGGTTCTGTTATACGAGTGGTATGATGCAATTGGTAATGACGATTGTTCCCCTCTTTCCAATTCTCCACATCATCGTCCATCATTCTCTTTCTCCCCTCTCCTAACATCCTCCTCACCACGAATACATAACGGAGCTCAGTACAGATCACCCAAATAATATACACCATGGCAACACCACGTATTCTCCTTCTCGGCGGCCACGGAAAGGTTTCCCTCTTAATGACACCAAAGCTCGTCTCTCGTTCTTGGAATGTCACATCCGTCATCCGAAACCCAGACCAGAAGGCTGCAATCCTCGAAGCTGGAAAGAACGGACCCGGAAAACTAGATGTATTAGTTGAGAGTTTGGAGGATGTGAAGAGCGACGCAGATGCGAAGAGAATTCTAGATCAGGTCAAGCCAGACTGGGTTATTTGGAGCGCTGGTAAATTTCCCTCCCTTAGATGGTGGATATCCCAATTCAAGAAAATATGTTAATTGACTAATTTACAGGCGCTGGAGGTAAAGGCGGATCTTCACGAACCAATGCCATCGATCGCGATGCTTGTATCCATTTCATTCGTTCCTCCGTCGCCACATCTTCTATCAGTAAATTCCTCCTCGTTTCGGCACTATCCATACGTCGAAATCGTGCTGCGTGGTTTGATGATGATTCATATGCGTTGATGCAGAAAGTCAATACAGAGATTATGCCCGCGTATTATAAGGCAAAATTGGCTGCTGATGATGTATTGGCTGTTCTTGGGAGCGAGAGGGAGGGCTTTGGTTATATAAGTTTAAGACCTGGTGCATTGAGTGACGATAAGGAGACTGGGAAGGTGATACTTGGAAGGACAAGTGCTAGGGGGGTCGTAACGAGAGGAGATGTAGCGGAGGTAGCAGTTAGATTACTTGAAGAAGAGGGAGCGAGGGGTTGGTTTGATATGCTTGGTGGAGAGGATGAGGTCGGTGAGGCCATTAAGAAGGTGGTCAGAGAGGGGGTGGATAGCATGGATGGTGAAGATCTGGAGGTTATGAGGGCAAGTATTTAGTACGAATGGCTTTTCTTAGACAGCTAGACAGAGGTCCCACTCCAAGACCTGTAGTGATATATTCGAATCGATATCTAGCATTTAATAGTACGTTCATTTCCACAAGGGACGATAGGCTTGTGAATATTTGTGGAAGCAAATGTACATCGCAGCTGACGCGATACAACTCATAGACAAGCCCCAAGGAAAGCGGAGGACACGAGTCGAGATAAGAAAGGTGCCAGCTTTTACTAGTAGCTAGGGAAACGAATCCCAGACAGAGCGGCCAAAAGAGCAGCTAAACAATGTACAGAAACTAGCTAGAGAAGCGAGGATGCCATATGGACAAGGGCATACCGCTTGCAAACAGCCCTGAAGACCTGGGTAAAGAGGCAAACAAGAGCCAAATGGATAAACAGCTGGAAAGCAGAAACGAGGGGAATAACCACGCTCAAGCATACTCCCCAGCCATCACACAAGGTTCTGCGACCGATGTATTGGCCAAGCACAGTGGGGACATTCAACATTTAATAGACCCGTAGGTCGTACTCTAGAAGAAGTGAAGCGATGTGCTCGCATGAATTTATCAACCAAGCGAGTGAACGCCAGTGGGGAGGCATAAAACCTCTACCTAGACGAGTGTTTCCATTTCCAGCCTTTTGCTGCAGTCCAGAGATATTCAGTCCCAACTTACCTCAAGATCAGGTGCTCACATCCGTGAATCAACTAGCCTCACGACCTCAATTGTCGATATAGCAATGGCGAAACCGCAATCTAGACTGCCGGACGAACCCCCCACCCTTCTTACAGAAGGTTTCGGAGTGATTGCTTGCCGGCCAACTTCTCTTCTAATGCCGCCCGGCGTCTCTTTTAGCCTCTTGATGGTGTTTTTCCTACCTCAATTTCCGTTATGAAGACCTTTTGCAGTCCAGACTCTCTCGAACCGTACTTCTAACCAGACACTGGGGGCAGCGGCAGTAGCTCGTGGCATAAGATCTCGCAAATATCCCTTACCGAACTAAAGGTCTCATCTATTGAGGCTTCTATCTACGACCTCGAGTGTTGGGAGGTGTGGCTCGAGCAGAATAGGGAGCACACCTCGGGCAACGCCCAGTATGTAAAGTATGGAGACCTTAGCGATGATGAACGGCCTTATCCGTCGTAAATGAAGGAGAATGGCGGCTGGGAATCAGACTCGGACACGGAGCTTCTTGTGAGATCCTACAGACCGCTTAGAAAGGCAGCGAAGTTGGTGGTCAAGCCTTCTGCAGGCAATTACCATGGCACGGTGCACGACTACGTGAGCGGTAAGTCTAAGAGTTAGCGATTTTTCTAATGATTTTGTCAGCCATGCATCCCTGGCTCATGAGCTTGCTTGGGGGTATCTTGAAGGCTAAGACAGTTGCACTTGGTTATCCTCCGTCGTTGCCAACCGAATTCATGGTGGAAAATGGGCCGGAATGCATGATGATAGAGGATAAGGAGCACTGGATTCTGCGGATGCGCGGTGGCCCGTGGACTAGCATTGTCTCTGCCTCAATCCTCAATAGATTACGTAGGAATAGGTAATATAGTGTTCACCTTACCGTCTAATCCTTCTGTAGCGGTAATCTTAATGTTATACTCGATAAGATTATTATTGTTCCTTTTTTTATATACAATTTACCTAGAAATCTTGATAGTTTAACTTGCTACCACTGTAACTACTAATTATTATATTAATCATTTATCTAACGTTTGCCCCATTATTTCTAGAGTAATTTCTATAGTACTTATAGTAAGGTTTCCTCCTTATGAGTTCTCCAATCAAGTCTCGTTCATTTTTCGAACCGGCACTTGCAAAGTGTCGAGCACATTGCATTTATGCAAAAGCCTGAGACCTGGAAAGTACTTGTTGTCATTCGCGATTTAGGTAAACCTGGCTTTTTAGGACTTATTTCACATGTATTTTGTTTTTATTCATCTTACTCTACTACATGCCTTCATGGATGGTCATACCCATGAATATGCTCCTCCTCCTGTCCCTCCTCCATCTTTGGGGGTATTTTTGGATGCAGCCTTCCCTCTTGCTGATGTTCCTGGTTTAGCGTATGTCCTAATTCTGAATCAGGATGCAACCAAGGGGACGGCCATCGGAAAGTCTTTTTTGGAATTGGCATCCTATTAAGCTTGACTTGATCAACTCTATTTGCTTCATGCCATCTTTTCACAGCTTCAAAGTCTCGGCATTGATGATTGATGCTGAAATCTGGGAACAGAGTTTCGCGACCTTCAATCCAGGTCAAAGTAAGAAGATCCGTATTTGCATTGCATTTCAGGTTTTGTAATAAGACGTCTAAACAGTGGCCTAGATGTGTCCACTTAATTGCTTCGGTTTCTCCATATGTTGGTATCTTCCGTGTATATCCAGGATAATTGGAGAAAGCAGACATTCGAAGGAGGTTTAGACAATGTATTTGCTATGTATATTAGGAGGCCTGCATCTCACCCAGAGAGATCAAGATACTCACATGAAAAACATCAAGCTGGACCATGTATGCATCATCTCCAAGTCCCCAATACTCATCTTCAAATTTCGCAACTGTCTTAGGATCTTTCCCTAGCTTGAGAATTTGCTCCCTCGTTGCAATGTATGTTCCGGATTCATCATATGGAGCCCATGCTTTATCCGCCGCTGGCCCGGGATCCATTCGAGCAATGGAGAGAGGATCCGAAGCAAAGAATGTTCCATTTATCATGTCAACATATGTTGGTACTTCGATTTCATCAAGGACCCTGGCTGGATTCCCTGGTAAGTTTTCTAATCTGCCAGCGTGGGATAAATCACACTTACACCAATATGAAGTCTGCTTTAAAAAATGGTTTCGACTATAGCCGAATGGAAGCTGAGGATGACGGATGAGGAAAATTGTGCCAGCGAAGACAGTAAAATTCAATATAGTAATTGCGGTTAGGGCTATTTTTGACACCCCATTACTTTCTTGCTTGAAAGAGACAGTTTCTTTTGCAATAAAAGTTTCTCTTGCTTCGTCTTCTTCTGTCCCTACTGGGACTTGTTTCCATTTATAAAGTGGAATCGAAGTTTTCCCGAACATGATTCGTAGTGCTCTTAAATCGAACAATTCTTCGCATTTCAAGTTTAAGAAGAAGACTCTAGAAATGGCGAGACGGCTATGTTGAAGTGACCGGAAGTGGGGTATATCTTGAGGAGTTTAGTGACACCGGGTACAACTCGAAAAGCAAGACCAGTCAAAATCCATGGGATTGAATATAAACAGAATTCTTGTCAATAATTTCTGCAAAGCATTCTTACCCCCACAGCTTTGGGGCTTGCATAAATGTCGACAATAATGTATTCTACAACTTAAATTTAGCAGGAAAGCCGAAATTCCATGTCCCTAGCCTAGCAAGAATTCGGAAGCAACTCGAAGGTTTCGTAATGAACAATACAAGTCACACGACATTTTGCAACCACGCAAGTATCACACAGTCGGTGTGGAATCTTAGTGCCTATAACTCTTTCATCTACACCTCCAGTGCAGGGCATCGTCAGAGCCGTTTTGAAATCGATGGTTTGTATACTGCTAAGTAATAAAACCCGTTCTAGTAATATAGAATTAAACTGTATAGTAGATATCAGTATGATATGCAATCATGGTCCCCGACTTATAAAGGACGAAAATAGAAGAAACAAACAAATAAACATGATATGCAATGAAAATGAGGCTGATTACAAATTTGTATCTGATGGTGGGAGATTGAAATGCGGGGAATACGGTCAAACTCAAAATTCATGATTGGAAGGTCCAGGAGGCCACATCTATCTAGAGCATCTACAGGATGGTTTTGAATAGTAACGAATTTCCAGCTCACCTCTGTAATCAAATTGGTGTCCAAATAATCGTACCCCATCCGCGCTTAATCTCCCACCCAGAGGGTTAGTGAAGTCGTTAGATCACGTGCTCAATCACAACCTCCTGGCGACATAATTTCAAAGTTCTTTCTGACAAAGAAATAACATGGCTTATGTATATATCACTTCAATCCTGTCTACCTAATAAGAACTGGCAGATTCCCCCCTCATCACCAACTTTCCTTAGGTACCTAGATTAGGCACTAGGGAATGATCGCCGAGGGTTTAGAAGTCTAAAAGTATAAAGTAAAGTTCGGTATGACTAAGTGTATATCCTGTTATCCCCCCCCTCAAAAAAAAGATAAAATCTCTCTATAACTTCATTTCTCCATCCACGACGAATTACGACCTCCTCATTCCAACGATCAGATCAAGAAGAAATCCCTTTATAAATAACTGTCGGTATGCTATAGCGGGGGAACCAAGGTCACTAATCACTCTGCGCTCATGTAGGACGCAGCCTGATTGTTGTGGTCTTGATTCGTTGTTGGCTTAAGTATGCCAAGGTCATGTGCATGGTCATGTGAGTAATCACATGACCGTGCGCCGGTCGGGTCGCATATGGATCGCATATCGATTCCATAACGATTCCCAACCGTACCAACAATAACCTCCCACCCTAAAAAATTTTAGCTTCAAAGTCATAAGACGAAGAATAAGGGACATCTTTTTCTAAACTAACAAATGTAAAAACATTTATTGAGCTTCTTTGAGACTTAATACCTCTAATAAATAATACTCACAATTCTTCTTTAAGATAAAAACAAATAAAGCACACGTATTTATATAAAGGAGGGTTTAAACACATCTAATAATCTTTGATAATAAGAAAAGATCGTAAATTGATTACTTGTATATAAATATATAGCTTGACACGTCTCTATAACTCCTCCCTCCAACCTTAAGAGAGAGGTTTTAGAGCTAGGAATCTCATCTCACGAGTAAGATGCTTGATATGAAGAAATATTATTTGTTATTATTATCACTTAGAACCTTCCTAACCGACACTAACTTAACACTAAATAAATAAATCATTTCAATACTATTATATTCTCTCTCTCTCTCTCTGCCTCTACCCGTTAATACCAGATAATTCTTTATAGTAAACATTAGAAGGATCATATCTGCCAGACTGAGCTTAACAAGTTTAATATAAGTAGGTATTCAATTCCTAGAACATTTTCTTCTTTCTCTCTCTCAAAAACAAAACAATACAAAACATCCCTTCAGTTCAATACATAAAAGGATAAAGAAAAACAAATAAACATAAGACAAGAGCGGATTTTCCTAAGACAGCCTTAGAAGCAGAAAGAAGATATCATAATATCATCATAATATATATTGTGTTATTAAAAGGTGGAATATATGGGTATATATATATATATATATGCGTAAAAAAAAAGAGAGTAAAACATAGAGATTGAAAGCCCTCATAAATATCCTATAACATTCCCTTAAAAAAAATCGCTCAAAACGTTTCATAACAATAACTCTACCATCGTGTCCATTTTCCCTTCAAATATCCTTCTCATTCTCCTCCCGACTGTTAGCCGATCTCTTCTCACTCTCATTCTCCAATCCCACCTTTCTTAATTCCTTAGCTTCATCTATGAGGTACGCAGCACACTCTAATCGACTCTTCTCTGGGCTGATGAAAAATATAGCTAAGGTGGGCACAAGAATAAGAGCTGCTACGAAGGGGAAACCAGTCCATTGATTTCCATTGCGATCTACAATCGCACTGCAAACAATTGGACCAATCCAGGCAGATCCCTTTGATACAATACCAAGAAGACTGAAGAACATGTATTCTCTTCCTCTTGGGACGAGTTCAGCCATGAATGCTTGGCCGTAGGAGAATTGAGCACCCATCGTGAAACCGTACTGTGCGTTAAAGAACCAGAACTCCCAGAGGTTGTGGAACCCTATTTTGTCGGTCCAGATTCCAACCATACCCCACAAAGCCACGAGGCAACATCCGATGTTGGTAGCTTGCAACATTGATTTGGTCTTAATATTGAAGGTCCTCTGGAGAAGATATGCGCCATAGACACCTACGGCAGCTGAGCCTCCTTGCACCATGATCAGATAGGTGTTTTCGGTAGCAGAGAAAAGTACGACTTGTGTCTGGGCAATCATGACGAGTGTAATGGTCGTGTTGATACCATCCGCGAGGAGGAAGAATGCGATGAGGTAAAAGAGTGTCTGCTTCAGTTGCCATGCTTGCTTTGCTGCGAACCAGGTCTGCTTGGCTCCGAAAGTAAGGTAACTATCTCCCTTGGGCAATTTTGGGCCAGGTCGCTTCTTCTCCCAGAGGAACCAAGGGATAGCGAGAATAATCCAGAATCCAGTACAGACGGCGACAGAAACTGAGTAACCCCAATTGTTATTTTCGGTGGAGTCGTTTGCGTGTAATCCAACAAGGGCAGCCAAACAAAGAGCCCCACAAATCGTAAATCCTACATTATTCCAGACATAACTTATATTCATAACTTTTGAGCGTGCCATGGAGGATTTCCATTCGTATTCTTCTTCAGTGCATTTTCCATTGAGATAATCTTCTCTTGCGTCCCGTGCCTCGGGTAAATCATGAGCCAATTTAGGGAAAATGGCGTTGAAAAAGACGTAGGACGCCCAGAATGTAACGGCTATGATTGTTAGCAATGGCCTTGCGATACAGTTGAACGGCGTGCCACTTACCACTAAGGATGTATAATGCCATAGCAGCCCTCCATTTACTAGGAGTCTTCACACCGAGAAATCCAAACTCGAGGCCCCAAGTCAGAACGGAGAATCCTCTGACAACCCAAGGGTTCCAGTTTCCAAAATCCGCCAAACTTCCAACGCCAATGAACACAAGAGCTTGGATAAGGAACGTCAGGCCATTTCCAATTAGAATTACCGAAGCGTACGCCTTAGTTCTGTTTCCACCTCCCCAGAAGACATGGCACGGTGCAGTCGTGTCGACATCACAACCCGAGCTTCCTAAGGGGAGGACGTTGGGATTGAAACCGGCTTGGTATATTAGATTTTGAAAGAGAAGGTTGGAGCTATCGAGTCGCTATGGTTAGGGAATCTTTCTAAATCGTCTCGATCAGAGCTGCAGTTGGCTTACTATTGGAACGAGCCGATCCCATTATTGCCAGCATAATAGAGATAATAGGAGTACAGCTCCTTGTCTGTTGCTGGCGGTCCTTGGGGGGTGTAATGGTGGATGTCCTTGATCTCATGTGGAGAAGTTGAGTTGTTGCTCGAGGAAGGGCCTGCAGCAGCAGTGAAGGAGGCCATTTTGGAGATGGGATCCTGATCCGTTTCCGAGCGCAGCTCGGGTTGCTTGGACTCGAGGTCGGCCATGCTGAATTGGACTCGGGGGGGCAGGGGGCGAGGGGGGGGGGGTAAACAAAGATGGCACGAAGTCGTCCTTGGCTTTGATGGCTCGACTTGGAGGAAGGCAGGACCCTGAATGTGCGGGACGGCGAGCAGCTAAGTATGCTGGGAGAGGGTGCAAAGGGTCGCGCTGCGGCGGCCGGCCAGGTGGGGACGGGGATTGAATTCTGCAGGTTGCTGCAGAGGAGATACCGATGGCACAATGGGGAACGCCCTCGTTGTTGCGCCCCAAGGCGCTGGGATGGACGGGCCAGCGCCGTCGCTGGTGGTGGTGCTGGCCCTGGGGTCGCGAGGCAGGCCTTTGGCGTGCTCAAGGGCGTTGGACGGCCCTTTGAGGTCATGGCCGGGTTCGCAGTGGAAGGAGCTCTCTGCTCTCCTGCCCCCCGCCCGCATCCCGGTCGTGCCAGCCCGCCACCGCCGAACGGGGGACAAGGGGCTCGACGCAAGCAGATATGAGACACTGCGTGGACACGGACATGGGAGATGCATGGGGCCTTGGAGATTATTCTATATAATTGCACATTCGGCGCCTCGAGCGCGCCTCAGAGAAACAGCCTGTTTGCCGGTGCAGCGACGTCTGATAGATGCGACGGGCAGGCAGGTCTTCCCCCGCCCCTTTTCCCTTCGACTCCTCCTGCAGGAAACCGACGGGACTGCCGTGAAGGCGCGTCCGAGGAATATCCCACGGCAGGGTGGTGTGCCCGTGGATTGCTCCGCCATCGTCCACGCCTGGATTTGTCACAGGCCTGCGCTCTTTGTCGAGGCAACTCAGCGTCTGGTATCGACGACAAGAGGCTGTCGAGTGGCCTGATGCGGCGATGGCGCCGAGGGAACCCGCTGATTCGCCAATGCCGATGTTCTGTTCGGCAAGCCGACGAAACGACGTCTCAAAGCCAGGCCAGCCCTCAGGAACATACGAATCCGGCGACAGTGCCGAAGCCCAGAATCCAGTGATTCGTGAGCCGTTGATGTCGCCGTCTGATACTTGCACCTCTTCTTGTCATGGCCAAGCCCACGAAACGACGGATCAACGCTGGGCTGGAGGATACGGGCCAGCCAGCGTGCCCAACTCCAGGATCCAGCGATCCGCCCAGACGTTGCTTGTTTGCTATCCGTTTCCCTTGCACTGTCCTTCCGTTCTCGTTCTCCGAGCCAAGCCATTGAGGCGGGCCCAGGAAAAGAAATATCAAAGCCAGACGTCGAAGGAGACAGATTCAGCTGGAGCCCAGGTCCCGGATCCAGTGATCCGCCGCCTGAGCATGCTGGGCCAGAGGAGCCGCATGAAGGGGAATGCAGCTTGAAAGCTGTCGAACTGCAAAGAGAGCACGCTGCACATATCTCCTATTGCTCCTCTTCAACATCGCGAAGCGTGGTGCAACCTCGATCCGCAGCCCAGAACATGGCCTGGTCTGCATCTAGGCGCACCCTTCCCTCTTGTACTCCAGAGCACAACGCCAAGGACGCCAAGGGCGCCGCTCCCTCGATTGGGAGGCAAGTCCCGTCCTGTCCACCGCGCAACAGTCAGGACGGCGTGGCGCTGGGACGCCAGCTGCTTCCCCGCGCGGGAAGTGGCTTTCGCTGCCCCAGCACTTGCCCCAGGAGCTCACCGACTTGCAGCGGCCTCTCGTTCTTCCGCCCGGTCGCCTGGCTTTCCTCCTTGGGCCTCCCATCTCGTCCTGACTCGCGCCCCTCCGACCTGGCCCAGCGCCTGACTCACTTCCCCGAGCCGACTCGACCGCAATAGGCGATTGTCAGTGTTCGAGGTCACGATGCCCATCGTCCATATCGTCCAGAGTCTGGAGGCCAATATATCTTCCGCACCGATGCTCCCACTCTCGGTGGACACAGTGCTTTAAATATACTCCTCTAGTAACCCTCGCTCTCATGCAGCGGGGCAGTCTCTTGACCCTGATCTAGGCGACGGACGCTTTTCATGACAGACATTAGGCCAGTTCATGCAGCAATAACCTCGAGTGCCACGGAGGCTCCGAATTTTTGGCTCCACTGCAACAACCCAGTGGATATGTTCGTCGCAGCCCTTAATCCTCCCCCTCCGATCTCTTCTGTTCCTCACCATGTTTTTCTGTGTTCCCGTAAGCATCCGCAAAACCTCTTAATCAGCTCATCTTCACCTGCTTTGCCTTCTCGACGATGCCATCAAAACTAGCATCCTGTGTCATAGGAATCGATGTGGGAGGGACCAATACTGACAGGTCAGATGGCCCCCGAGCTGCGTTTTTGGTGGCTGCATTGTTCTAACGGATTTGGTAGTGTGATACTGCAAGGTGAAGAAGTGCTCGCATGGAACAAAACAACGACGACGCCTGGCATCCAGGAGGGTGTTCAGCGAGCTATCAAGGCCGTAGTCGACAAGGCCAACATCCAAACCAGCCAGGTAGAGTCGGTGAAGATTGGCACCACAGTAAGTGAAGTTGAGCTACGTTTTTGACATCCCGTTTGAAAGTGGCGAGTCAACTTGCTTTTTCGGTAATTTTGGAGGCGGGCAAAGGGCACTTAGAAATGGTTGGTTGTGATCAATGGGATTAATAATTCTGTAGCAATTTGTCAACGCTGTGCTTGAACAAGACTCGAGCAAATTGGATCGAGTTGCAGTGATTCGTCTTTGTGGACCCTACTCCCAAGGATCTCCACCGTTCATTGACTTCCCACCAAAATTGAGGGGCTTGGTGGAAGGTCATTTTGGCTATGTTGATGGCGGTTTTCAAGGTTAGTTTGCATTTCATAATTGATATTTATCTTTACAACTGTAAGGCTTGAAAGGTCCCTCTAACTAACACCAAATAGTTGACGGTGCCGAAATATTGCCCGTTAATGAAGAGCAGCTCAAAGAGCAAGCTTCAATCATCAAAGACAAATCCATCAAGAGCGTTGTTTTGATCGGAATATATTCCCCTTCAAACCCCGAACAGGAGATAGCAGCAAAGAAAATTCTTGAATCAGAACTTGGTTCAGATTATGATATATCCTGCTCACATGCCATCGGCCGACTAGGATTCCTTGAACGAGAAAATGCAAGCATTTTGAACGCGAGTTTGAGACGATTTGCTCGTCACGTAATTGCAGGATTTTATTATGCGGTCAATCTATTAGAGTTAGGGAGATGCAATTTGTATATCACATTGAATGACGGAACACTCAGCAAAGCAGCAGACGCCGCCGAATATCCAGTAAGATGTTTCAGGTCTGGTCCGACTAACAGCGCGACTGGTGCAGCATTACTAGCTATGTCGACGATCCAGAAATCTAAAGCTGAAAATACTAGCGACGAAAGAGAAATCCTTGTTATAGATGTTGGCGGGTAAGCAGCCTTGGCCTCGATGAGGAGAACAGTGCTAAATTACTCAAGGACGACTACTGATATATGTGCATTGTTGAAAACTGGATATCCCCGGCAATCAGCAGCATTCAGCAAAATTGGTGGCGTAAGAACTAATTATACTATTCCAGATGTCAAGAGTATTGGGTTGGGCGGCGGTTCTAAGGTCCATGTTGAAGAGAGTGGTACTACTGTCGGGCCAGATTCCGTAGGAGCAAACCTAGAGAAGGACAGTATTGCCAATGGTGGGAAAATTTTGACAGTAAGTCATATCTCGTTGCATTTTCTCACCCCCTGATTCCAGGAAACTGGTCAGAACATCGATAGAAATGTCTTGTGTGGTAGGCCATGTTCTACCAAGACCATCCTCGAATTGTTTTCCACCTGGACGCCGGCAAGTGAAATAGGCAGGCGCCAGTCTTTATTGAACCACTTTCTGGGTGCGTACGCTTACCTTATTTCCTGTGAACTCTAGGCATCAGACCTTGTCGCTTCGAGCCTTAATAATTCAACACTAGTTTCCTCTGCTGCAAGGTCGTCTGGGCTGGAAGAGATCAAGCGCAAACTAGAAGCAGCAATCGACCTTGTCAAAACGAAACAAGGGGACGCCATAGTCATTCTGGTTGGGGGTGGGAGCGTTATCATTGATTGCCAGCTCGCTGGTGTAGCGGAGATTATAAGACCTAAATATTTAGAAGTTGCAAATGCTATTGGCGCAGCGGTAAGTCTCTGGCTTAACACAATGCTAATATAATCAACTAAATTCTTCCTCAGATTGCCAAAGTCAGCGGATCAGTCGAGAAAGTCGTTGTCTCTGGGCGCACTATCAACGAAGAGATCGAGGACGCCACAAAAATGGCTGTGGAACTGTGCATTGCTGCAGGCGGCAATAGGAGCACCATCAAACCAGTTGATATCGAAACTATTCCTGTTTCATACGCGACCAACGGAGCTACAAAACTATATGTTCGAGTCGTAGGAGAGGTCCTTCAGGGCTCCGAGGGGAGCTCTGATATTTCAGAAGTATCAAGCCAAAGTGAGGCTTTCCGCAAAGAGGGATTGACCTATATACCAGACGCAATCTCAGCAGAACCCAACTCCAAAGGCTCGATTGATGAGATAGAACAACAAGTCGACGTGGTGAATTATCGGCCAAAGATTGTCAAGGACTTGTGGCATTTATCAGAAATTGATCTTCAATTTCTTCAGGATGGAGCGGGTGTGCTTGGAGTCGGAAGCTGTGGAGAGCCCTACCCAGCTTATATTGCCTGTCGCTTAGCACTTGCGAAGGGCAAAACCCTCACAATTCGACGACAAGATACCCTTCCAGATGACTCCGTTGTACTTGTTGCTGGCTTTATGGTAGGTTTCACTGATGGAGTCATTAACCGGCACAATTGTTAATTGTATTCAGGGGTCACCGAGTGTATACCTTGAGAGAATACCTGGCTTGGACGAGTAAGTTCGAATAGTGGAAGATTTAAACTAAATGCTAACCAAGGACAGAGTCGCAGAGGCCATGAAAGCGGTGATGAAAATTCAAAATATAACTGCATTTGATGCCGTGATTCCTAATGAAATTGGTGGCATGAACTCTTTCGAAGCCCTTCTCGCTGCACAACGATTTGGTAAGAGCGTACTAGATACTGATCTGGTTGCAAGAGCCTATCCCAAACTATGGCAGACTGTTCGATGTCTCCAAAACATTCCAATTACTCCAGCTGCTGTCGCAAATGGTCCAAATGAGCAAGAGGTATGTGATTGAAATATTAGCCCTAGTGTAAGATTCTAATATGTCTAGGCCTTTACAAATCTCACAAACGAAGAAGCCGAGATATTGATGCGAGACGCATGCACGAATCTTGGTTCTCTTTCCGGGATATGCGTCAACCCTGTCTTCGGAGGTGAAGCTAAGACGCTCCCACGAAACAGCTTCTCTCATGGTAAGATATATCCTCTGCCACATTATTGACAATCCTAACATCTCCCAAGCTTGGTCTATTGGCCGTGAAATAGCGCTCGCGCGAAGTCGAAAAGAAGACCCTATCACCAGGCTCCTTCAATCCGAGAACGGTGTCCTACTTTTCACAGGCAAAATAATCTCCGTCAGCCGGAAAGTTGGCTCGGGATTCACACGCGGCGACGTCGTTCTAGAACATTTCTCCGAAGATGCAATCAGCCCCTCCTCCTCCTCCTCCCTAATCGTCGACTTCGAAAACGAAAACCTAAGCGCGATCCTACGATCCGAAGACGGTAGCAACAAGGTCCTGGCCTGCTGTCCCGACCTCATTGTTTTCTTGGATAAGGCAAATGGTGCTCCGCTGGGGATCTCGGATTATAAATATGGATTGAGAGTTAGTGTTATTGCTTTAAGGGCACCGGCTGTTTGGGCTAGTGAGAGGGGTTTGGAGATGGGTGGGCCAAAGGCTTTTGGTTTGGATATGGAATATATTCCTGTTTGTGGGAAGAACGAGTATGCGGAGCCCAAGAGCGTTTGGGAGATGTTCCCAGAATCCGCGGCGGCTCCGGAGGTGCAGTGAGGGAGATTAGATAGGGATTTATATCTAGATATATAGAGAGGATTTGATAAAATATCCGAGAGGTTGGGAGAAAGAGATGGATTGATTGGATATTTCGGAGTAGGGGATTGTCTCTGGAGTAGGAGATGTGGAAGAATAAGATGAGAGGAGATGAGGGAGAAAAAAACAAAAAACATGGGTGGATATAGTGACGAAAACCTTTTTGCGATTGGGAGGTTATCTACCATGTATCTCGAACATTTGGATTTTTGTAATAGAAATACCCACTTATCTAGATCATTGGAATCAGAAAAAAATTCCACTCTACGCTGTACTCTGAAATATTATATCAGAAAAGGGAATTGAACTTTTTTTTTTCTTCCTCCTGATTCTTAGGGATAGGTAGATGGGTGGAAAAGGAAGCTAGTAATTACCGCTGTTTTGGGCCGTGCATTTCTTGAGACTTGAGACTAGTTAACGGTGAACGGGTCAATGCGAGGTAATCTACCCGGCCCGCGAGTGGGAGGGGTAAGGGGGTACGGGATCTACACTAGGTGGGTAGGTCTGTACGGAGTACGGATAAGGCGTAGCTACCCTCCGGGAGTGTGACAAGGAAAATCCTTGTTTGGAGGTTTGAGATGTTTATGTAAATACTTAAAAGGGGCTGTTCTGGTGAGAGGTACTGTATGATGGATAGTGTTGGGAAGGAAGGAGATTGTTTACTTATGAGAATTCAGGGTGAAGAAGTTAGTGAGTTCTTATATTTAGAGTTGGGAAGTTTAATATCGTGGTATGCTATGCATGCTATTTGTGGGAGAAATAAAAGGGCTGCTTGCTCTATTTGAAAAATTCTTAGTTTGTCTTATGTACTAGGTTTTTTTACTGAAGTGTGAGCTGTATACGCATAAAATATTGTCCATAAACCGATAAATCTAGGAAAATTATTCTAATTTCGAGTTAAGCGATTTTTTGAAGGGTTTTAGTAATCCTTATTTCTTCCTCTTTCTATTCTCATCTTGAGAGCCATTAAATTCTGGATTTCTTTCCCTTCTGAGATTGTGCTGAAGAGGCTATTTAGGTCTTGGAGGATTTGTGATATAGAAGGATGCCTCACCCCTCAACGGTTGACGACATCCATTTATTGAGAGCTGGCTAGCACTTAGTATGTTGGAAGGTGAAAGTGGGAGCCCCTCAAGGGATACCAGATAGCCCGCGGATATAAATAGTCTATTTCAATGCTCCGAACTATCGATAGATTGCCAATATCTATGGCCAGTTCTCGGTTAGCTTGGCTTTTAGAAAGTGAGGGATGGTAGTTCCTGACACGTGATAAATAAATATTCTCGAAACACAAGCTCTTTCGAGACGCACTATTCTGAATTCTCTTAGGATTTCCCTAAGCTAAAAACTATTTGCAATTGCCCTTCTTTACCATAATCAATTAAAAGCGACGAGCTTTAGAAAGTGCTAGAATGCTCTGTTGCAAGGTCTCAAATTTCTCTTAGTCCGCACTCACTTTGCCCTCCAGGTCATTGCTGCATACGCACCACCATCAACTAAAACATCATTTCCTGTGATAAACGAAGACTGGTCGCTGGTCAAGAAGGCCACTGCACTTGCAATCTCGTCTGGCGTCCCGATTCTTTGAAGAGCAGAAGTATTGACTATAAATTTGACTGATGCTCCCTGTTCGCCAGCAAGTTCCGAAGCCCCCATTGGCGTAGATGTAACCCCAGGGCTGACAGTGTTGATTCTATTATTCTTTAGTAGTCTGAAATTTATCCGAAAACCAGGGGAATATCAACATACCTCGCCCCCTTCAAAGCCCACTTTGCGGCATTCGCCTGTACCCTTAAGATGTTGCCTCTTTTCGCCAGAATGTAAGCTGCTCCCGAATCCTTCTGCTCGATGCTTTCGATTTCCTTGTGCTGGAGAAGCTGTGCTGTTGGTGCGAGTGCCAAGTGCTGTCCAAGTTCTGCTGACACGCTTGACATATGTCCCGCGAGACTTGCGATGCAAACAAGTGAAGTGCCTGTGGAGGCCAGAGGATAGAAGGCGTCTATCACATGAGCAGTCCCCAAGAGATCAACATCGAAGATCTGTTTGAGGGTTGCCATTACAGGTGATACACCTGCGGTATGCACAATAGCATCGATACGTCCATAACTTCCCGCCCTTTTGGCCAATTTTTCAACAGATGCTTTATCGGAGACATCGACCTCACATCCTTCCACTTCGAACCCTTCCCCCTTCAGGACCGACAATGCATCATCTAGTCGCAGTCTAGAAAAGTCGGCTAGCAGGAGTTGACGTCCGCCTCCAAGCCGACGTGCAATGGCCATTCCCATTCCACCAGTGCCAATGACAGTAAGGACGTTGCGAGAGATCTTCTGGACAGCCGCCATTTTTTTTTAGAAGGGTTAGGTTATCACATTGACTGTATGAAATAATGATCCCCCTCGCCCGCTAGAGGGGGAGACTCTCTAATTATATACAGCAGGGTTGACTTCGAAGGGAGAGGACCTGTGGGATTTCGGACCATCCCTCAATTGGAAAGGATTCATCTCTGAGACTAGTGTTCAGCCACGTCGTATTCGTTATAGAAAGAGGGGTATGACGCTGGAAGGTGTGGGCTGATATTTTGGCCTCTGATCATCAGGTTCTGTAGTTAAAAATCCGAGAATATCCGGGGAAGTTATCCGCATTCTTGGATTTGACATGTTAAGTAGCCCGATCTTTTGGCAAGTTGTTAGTGTTCTACTGTAAGATCTTACATTGGGGGGTCAGGTTCTGTCGTCGTTGCAAGGGTCCGAGTTGGCGCGGTCATCATTTTGTTAGTGTAATATAGGAGAGGGGCATAGTTATTAAGTCTTTAATAAAGGAAATTATACTTTTATAGTAGGTTTTAAAGTTAAGTGTTCGTTGATATTTAAGAAATTTTTTTTTAAAAAAAAAACTTTAATTTTATTCTTATTTAATCCTTTAATTTAAATAAATAAAAGAAGTGAAATACTCATACAAAGTTTATAGAAACGGAATAATTCGAGTCTAGGTTTTATATGCTATTATCTTATTTTAAACTGTTTTTTTTTTAAAAAAAAAAAGACAAGCTAGTAAGTTAAAGTAAAATAAATATTCATTTTACTCTTCCTACCTGTTCTCCTAGCTTAAAAACATCATTATAAAAATAGCCTAGCTTTCCACTTAAGACTACGCAACCCTCCTTTCCTACACCGATCTAGGAGTATGTCTCCACATATCTAGTTCAGGTGTCGATCTACCTATGAAAGTCGTCGATATAATTGGTGCCGGACTCCTAGTTATAGGATATTCCGGTTAGAAAGTTAAGGAAAATTAGTTGTTGAAGGGGAGAAAGGAATAGCTTTATAAGGTAAAGGTCTTTTAGCTAAAAGTGAAAATAAAAAGGAAGTTTCCCCCCTCTACTTCCCCTCCCCACCTCTTAGCATCCTCAATCCATGCTCGTGTTATTTGTCTCACTTCCTCTAACTTATCAACCAAGGTCTGCCCTCCCCTCCTTGAATAACTACCTCACGAGTGATATATATCTTTGAACAAACCCCTTCTTATGAGGGTTAAATAGATAGATAATTACGATTAGAATTGACTTTAATTACAAGACTAATCTCTGCTGTTCTATATGACTAGGAAACCCCCTTCCTATAGGCTATGGCCTACGACCTAGATTCAGTAGTAAACCGGTGCTAACGGCAAGACCTGAGTTCTAACCTCAGCCGAATTTAGCTACTAAAGCTAACTAGCTAACGTTAATAAAGGATTAGATTCCTTAGCTTCTATTATAGCCCTAACACCTCTATTAAATAAAAAGTAAACAAATAATATAAACAACTAAGTAATACTAGTACACTCTCTGACCAAATATACTAGGGATTCCTAGGTTAGAAAGAAGAACATTCTTCTTTCCTTCTTTCCTTCTTTTTAATATTATAATTATAAACTTAGAGAGGAAAATATACACAGGGTAGCCTTTTAGGAAGATTTAAGAATTTTTATATTATTCTATTTAATTAACTATATCTTTTCCGCTTGATTTCCTTTTCCTTTTTTTAAAAGTAAGATTTATATTTTAAAATAATAGATTAAGTGGAGAATAACTTTAAATTAATAAATATAAGAAAGGGTAAATAAAATCTATCTTTGAAATTTAAGAATAATTTTATTAACTTTTTAAAAAAGAGCTTAGACAAATCTTTTGTCGGTTCATAAGGCCTTTGAGGGGTGCATGCTTTACCACGGGGCATAACGCCTAGTGTGTATACTAGGTGTATGCTCGTTGTGGTGTTGATATGCTTGATTCTCTATAACCCGACTAATACGTTCCTTATATAAGGGATGTACTAGTGGGTTATATGATTATGCTAGTATCAATACTAGAACCTCTCTCTAATTGGCTAAATAGCCCTAAATATATAGAATGACAAAGGAAAAGAATGAAATGAGTAGCTAGTAGCTTTATGTTAACTAACTCTACATCTTTAGAAAGCGAATAGGAAAACATATATCTAATTTAAGAAAATAAGGTAAAAGAGATATTTACTTCGTAGAGGAGAGTGAAATTTCTGTCTATTATGATAAAATTTATATCAAGTCGGACCCTTTATTCTCTTATATAGTTTTTAACAACATTATTTAAAAACCCAAAGATCAAACCCTAGAATATATCACGCCCCTCCATCCTCCCTCCAAACCTAGAACTCCACCCTCCTTATCAGAGGAGACAATCACCCACCTCTCCTACCTAAGAGTAGAGCCCTTAGCTTTACTAAATCCCCTAAAGCTACTGATATCTATACTACAATCTGTCCTCGCGGATACACACTAAACCTATTTCTATTCTTCTTTCCCCCTTTAGTAAATACTTATAACCCCCCCTTAAGCACTTTATCTTAAATATACTTATCTTCCGGAATCTTCTTACTTTCTACACGAGTATTTCTCTCGGGAGAAAGTGATTCTTCTCGAGCATTAAGTTAATTATCATTTTAGGCTACAGATCAGCCCAAGCGGGGTAGGAAGATAGCACCGTTCTCGTATCAGGGCTTCCGGAATTAAATTAGAGATATAAGGTAACTCCGCCTCTTTTAAAAATTTTACGGTGTTTAACAGAGAGAGTTTCAGTTGGATCACGGGAATGTCTGGTGCTAGCTCATCGGGCCCTCTACATGAACGTGATTCTTCTTACTTTGTATTTCTATAATACCGGACTTTAGGAAGAGAGGAAGTCTATCCCGGGGTTTTTTTGGGCGTGCGGGGTTGGGAGGGGAGAGGGGTAAATGTTGATTGTGTATGAAAGTGGGGATATATATCTTTCGAAAGAGTGTAGAGCTCTAATATCTCTAGGAAAGAGTTAAGAGGCCGATCTCTTGACTTCAATGAATTCGAGGGGACAACCCCTCCAAAAGGCTGTATCGTGAGAATAAAGAGTTAACGTAGCAAGGCTAAAGATAAAAGTGGGATAAGTAGAAAGTAAGACACCCCTCGTTTTCTGGCTGAAAAAACCAAGAGAGGGAAGATTCGAGTATCAACTAGGACTGGGGAGATAGCTGAAGATTCTTGATTCCCTGAGAAGAGATATTAAACGAAAAGTTGACTGGGTGAGTATACGGAAAGGTTGCAGAATGAAGCCGAATAAACTGTATTCCCAAAATAGACATATTAGACGAGAGAGCTGAAGAATACGTTTAAACGTCTTAGTAAGAATTTGTAAGTGAAAGAAAGATATTATTTTGAAACTTACTGTAGCCTTACGAAGATGAGACTGAATGGTGAATACCATATGAAACCTATTACTACTGTATGGCGGATAAGCATGTCCTCGTAGATGGTAAGCGGAAGAAACTGTTGATTGTATTCCTATTACGGTAGCCTTGATACCCAAAGCTCAGGTGTTTCGTATTCCTATCACGGCCAGCGTACAATAAACGCGAAATATAGGGCAGTGACTGGTCCGAGTAACTCTATTCACAAGTTGGGAATCTTGGCAACGCTTGTCTTACCTATTGTTCTCTTACTTGCCGCCACTAATCCTATCTAACTTCAGCCATGCAGTCGACGGAAGAGAGGTACCACATATTCCACACATCAATAGTGTGTGTAGTTTCAAATGGCTCATACTTTTCAACTGCCGTGAAAGCCAAGGGAAATTTTGCAGCTAAATTGACGTGGTCGCCATATCTGGGGGCTAAATTTCGTCGAGGAGACTCTCACATGGTTTTCACCTTTGGTCTCCTCATAATAGTACACACCAACAGAAGTGATCGTATTGCAACCAATCGTACTTTTGGGACATTTTAACACAACTAAATCACCCTTTCAAAGGGCATCAAATCTGAGAGATGGTACGAGGGGTTCGATGAGACTTCCAGAGTGGTCTCTGTGGATGTTCGACCTTACGGATGATGATGGCCTGTTTTACATCTATCGCCTTCTAGATTTGTCTCGATCCAGCAAAAGCACATCCAAATGATTTTGATTAGAGGCCATCGAGAATATTATCAGATGTCAAGTAATCGGGGTCTGAATGCGGACTTTGCGGACAAAAAGACCGAGGGGGGGGGGGGTCGAGACGATTGGAGATTTCTCCAATGGGAACATGAAATGGGATCATGGCTTCGCCGTTTTGGGCGCCACGAATAGGCTTACTGGATTGCCTCCTTCTCTTTGACTCGAAGCACTTCTCACCGGATGGTTCGATCGAGATATGCTGGGAATATTTTCGCCCGTGAATTCGTCCGAGCCAGTGAAGAAACGGGCAGTAGAAAATCTGGAGGACGCTGGCACGATATTATTGCATGCGTCGAATGGAGTTGACGAGGGTTTGCGGTCGGGCGGGAACGAATAAGAAGTTCGCTGCGCGCATCATTACCACTGTCTCATCATGACGGAAGTTGACCGCGACCGGGGAAGTGAGACCTTGCGCACATCTGCTTGCATTGGTGACTGGATTTGCATACGGTACGGAGTAGCAGATCGAGCGGGATCGAGATGAAAAGCACCGGAGGGGTTCGGATCACACTCTTCCTCTCGAAGCCCGGATGGTGGCTTCGTATGGCGGCAGGAAAGGAATACAGTCCGGGGACTCTCTGCGAGCAATCCATAGGCTTGCTTGTCTCAGAATTGGCATTGCTTCTTTCGCAGCTATTACCGAACCAACGAGATGGTGTTTTAGGTGAGGGCTGACGGGGCCTGCCGCTGGACTGACGAATTTGCAAGCGGGAATGAGGGGTTGTTCCAGGGCCACGAGGATGGATGGCGATGGCGATGGCGATGGCGATGAAATGTAATAAATTGAGATGTGACGGCCCGGCTCGACGAAAGAAATATGAGAGATATACCGGTGCCAAATCATCCCAACCAATACAGGAATGATAATGGCCCAGGATGGGTGCCGCGATGCACTTGCAGAAAGCCCTTGATTCGGGGGGTTTCCAACTTAGCTTATTCGTTCCACCTCGGCCAGGCCCAAAGCCGGAGCCCTCGGTGTGTCGTTGTGGAGTTGGAGTTGGAGTTGGGGTAAAAGTGTCGCGCCCGGTTGCGACGATGGCGCCAGCGACCTCACCGCCGTGACAGCGAGAGGAAATTGACAATGACAGGAGGAGTGGGAATTCCCCGTCCGGATAGGGGCTAAACCTGATGTGGTCCGATAATTTAGCATCCGACCACTCAGGATGGAGGACGCCCCAGCCAACGAGGATATACTCCGGGCTCCGGACGGAGGATTGAAGAATCGACCGAAGCTGGGAACGCCTCATCCCCGCCTCCGAGGCGAGGGTGCCGGGGTTTCTTCTGGTCACCGGGGACGGGCGAGTCTCACTTTCACAGGCTGAGGTCTCATTGCCCCGTAGGTGAAGGATTCTCCGGGTCTCGCGCTCACCGCCAATCTATTGGAGAAGAGCCCGGCACGTGAATGCAGGAGCGCTCCCCGGTTCTGCACGGCGCACCGGCAACAGAAGCTCAGCAGCGGGTGCGAGGTCGAGGTACCGGCATTTGCATGAAGCTCGGTCAGCATCGGATGATGTTCTGCCAGGGTCGACAGACTAACTCTCCAGCTCCAGGCCGCACGCAGGGCGCAGGGCAGAACGGCAAAAGGACGGCGGCCGGCGGTGGACGGTGGACGGGGGATGGTGGTGGCAGTTGGTGTCGGGCTGCTGCCAAAAGTGCAACTCGGTCCGGCGTGGAGGAGATCAGCCTGAATTGAACATGAGCCTGCGCGAGCCGATATGAACGCGGCCGTGAGCTGGTCGACCGTGCTGGCCTGTCTCATTCGGCTTGCCGCTGCCTGTGCGAGCCACGAGGGACGCCCGAATTGCGCATCCGCTGGGCGGCGCTGCGAGCGGGCTGGGGCTTGCTTGCACAGCGGGCCCGAGTCTCCGCCATCTGGCCAGCGACATGCCAGATCTCGGCCCTGTGCTCTAATCTCTGTGCGACGTGAGCGCGCAGGCGCGACGGGGCCGTGTTCAGAACCCCAGCGTGGGGGCTCCGTTGCGCTCAGGCGGGCAGGCTGGCACGCAGGCACGCAGGCAGCCCAAAACTGCACCTGCAAACCGAATGCGAGGACCCCAGCCCAAGCCGCTCGCAGCGCCAGCCCGCCATATTGCTTTTGCGCGCTGCTCAGTCCTCACCCTCCCAGCCTCGACCCTGCTCCCCCTCGCTCGCCCGTCGCTCCACACTCTGGACCAGCTCCATCCCAAGCTAGCCACGTGAACTTGATAGCCAAAGGCTGCCCTCTTTCGGGAACCCCCCCCTATTGGGCCCGGATCCTCCCCCCGCCCCGCCTAGTACCAGACTAGAACTCAAAATGCCGGGATCGCCAGGGAACTTCAAACATCTTCACCTCGTCCTCCGCTCTCTCTCCACCACAACCTTTAACGACAAAACCCTCGCCGAACAGACCCGCCAAATCCCCCCCCCCAATCCTCCCGTGCAGCTCCCCACCCAACTACTACTGACTGGCCCGACTCCATCCTTCTCTGCTCTCTTGATGCGAGAACCCTCGCGCCATCCACCCTATGGCGCCAGGAATGGGCATCAAGGCTCCAGTTCCCAGGACGCGAACTGGTAAACAAACAGACCTGTCCCAGCGCATGCGCGCGAGCTGGATACTAACGGAGTGCAGGATGCCTGACGTGTCGGAAGCGCAAGGTCAAATGTGACGAGACGAAGCCCATCTGTGGTCGGTGCCAGAGACTACAAAGAGAATGCACCTGGAGCGATGACCTCCTAGTTATCCCCCATCGCCGCCAACAGACTGGCGCGCTGATATCCGTCCCCGACGCAACGCGACCCAATGTGCAATTGACATTTCCTTCAGGACAGAATTTCACAATCGAGCTTCCCGGTATCGACCGAAAGATGATGCCATACCTACACCACTTCATTTCGTTTTGCTGCCGATTCATAGCCTATTCGAATGATAACGAGCGTAATCCATTCCAAGAGCAGCTGGCCCCTCTAGTAATGTCCTCGCCCGCCCTCCTCCATTCGATTGCCGCAGTTGCTGCAGGACATCTGCACAGGACACAAGGCCACCACTCTCTT
This sequence comes from Neobulgaria alba, assembly GCA_003988965.1. Taxonomy (NCBI): domain Eukaryota; kingdom Fungi; phylum Ascomycota; class Leotiomycetes; order Helotiales; family Gelatinodiscaceae; genus Neobulgaria; species Neobulgaria alba. The sequence continues at coordinate 529,053 of QYAM01000021.1, forward strand.
ATTGCCGCAAAGCAGTACGATCTTGCCATCCGCGATCTTCGGCAGACCATATCAGATCCTGTTGTTGCCCGGTCGGACTCGACTCTAGGGGCATGCTTACTCCTGTGTGTCTATGAGGTACCAAGATCTTCATTTGTATCATTTGTGTTCCGGAACTAATTGTAGCAAAGATCTCCCATTCCGAGAATTCACAATGGCTGGCGCACCTGAAAGGCGCGAGGGATATAATACTGGCAAGAGGAGGACCTAATATTAACGACTGGCTTACACGATTCTTCGCCCTCTTGGACGTCTCCGGATCTCTGTCGTCGGGTGCTGGTCCACTGATAGAGGGTAATTACTGGATTGATAATGGCCAGGACACAGATTCATCGGAAAGTTCCCACAAGCTAGCATGGCCCTACTATGACTCGGGAAGTGTCATGACCAATCATTTTCATGAATTGATGACATTCATGGCGCAGCTCTCGCGTCTATCTTCAGAGTCAATGAGTGAGGTTGGTTCGCAAGACAAAGAACATATCAATGCAGAGGCGATACGGATTCGGACAGAGCTTCTTTACTGGTGGAGTAAATGCCCTCCAGCGCTGCGAGACCAAAGCAACAATTGGCGAAGGCAGCTGAGGCCCCAAAAACTTACAGTGCCCGAAACGCTCGAGGAAGAGGCCTTTTCAAGTACAAAATCTTGCAAGCAGGGATGTATCATATATCTGAACCACATCATGAACCCAATCGGGCAAGAACCGCAGGCGCCAGAAGTCAGTGAAGCAATCCGGGATATTTTAGAGATTGCAAGTGAAACACCTCCCGGATATGGTTTAGAAATGGGATTATATTGGGGGCTATTTATGGCTGGTGTAGCAATATTTGAAAACACTGAAGCAGAAAATTTGATTAGAAGGAAGCTAAAGTCGGATACGAGCTTCAGTATTTACGTATGTCAAAAACCTCATTATATCCTAAATAAAACTAACAATCCCTAGCATGCTGATCGAGCTCTTGAATTACTCGAGGTACTGTGGAAACGTCAACACCAATATCATGCCAAATACGACTGGAGACAACTGCAAAATCAGATGGGCATACATATGTAGGTTTCTCTCTTCTAGCTTTTACATTGCGCCCTGTTTCCTTTCCTAACTGCCTATAGATTTATCCTAGCGTGAACGCTTTGTGTTGCTGCAACACTTATCAAGCTATAAATTCATCTTCGCTTGAATCAGTCCTACCAAAACCAGTTATACACACACGATTTCTTTGTTGGCTCATCCGCTGCAAGTATACCGTTACCCGGACTTTAGCGTTATATTCAATGGGTCGGTATGTTATGTTAAGCCGGTCCATCCGAGAAAGACCATAAAAGAAAGCACCCTTCGCAAGGAATAACTAAATAATCTTTAACCACCGTCGACCTGGAAAATCTGTTAAACCTTGGCTTCGGTTCCGCTTTAGCATTTCTATTCCTCGCTGTATAGAAAAGTACTAGAGTTAATTGGATGATGGCTCTGAAGGGGAACATACTCCTTACAGGAGGCACTGGGAAGGTCACTAAACGTATAGTTCCTCTTCTTTCTTCAAATGGGAACACGGTTACCGTGGGATTTCGATCCAGGACAGCTGCCGAATTGCGTTGGCGTGTAGTTTGATTGGTCGGATTCGGCAACATATTCCGCTCCTTTTGAAAATGTCTCAATATCGACAGTGTTCCTCATTTCGCCCCCAATCTTGGACTGTATGCCGCCAATGAAGAAGTTCGTCGACCTTGGAATTCAGAAGGGTGTCAAAGAGATTTGTTTTGTTAAGTTCTAGCTTGCTTGAAGTCGCGGATGGGCCAGCAATGTCCGCAGTATCAAGCTATGTTATTTCGCTTGATGTTGATTATGCAATCTTGAGGCCTACATGGTTTATGGGTATGATCTTTGTCGTCAACTGCTCGACGACGAGATATGCTAACTTGAAAATAGAGAATTTCTCAGAAATGCAACATCTCCATACAATCCGTGAGCAGAACAATATCGTCACTCTGACGGGAGATGGCAAAGTTCCCTTCGTGTCCGTAGACGATATTGCGGCTTTTGCTTTTAGAGCACTCACTGATGAGAAACCGCATAATACGAATCATATTATTCTCGGTCCCGATTTACTCTCCTTTGATGAGGTGAGATAATCTGAATACCCTCTATTGCTTCCTAAGCTAACCTACTCTTAGGTAGAGGATCTTTTGATCGGCAAACTCGGGCGAAATATTACTCATTAAAGTAACATAGGAGGAATTAGCAGTTGGGATGGAAAGCTTTGGCTTGCCGAAGGATTATGCTACCATGTACGCAAAACTTAAAACATCAATCAAGGATAGAATGGAAAACAGAAAAAACAATGTCATTGAGGAGATAACTAGAAAATCTCCCAGGACATTCGAAGACCTTGTTAATCAATGTGTTGAAAATAAGATTTAGGAAAAGCTATAATTTCCGATCAAAATTTATATCCAGCAGAAATTCTCCGCAGGTCCCGAGCACGCTCTGATGTGAGAATTTAAGGACTCGTCCACTCGGGTCAAATTCAAGGTCAAAACTGAATTGCCATTACTCTCATCCGCCTTCATTCTCCCCACTTATACCCCCCAAAATTTAATAAGCTTCCTCTTTGCACTAACTCAGACATATCAAGCACCCTACCTTCCACACACCGCCTTCTGCGCCCACTTAACCTGTTCTCTGCTTTCTCTCCATTTTGTCATTTACCTGAATAGCCCATGCACTCGCGTCATCATTTTTGCTATAGACCTAAGAAGATTGAACAACGCTACTCAATGAAGAGGCTTGGTCCGACATAGTAATACCTCAGTATTATCTAACTAGCCTGAAACGAGTGCTGTCGCTGGTAGGCGGTGGAGCAGACTGAACTACGGCCTTTCCAGTCTCTATAGGTAGGAGACTTTGTATTAGTTGGTATCCAGCTTCATTCGCAACATCAACCCTGTTGGTTGTGATCTATCCCTTCGTCCGGTGAGACATGCCTACGCTAGTAAGGGGCCCTGGGTGCACAACATATATGTATATTTGCATACAAAATGCTTAGTAAGGTACCCCGCTGCTGTGGAATGACTGCCAGCAGCCCCCCCCTTGGCATATATTTACTTTACAAAATGCACATCCACCACTTGATCTCTTTACCCTACCCTTAACTATTACCTCTCCCAAAAGCTTCTGACGCTTTAATATATATGTACACCATATACAAGTGCCTTGAGTACGCTTTACCCAATAATGTAAATGGGGTAAATCAGCGCCAAATGCCCTTTTCCCTCCTAATTGTATATATAGCTCTCTTAGCTTTGCCTTTTGTGAGTATCCTAAAAGCTTATAATAAAGCTCTACTCTAAACTGTAGGTGTGAAAGAGGGTGTATATCTGTAGTATGTAAATTATATAGCTTGTACGCATTTATACAAGCTACATCAATTAGCCAGTAAAAGAGAGGCCACCAATTCCTTAATGAAGCCCTGTGAGTCTTATATACTTCTCTTAGCTGATTTGCAAGGTCTACACCGCCTATATTATGATTATAATCATTAATAAAGCAAGGGATCTGAAGCTCTTTGACTGGTATATTACCAAAAACAGCACGAACAAGTCGACCATTTATAGAAGTCTTTGTAGGACGCTTCCTCTGTTTTAGACAGAAGTCATTTGCTTTATCCACAGTATGGATATTACTTAGAGCAAGAACAATATTATTATCTTGCCAAGCTAAGCAAAGAGTATCCTGAACTACCTTTGCAAAGAGAGTATTCCATTCAAGCTCAGTAGAGAATTTGGTCTTCAATTCTACAAATTCTTTTGGGAATTCCTTGTACGGTCGAGTAGTACCAACTGCTCCAAAATTGCAAGCCCGTAGTTCTGAAAAGAGGGGTATAGATGTGAAGTAATTGTCGAGGTATATTATAAGGAAGCGGCGTGGAAGAGATAATGCAAGAGTCCGTACAAGGCATCCAGTACTGGTAAGCTGGGGGTAATTGAGTATGTCTTGTAGCCCCTTCTCTTTTGAGGTCCAAAGCCAATTGAATATATATCCATTGTCTGCAATTCCAAATATCTTATATCCTTGTTTAATTGGCTTGCTAGGCATCTTGTATGTATAGGAAGACCTAGACTTATTAATAAGGTAATAATAGAAAAAATAAGCTGACTGACTTACCTGCCAAAACAACGGACCATAAGCTCGTCAATACTCACATGAGAAGAAGGGGAGTAATATCTCTGAGAAGATGCCTGTATAAAGGAAGCCAAAGGTTCAAGCTTATACCACCAGATTTTATTTGAAGGAAGGTGATATCCTACATCTTCATCATTCCTAGGGCAAGAGATATGGCAATACCTCTTAATTTGCTCAAACCGGCAGATTGGCATATGACTTGGAATAGGATGTAAAGGGCCTTTGTTGAAGTCTGTATTCCAATACATGTCTACCCGAGGCTCTTCATAGACTCCCATATATATAATTATGCCAATAAACACGTATAGCTCTTCTACTAGCAGATCTGCCCATTCCCGTGCACGCTCCTGTCGTACTTGTAGCCTATATATACTAGCATATCGATTTGTATTCGTAGTAATAGTATTAAAGAGGCTATAGTCAAATAATAAGCTGAAATAATCGAATGGATGCGGTTTAGATGGGAATAAAGGGGGCAAAATAGCCTGCGCGGGTTGCTCTGGATCTTTGGTCTTAAAGGGTTCGAAATGGACCTCTGTGATTGGTCGGATTTGACGGATCATATCCTCAAGTGATTGGGCTTTGGGGGGTGCAGTTGATTCTGACATTTTTGACGCGTATTGTACTAGTGCGCGGGACGCGATTATACTAAGGTAAGGTACTATTACTAAGCATTTTGTATGCAAATATACATATATGTTGTGCACCCAGGGCCCCTTACTAGCGTAGGCATGTCTCACCGGACGAAGGGATACTCGTGACTGCTCTGGCACTCGACCTGATTTGTCTTTCGTTGTTATAAATCTCGGGGTGGTTATTTAGAAATACAAATCTCGAAGAGGAGGAACACTATGAATCATCTTGTTAGAGAATCATCTCTTTGCTCTTGATAGGGACTCCTTATTAACTAGTTTTTCAATATGCTTTTATCGATAATTGTGCTTGTTTCTGCGGTGGCTTTTGCTTTAGCTGTTTGTTCCGTTACTACGATATTTAGTAATGCTGTGAGGTGTAGGTTTGATATAGAGGGTAATGCTATTGGTCTTATGAGTGGGAAGATAGGGTCACTAGGTGGGATGTACGTCCTGTATAGACTGCCTTTTGCCTGTGGTAATTTTTTCTATGGAGTTACTTTATATCCTTCAAGCGATTTGGAGGCTGAGATTGTTCTTCTTTTATGTTAGGTTTCTGCGTGCTAATATGGATAGATTTGGGAGTTTAACGAACCCTTGTCTGATCTTACTACGCCTGAAATCAATGCCATTTTTACATCCAAGAGTTTAGGGAATTGTAGAAGACTGCATAACGTATAAAGTGCTGAGTATGATAATTACCTATTACTAGTGAATGCTGGGGCACCTAGATATGTGGTTTTTACAAGTGATACTCCGACAGGGTATAGATCTCTAAAAAAAAATCCAAGAGTTATCAAATTACTTAGGAAACTACGCTTCCCTCGTTGCAAAAATTTCAAACAATTTATCCCATAATCTACTAATATCATATCTAGTAACTTCGACCATGACCTGTCACGAGGGCTGGTTGGTTTCCAGTCCACTGGCTCCTTCTCAGGTGGTGATTTCTCTGTGCAAATAATAAACGAAACTGGATGCATCGCCTACGCCCTATAGACTTCACTCTTCTTAGCCCGGAAATCAAGCCTTCATTCGCTCAAAGCATATATCTTTAATCACTCCTTTCATCCATGCTTAGAAAGATCACTCATATTATCTCTTCGTCTGGAGGCTTGGTAAATATCGAAGCCAAAACAACTGGATATTTTCTTTAAGAGAGGGGAGGGGTGGTATGTTAGTGCGAGTCATACTTGTGGATTTTGTATAGGACGTTATTAGTTATTGTTGAGGTTTAGACTTTGTCTATTTAATATCTACCAGCGGCCTGTGGCCCATGAGACAGATTAAGGGTATTAACGGACCCTGGGGGAGATATATTATTAGTGCAGATATAAGATATTTATATTTTTTCCGTTCTAGTTATGATTATATATCAAACTTACGTTCTTACGATAATTTACTTCTTTATGAACTTTTGACTACATCAACGCAGACATGTGGAGAACAATCAATCGGAGTCTTAGTCCACCCTTCTTCACAAGGAAACATTACATCCTACCTCCACCTCACCGATCTCTTCGGCACTGCGCCTAAACTAGAAACCCACACCTCTCATGATTATCAATTCTAACCTCTAAACTTCAACTCCGACGGTTCCCTCTAAGACTTAAACTGTTCCTTCTCAAAATCCGTCTCCTTATCCTTCATTCCTGGAAGCCTAACCATACCACTCATCAACACCTGCACCCCTTCCTCCAGCTTCACAACCAATTCCTCCTCCATCCTCCCTCCTCCCCTCAACAATCTACACACCAAACTGCCCCCTCCCAACCCTAACTCACTGTCTACTAAACCTTCTCCCCCCTCAAACCCAGTCTCTTAACTACCCTCTCCCTAAGCATCTTGTTCACACACTCAACATCCAACGCGACAATTTCCCTCTTCCGATCCTTAAACAATATGGACTTCTAAACTCCATGTTATCTTTTTTACAAAATTGTACTGTAGGTTTGATGGTTATGTCGGGGGGATACTTAGAATTTCCCCTAAAGTGGTGGATATGGAGGTTAGGGTTTATGATACAGAGAGTTATTCAGGATTTCTTATGTAAAACTCAGGGTAACTTCTCGCCAGTATTTTTTCTGCTCGCACAGATACCGGAAGTATTGGCTTGGACGCTACCCGGTGAAATACATCCTCTTATAGGCTGGTTTGTAATAAACAGCACTTGAGAAGCAACATTTGTTGTGCGAGCAGGAGAAGTCACTTCTTGTCAGCAATTTAAAGCTCTTACCGATACCCGAAGTACATTAGCCATTACCAGGGCTGACTACTGGAATCTATTCGGGTCCGAGTTGGTCCGCCTCCCACTTAGGTGGATTCACGTGATTTGCGTAAACGATGCCTTTGATGTCGCCAACACCACACCAGAAGTCCAAGTCAACCATAACAGGAAAACACAATCCCACACGGCTTGTGATAAGGAACTGCTGTTTCTGAATGACGGTTTTAGATGGGGAATCAAACATGAAATGATAAGATATCTTGTAGTATTGCCACATGAAAAAAGCCCAATACTCGACAAAGTTCTCACGATGTTCAAATGACGAAACGATAACCAGGGCCTATCGCTATAATCGCAGATATGCTTTCGTTGAGTTGAGTTCAATGAGAGGGTGGGGTCCAGCTTCGCAATCGTCTAAAAGTCGATCTAAAAGAACGTATACCCCACACGTGATCAGTCCCGCAAACGTCAATCCAGGAACGGTCCCCTGGACGGTGAACCTTATTTGAGCCTCATAGAAAGCTTTCTCAGAGTGGGAGAAAAGACCATCTCTCGAACATCGTTTTTTTCAGAATCCGACTTCTCCGAATTTGGCCAATTTTCATCCCTTTCGAACCGTGGAAAATGCTGCCATGCAATGCGCTCCGTTGGACGAGTGTTTAGAGGCTCGTTGAAGAGTTCCAACGGTGTTCTTCATGATGCTCAAATCGTCTGCGTGGTTGGATTCGATCTGGTGTTGATTCTGTGTTCTCTTGATGGGGCCCTTATTTTTGGGTGGCGTTCTTCCCTAGCGCTGCGCTAGGCCTCTTCCAACGGAACGGCATGAGGACGCGAAGAACCGGAGTATTCCCAACTCTGGGAGCTGAACGTATTTTTCTTCTACATCTTCGTTGAATCCATCAGATTGCGCTTTCATTCTTGTGTTGGATCCTTTATCTCGTGGTTATTGTCATTCTCTCTGCGCAGACGATGCGTCTTTGCGCCTGCAGGTTCCGCTGAGCAAATCAACACGCATCGCGCGAATTGGTTAACCAGCGCCAGAACTGAGCCAGTCAACAGTCTCACTTTGAAAACTATAGGTTCCACGTAGCAGAACACGCTCTGCGACATCATCGCGAGTCGACATGCCCGCAAAGCGCAAACTTGAAATTTTCGATCCCAACAAGTCCGACTCGAACGATACCGATTTCGACCCGTCGGAGTCAAGGGCGCCTGTCAGGAAATCACGGAGATCTGGGAAGAAGAGCAGTTCAAGTCGTTCTAAGAAGAGCAAGAAGCGCTCCGGTTACGATGATTCCGATGTAGATGATGATGACGTAGAGGATAGTCTTCTAGAAGATTCATATTCAGAACCAGAGGAGGAAGTCGAGATGAACGAGAAGACCGGCCGCGCAGTTCGGAAAACTGCAAAGAAGGCAGTTAACTACGATGAAGACACGGATACCCCCGAAGAGATCATCGCCGACCCAAGCTCTGATGATGATGTGCCGAAGAAACCAAGCAGATCGAAACGAGCACGTCTGAATACCGATGAACCGGAACATGACCTTGCGCCAGCTGAAGGCACTTCCAAGCGGCCACGGAGGCTGGTCACTTTGAAGTATGCGACACCTTCAGCCCCGCGGTCGACGAGAGCAACAAGTTCTGCGGCACGCGGACGTGGAAGTACGGAGCCTAGATCTGGGGCTCTCCCACCCCGAAGGAACACAAGGGCACATACTGAAGAGGGTGATGAGCCAATTGCTTTATCAGCATCAGGACGTCACATTATTCGCGAAGGCCAAAGCCCAGAACCTATCGGACGAGCAAGTAGGAGGGCAGCCAAGACTGTAGCTTCTACAATTAAAGAAGAGGTTCATGAGACAAGCTCTTATGAACATGCTCCAGAGACTCCTACAGCTGAGATTGCTGGAACCGACGAACAGCCAGAAATCGATACACCAACTGGAAAGTCTGATGCTCCAGGAGATGTCGATGATGGCCATATGGCTATTGATGAGTTGGCTGGTCCAGATGAAGGAGAGGCCCAACCACTTGTGGTTGGTGACATTGATCTTGACGAAGACGATGACGATGATATGCCCAAAGCTCGGCCAGGTCGTACAAGGGGTCCCCGGACAGAGACACCAGTAGAAGGGGAGGAGGAAGCTACGACCGAGCAAACTGGCAGGCGCCTGACGAGGGGAACAACACTAAGTCAGCGGAAAAAGCCAAGTGAGCCTTCCAATGACGACGAGTTCGAGCCAGAAGGAGAAGGATCTGATGACGAGATGACGGGATCTGATCTATCACCTAAAAAGAAGAAGGGAAATGGGTCTGATTCGGGACGTTCTCAGGGACAACGGGGTGCTAAGTCGAAGAGTAGCTCTAGGCGCCGAGCAAGTCATGAGTCCGAAGCAGAGGATGAAATCGACGCAGAAGAAGTCGCAGAAGAGGCACTCGACCTAAAAGATGATTCCAGGTCACGACGACGACGAGCAACTCGAAACAACGATATTGAATACCAAGATAATTCGAGAAATAGACGTACCCGTAAGCCTGTTGATTACAAGATGAGATTGTTGGATGAGAGGCTGGAGATCCAGGAAGATGAGGCTGAAGAAGCAGCTACTCAGAGTTCTTCGAGATACGCCAGGGGAGGTCGTAGTCGAACAACGAAAGTTTGGGAGCGGAAAGTTAACACGACTTATGGCCCCTTTGGCGGCTGGGAAGGTCCCGAGCCTTTGATTGGTGGCCCCTGGGGAACAGGTGCCGCAGGAGGTGTTGATTCTGATAGTAGTGATGATGAAAATCAGCAGCGGCCCGTGGGGGTTAATGGAAATGTTGGAATGACTCCTACATCCGCCATGGGACCTGGACTGCTTCCTAATATTGCTCAAGCCAATGCCACCGAACCAATATTGGGATTCGGGACTCCGGGTGGGCCAAATGTCGGCAAGATCAAGAGCCAGAAAGCTCTTGCGGATGCTGATCCTCTCGGAGTTGATCAAAATGTCGACTTTAGCAAAGTTGGAGGGCTTGAAGGTCACATCGACCAACTAAAAGAAATGGTTCAGATGCCTCTGTTGTATCCCGAGCTATTCCTTAGATTCCACGTCACTCCTCCTCGTGGTGTTCTGTTCCATGGACCCCCCGGTACTGGTAAAACACTGCTAGCAAGAGCTCTTGCTGCGAGTGTTGGTTCTGGTGGACGGAAGATTACTTTCTACATGCGTAAGGGTGCTGATGCCCTGAGTAAATGGGTTGGAGAAGCAGAAAGACAATTACGACTGCTCTTCGAGGAAGCTCGGCGAACACAACCCAGTATCATCTTCTTCGACGAAATTGATGGTCTGGCACCTGTTCGGTCAAGCAAGCAAGAACAAATCCATGCTTCCATCGTCTCGACATTGCTTGCGTTGATGGATGGCATGGATGGTCGAGGGCAAGTTATCGTCATTGGTGCCACAAACAGACCCGATAATATAGACCCAGCATTACGAAGACCAGGCCGTTTTGATCGAGAGTTCTACTTCCCTCTTCCAGATGCAGATGCCCGAAAGGCAATTATCAACATTCACACCAAGGACTGGGGGATCTCTGATGATTTCAAGACAGATCTTGCCCACCAAACTAAGGGATATGGTGGTGCAGATCTCCGTGCCTTGTGTACAGAGGCTTCTCTGAATGCTATTCAGCGAACATATCCTCAAATCTATTCTTCGAACGACAAGCTTAAGGTCGATGTTAATAAGATTAAGATCACGGCCAAAGATTTCATGATCTCCATCAAAAAGATGGTTCCTTCATCTGAAAGAGCAACATCGTCAGGTGCAGCTCCACTTCCAAAAGATATTGAGCCTCTATTATGTGGTCAATTGAAGGATATTGAGAACATTCTGGACACCCTGATACCCATCAAGAAGAAAACAACAGCCCTCCAAGAAGCGATGTATGAGCAGTATGATGATGACGATGGTGGATTCGCTCGGGAGGTGTTGCAGCGGGAATTTGAAAAATCCCAGGTGTTCCGTCCCCGACTACTTATTTGCGGAGAGGCTGGGATGGGTCAAGCATATCTCGGAGGAGCCATCTTGAACCATTTCGAAGGACTTCATGTGCAAAGTTTCGATCTTCCGACTATCTTCAGTGATTCCGCACGGGTAGGTTTCCTTCTTCCCTCTCTCTCACCATTGCTAACCGCCTTAGTCTGCTGAAGCCGCAATAGTTCAACTATTCGCAGAGGTGAAACGCCATAAGCCAAGCGTCATCTACCTTCCTGGAATCGATTCGTGGTATGAAACTATCAGTGAAGCTGTGATCACAACTTTCATGGGTATGCTCAGAGCAATTCCTCCTACCGACCCTGTGCTCGTCTTAGGAATAACCGAGCAGCCTGCGGGTAAAGTCGACTCAGGTCTTCTCCGTGAAATGTTTGGGTACTCCAAAAAAAACCGCTTCAATATTCCGCGTCCAACTAGGGTAGGCTTATTTTGTGGTCAATACTTTAGCATAACTAACATTTTGCAGGCAAATCGTGAGGAGTTCTTTAAGCACATCGTAGAAAAGGTCAAGCTTGCTCCAAAAGATTACCCAGATCCCATGCACCGTAAAAAGAGGGTTCTGGAAGTCCTAGAAGTTGCACCTTTGCCACCTCCAGCTTCTCTAGAACCTACGAAAGAAGAACTTCGATTACGCAAGAAGCGAGACAACTATCTCTTGAGTCTTCTAAAGGTTGCCCTTCAACCAATCATGGACCAGATTCGAACAAAGTTTGGGCGATTTAGGCACCCACCTATCCCACAGGAAAAAATTCAATACCTATTCGATGAGAAAGACCCTGATTACGTCAGAGGAGATATTCCGCAAGAACGTCCCTTCGAGATTGTTACAAACCGGAAGGGGGTCCAAGGTCTTCTCGAGACAGCAACTGGCAAATTTTGGTATAACCTGGACACCCCAACCATCGAGGAGCGTCTAGCAAATGGGTATTATGCAAGGCCTAGAGACTTCCTAAAAGATGTCAAATCCCTTCTCAAAGATGCGAGAAACGTTGGCGAAGACTCGCTCATCCGCAAAGGAAATGAGCTTTACACAAACGTCACTGTCGATATAGCTGGCATTGAGCTACGACCGGATCTTGCTGACTGCGAGAACTTGTACTTAAGACGGCTGAAGAGTACTTCTGATGAGCAAGCAAAACATGAAAAGGGGCTCGCTGAGAGGGCAGCCAAGAAAGCAGCCGACGATTTGGCCAAGGAGACTGCTCATGACTCTCTTGGTGATTCAATTGTGCGATCTGATATTGTTGATGATGGCGGCATAAACTCAGAACATCATGTGACTCTGTCGTCAACAGTTCCTCCCAGACGACTACCAGTAACACCCCTTCACAACTCAAGCAGTTTATCCAATGGATATTCTGTGGACTATGAGCACCACCACGGTCGAAATGGCTCTTCCGTTCCTTCAAGGAATAGTGATGTCCATATGAGTGGTACAGATGAGGGGCCTTCTCAAAACATGCAACCCCCAGTCCAACCTGTCCTTGCAGGTGGACCTTCAAGTCTGTCAATGCTTAGCACAAAGCCAAATACGCAGTTGTCACAGAGGTCTATCTTCCAAGAAATATCGCATGATATGTCACCCAGAGACCTAATCAACGACGCCTCAACCACGACGTCAGGCAAGAAAACCTCGGAAGGATGGAGTACACAGGCTACGAATGGTATCAGCAATCAAACCTCCTCCAGCCCTATCGAGAGGATTGGGCAGGACTCTCAGCTACCCGACACTCAACGTGACACCCAACCAGGATCGAGTGGTGAAGAGTGGCCCCACTCCCAAGCTCATGCCATGGCACGAGGTCATCTGGGAGGAATTTTCTCTCAAACGCCCAGCTCTGGAAGTCAGGCATCGCAACCACCCGCGGTCCCATCTTTCAATGCACTTCCCCGCCTGCCGGTCCATCAAGTCAACAAGTCGAAACCGACGGGCTTTGCAAACATTCTCAATGATTCGCCTGTGGAACCAACTTCCTCGCAATCCTCACAAAAGGATAACATCCCTGCGGACCCTTACTTTATCAATACCTTGCTTAACCTCATGGTTGAAAAGTCGAGTGGTTGTTCGGTAGAACAGTTACAACAGATTAATCGGGAGCTGACTTGTAAACTGTGGGAGTTGAGGGGGGAGTATAATAGGAACCTGGTGGGACAACAATTAATCGATGTTTTCAATGAGACGATTGAGGATATTGAAAGTATGCAGAGAGTTGCGAATGCGAGTCAGCCTACACCGAATGCTAGTCAGATTTAAGGTGGTGGCTGTGAAACACAAAAATTTTGGGTGTAGTGAGTGTAGGGGAGATGTTTGTTAGGTTGGACAGGTAGGGAGGGGGCTAAATGGAGTTTAGGAGTAGATGTGCCGTGATGTGATATATTTATGGTTAGTTTAATTTTCTCCCTTTTTCTTTTTTTAATCGAGGATGGATAGGGAGGGAGGGTTATGGAAATGAAAGGGGAAGGAAAGGGGGAGGGGAATGGGAGGCAAAGATTGTATATTTTGTTTGGAATACCTTAGCTTACCTACCTTACCCTATAAGCGCGTACTTTGTGTGAATTGGTAGAGATGTTTGTTTATGTATTTTAGCTTTTCCTTCTTTTCATTGATTTTTTGGGGAGAAAAAAAAGTGGGGTTAAGAGATGGAGGGAGGGGGAGGAGAGGAGAGGAGTGGAGATTGATGTTTGTGGAGTGGAGTGGGTGGCCTTTTTTGCGGGGCGTGTGATGAATAGATAGATTTATTAGTTAGTTTGGGTAGGGAGAGATGGGGTTTGTGCTAGTTACCTAGAAGTGAGAATGGAAATTTCTTTGAAAATTGGAAATATGGGCTTGAGTTTTTTTTTTCAAAAAATGTTGGTGATGTAGTGTACGTGATGTGGATTGATTAGATATTCTGTTATGTGTAGAGAGTTCTTTTGAGGAAATAATTTTTGGAATAGTGGGATTTAGTTAAATATCTGGTTTTTTCTGGGTTCTTTTATATAGGAGAGATTGAAGATGTGGGGATGTACATATATGATATTCTTTGATTTTCTAGGAGATGGTAGGGTTATATAGGAAAAGTAAATTTTCTGGGAGAGAAAAAGGAGGAAAGAGGGAAGGAAGGGTGATATTTGGGTGATATTTGGGTGAAGTTAGAGTTGTGACGGTGATTTAATTTAAAAAGGTTTAAGATTTTAAGAATTAGGTTTAAGTTAAGGTTAAGGTTTTTTTTACTTTATTTCCTGGTTAGTAATTTGATGAAGTCGTCGTCGTCTCCCGGAATTTTTTTTACGGGATTAGAAAGGAATTTCTATAGTTCTGTTTTTTTTGGGGGGGGGGGGGGGTAATGGGGTTAGTTAGTTATTTTCTTATTTGTATTTAATTGAAGAGGTATTTTTAAGATGGAGGATGTTATGTTTTTATTTGAGGGCAAGGATTTATGTTTTAGAGTGAGGAGGAAGGCGTTTGTGTGTTATACCTAGCTAAGGGATGGACTATGTCTTATTTATAGATTAGGATAGGAGAATTCGTAAAGGCGATTCAAGAAATGGTTTTTCTGACTTATGTAATTATTGATATGATGGTTAGTAAGTGTATATAGTAACAGGGTATGTGATAGTTCTTTTTTGAACTGTTGTCAGGGGAGAAGTAGAAACTAAGAATTTAAGAACTTGAAACTAAGACTTTAGGAAGTAAAAGAGAGGAATATAGAGCCAAGAGTTAAAGACTCTATGTTAGGAAATAAGAATATAAAATCTAGATCTAAGAAGGAGGAATTGATAATTAAAAACTAAGAACCAGGAGGTTGAAATTAGAAAATAAGAACTAGGGAACAGGTATTAGGATTTTAAATATGGAGGAAGGGTATCTCTGGGGATTAAGCTTCACTGTCCCCCCCCTCTCTTTTTCCTATATTCACTAGGCGGGACAGTATCTTAACTGGACAATTCATATCACCAATCTTTATTCACTCCTAACTTTTCTTGTATTTATTATCAAAGATTTGGATGCTGATTAAGATTGATTGCTTCTAGTGGTGTACCTGAGTGAAACCGAGTATTCTACCTAGGTATGCCGGGGAATGAACTGTTTGTTATCTCCCACAAACCTAATCTTTCCCACTGCAACGGATCCTAGCTCAGCAAAGGAGGATTGATAAGCTCCCTTCTTTGATTTCTAAGTCGAGGGGTTTAGTGAAAGTAGGGGGTCATTAGCTGACTCGATGTCGCCAACACTTAGAGCATGTTCAGCAAGGGTTACAACGACTAATCATCCAACGTCGACTCCCAGCGATCACTGGCCTCGGGTCGGACGAAACGATAACCCACGAAGAAGCAATCATACCGATCGACATCCCTCCTCGGTCCTTATTGCCATGGCTTCGATCCAGAAACGCCAGCACCACGTGATTTCCGAATTGGACGATGGTGCGGGGTCTTTTCAGCTCCAGTTTTCAAGCTCCGAGCTAGATGCTCCCGTGCGATGGAGACAGTTTTGCGAGCACAACCAGCCAGATTGGCCCTTTCGTATTTGCGCGGCGACAATGGGCGGGAGAATGGCTCGTTCCCCTCATGGCCACTTTGGCAGCTGGCAGCACTGGCGGTCGGGCACGCGCTGCACCACAATGGGAGAAATGCTCCAATGTTCAGACGATGGGCGAACGAGAAAGCACTCGGCAGTGAACGGGCCAGCCGTCGCCCTAGGACGAGGCAACGGCAGACTCCCCACCCTGGGACGCGGACGGAGAGGTTGGGCTGGCGGACGCTAGAAGGGGTGGGTGTGGAGGAAGGGCGCGGCCAGGACAGGCGGTTTGGGGGCAATTCCAACCAATTCGACGGCGAAATGCGCATTCACAGCATGCTCGCGATGCTGGATGGGGGGGAGCCAGCTGAGGGCCAACTCTTGGGTGCGTTCGTTCGAAGCTGCGACGTGCGCGGAGAGACACTGGCAGCGATGCGTGCTGGAGCGGGCGCCCGCCTCACTCTGCTGGCGGCAGGGGGAGGCGCGCCATTGGTGCCGGTGGCCCTGGCCGTGGAGAAGCGAACACCCAAGCGTAGGGTCGTGTCACGCCCAGCCAGCGAGGGAGGGAGAAGAGGGCGAGGCGGCGTGGACAGGCAGGTCGCGTGTGAGGGCGGAGAAGACCCGAAATCATCGTGCCGTATAGTGGGCGCTCACGTCGCCATTTCAGCGCAGTCCCAGGTCCCAAGTCCCAGATGCAAACCCGTGGTTCGCAGTCGAGCTGCGACGGGCAGTCTTGCATGGCGGCAGTGGATCTGGGACACCAGGACCGAGATGCTCGAACGAGGGGGGACGGGACTGCTGCTCGGGGCCTGGGGGCCAAGAAGGGCCCCCGATCCCTCGCCCATCCCCAGTGACCCAGCCCAGTCGCCAGGGCCCAGGCAATGTTCCTCCACACTGGCAGCTGGCACTGGCACTGGCACTGGCACTGGCTCTGGCTCTGGCGCGGGCTCTGGCTCTGGTCCACCCTGAAATGCCCTGACGGATCTTTCGTAATCGTCGCAGATCTCCACCGACGACGCCAGATCTGGGATGGCCGATGGGCAACCAGCGAGGGCCACCGCGTTGGCACGTCGCTGAGCAGCCATTGCAGCTGGCTGCCTCGACGGCCTTGGGAGCAGCCAGAGAGGCTCAGAGATCCGGTCAGTCGTCTGAGCTGTATGGGCCCTCTGTGCGGTGATGGTGCGAGGCAGACGGTCGGGCAGGCCCAACAGCGATCGAACGACGACGGTATGTTGCTGGGGCGCATTTGCCTCACTTGCTTTTCCCTCGGCGTGACAGCCACCGGGACCTGGGCGCGCACATAAGCTGAGCCCTCAGCAGCAGACGTCGGCGAACGAACGCGGCTGGTGGGGGAGAGCGTTTTCATCTCGTTCCCCTCCTCGACCGCCGCGGCACTCCCGTCGATGGCGCGAGGGCTCGATGTGATATATGTACATTATCTGTATGGCGATCCGTGAGGGCAAAGGGGCCGCCCGTCAGCCGCCACCCTGGAAGTGACACGCAGACACCTCAGAGTGTCGTCAGGACGCTGGCTGCGCGCTCTCGCTCTCCAGTGCCCAGTGGCCCCAGGCGCATTCGTGGATTGATGGCGGTGGTGTATTTATGGTCCAACTGGGACAACGGTGTGACTGGCCAGCCTAGCCGGCCAGGGCCTCGACAGGCCCCGCCAGCGAATCACCGGCCGTCCAAAGCCCAGAAATTGCCTGCTCTGGCGCTAAGCCCGAACAATGGGCCCCCTGCACACCCTCGCTCCGCCGCTGCGAGAACTCCAGAACTCACTTCCTCACGCTCACTCTCCAACACACATCGCTCCCACCGTACGCACCCCCCCCCATCCATTCTCACCGTCAACGAGCCCACATTGTCAGCGTGCGCGCCCCGTCCTCGATATCGTCGCCATTCTTTCCGCCATTGGTGTGCTCGCTGCTCGTCCACTCTCTCGCCGCGCATTTGTTCATCTCGTCGTGCCCGTGTGCATCATCCAAGGCTTAGGGCGACTGGAGTTGTCTCAGCACCCGCTCCCCTGTCTAAGCGTGATATTCATCCTCACCTCCACCTCGACCTCGACCACTCTCTGCCGTCAACATCGTTACAATCCCTTCCTGCCTGCCGTCCTGGACTCTGGACCTTTCGCCCTCGATTCTCAAAGGAGAACAAAACCACTCACTTACTCGCTCTCTCACCCACTCGCTCGCACTGGCCCACCGTCGTCCTGTCCTCCAATCGAACACCGCGGCCTCAGATTGCGCAAACGAATGCGTTCCAATCGTAGAATCTCGCGGTACACCAGGTTTAGCTCTATGTAGAAAACAGGCAGCCTGCATACACCGCTGTCCACCTCTTTGTCACCCGCAGCCCACGAATTTCGGCATCCCCCCGCCAACTTCCAGCGTCGAAGGAATAGTTGAGTCGACAGCCTGGGGAAGAGCCACGATTGTTGAAACAGAAAGAGAAACTCTCTCGCGCAACCGAAGGCACTGGAGTCATAGTAGGTCCTAGGTCGGTTCTCCTTCTCGTAGGAGCGTGGCGACGGCCACACCAGCCCTCAGGATGGCTGCGAACTTTCAACAGCAGCATATGGGGGGCCCGGGAGGAGTGATGTCCCAGCAGCAAATGCAACAACAGATGCAGCAGAGGCAGCAGCAACAACGGGCTGCCCAGGGCAATATCGGTACCCCTCAGACGCAGATCCAGCAACTTATTTACCACCATCTGAACCAGCAAGGCACACAGCCAGTTGGCTGGCAAATTGGTGTCTTGCTGACCGAACGTATAGGCCTGATTGTGAATATGTGTGTTATCTCAACTTTTTGGGGGGTAACAATGCGGGTGGTCGAATAAAGACTCTTACTGACGTAATTTTGGCAATAGTATCGGGAATCTACGACTCATTTCGCGCCAACTCTCGAGCGATTTGAACAAAATGATTGAGGTGGGGCTTCGGTTCGAGAAAGATATATTCGACAAGGCTTCGAGTAAGGTGCGTACAATCACCTCTCTAACCTGAAAAGTCATTCGCTAACCGTCTACCCACAGGAGGATTATAAGCAGCAAATCCATGCCAAAGTGCAACAATTGCAAGACAAGAGAAGGGAAGCGCAACCAGCAATGCAACAACAAATTAACCAGCAAGCCCAACTTCAAGCTCAGCAACAGCAACAACAAGCACAAGCCCAGGCCCAGCAGATGATGATGCAAAACCCGATGCAGGGCCAGGCATCGAGAGCGATGGCACAACAGTCCAGCCAGCAAGGTTATCAACACTTACAACACCAGATGCAAGCGTCATTGCTGGCTGGACAGTCCCAGCAAGGACCCATTGGCATCCCAAACCAAGGAGGGCACCAAGGCATGAATCCAGCACAGCAACAACAGCTTCAAATGATGCAACAAGGCATGCCAAATAGGCCTCCCAATAACCAACAGTTTGGTGGAGATGGGGAATTTCAACAACAAGTAAGCGATAAAGTGAGCATGATACTCGGCTCTATGAGCGAACAGGACAAGAATACTGCAAGAATAACTATACAATCTCGCATGGACCCCAATCTATATCAAAACTGGTTAGCTAAGGGCGTCGATCCACTGTATCTCTACACTCGACAGCAAGCAATCAATCAAATGCGAAATGAGAAGATGAGGATGCAGCAGCAAATGGCTGCCCAACAGGCTCAAAATCTTCCGCCATCGTCGACTCCAATGCAGCAACAAAGATCTGTGAACCCAAATACATCGGTGAATGGGCAAGCACAAGCTGCAATGTCTATGGGCGGTGCTGGAACCTTTCAGTTTGCAGGTAACATGGATGCAATGACAGCCCAACGACTGGAGAGTGAGCAGGCAGGTCAATCTAATCTTTCCATGAATATCCCTCGCAACTCTACACCTCAACCTCCAGGTGGCATGAACATGAATGATCAGAGAATGACTCCCAATTCCAACGCACGGGTCCAACAACAACAAATGTTCAATGCTCAGCAGGCTCAGCAGCAAAGGTTACAGCACGCAGCGCAGCAACAGCAGCAACAATCACAGGCTCAGGCTCGGCTTAACGCTCAGGCCAAAGCTCAACAGATGCCCTTGAACGGACAACCTGGTGGGATGGGACTTGGTGCGATGCCTTCACAACAGACCCCAATCATGACGACGCTCAACGCGCCTCTGAGGACCCCAAATAATCAAATCAATCAGCACGAAATTTCAGAGGGCAATCCCAATCAGCAGTTCGGACAACAGATCGAGGCAGCTTTCATGCAGCAAAACGGGCAGCGACAACCCAATCAAGGTAATGCTATCAATATGGGCGCAATAACTCAGGCGATGGTTTCCACTATGTCGTCCGAACAGCAGGCACAACTACGTGGGCTCTCAAGGGACCAACTCAACGAGGTGGTGAGAAAATGGCATCAATTAAATCCTCGGAGCGGAATGGTGAATAATGGCTTACGACCAGGACAGCCAGGACCACAAAGCCAATTTAATCCACAAACTTCGGGCCCTCAGCTTATGCCTACCCAGCAAGCAAATAATGCCCAGAATATGATGGCCACCATGACCCAACAGCAACTTCTCCAACAACAAATGGCGAATTTAGCGAGGGGCTCTCAAATGATGCCTGGAATGGTTGCGGGTCCAAATCCTCCGCCACAGATGGATCACGTCGAGGTTCCCCCACAATTGTTACACCATGCTTCATTGCCTCAAGGAATTCCATCTGAGATTAAGAATTGGGCACAGTTGAAGAGATGGGTGCAATCAAATCCAGCTTTGGGGCAGCCTGTATCCGATAACGTTGCCCAGCTCCAAAGGCTGCATTATTTGAATCTGGTCAAAAGACAACGAGAAGCTGCTGCTGCCCAAGGTAATTCCCAAAATGGACCGGGAAATATGCCAGCGGTTGGTGGAGCTCCCACTGCACCTATGGGACCAAATGTACCAAACATCGAACAAGTACGGCAGATGCAAGCCAGAATGGGCATGGCCAATCTTCCCCCACCATCCCAGCAAGAAGTTGACCTCATGCGGAGGAGCGGTGGAGAAAAGACGATGAATCTAACTGATGACCAACTTCGTAGTATCATAATGAGGAACAAAATGGCTCATCTGCAGCGTGAGAGACAGGCAATGATGGCGGCACAGGCCAACGGCCAACAATTACAACAACCCCGAACGACACAACAGAATCTCAATCAAATGAACCAACCTTTCGCTCATTCCAAACCGCCTCAACCTGTCGCCATACCTCCACCACCTGCCCAAAGCGTGGCTCATAACGCTGCAGTAAATCGCGGTCAAGCTTCTCGAAACTCCGTTCAAAATTCGTCGCCTGCCCAGCCTGTGAACAAGTTAAAGCGGCAAAGTACCGATGATGTGGTGGAAGTTCCAAATCCCAATGCACCCCAACAACCTCGAGCCAATTTACAAATGGGTCCAGGGATCCCTCACTCTGCGCAAGGTTCCCGGATGCCTACTGCTGCACAATTGGCTGGAATGAGCCCCGAGGTTCGCAAGAATTTCGAGAGAGTTGTCAGCATGACCCAAGCTAAGACAGCAGGGAAGACAGCAGGATCGTCCGATCAGGAAAAGCTCCAGGCTATCATGAAAGAGGAGCAAGAGAAAGAGAGCCGTCGCACATTAACAGATATTCCTATGAGTGATGTTGCAAAGGCTGAAATGGCTGCAAGGTTACGAGAAACGGCGAATCATCTCACAAATGTTATGAAAATTATCCCAAAGTGGTTCCAAATCACCCACGATGAGTCAAAGGCCAGGGAATTCTTTCATACTGTAAGTATATGCTCTCTCCTCCCGAGACAAATTCTAACTTGGTTTAGCGTTACCGAATAGCCAGACAATTTCGTGACAATGAACTGAAAATCCCCAAGGATAACTTTAACATAACTCTCGAAGAAATAGAAATCTCTCGGCGCTTGCTGGCTCACGTAGTCTCCGATCTCACGAAAAAGTTCCCAGATATGACGAAGCCGAACGGACCCAAGTCTCAACCACCGGTAGCAAGTCACCCGACAACGGCGGCGCCTGGCATTTCCACTCCGTTAAGCTCTGCCAATTTGCGTCAACAGCAACAACAGCTGGACAAGATCCACCAACGCCGTAGTTCTCATACACCAGCAGCGCCAACTCAAACCGTGCCACCCTTCCAGTTTGGAGCAGCTTCTCCTCATGGAACTCCAATATACAGTGGCAAAAACACATTGGCTCAAGAGAATCTCCACATCCCCGCACGGAAAAAGCAGAAGCAAAATGCAGGTCAAGGCACACCTGGTTCCAGCGCCTCTCCTCAAGTTACGAAGGCAACTTCACCTGACTTAAAGAGACAACAGGCCCCGCAAGCCGAGCCAAAGACGCATCCAAAGCCATCCCTTTGCTGTCCGGAGTCTGAATGCGAGAGGCATACCCTTGGTTTCGATAGTGAAGAAGCGTTGAAGACACATACTTACGAAGAACATGTTAAACCACTCGAAAATCCTCATAAATATGCCACAGATAGTCTTACTGCAGCAATTCTTGGATTAGATTCACAAGGCAAACCGAAGCCACCGGTGGCAACTCCAAGCCAAGAAAATGTCAACGCTCCATCAGCCACGAAGATGGTTGCGAGTGGCTCGAGGCAGGGACAAACGCCAAACATGAAGGGCGAAAATATGTCTGTTGCTGGCACCCCTATGATGCGCCAGGCTTCTATGAACCGCCAAGGAAGTTCTTCCGGCCAGAAGCCTCAAGCCCAGCTAAAGAGTGGCGCTTCACTCAAGGATGGAACCCAGGAAGGTGCCAAGGGAACACCAAAACAAAGCGAACGTCAACCTACCCAAGATATCAAGGTTGCGGATCCCTGGGCTAATTCAACAATTGATCCACACGAGCTGGCCCAGAACTTTAAACCTTTCGCTACCGGTGCTAATGGAGCCATTTCAAATCTTGATGCTTATCGGTCGATAACGCCCAATGATACCCCCGAATCAAGTAAAGATGGTGCATCAGAGCCCAATAGCGATATCACGGAAGGGCAGTCGTTGGATATCAATCTGGACATTTATGATGACGATTGGAAGCCTTATGGCATTGGCGATACAGACGCCCTAGACTTGAACAACTTCAATTTTGGTATCTCGGAACAAGAAGATTTCACGATGTTTGACGATGACCAGCAAGCTGGAAAGACCTTCCAGCCTTGGGACGACATGATAGATCCGACTGTTTTCGATCGCCCGTTCTCTCTAGCGAATGCTCTGGATACCTCGCTCTATTCGATGAATGCTAGCTAGGAATGTCGGTATTATTTTTAGACTTTATGGAAAGCGTTAGTACAAGGTTGGGGGTTATTTTGAGGACGGATATATGGGAGGGGAAGGGCTATTATACTATAGGAAAAGCATGCTTGGCGTTTGTGGGCTTACAACATAATTTTTGTTCACACGGTTCATATTGGGTTCAGCGCCGGCGTTGCGCTTACACAGCTTATTCTGTGCATAGGAATTAGGTCTTGTACGATTTTGGATGGGTTATTTGCATTGGCAGTTTTTCCAATTAGGTCATCAATGATACCAGAAGTTTAGTGGCAAAGTTTCCTAGTATTAGAGTGATCCATTGCAATGTGGCATGGTGAATCATCCTTGTTAGTAATGTGCTAGGTTGTGATACCTATCACAATGTTCTTTTGGTTCCTCGCCGCCAGCAGGCACTGGCTTTGGTCCAGGTGGGGGATGTTTAAGTGAGGGGTTAGTCGCTAAGAGCGCGAGTTTGGAATGATGGGAAAGCTGCTCGATGGCAAGCTTTTACATATTTATGCAAGATATAAATCAAGTTTCAGGCAGCATTGATGTTAACTCTTGAGCACATCTACTCTGGCCACACAGAAAATAAGATACAAGCTCCGAGAAAAAACGCGGGGTGTAGGCGCGAAATGTTAGCCTCAGGGGTCCTGTACCTGTCCCGTGGCTGGGCCTAGGGTCCGCTGTCTGAATCCCTGCTGCTCGACAATTCAGATTGACGCGATAGTTCATCGAACTTCACCTCCCCCAACGCGACCACATACTCCAGCAATTGTTCGTGTCCCAAATACTTTGGATTCTGTCCCCATCATCCAGAACCTCCCCTGTGTACCGGATCTACCCTTATTCATTCTTTTGAATCCCTCTGGTAAACACAAGCCCTCCTACTTGCCTACCCACCCCCTCTGGATGGAGAAGTAGCATCTAACGCGTCTGGACTAGACACACTACCTAGAACGCGCCTTCCTCCATCATACCTCAGGAGTGTACCTTCCTTCGAGATACAACCCAGACCTCGTACAATATCTCGACAATGGTATCAACAATGAACACAGCAAGTCCCCCTCGTCGGGCCCTTGGAGATCTCGATGTCAACACCCAGTCTTCACGGGCCAGCCTCGTGGGACCAAAGAGCACTTCCAACAGTCCTTCGAAGTCGGGCAAAATGGCAGAAATATCATCAACAGTATGTTACCCTAAGGACTTGCAGAAAGAGAACGACAGAGCGGCTTGGCCAAGCAATCATAAGAGGAGTGCGCCGATGGATCAGAAAGCAACCCCATCGTCACCCAATAAACGGCCCAGAGGGTGCTCTAAGACGGCAGTGTCATCAAATGTGGCTACTGAAACTATTGAGACTGTGTCCTTACTTGGAGATGGCCAGGCACCTGGCGAGGATAGTGCTGGACGCACTGGCGCAAATACTGTTCAAAAAGTAGGTATCTAACATTATCCCCTTTGGGTTATAGTTTGACTGACTTTTGTTTGTGCTGTAGACCGTTCGAACCTTTGAATTGGATTTGGAAATTCTATCGTCACCTTCCTCTTCGATTGTGTCACCTAATCAGGATATTAATGACTCCCAAACGACCCTCATAACCGAACCCGACGACTCTCCTCTGCCAGCTACTACAACAACGCACATATCATTTGACTCTTTTCCTCCGAGTCCGCCGAAAAGATTGTCGAGAGAAGAAATTAGAGAGGTATGATATCCACTTTTGGTCCTGGCGTGAAATATATATACTAACACTTCACATCAGAAAGCCCAACAAATGAAACTTCGTCTCCGACTCGCAAACTACAAAGTAAAAACGAACCAAGAAAATGTGCCACTCTCCCGCCTTCAAGTCCGACCATCAGGGTACTCACCATCCCTCTCTGCCCCAGCACGCCTCACCCAAACCCAAATTCCTCTCCCAAAACTAACCGACATCCCACACATAAACCTCGAATCCTCAGAAGAAGAAGACCATCTTGATCTCCCCCCTCCTCCAGCCCATATATCCAACTCTCCATCAAAAGAAGAAGAGGAAGGAGAAGAAATCGAACTTAACATCCCCTCCTCACCACCACCCTACAAATCGCCCAGAAACCCCATCTCCAACTCGATTTCCCCAATTAAGGAACCAGCTACTCCCCTCCCTACACCGTTAATGGAACAACAACATCAGAGTTTCAGGGCACCGCCTAGATTAGGAAGTCCGATTTGGAAGGATGTGGATGTTTCGATGACGAGTAGCATTGTTAAGGATAGTGCGATGGGGGATAGTCAGGCGAGTTTATTGGGTACGTTATAATAACCTTGTATCTTAAACTCAGGCTGTTTTTCTTTCTTTTTTTTAACGTCTAGCATGGATGGTGTTTGGAGTTTCATGGATTGAGGGTCACTTAGCCAGCTTGTGCTTGAGAGTATTGTAGCGCGCATGGTAAAGGAATATTGTGGAGTTTAATTTTCATCTGATGTTGTAAGATTATGTATTGCACGGTGCTGGTGCTGGGCTTGATGGGTAGATGATAACTTGTTTAATCTGCTTCATCTTGGGGGTTGGGAAAATAAAAAAAAGAGATGGTGGTTATGGAAACGCTACCATGAGGAAGGGAAAAGAGCGAGGAAGGATGCATAGACTTGAAAGAAGTACCTTTACATGAGAATACTACGATTCTTCAGCGACTTTTTCACTTGGGTTCTTAGAAGTTGATATGATTGTGCCTGTACTGCCTATGGAGATGAAGAAGAAATAAGAATTTGCCATCTCCTTCTCCTTGCCGTGCGTGGATAATAGGTAAATAAATGAATGATATTCCTAGACAAATCAAAAAGGAAAGGAACTATTAACCTATATATCCCTCTTACTTGACCTCTCTAAAAGTCGAAGCCTGTATATAATACACTAAATATCATAACCAAACTCAAAGGACAGGGTAAGATGGAGATTCCAAAGTCACAATCATATAGCAAGAAAAGAGGAAATAGATTTAACGTTTTTCATTGCTCAAGCCTTTCTTTTTTCTGTCCCCCCCCGCCTCCCATTATGTTTTTGGAGTTCTAGGTTGTTTCATATCGTTACAAATATTAAATACAGAACAGAGTAAAATGCAGCACTTGCAACTCTGTCTTACATGCTTATTTATCGCCATACATAAAAAAATTCAAACAATTCCTCAATGCCTCTTTTTGGTTATCATGTCATAGTGAGTTAGTTCATGACTCGTAAATTTTGTTACTCACGTCCGAAAATACCATCACTCCCAAGCTTAATGCCCAAGTCCCATTTCTGAGTTCTGCGTCCAAGATCCGATTCCAAGTTTTTTGACCAAGACGCCAAAATCTGAGGCCAGTTCCTAAAGATGTCTACCGCCACGACCGATAACTCTTTGCATATCTCTTGACTCGGAAGCCCAGGTATCATTATCCGGCTCTGGCAGACCACCAAACCAAAAGGATCCTCCTGCATTAGCTGCGTTTTGTAAAGCCAAGTCTTCCGGATCAAAATATTGTTGGCGAAGTCCCCCAGAGGTAGTTAGCACCATTTGGTTTTCCATGTTGAATTCACCGATATCCATTCCCATATCTGGATTCGATACGAAAGTAGTGGCAGCTTCCATCATATTTGGAATTTCTTGACCATATCCTGAAATGCCGCCATTACCAGCCATAAAATTATCCTCTTCGACCTCATCATAAATGCCATGGACGTTTTGAAGATGATATCTGAGATCATGAGGCCGCTTATACCGACGTCCACAGCTAGGGTATTGACAAGCAAACTTTCGATCTTCAATGTAGGTATGGTCAATTATTCCCAATTGCTTTGCTTCTTTTTTGGCTTTGCGAATCGCTTTTCTGTTGGGGGGAATATAATCTTCTCCATCATCAGTGTCGATGTCAGAGACCATATCGATTTTAGGTTTGTTCATGAGGCTGGATAGACCTAAATGTGCGGTTCTAACGTGATCTCCAAGTCCTCGTTTTGTCGTGAAGGGCTGTCCGCATCCGTCGGCATTATTGAAAGCTGTAATATCAGGAATAGAACTGAGATCAAAAGTTCCACAGATATAACGAGCTCCTTCATGAGCAGTGGAGATATGATGTTTGAGGTTGTATGCTGTGGTGAACTTCTTTTCACAGCCTATGATTGTACATGGCATGTTCTTTCTCTCTTCAACAGTGGTATCAGAATGTCTAGCCTCAATGTGCCTTTGAAGTCCTCGTTGGGTTGAAAATTTCGAATCGCAGTAGAGGCAAATCGGATGTTCTTTGCGAATATGTTGTTGGAGGGCCTTTTCAGAGATAAACCCAAGATTCACCAGTGTCCCATCCTCCTGGAAACTTCCAGGTACATGGCAGTCAGGACAGAAAAATTGGGCTGCTCCATGAACCCTTTGCGTGTGCTTTCGGAGACCAACTGGGCCGTCGAATCCAGCCGTACATGGTTCTGAGGTAATAGGGTCGACGTGAAAACATTGATATGGAGCCAATTGCAGATGCTCTGAACAAACATGACGTTGGAGTGTTTGATGCTTGCGAAAAGACTGGTTGCAAGGTGGATAATCAGTACAACGAAATCGATCATGTCCTTTATGAATACCCTCGTGCCTTCTTAGACGTGTTGCAGTGAGGAAAGCCTTGTCACAATCTTTCCACTCACACCTATACTGCTTGATCTTTTCATGAGATCCTTTGATGTGTTGTGTGAGATGTTTTTGCTCGAGGTATCTCTTGTCACATCCCTTGAAAGTACATGCGAACGGTCGCTCATTTGTGTGAGATCTGAGATGGGCCTCGAGTCTGGCAGGTCGATTGAACATTTTGTTGCATCCTTCGATTGTGCATTTGATATTCTTGCGCTCTGATGGGAACTTCTTTCGTGCCGGCGAGAGAGGGGTATTCGGTGTGTATGCCGTTCGCTCATCCCCAGATGAACTGTCGCCATGGTCTCGATATTCGTCCTCATCCTCCTCATCGTCGTCATAGTCTTCCATTGTGGGTTCTGTTCAATCGTTAAATCGCACTTTGAGTTCAGGCAATTAATGCGTACCAACAGCCGGCGAAGACGTATCGATTCGCAGCTTCTTAGCGGAGGACTCCAGAGACTGAGATGCCCCCCGCTTGCTCCCAATTCCCGCCATTGTCAGAAGTGGGAGGAGTTGTATGTGATTTGCTCTACGCTGTCCAGAGACTCAATCGTGAAAGTAAGGAAAGTGCGCTACGTGCACGCCAGAAATAATTCCCTTATCCGGGGCGGTGCAACTATCTTCCAGCCCAGTCGGAGATTTTGATTCTGAATCCTGGGTATTTTTCTGTTTCCAAGTAAAGCACCAGCCCTTAGTCGTGAATTAGCAGACTGCTAGTATTTTGAGGCTAAATGGTACTATGTATACCAGGTTGATTGTTTTGGAGGGTCATTGCAGTTCGTAGCAAAGTTACCGTCTTACTTATCACTTTTCGCCTGCGCCACCGATTTTGATGGCTGATTGCTCTTGCTCTACCAAGTGGGTAGTCTCCTCAGTTTGTTCGAATTCGATGTCTATATTCTCTAGCCTTTTTAATCTAAGTTGGGGGAAAGCCTTTTAAGATTAGTTCTCCTTCACCTATAACGACAAATTGGAATGACGAGACTATTACTCCAAGTATAGAATCTTCCAGTGACTCCCTCCTGGTCATATTAAACGAGTAGGACAATGAGTGCTCGGCGTAGGATTTCATGTCCAACACAGTTTGATCTTTCTATTACTTTTCTTATTTCTTTGCAGTCGAAAGAGGTGACCCGGAGAAAAAGTGAAGGTGGATCGATTAAAGTTCAGGGGTGTGAAGCCGAAAAGACAGGCTTGGCACGCTAAACCTTAAATTTCGAGAATTCTAAGGTTCATGTCAGGCACGGGTCAAATTTCTTTAGCCAAGTGCTAAATCAAACAAACAACTACTCAGACGTCCTGTTTGCTATCTACAACCTCTACAAGGTCCCTTAGATCTTCGCGACCTAGATCATCATGTCGGACAACGAAGATGGAGGAGCTGGGTGTGTTTCTTCCCTCACCAGATCCCTTCCTCTGGTTCAGATCGAGCGCAAAGTCTGTCATTGGATGTATTCTAATGATTGAACAGCTTCAACGACGACACGTATGGCGGAGGCTACGATGAAGAGGAGCCAGAGTTTGAGATGGACGAGCCAGAGCCTGTGGAGGGCGATCAAGAAGGAGAGGGTTATGGAGCAATCGATGAGGTTGTAGAGGAAGGGGAGCATGGAGTTGTGGTCTCTGGCGATGCTGGCGCAGCAGCAAAGAAAGCAAAGGGCGAGAGAGCGCCAAAAGACAAGAAGATTAAGAAGGAAGATCGGAAAACTACACCATACATGACAAAATATGAGAAGGCTAGAATCTTGGGTACTAGAGCATTGCAAATTAGGTATGTACTTGACATGGGCGCAGCGGAGGCGATATAACAGCTCTATCTACTCTCTGGGAGATCTGCTAATAGTTGATGTAGTATGAATGCACCTGTTCTTGTTGACTTAGAAGGAGAGACAGATCCATTGCAAATTGCAATTAAAGAGTTGAGAGAAAAGAAGATCCCTCTAATCATCAGGAGATACATGCCCGATGGCTGGTGAGTTATGTGATCATGCTAAGAAGTAATGAAACTAACAGTGAAATAGGTACGAAGATTGGACATGTGAAGAATTGCTGCAGTAAAGTACCTATTCGACTTCCTAAATTTGGTGGATCTGCACAGCAAAGGTGCTGGCCGAACGGGCGTATCAAATGGCGTTTTGGGGGATTTAAGACACATTGTATTGTATATTTGTACAAAGAGAAGCTATTTCAGCAAGATTGGTAATTCATTCACCCGAAGAAAGACAAGAGGAAGAAACATACCGTACACAATACCGCGAAATCTCCGAGCTGGGAATGTGCTACCGAACAAGGATGCTAGATCCCGAGGGTTATCCCAAAATGTAGCGGGGCAATGAGGGGTCGCGAGTCCTAAAACGTCATAGTAAACAAATAGAAGCTTCTTAATCTACAGCATCTCATGAACTTCCCTTTCATTGTGAATCTTGAATCAAGCCATCTCTTAAAATGTCTTTCAAAACTACAGCAACAATCGCTACCTTTGGTGGCAAGCTCCTGAAACTTACTCATGATGCATCATCATCAACAGGATGTCAAATGGCGTTGAACCTTTATCTCCCACCTAACGCAGAAACCGGATCTGCCAAAATCCCCGTTCTATTCTACCTAGCAGGCCTCACCTGCACAGGAGATAATGGGGCCGAAAAGAGCTTCTTGAACTATGGTGCCAGCCAACAAAACATAGCAGTTGTTTACCCAGACACATCACCTCGTATGAGCTCCTCACCCAATCCATCGAATTATATCATCCAAGCTATCTAAACTGACAAAACCATCTCCCAGGTGGTCTCAAAATCCAAGGCGAAGACGACTCCTACGACTTTGGCTCCGGCGCCGGATTCTACATAAACGCAACCACACCCCTCTACACCAAAAACTACAAAATGGAAACCTACATAACATCCGAACTCCCCACCTCCCTTTTCGCCTCTTTCCCCTTCCTCGATTCCACCCGCGTCTCCATAACAGGCCATTCAATGGGCGGACACGGAGCTCTAACCCTCTTTCTAAAATACCCGGGAAAATACAAGAGTGTTAGTGCCTTCGCTCCAATCGCAAACCCGAGTTTATGTCCTTGGGGAGAAAAGGCATTTAAGGGATATTTTGGGGAAGATAGAGAAGAGTGGGAAAAACACGATGCTACGGAGTTGATTAGGGGGTTTAAGGGGAAGTTTGAGGCGTTGATTGATGTCGGAAGGGGGGATAATTTTTATAAGGCTGGTCAGTTGTTACCGGAGAATTTTAAGCAAGCGGCGAAGGAGAGTGGGAATGATAAGGGGTTGGTGTTGAGATATCATGATGTGAGTTTGTTTAATAGAGTGTGGAATTAGATTTAGATGTGCTAACTGAGGTGGACTAGGGATATGATCATTCATACTTTTTCATCTCCACTTTCGCAGCCGATCACATCAATCATGCAGCTAAACACTTATTTGCGTAGGTAATTGCTTGTACTATAACTACGATTTGACACACAAGAGTGGTAGCTAAAGGTTGCTATATAAAAAGCGGTTCCAAACAAAAGCTATAGACAACTACCACAAAAGCTCCATGAATGAAGAATATGCAACTATCTAAAAACTTCCTCGTACCGACTGACAATTGAAAAATCGCCATGCTTTTGGTTATATAGTACAGGCTCACGGGTATCTCTTAACTATGCTCCTCCGTTGCTCAGCAACTTTAACGATAAAAATCATTCGCTCATATAATTCATAACTGGGATGGTCTGGGAACGGGATAAAGCCAGCACTGATTAACTTAGCTGATTCGGTGGTCGATAGTCCGTCCATGTCCATTTCCAAGATGGTCTGTATCTCCCATCTTGATCCTCATCTCCACTTCCGCTTCTCGTTTAATTCGGTAGTAAGCTAGCTTCTCGAAGCGACTCAAGCCTTTCCACCAATGTCTGCCGGCTTCATGTTCACTTATCCTTTCGAGCATTTCTACCACCTTCAGTCTTACGTCTCGCTCTTTGTGGAATAATCCTAATGCTACGTAGAAGAGCCCAGCATGACTCTCTGGAGCGACGGTAAGTAACTGGCATATTTCATCATATGAGTGAGTGTATTTGGCAAGAGCTAAGTAAATTTCTTGACTGCTGGAGGGGGTTAACTTGGTCATCCGTAGGCGGTCATGAAGGTGGTGTAGGTCGAGTGATTTAAGTGGACGGAATGTATACAGCTGGGCCATATCCTCCTTACTGTCAGACGGTTTTTCACACCTCAAGTTTAGAGCTCGTACCTGCTTAAAGCTGAAGTAGCTTCGAGTATTCCTCCACCCCTCAATTCGATGGACTCCTCCAGCGAGTTCTCGCATCTTTGTTGGTTCATCACTCCAGACATAACCATGACCGCTGACATTTTCGTTTCCCGGCTCAGCCTCTTCTACTCCAATGTGCAGCGCACTAGCGCCATAAACACTTTCTTCAAACGCTGCGGATACTCTAGTGAATTTCTCAACCCAATCTCTCCATTTTGCTCGAATAGCACCTTCGCCATGACGAGCGTTGATACTTCTCAGAACATCGACCATGAAAGCTGCGTCGCCAGTGGGGTCAGTGTGGGAGGAGGCGCCATTTACAAGGCTAGCATATGCAGGATTCTGAACTTGGAAGCTTTGCAAGCCCTCGGTATTTGGTGCTGGCTCGATTCTGTTACTGATCTTGATGCGACCTGTAGGGAGATCGCATAGAACATCCCACCATTCTTGATGATTTTCAAAGGTTGGATTTGTAACCCCTGCTATGAAACCTGGAACTTTGAGAAGATCATCAATTTTACTTAAATCAGTATAAGGGAAAGCATGGCGAGTGAAGCCTCGTAGGATACCCCCGGAAGCCAGAGCACAGGCTCCTAAAACAGCCTCAGCGACTTCTCCCGAAGGACGATTGTGGCCGAGGAAGATCACCCGCTTCTGTGTCAGCATTGCGTTGGCCAATACGATAATAGGATGAGTATATGCGCCAGCCGTTGTCAGATGTTGATGCAAGGCAAAGGGCTGAGGCGATTTAGCATGGGGTTCGGCGAAGGTTTGGATGAGCTTGATGAGAGAAAAGTCGCCAACGGTCTCGGGAGAAATAGCTACGGGAACTTTGATAGGTATCGGAATGCCGTTGTAAACAATTTTGGTCTCGAATTCGTGGGTATCTCGAGGTACTGAATACATGGAGTGCGCTATGACATGTGCCTTTGTCCCATTGCGGGTTAAATCTACTTTTCTCTCGGGGCTTTCTGACATGGCAGCTATATCTTCAGGATCGTCACCCCTATCCTCCGCTATCCGTATCTGTATCATTTGCTCGAACTTTTCCACGAAAAGGTCTTTGTTGTCACTGGCTTGCAGCAGGTGTCTTTCCAAGAGAGTGAGTCTAGGCATTAGTGAGAGATCCATGTTATTGACTGCCTCATAAAGCAACGCCAGCGTAGCCGGATGAGGTGATTTGAAATATTCTTCAAGGGCAAGTAATAATAAGGGCTTTAGAGAGTTAGAAAAGGGTCTCTACTAGGGAAGGTCCTGAACGAACCTTATATATATGTAAGAAAGGATGTCGGGTACAAATGGCCATTGCCTTTACAACTGCTCCTCGTTTGGCAGTCTTATCCTGCTTCGTGTTCACCAGATTCAAAACATATATAAGTGGCGGGCCCTCACCTCCTTCGGGCTCGCTGTCGCTTGATTCTTCTACCGAATCCTCTCCAAGATCCTCTTCACTCATAGACTGGGTTTCATCTTCTTCAATTATTCCTGCAGCCCTGTCCTTCCTCCTCTGGCGTCGCTTCCGCCGCTCAGCTTTCAGCTCGGCCTCTTCCTCTTCCTGGCTGGTGTCCTTGTGTAGAAAAAAAATAGTCCAATCCTGATTTCTTACATGTGCTTGGTCTGGCAACATCAATTCGGCGAGCATGTGTTCGTCACCTGTAATTGCCACGGGATATTGGTGTTCCATAACCGGTCCTTTGTCTATGTCGAAGGACGCAACCAGGATATATTCCACATGGTTCTCGACATCGCCGCGGGGGTACTGGGAGCGTAACCTTCGACTCGGATGGGCATCGGGATTATATTTTCTGGGGGCTGACAGTGAGGAATGCTGGGAGGACACGCCACTGGACGGGGTCTTGGAATTCGAACTCGGATCTGACCTGCGATCTGCGTCGACTTGGGGAGGATGTGGCGACCTGGAGGGCCTTGAATGCCTGGACATGGCTGAGGCGGAACGCGAAGATGGAAAGGAGGAGAGCGAAGTTCGGTGGTTCGCAGGGACGGCACCGCCATTTGAACTCCAGGCGCTCGTACTGTCGGTCGGAGCGTTGGTACCCCTCGAGCTGGGAGGCTCGGTTGTCCCAGTATTCGGACGCTGCATGGTCGCCTTGCCTTCCTTCGGCTTCTTCACCCTGTGGTATATGGGAACCACATAGGGGGAAGCCATCCTTCTCCTGCACCACGACTGTCGCCGTCACGGTCCCCTACACTAGGGCCTGGGCGCGAAAGGCTATCTGATACGGTTCTCCACTTTAACAAGGTTTGAGCCACTCGAGCAAGCATCAGAATTGGCGTTCGCGGGGGGTGAGGAAAGTCGCACGGTGGAGCCCCTGCCCGTGTGCCAGCGTGAACGGTACTGTAACGGTGAAGCGGTGGACGCCCATGAAGGAGATCAAGTCATCGTCGGGGTCTCGTCGGGGTCGCCTGCGTGCTGCGTGCAGAGTCTTAAGAGTGACGCTATTCCGAAGGATGGAATGGAGACTGCCCGACGTTTTATGTCCTGTTGGTTGGACTATTGGAATCGAATGGAGCCTGCAGCCGCGATGCCCCTGACCGGGGGTGGCCAGGTCCACGAATGGCAGAGCGTGCTCGCCTGTGCCGTCTTTCAGCCTTGCGTTGCCAGGCTTGGGCTTTGTTTACTTTGGAGGCGGGATTGGCCAAGCGATATACTGGACAGTGACAACACCATGAACGATTTGTTCTCCTCATAAATCAGCACAAATAGCGACCCTGCAGCGCCAGCGCCACACAATTGCACCCGCAACTTGAAATTCCTGTCTCAAAACCTCTCGATTCTGCCAGGCGCCCGTCAACCAGAAACCGCAATCATGGTAAGTGCCCGTCTCACCCTCTTGCTCCACCGCACCTGCCTTGCTCGTCGTCACCGATTCTTCCACTGACGAAAACCTCAGTCCATGTCGACTCCGTACAAACCTTCCCCTCTCTCCTTTGGGTCGCCTCGAGCATCGCCGTTCCGCAGGCCAGAGAGTCCCGCATCCCCCTCCCCACTGAGACAGTCAACCCCGAACCCATCGCCGACGAAAATGTCCGCTGGCCCTGCAACAGTAACTACGCCCTCAAGACTGGCCCGTGTATCGACCCCAAACACAGAAACAGAAACCTGGACTCCGAGACTTGCGCCGGCGACGAGAGAAAGAGAGAGGTCACCCACTCCAGTTCGAGGAGCACATTCGAGTCCGGGATTTGGAGGCATGCTTACCGCACGGGGTTCAGACAACAATGCGCTCTCGAAACTGCAGCCAGCTCAAGTTCGAGAGCTGAGAGAAGGCTTTCAAATTTTGGATAGAGATAGTGATGGACAGGTTGTGAGGGAGGATGTAGCTGACATGCTTACGCAATTGGGTAAGTATGATGTTTTGCTGTTCAAAGTTGAACAAGCTAATAAGACTTTGTAGGACTCTCACCAAATAATTCCGAAATATCTGCGTTCTTCCCACCCTCAACATCACAATCAGTAACCTTGCCAACCTTTCTCAATTCGCTAGCAAGACTTCTCTCACAACTATCCCCATCTTCCGAACTTCTTTCCGCATTTTCTGCTTTCGACGAGGATGATAGTGGACAAGCCGATCTTGCTGAGTTACGAGACGCCTTATTAAACACTGCACCGGAGCCAGGTGAGAAGCCAATGACTGAAAGAGAAGTTGACCGGGCAATGAGCGG
This sequence comes from Neobulgaria alba, assembly GCA_003988965.1. Lineage (NCBI taxonomy): Eukaryota > Fungi > Ascomycota > Leotiomycetes > Helotiales > Gelatinodiscaceae > Neobulgaria > Neobulgaria alba. The sequence goes on from QYAM01000021.1 coordinate 564,547, forward strand.
TTTCACTAGCAGGAGGGCATTTGGAAAGCACAGTGGAGGTCCAATGAGCAAGAGAGGCGAAGTCTTCAAGTACCACGACTTTGTTTCTAGTGTAGCTGGTGGCTCAAGCGCGGAGGATAAAGGCGAAAGGGATGTAGAGCATTAGGCTTGGGTTGTTGACTTCTAATTTTGTGGTTCGGGTGGCATGTTTGCTAGGCGTTGGATGTATTCTAGGGACAGTTTTTCCTAGAGGCGGCTTATGATAAATACACGCAGGAATGACAGTTGGATGTTAGATAATCAAATACACTTGTTGTACATCTTGCAAGCTCTCAGAGCTAATTTTCTCGGGGTTTCTCTTCGATTGCTAGCAATCACGTCAGTAAGATTATCTCCAGCCTAATTTAATGTTGCTAAGCTTGTACATTAGTCTTGCCAAGTTAGCTTTCCTCTGTTGCCAATTATGATTCATCTCGGAGCATAGAGTGCCCTATCTTAAGGTTCCCGGCCTAGACGTAACACAGGTTCGACGTTCTATGCCCCAAGACTCTATACGTATGTAGGCAAAGTGCTTTCACAATTTATGACCCTTTTGCCAGGTCAGGATACGCAATGTTCTGCTAGTTTTTGAATCTCAGATTTCCTTTCTGGTTCTACCTCTTATAAAAAGCCCTAAATATACTCTTCCTATCAGAAATCAAACAGGGCCAACTATATGTACTGAATATCGACTATATAAAAGTGTCTCAACCCCAAAACATCTTCAAATCGTCAATCATCAACCCCGACCGTATATTGTATATCCATAAATCTTTAACCATGAGATCATCCCATCATTCATCATCAATCATCAAGAATCATAATCCATCATCAAAATCGAAAAAAAAAAGGCATCGCTGCGGCCCCTTGCAAGACCTCAAGGTAATACTGCCCAGTGCCTCCCACCCTCATCCCCTCATTCCTCCTTCTTATTATCCCAAGTACTAGCCTTACTCATTGTCCTCTTCCTCATCATAGCCATAATATTCCTCTCCATATCCTCGCTCCCCTTTTCCAAATCCATATCCTCCCGATTATATTTCGATTCCCTCCTCTTCTCCCAAATATACCACCAAGCCACAATCACAACCGTAACTGGTAACGTAACTGCCCAATATATCCAAAACTGACCGCTAACCATCGGACTACTCGGATCATTGAAACTGAAAAATGATGTGGAGAAAACTCCTGCGATGGTTGCGCCGGGAAGGAAGACTGCACCGAGGAGGGAAATGGTTTTCATGGCTGTTGAATCCCGTTTTGCGGCGTGAGCGAGCTTGCGTTGTTCACCAGCCATTTGAAAGTTAAGTTTACTTTCTTTTTGAGCAATGATGTTGTAAAGCTATATTTTGTCAGTTACCTTCCCACCCTTCAGAGCTCGATGTTGAAGAGAAATACTTACAGCAGACCTCTGAATATCCAATCTTTGTAATGTCGTATACGCATAACTCGCAATCCCCTGTAACTTAACTTTGTAAAATTCCAACCTAGCCAACATACTCGCATGTAATTTCCTCATCGTCTCATCTTTTCTCTCCTCAGGAAGTCTAACATAAAATTTATCCATCGCCGCCTCCAACGCTCTCGTAATCTCCAAATAAGCCTTTGGTCTCTTCCACAGAACCTGAGAATGACATTCCACCAAATCCCTATTCACAGCATCTAAATCCACCACCCCCTCCTTCACATAACCCTCTTTCTCTTCAATCTCACTCCTCATACTAACAGCATGTTCTAACCTTCTCAACCAATCCCTCGCGTCCCTCTGTTTAATATCCGTCTTATAACTCACATCGTGAGAGAAAATGATAACGGGTAATAACATCGGATGACCAATTTGCATCACACATGCCTTTAAATGGCGCATACACTCTACAATATCCGAACTTGGAGTTCCCTTACAAAATCCCGTCGTGATCCCATGCTTCACATCATGAGAAAGAGTTAGTTCCCATCCGCGTGTATATCCCTTCTTCCTAACATCGCTTTTGCGAAATACGATTTCTAAGAAGCGTTAGCGACGACAAGAGGCCTATGTTAGTCAGGTCTGGATTGTCATTTACGTAGATGTGGATTTTGCTCATCTTGGTCCCAAGCTGCCCAGAAAAAGGGTCCGACAACGCTAGTACTTTCGATTGAGCGAAAAGGTAAATGAAAAGCGGTTATCATTGATTTGTAGACATGGGGTTTAAGGCTTATGACGTGAGGGGCAAAGGTATCGGGGTGTGAGGCATCCTGTTGGAGTCTGAAAATTCTCATGTCAGCATCGATGTCTTGGCTAAGATGAAATTTCTGACCAACTCACATCAATCGCATTGCCCCCAATTGAACGACATCTTGTGGAAGAACTCGTGGAGTAAACACCCCCTACGTTCTCATAATCAACTAAACGGAACGTTTTTAATTGTAACTGGCGCAAGAACATACCCTCTGATAGAGAAAGTTCTCAAACTCATCCGGGGTTAACGGATGTTCCTCACAGCTATTCAACTCGGGATTCTGTCTCTAGATTAGCATCCAACCCCATCTCCATCTCAACTCAAGGGCTATGGGAAACTCACCGAATACGTGAAGATTTCCACATAACTCGTTGTTTCATTCACGGTTCTACAGCGATCCACCGTCGCTTCAAACATATAATCGTCCATCTTCTACTCATTCATCCTCCGCATCAATTACCCACTCGAAAATATCACCTTTCTATCAATCTTATCTCATATGACAGATCCTATGAAACCGCCCGATAAAAACCTGGATTATCTCGTTTCAAACAAAACAAATGTCTTTTAACGACAGAAGAGACTGCGATGCAGTTGATCAGAAATCATGAGGTAAACTCGAGGTTTACTGCGGTACTCGGTGTTACCGTAGTCAGATTATGCAGCTTCTCCTCAGCCCCAACACACCAACCTCCCCGCGGAAAATTCATTGGCTCCTCCAGCTGAGGCTTTCGTTGTTCATGCTGCAACGTGATGGGGAGCGGGGCATGCACATCAGAACCCCAGGGAAGCCAGACCGCAATCCTGCGGCTCGTCGTATTGGTTGGAGTTGACCAACAAACATTTAAACTGGAGGAGATACTTTGTTGGTTACCGGTGCCATCAAGGCGTTGATGTCAGGCATACGCTGTCGGTACTTTATTTGCGTCTCACAGTCTCACAGTGGGGTGTTTGCGGCTTGGAGGATGCTGCAAGGAAAGACATGGGCCGTTCTGAATGGCGACAACGGTGCATGGGGCACGCGAGCAATTTGTCAAGCTGACAAGAGCTGTCGGTAGGTATACAATTGAGATATTACGTTCTACATATTAAAGTAAAGCAACTCTATTTGAGCAACGCCATCCGCTATGCCGTGATCCAAAATCCAGAATCCATAAAATCGTCTCCACTGCTCATAATCTGACATGACCTTCCTGTCGTCCACCACCAAACCATCGTGTAAAGTCGATCCCCTTACTTTGACTGGGTCCACTCTCGTCACTTCCTCCCATCCATTTGGGTCGTTTAATGCCTTCCCCGACATTCTGGAACCATTTTGGGGTTGAAATCGTGTCAACTGTATTCTTCACCCGATGACCAAAAGCTCCAAAGAAGCTCTCATCTTCAGGTTGTGTTGACGAGCTCGGTTGAGTTTCTCTTGGGGCCCTGGAAGTTGAGGCAAGGCCAAGTGACCGATGATGGCTCTCTGCAGCTGGGACTGTGACCGTTGGAGCTGCCCGATTGTTCATATTATTGGGTACGTGAGTGCGCCGGTTAGAAGCAGCATTCCCAAGACGTCCCAGAGAAGAGTGGCCGTGCAATTCTCGTTCTATCAAATCTCGACCTTCCCTCCAAGAGCCAGTTCCATAGCCCGATTCGTTCTCTTCATCATCGTCATCGATGACTCCTCCGAACCCGATACAGTGTTTGACCTTGCCATATAGGTTGAAGAGTGTGGCACATACAGGAACCAGGATAAAGGTAGGGAAAAGGTAGTCAAACCAACCACCAAGAGGTGTCAAGTTGATCAGAATTCCCAGAAACTGGTAGAAAACGGTTGGTTCGTAAATCTCGGGTAACAGGAATGTCATGAAATTGAAAGCGAGTGGCACGGACAGCTTTGCAACTTGCATCGCATACCACATAGCACTTTCTCCATGGGTATTCCTCCTGACCAAAGCTCGACCTCGCCATACTTTCACCTCTGTGAGTGATGTAAGAGCAGCTGTACACATATATAAGATCCAACAGGCAGCTATTACTTGACCAGCAAATCCTATCTGGCCTCTGTCACTTGCAGCGTGATGAACCACTGTGACAGCAATTATCGAGAATTGGGGGTTGATCGACTTAATGACCTCAGACCAAATAATGCAGAATGAGGCCAAGGAGAAGAAACCCCCGAGGAAAATTTGGAGATATGGAATGAACCAGTACTTATACAAGTATCGAGTATATGGAGTGAATATAGTGATCTTCTCCCATAACGAAGCCTCGGGAGATGCTTGGCCAATTTCAATGCGTTTGGAGCCTGCGGAATCAAGAATGGCTTGAGCATCCGAAGCTTTTAGGAGCAAACGATCCCATTCATCGAGATATCGCGCACGGCTGTGACGAGCTCTTGTGAGCTTCCGACTGAGATCAGCCAAGTACCTCTCTGTTATGACATTTGGCACATTGACTTGTGGCGCTGACATTCGCCGAGTTAGGGTTCGAGGTCGTGATTCCGGGAGGTGTGAATCATCTACAAGCTCCTCAATCCAATCTTTGAACTGCTTTGCAGACCCTGTTTTACGCTGAGAGAGTTCCGCAACCTGTGCCTCCAAATCTTCAAGGTCCTGTATCGCATCTTCCATTTTCTCGTGGGTTTTTGCTGCTTGGCCTTGAATGCGCTTCAACCTTCCACTTATACTCGCATTTCGAAATAATCGTCGAGGAATTGCGACTAGACCATGGCCCATGAGATAGATAGCGAGCACAAGACCCCAGCAATATGCCAGTGCCATTACTAAAGCCTTTAGTGTGCCCGTAGAGGCTCCCGATGTGACGAAGAAGTAGATTAACCCAGCAAGTCCTGTTCCTAACAAAATGGCTTGATACCGGGCATTAGAGCGGAGGGAATACATCAGGCGGCTCTTTGGTTCTCGATATCCGGCGTCGGCATATTCTGCAAGTATGGGCAGAATGAACCTGCGCAATGTTAGTACTAGCGATAGCTAGAAGGTGTTCTGAGAGAATAGTACCAAGTGAGCGCAAATGTCAACCAATATGAGATCCTCCAGGAAACAAGAAGCACCCTCTCAGGAAGCCAAATTCCACGGCCCCCAACATCTTGGTCACCGGAATTCGAGGCAAGATCTATCGGCACAAGAAGTATGATACTTGCGGGCAGGAATATCGCAAAGAAAATCGGGACCAGCAGGTATGCCGGTGTGGTCCGCAATGGAAGGTAGTGTCGCAAGACGAGGAGCGTTGCCAGGCAGATAACCAGCAAGGAAACCACCGAGAAGACCTCGGATCCTATTGGCGACGAAACCGCGGCAATCTCTATCATAGTGGCGGCGGATGGACGATGGGTTCGAATCTCTCCATTGGAGTTGTATATACTTGCTTCCTCTGCCTGGCGGAGGCGGGATGGATTGCAGTGATGAATGCCGCGATTGGGCCGATATTGAGCCGACGAGGCTAGCGGTGCGGTCCGACCTCTGCCTGAATCTTTTCAAAGCTTCGAAGCACAATCAGAAACCACACTGGAATTCACAAGAGCTGGAATCTCCTTTTACGGTCTCCCATTTGAACCACGGGGACCACAGCCAGCAAATGAAGATTGATTTCATTGCTTCATTGGGATCTGGCATGCAGACCATGACATTTTGAAAAGGTTAGCACCACAGCATTGTTGGCACTCCTCATTTCATGAGAGGACGAACACCGACCGCAATGTCAACTCAGATACGGAATGAGTTCTCCCCTTCCCACTCTGCGATTCTCCAGGATCTTGCGCGGGAAGAGGATGTTGCTGGCGGCCGTGCATTCGATCACTTTGACTTCCATGATCAATTAAATGGTGCCTATTCCAATGAGGATTATTCCGATCTTACTTACCCTGACCTAGGGCACTCTGGACACTTTCCAGAACTCGAAGATCCCCTCGCATTCCTTGAGAGCATAGGTAGCTTTGGGTACACATCTGCGAACCTCGAACCGGATCCCAACGATTCTAATGACATCTTTGCAAGTTTGCACCAGACAGAGACTACTTCGGTTGAAGCAGAAGAACAAGCTGCTCACACAAGTAACAGTACCGAGGAAACAATAACGGCTCCTCCACAGAATAGAACTGTCCCCCACGAACCTCCCCGTGACTTCTTCAAGAGATCATTTATACGTGAGCCACAACCGTCGAGCCACGGAAGCAATGAGGTGGATGAAAGTGTGCAAGGCCGCAGCCCAAGCAGTAAGAGACGTAGGAAGACCACAACGCAAGAGGAAACCGCCGAGGCTGCTCGAGAGCGGGAACTCTGGGGTTCGGAGTCAGAAAAAGATGAAAGCCTTGTGAGTGAAGATGGTCATTCTTCGATCTTTGTATCCCCACGACCTTCGATAGAGAGGCCTGCTGGAGTTTCATCGGCGGCAGCATTGTTCAAACAACAGGCTCCTACCGTTAAAAAGCCTACACGTAAGTTTCTCTCACAATTCCCTGCTTGAAAATAGCTCTAACATCTCATCAGGCCCCCCTATGGGAAAACTCTATAAATTACTACAGCTCACGCCTGATGGATTTCTGGAACTACAAGCTAGGGGGAAAATATACATGCTTAACGAACTTCATCCCGAAAGAAAAGCGTGTGTTGGTGATAAACGAGGAGTGGATAAACGAGCAGAACCTGCATTAGCCAAGCTCAGGCTATTCGAGTGTACGAAATCGTTCTTGGAAGATGAAGGCTGGGGCGAGGCTCTCTTTGGCGTTAATTCAAAGTATGCTAAGCCAGATCGGACATTAATATGGCCACAAAATCAGATCAGGTAAGTCCATATTATCCTATTTACATCTTCAATGCTAATATGTTTCTCAGAATCATAAATGAAGTGTCACCTTTACTTCGGCGTATGGTCACGAATGAGAGGCAGCGTCTGTACGCGTTAGAGACACGGGAGAAGAAAACTGCTGGCAAGAAGAGCAAACAGAGTTCAGCAGGTCTAAGTAAAAATGGTGGAAGCCGTGAATCACCCGCAACAGGATCATCTAGCCCCAGACTTGGACCTAGCTTCGTTCATTATCACCACACCCCAAAGCCAGATCTAAACTCAGAACTAGGCGATTCAGATGCGACTGTCCACACGGCTTCGAAAACTCTTACTTATAATGTGGTCGAAAAAGAGATCCAATATCACCTAAACATTCTTCGAGACGGTCGTCGAATAAGACCCAAGGTCACCCTCAATCCAGAGACATGTTCAAAATTTTCGAATGTGATCATGTATATTCATGACTTTTTGAATGATGATACCTTGAAGTTGGTTAGTCTCAAGGTGTTAGGTCCAGCGAGTCTAGTGAACGTCCCAGACGAGGAGACATGGAGGGGGATTGTGGAGGAGATAAAAAAGGTTGAGTGGATGGATGGTGAGGTTAAGTGTGTGGTTAATGTGGAGAAAAAACTTTGAGATACCCAAATAGTGGAGAAAGCCTCCCATTTCGTTTTACCGATGAAGGTTCATATATATACAATTATGGTGGAGGCCATGCATGAATGGATAGAGAATGTGTATAATAGCACGAAGCTAACCATTTTTTGCTGATCATCTTCCTGGATGACAAAATTAGTCTACTTAGCTCCAAAAGAAGATGATATATACCAACGTCCAAATCCTTCCCAGGCTGCTTATTTGTGAAATCTTCTTAGTGTCGTACCCATCTCCTCTAATCTTCTCACCCCCTCCTATAGGTAACTAAGTCATAAAGAGCTTGGGATAATAGAACAAATGCCCAATAGACTAAGAACGTACCACGAAGTTCATGCTCTTTCCACATCACTCTCAAAAGGCTGAAGACCCTTTAAGACCTACTCCCTCCTCCTCCTCAAAATCGCAATAACCAACCACCTCTTCCTCTCCGTGGCATACTCAATACCCCTATCGAAAACCCACTCCCTCTCTGCTCCCTCAGCATTCCTCTCCCATATCCTCTCCAACTCCAAGCCCTCCATTCCTAACCTCTCCTGTGAAACGAACCCTCTCATCTTCTCCCTCCCCGTATGAAACCCAGCGACAACCCACGCCTTCCCCTCTTTACTCAAAAACCACCCAATACTCTTCAGTAAATTCGCATGTTGCCACGGCATCCACAAACAATCTGCCACCAGAATCCTCTCAAAAGTTCCCTTCCCCGCAACCTCAAACACCCCATCTAACCTCCCCCACTCATGACCTTCCACCTTAACAACCCCAATATCATCCCCTCCAAGTCTACCACGTCTCGAGTCGATATTCGAAGAAACATTGGCCTTAATATTCTCCAAAATCTCTTCAGCAGGGTAATCAGTAATCACCACCTCCCCCTCCCTCCCCACCATCAACGAAGCCACAATCCCTGCCAACCCCGTCCCAGCACCCAGCTCCAAGATCTTCATCCCCTTCACATCCCAAGTCACCTTCCCACCTCCAACACCAACCCCATTTCCCCCAAAATAACCCTCATCGAGAACCTCCCCCTGACCATTACCCCCCTCAATAAACTCTCCAAGTAACAACCCAGCATTCCATAAGAAATGACTGAACAGACTAACCGTATCACCCCGCTTCGGTTTCGCAAGATGTAGATTTATATCCCCGAATCGTGGTGATAGGTAGATAACGGAATGATCTGCATCGCCATGTTGGTTCGTGATGTCGTCGGGGAAGATGACGGCGAGGGAGGAGAAGAGGATATCTTCTGGTTCGTTGTCCTCGGGGCCGCTGAGGCGGATTTTATCTGTGAGCATCGAGGTTCGTCTTATTTGGGTGTAAATTTTGGGTGGAAAGGCGGGGTGGATAAGGGCACAGGATATAATTTAATAGAGCTTTTTTCTCGTATTAGGTGGAAGGAAAGAACTCTCGGGGGTAGAAAGTAAAGAGTCGAGAGGTGATTTCGAGATGATGAAATCGGATATGTGGTGGGGTCAATACTTTTTAGAGATGAATTGCCTATGTCCACCGCCAGTCCCGTGCTCGCATTGGGAAGGTGGAAGGTGTTGATAGCCAGCCCATTTACTTGAAAATCATTTACTAACGTCAGCATCAAAAAAAGACGTCACAAAAGTTACAAACATCAAGACTTCAAGGCATGTTCGAAGTAGAGCTTGCTCTGTTTTTAATTTTATTTAACAATTACTTTAATAGTAACACAACCACTCCAGCGTCGTTAAAAGCGTCCTATCCAACAAAGTAGTAACTACGACCGGCCCGCCGGCCAAAGTATCTTCGACACCGCGAAAGAAAAGGGCAGAACCACAGACGTTTCAACAGGAATTTCCCGGATGCATTATATGCTGTTGATGATATAGATATTGGTGTTGATTTGATAGAAATTGGAAAAGAGCTTTTGTCTTTCAATGGTATCATGCGTGCCGGTTCCCGCTCCAAATACGCCAGAGAAAGAAGTATATCACCAAAAATATAAGAGTTCGAAAAGAATGGTCATAACACATATCTCGTAAAAGCAGAGGGTCATTCATCGCGCTTAATCTCCATAAGCTTCTCAAGGTCCATGCCGCTGAGGTCGTCGGAGATCCAGGGGCCTTTCTCGTCTTCGGTAGCATTGAGGAAGGCGTCTGCTCTTTGAATCGTCTGGACATCGAGGTCCGTGACGTAAGCTTTCTCGTCCCTCAACTTCATGCGGACCTCGTAATCGGTGTCCAGCATCATCTCGTCTTTCCAGAGACGGCGAGGACCTTCAAAAACGCATAGGACTCGCTTCTTCATCTTCATCTGCGAAGTTGGGCAACCCCAAGATGATGGATAGTCCTTGCGCTTCTTGCGACCCTTGGTATTTAGTGAGACACCTCCTTTGGAATGTGTCATCCCCCTGGACTTTTGTACACCATGAGGAGGGTTGCGGCGTGTCTTGCGCGCCCTTGAGGTGAGAGTGAAATCATCGTCATTCTCATCATCAACATCCTCCTCCTCGTCATCCTCCTCCGCCGAATAGATGTTTGTTGTTGTGGTTGGGAGCGCATTATTGCGAAGTGTTTCGTGGACATCATGATCTTGCTCCACCTCCGCCAAGCGGGCAGCGTTGATTGCTTCTGATGGCTCCTCTTGCTGAACAATGCGGAGGACACAATCATCAAGATGCTCATAAAAGTCTTGCGCATTGCTGAATGTACCAGAGCACGTGGAACATTTTCCAGTAGCATCTGGTGCGTATCCAGAGAGCTTTTTGGCGCTGTTGATGCTGCCCGAGGTCTTCTTTCGACTATTTGGTGGGGTTTGCTCAACCGCATGAACGGACGTCAGATGTCTTTTGAACACGTCGGCCCGGTTGAACGACTTTTCCGCTGCAGAACCAGAACCAGGACAGAAACCACACACCATTGTCCCTTTGTAGTGAGTCAATGTGTGCCTGTTCTTATCGTATTTGCGAGCGAAGCCCTTGATGTGATAGTCGCAGGTCTGGATGGGGCATTTCTCTGGTCGCTCGTTCTGATGAGTCAACATGTGAGCCTTCAGGTCTTTGAAGACCTTCCCGCATTCAGGATATGTGCATTTTCCCTTCTCCTTGTTCTCCTCGCCGCTGAGGTTTCCATCTTGGCTGCTATATGATTGAAGAGACCCATGCGATTGTCTGCGTGGGGGTGGGTATGGGTATGATGCAAAGTAGGGTGATTGGCTACCCTGTTTGACTAGTCGAGGACTCCTCGATACCGAAAGGGAGCCTGGAGACGAAGGATATGTTGGCGGAGGATATGCCGACATTTCATTGTGTTGGTTGGCCGAAGCTGGACGGCCAGAAAATGGATGAAGAATGGTTGGGTCTGAAGCAGGAAATGTTAGCCGATTATTCCGCGTCACGCTAGGGTTTGGTGGGTGCTCGAACGACAGAGGAAACCGACAAGTTGATTCAAGAGGAGGTACAAAATTTCCACTTGATTGAGAAAAGAAAGGAGAATGTTGATATGTCGCGTAAGATGGTGACGAATCTGAAGTAAAGGATGAAGAAACTGCGGACCAAGGAGATCGCATATCTGAATTCCAGCTAGTGCTGCTCGTTGGTGTGTAAAAAGGTGCGCTAAACCCTTGAGAAGGTCGTCTGGAAGAGGAAGGAGATTTTGAAGAAACAGAGACAGTAGGAGAATGGAACTGGGCCTCTCTAAAATCCGTCCTGGCGTTGCCGGTAGGAGTGGTTGGTGCAACAGGTGTGGCTGAACGCCCTCTGGACACCTGGTCTGAGGATTGGTTTGCAGGAGGTACAAAAGAAATTGACTCAGAATTGGACAAGAGTGAACCATGCCGAGAAGATGACGGTCTAGAACTGGTCTGACACTCACCAACAAAGCCATTCAATTTGGCATTATTGAAGTCTAAAGCAAAGTCGTCCGTACCTGAAGCTTGGAAGGAATACTCGCTTCCTTGAGGATAGCTGTCATATCCAACAATGGTCGGGTTCAATTGCAGACGTGGGTGGGATGCCCACTCTGGGGATGGAACCATTCCTCCGGTAATCGAGTGTGGAGAGCCCATTGCTGAAGAAGCTGCTGAATGACCCGAGACTGTTGAGTAGTTCGAGGGCGCGCCCAAGTCTGGCGACTCGAGGTATTGGGGAGCTTCCGCATACACGGCGGAGGAGCTCATGCTGGACGAGAACCTCTCATGGGGGCTTGGGTATGAATATGGGTCCACGTTGAAGCTCTGCACACCGCTAAATGGGAAGGCCGGCGAGAACATATTGGTGGGATCTGGGTAGAGGGGAAAGTCGTGCTCGTCGTGCTCATTGCCCATGTGGCGCATCCAGCTGTGGTCCGTGAGAATGGAAACCATTGCGATGGTGTGCAGTAAACGTTTGAGACGGTGATGGCTGGCTGCTGTCTGGGACGAGAGGCTGCTATCGCCGACTACAGGACGGATCAGTAAAGCTCAACACCATGAATTGCGACGGGGCGCGCTCAAGGCTGTACCTTTAGCTGGAGAGCAGTCAACGACGTGCTGGGAGCCAAGGACGGGTGCCCTGGCCGAAGAGGGCGAGAGTGTCGAGCTTTAATAGGGGCTGGGAGAAGATCTTCCAGGCGGGTGGTAGCGAAGACGGGGGGGGATGGCTATTTTCTGTGCGGACGTGTGTTGTTTGGAGATGATCTGAGACAGGAGGCAAAATCAAGGCGACGTCAAAGAGGCACGGAGAATATTATATAGAATGTTTCGATGGGGAGGCCGTCGAGCCGGGGCGGGTTGGTGTTTGGTGTTTGTAAGATTAAGTGCAATGGGGTCAGACGGGGAGTGGGTTAGGCGTGAGTGAGTGATGATCGCTGCCTTCCTGGAGCGCGAGCCTGGCGTGGGTGAGGGTCTGGGAGATGGTTGGGAAAGGGAGATATCCAGCGTTGGGGTCGGGGGAAGGATATAATAATTGGGACCTCTGGGCCTCCGGTGCTCAGAGTCCTGGTCCTGGTCCTGGTCTGTCATCGACTGTCCAGAAATCCACCGCGGCGGAGCAGCCTCTCTGCAAGTGCGCGCAGGGATGGCCACCCATCGCCATTTTGAATAACCCAGCCCGGGAGCGCCTTGCTCGGCGTGGATGGTGCCCCTTCGAGCCTAGACTGGCGGGCAGAGGGCGCGGTGTTTGGCCCGCGAGCCACGATCCCTTCGCTGCACGCTTGCGGGCTGCAGCAAGCCAGGCAAAGGCACCAGAGCACAGCCTTATTCCACTCCCGCTTTGGGAGCCAAACGCATCTGGCATGGCCTGCAGAGGCCAGCCTACCAGCGCGTGCAGAGGCCAAGCGATGCTCGCCGAGGCCGATCGAGTCGGTCAAGCAAAGGGGCAGAGAGAGCAGTGGAGGCAGAGGCAAGGCAGCGCAGAGGCAGCAAGCAGCACCGCACTCCGGCTCGTCGCCCGTCATCAAAGAGACGCCAGGCCCAAGGGCGAGATGGAGGGCGGGGAGAGGGGAAACACATTGTCGTCGAATTCGGGCCAATGAGACGGCTCATGTGTCTGGCCCAGTGTCTATCCATCTCCATTGCCCTTCGTTCATTCATCACCCCTCGCCGGAGTAATCCATCATTCTCGCCAGGTCTTAGCGGTGCCCAGCTGGTGGTCTCCGCGAGTCCAAGGCCTTCTCTCCCTCGGCATCGTTGCTGGTGTTCCCGGTCCCCCATCGAGAGCCAGTCCCAAGTCCCCCGTCCCAAGTCGTCCAGTCTCGCAGTCGCCGCCTGCAAAGCAAACCGTGGTTCCGTGCTCTGGCTTCGTGCTCTGTTGTGCTCCCAGCGCGCCCGTCCTTCCCTTCGCAGACAAGGCTCTGGTTCCCACCTGCATGGTACGCTGTACGTGCCTCGATTGAGCGACAGGCGAGGGGCCCAGCCAGTGGGGAACTTCCAGCAGAGTTACTTCTTCGCTTGGGCGAGACACTCTTGGTTAGAGCAGCCACTAAGATCGATGAAGCAGATGGGGTTGATTGTGCTTCTCCAGAACGCTAAATCGCTATTGTCTGATCACAGATGATGGGGCATGATCAACCAGCCTGCTGGTCGTCTTCCGGTTACATCGCGACTGTGACCGAGTTGGGGACTTGAGCCTCTGGATGGTCACGTATGGTGGACATGGCCTCCGCGAGTCCTCTCTTGCAGTCCCTCTCTTGCGGACAGAGAAGATCCTACTTCGCCAATGGAACCCAACAGTGGGCTCTGACCGAAACGCAGAGCCCGGCTGCCTGCTGCTGCCTCTCGAGCTATTGCTTATATGATGCAACTCGAACTCATCGGCGGTCTTCTGATGCTGCACAAAGACAGGCTCCCAGAGTTGAGTCGCAAACGAGCCCTTGGAGGGGTCGAGCCTCGAGCCTCGAGCCTCCATCTCGCTCCCAATCCATGTGTGGCCCTTGGCCGGCCGGATCATCCCACGATGGCCGGCGAGGAGGGTAGCCACTGAGAAGAAAGCTGTGGCTCAGCATCTGGGCTGCATGGGCCTCGATTGGCTGGAGTACGATGCAGGTGCATGGAGGCCAATCCGATCGAGCCACCGAGTACGCGCTTAAAATAGGTTGGACTTAGGTTTGCACAGCTGCGCAAAGAGGCGGTGCATTCAGAACTCATCGTCACTCCCAGAGTTGTGCACGAGAATAGCCACTGAGTTCACACAACCGCAGCGCAGTCTCTCCACATGATGCGATGACGGCCGAAGCACTCACTGTGCAAAGCACAGGAATTATGCAGAGCAGAGTAATCGTGCGTCATCTTAATCTCCAACCCAAGCGACAACGGGGTCATTCTAGATGCCCGGCCCATGCCGCTCGTTTGTCCACTGCCAGAGGGATGACAGTAGGGAGAGCAAGGCAGATTCCTCAGGAGAAAGACTGCCCAAGGACTTCCAAGGCTGCGGCCAAGGCCAGGACTGTAGTCAGTCGACCCGATCCATCCATCCCCCTTTATCCCGCCGCCCGCAAAGCAAATCCAATACCCTGGTAGATGCACTCCCTCGGATATGAATTCAAATGATCCTTCAGCCTTATGGTCAGGGAAAGCACGCTTATTGGCAGCAGTCCCGTAGGGGGCATTACTGTTGTCCGTCATGGGCATCAGAACTCTATACGAAAAACGATGTCCCGTACCAACGACTGGCTGCCATGCTCAACTCTCAAACACAGGAGCCGTTGAAGTTGCTATTATGAGTAACCCCCATTGACTCTACCACGATGGTTTGCGCTCAGGAGAAGTGGCTGGGAGGGGGCCGTTGAGAGGTCGCAGGAGCTTAATGAGCCCAACATAGCTGGATGACCCAAATCGCATGTGCTTGTGAACGACCAAACAAGGGTGGACAATACGGTCGCCATGACAAACGCAACATCAGACACCTTCTCTGCATATTCGGTGAGAACTGCATGGTGTTGTCTTGTTCTGAAGCACACCCCAAGCGTCATCTTCGGGGAGGTGTGGTGAAGTGATACTGTAGGGCTTAGCGTAGAGTTCTCCGCGAATTAGTCGAGCCAGTGACCACGGCTCTCCGCTAGACCCGGGATCGCCGGTGCTGTCCCATATTGACCTCATTGGAACCCTCCGTCACCGCTTCACGTAATCGAACCAATGATGTTTGTCTTGGATACTTGGAGCAGTCGAACAAATTCCACCGACAAAATATTACGCCGATTTCAACCTTCTCCCGGCGTATAGAATGGCAATTCTCTAATCTCAGTATGCAGTGAGATATGCGAGGAAGAGCAACGTTTCAACCCTACAAATTCGATTCAGCTTCCATATGTTCGGAGGCGCTGTAATAATCTGCTGATGATTGCCCTTGGCTTTCTGGGCTCCTTGGCTTTTCTCCCTCTCACATAAGATATCAAAGCTCTCGAGATCCGGGGACTCCATCCCATGTGGTTTGGGGATGGCAAACGCAACACCATCAGGCTATAGTTTCCTTTTGCTGAAGCCTTGCAACCCTTTCCAGGAGCCATGTCACTTGAACAGGCAACCCTATGAGTTGTGATGGCGGAGACTTTCACTGATTAAACACTCAGTCGAGATCTTTCCGGTTAATGTTGATGGTTGGGAAATGCGAAGTCGTGATATGGCATGTGGTAAACCAAATTGCCCCCCACTTAGTCCGCATCATAAGCAAAGGAGTAAGATTCAGTCACTAGCGCTGAAGTCACAAGGCCACAAAGAACTAGACAACTTTACTATTGAACTGCTGTGATGAAGTATAACGTTATCTTTTCCTTGCTGAGGTAGGTGATCAAAATAAGATTTCATAGTCTGTGCATAGAGGTCTTACATCACAAACGCATTCTTGAAAAAGCGTTGACACCAGAGTGATCCCGCATTCCCAAGAGGATCTTGAGGCTTGTGCACCCGAGACACGGTCAGTGCTCAGAACGTCTAGCCACATCCGATGCCCAAAACCAGCGGGTATTGCACGGCTCAAAACTTTATGTCTCATTCGGGGATTGGCAAGGCGTCGCTTAGCCATGAGCGTTTAGTGGTGCCAGAAGAGTCGATATCACAAGTATCATTTCCTTGCAATTTCGACAGAGCCAGACCAACTCTCCAATACCCCATGACGGATATGGCTTATTCTCACTCAAATGTGATCGAGATTGGATTTCTCCCGGTTCCGGACGGGGAATACTCTGGACGGTTCGATTGACAAATCAAACGAAAGAAAAATGTTGATTTCGCGGGATACAAAGAAGCAATAAGATTTGATACGGCACACGGCGTGCTCCCGACGACCAAAGTCCTGGTCTTCCCTGAACCTAGAAGATGATCATTATCGCAATTTTCTTCCTTCCCGTCCCCCGTGGTCCTTCAGGGAAGTTATTTTTACCATTCCTGTCCCTGGAAATATTGAGGCTCTTATCTCCTCACCCGATCGCAGTGGCAGGAAAAAAGGTAGGTTTTTTCGTAAACATGACCTATCATGAGTTGACGTGATTGTTTATCCTGGTCTCTCTGTTTGCTGGCACCGCGTCTAAGCGTACCCAGTCTTCTGTCAAGGTACCGTTCCTAGTACCTCGTTTCTTTCAATCACACTTACTTGCATAACTTAGACCATGACCCACGAGGTTTAAATATATGCTTCAATCTTAATGCTTATCTCTTGTAAGTTTCTTGCTGCTCTGCAGCTCTGCTGTAAAGTCCAGACTCGCAAGCAAACCCCGACAGAATCCTGGCTTATCCATGGCCTCCTTGCCATTGTCCAATAAAGTCTACTATTGGAGATGCAGATTATTGTCATTTCAGTAAGTCATACTGAACCACGTGAGAACCCTGTTCTGCAGAAGGATTGCGGTCTAAGCACGTAGTCGCCGACCTCAAACTCAAAATTGGTCGGTAACTCAATCCGGCCCTCCATATTCCTGGAGATGTCCAACAATTGAGAAACCCCAAAAAAAAATACGACAGTACCTGGCAAACAGCAGAAGTCTAGAAGTCTTTCCTCCGCGGCAAGAATAGAATTTCGAGATTCAGATGTCATTGTACACAGGGTACTACTATCCTAAACCAAAACAGTAATTATTAGGCGAAAAGCCACGGAATGTCATGTCATCCAAGGATAGGCACAGCGGGGTACAGTGCACCACCTACCTTAACCACATTGGTGGATCCCCAGGTCTTGCTCGACTTCAACCACGAGAGAAGAGCAGCACCGACACAAGGAATCCTTCCATCTTCCGTGTCATGCTTTCGCCTTTTCACTACCTTGGTGAATCCGAGAAGTATGTCTCAAACTCGTACGATAGATGGCAAACCTTTTTTTCTAGGTAAGGGGTGTATTGGTTTTTGTTCACCAGTAAAATTGACAAGTTTGCGTGCTTTTGAGATTGAAAACATCCGACGTGGTGGAGGTGGTGGGGAGGCAATTTATTGCGGCAATAGCCGTGTTTGGCCAGGTCAACCAAATGGGTCTCCCCTCTTTAGCCATCGATTCTAAAGAATATGGTAATGTGGCGCTCTTGTGGGAGAAGGCCACCAATCTTGCCAACGTACCATATCTTTGAATGAGGGGTTGTGGAGGCCCAACTTCATGCGTTTAGAGTTGAGGGGAAGGGGCGGACTCAAAGAGTTGGTTGTCGGTACCAAGGATTTCGACCCATGTCTTCAAGAATCAATAAGTCTGTGTAGTACTTGAGGCTCAAAATAGACGCTGTCCAGGCCGGAGGTTGGTCCCAGCAGGAATGTCCGGTGTCCATTCTTTACGTACTATTTCCCATTTTCGGACGTCGAACCCTGCATCCTGGATGGCATTGTGCCAACTCCCAATATCCCTATGTCGCCATCCTGCTACGCCTTACGGGAGTTGACTCTGCCTACCAGGTTGAAGCTGTATGCTAGGTTTCGCCCACGTGTGATATTTGACTACTTGATCGACGGGAGTGGAGGTGAGAGTCGTCGATGGAGGTATCAGGGAGGATATCAACCATGGTTGGCTTTTGAACGGTCGAATTCACAAGGGAAGATACAGCCGTGGTCCCAGTAGACATTTTTGGTGGGCCTGCTAGAAATTAGCTATCTCTTGCCCTATTATCACAAAAGCTAGAGCCTTAAGGTCGTTAGGGCTCCAAGACTTCTTGACAAAGATCTTGGCCTTGGTGAGAGAAATCTGGCTGGGGACCTCTGCCAGATCAAACACAAAAGATTTCAGAAATCAGAAATCTTTTGTAGCTGATTCTTTGACATCCTCACAGCACGTCGATGGTTTCCCTAGCATTCGTACTTCTTGAGCCGCGTTTTCAGTCGAAATGCGATAGGAGCCCCAATAAACGTGGAAGCTTGCCAGATGGAGATGGAGATGAAATACAGGTCGCGATACCAATTGCCTAGGATAATTTACATTAATAGCAGTAAAGCGTTTGTTCGCGATTTTTGAGGATTTAAGAACATTGAATTCAGCTATCGCATTCTCTCCAGAACAACTAGCAAACTATCAGGCTTGAATATGTTGCAGGTCGGTTTCAAGTTCTTGGCTTGTTGAGGCGCATGGAAATCTGGGGTCGGTATCGGCGATTTTGTGCGGCGTTTCCGGCCGAGCTTGCTTCAATGCTCAACGTGTTCAAAGATAGCTGTTATCCGCAACAAACGCCCGCAGGCATGAAAACTTCGAATAATGGGCACATAGCTTGATGATACAAGGAGAGCATCTGCGACTCTAGCTAAAGCTTCAAATCGCTCAATATGGCACGATTGGCTTACTACGCGGGGGTAAGGGAGCCTTCCCTCCCTCATGGGAGTATATGAACTGTAACGCTAATAACATTCAGGCTTCAACTGCTCTCGCAGCAGGAGTCGTAATATCTGCCTTCCATCAGAGGGCAAACTTCTACTCAGCATGTGTGTATTTAGCTCAGAGCAATTTGTGCTTAATGGTATTTCCCCCACTTCCATGTTTAGGCCAGGAAGCTTACGGATTTCTAGATACTCATCAACTTAATCCTGTTCATCTATGGGAGCTTTATGTATGGGCTGCAGAGACTCTGCTACGGCCCCCTCAGACCTATCGAAACCGAGCAATTATACGAGAAAGCATGGTTCGCGATCACGGAAACATGTCTAGCCATGACAATATTCAGAGACGAGGTTGGAGCCTGGTTTCTAGTTATGTTTGTGGCGCTTCTGACGGGGAAAGTTTGGGGATGGATTGGAGATGGGAGGGTGGAAATTCTGGAACAACAGCCTCCAGCCAATCCTCGATTATTTCATATCCGACTCTCTATCTCTCTGGGAATATCAATTCTTTACGACCTGTGGCTCCTGCACCACACAATAAGTTCGGTCATTCAACAAGCACGGCCAAATATGATGGTCATGTTCCTCTTCGAATTTGCTATCCTGACGACCTCATGCTTGGCAACTGGGTTCCGATATTGTATCTCTCTCATGGAAGCCAAAGTCATCAAACGACAGACTCAGGACAGACTCCTCGAACGACGAAGAGAGGTCCGGGAAGAACGAGCTGAGATGATACGATTACGCGAGGCTGCCGCGAATGCAGGAACTGCTCCAGTAGAAAACGGCCCACTCCCATCTGAAAACGATGTGGATGAGATGGACATAGAGGTGCCAGGGTGGGAAGCAAAAGGGCAATGGGTCCTTACCCTCGATCTTGTCACGGGTAGGCCAGGCTTTCACATCGTTCGGAGTTTTTCTTGGCTAACGAGGTGCTCACAGATTTGATCAAGTTTATCATTTACCTAAGCTTTTTCCTCATTCTCCTCATGTTCTATGGCCTTCCCATCCACATTATCCACAATCTTTTCCTGACAGCACGGTCTTTCATGAAACGTCTGGCTGCTTTCATCAAGTACCGCCGAGCAACTCATGATATGAATACGAGATATGAAGACGCTACCGTTGAAGATATCCAGAGGGAAGACACGTGTATCATCTGCCGAGAAGAGATGCGGCCGTGGTCGGTCACCAACCCTCAGGCGCCTCCAGCTGCACCTGGGGCCCTGCCACCGGCACGACCTGCGGCCACAGTCAACGAGCGATCAAGGCCCAAAAAACTGCCCTGTGGGCACATCTTGCATCTCGGATGTCTCAAGAGCTGGCTTGAACGTCAACAGGTGTGTCCGACGTGCCGGCGGCCAGTGGTGGATACCCCACAAGCTCCGGCAGGCGCAGCAAATGCTCCAGCTGGACAGGGGCAGGCAGGCCGTGCCGGACAAGATGGAGGGGGAGGGGGAGCAGGAGCCCCACCAGCTGCTCCCGCGCGGGGTGCTGGCCGCCGTGGTATGAGGATGCTGAATCTTGGACCGCTACGAGTTGGCTTCGGCCAAGCCAATCTCCAAGATCTGGCCCAAGGCCTGGGTGCTGGCCAACCGGGGCCAGACAACAACGGAGGGGCTGGAGGCGGCGCCAGAGTCTACGGTTTGGAACTGGGTTTTCCCCGTCGGGCCCAGCCTCCGCCACCGGCTCCAGGAGCAGCACATCAAGCTCCCTCCACGGGCACCGTCCAGGACCAGCTCCAGCAAATCGAGCAGCAGGTCGTGGCCGATCTGCGCAGTATCCAACTCACGCAGCAGCAGCTGCATCTCATTCAACTGCTCCAGACTGAACTCGCACGCCTTCGAGCTCTTCGGGCTGGGGGGGCAGATCCGTTGACAGCCAATCCCCCGATGCCTCCCATGCCACCGCTGGCTCCGCTACAAGCTCCAATGCCGGCTCGGCACGCCTCTCCCTTCTCGCAGCCTACGATGCAGCGGCATGGCACGCGCTCCAACGCCTCGGCAATTCCTTCTGGGTCGGCCGACCTGCCGCCTGGCGTCACCATTCCCGAAGGATGGTCACTTCTCCCGTTGGAACGATTAGATGGGACGCAGCGCGTCGATGGTGCCGCAGGCGTCCTGCCGACTCCGAGCGGGCCTGGCGCTGGTCCGCCAAGCAGTGCTGCAGGATTGGCCCCCACAGCCACCACACCCGCGGTCATCAGCCCTATGGCTTCGCATTCTAATAATACCCCAGCGCCCACGCCCTCACAACCCCCCGAAAATCGCTCACAAGCATCTCCCGTCGATTCGTCCGACTCGAACGCCATCCCCACCCCGCCGTCGATGACCGCGCACCAATCAGCCTTCGCAAGGCCCGCACTCCCAAACACCACGGTGCGGAGTACCACGGCAGGGGAATCCTCTTCTCAGGGCAATGGGCTATTGCCCAACTGGGGCTCTACCTCTTCGCAGCTATTTTCGGGTCCGGGCAGAGCACAGGCTAATCCCACTGATACGAGTGCTGTTCCTTCCTCCGCGCGGGCACCGCCCCCACCTCGAGACAGCAGTGCACCACCTGCGAAGGATCGTGACGAGGAGTGGGAAGAGGAAGAGTCCAGTGAGGAGGACCCTGATATGAGCGAGCTGGAGACGGTGAGACAGAGGTTGAGGCTAGAGAAAGGCAAAGCGAAGGCGGTTACCGTGGAGGATGCCGAAGACGAGGCCGAGGGTTCTTGAAAAGTCACCGAAGTAAAATACTTGGGTATGGTTAGGGCTTGCGAGAATACCATGATTGTATTTCAGGGGCATTGAGGGCATTGAAGGCGTTGGGGGCGGGGCGAATAAATGGATGGGCTCAGAATCGCACTACTTGTATTTTATGGGGAATTTCATTGCCTATCTTCCGTGGGGAAGGATTGTATTTCGTCCAGCCTCGTTTGGAGGTCCCCTTGATTTGTTATCCATATCACCACGTCTCTGCTCCCATCCTGCAATTTGGCATTGACAATCCAGTCCCCAGCCATAGACGACTCTCTCCCTCTATCGTCGCTAAGATACTGTTGTAAGTTTGTGTTCATCTCGTTTTCCCGCAAGTTGAAGATAGCCCGGTGACCAATAATGGACGAGAATCGAGTCCTCGGGGATATTTCCCGCTGTCAACCCTGTTCAGTCGAGTGGGAAAGAATGATAGGTAAGTTCTTTTTGGTGCCCAACCGTATGATGAAACGATCGGGCATGGGATATCGAGAGGGAGAAGGGGAGCGTACCTGCCTTGCCGTCGTCACTCTCAACCGTTTCTTTCTCCCTGTTGGTATGGATATTGTTGGTTGGTTGATTGGTTGGAAGATACGTTATCAAGAAATGTAAGCTTATGCTTGGACCTAGTGGTTACTTTTTTTTTTCATGAGCTTGATTATGATAGAGTGGGTTATGGATGGGAGGTACCGTAATCTGGTCTGATTTTTGGTCGGCCTGAATTCTTTGGGTTTCCCCCTGAGGTGTGCATAAGTTTGTTGATGGGGGCGGGTAGTTCATTTTTTTCCATTGGTGGAGGTACGCTGAGAGAGAGTGGCATAAGTTATGTGGAGAAGATGAGGCTATGGAATTGAGGCCTATCTTTTGCCTCTCTCCTTTGCGGGAAAGGTCGGGTAGCGTTGGTGGAGGATTGCGGTGTCTGTATTGAGGAATAGTTTGGCATTGTTAGGGGTGGCTTTCATGGTAGCTACACTTCTCATTTTTGGGATATCATTGTTGATTTAACGAAACTAGGTTGATAGATAAGTACCATTGAAGCCATATCTCTCTTTTCTATTAATATTGTGCCGTTGAGGTGTATTTATAAGGTAGTTTAGAGGGCTAACTTGCTGTTAGTTGTGGTAGATAAGAACTATTACTCTGTAAATGACACTATTTTCCCTACTTCGACACTATTCACTATTGCCATAACGAATCCAAAGGAGGGAGATTCTGTACTTCCTTGAGGATTCGTGCTCTTTAATGAGTATGCTGTTCATTTTGGCAGCGTACCCTCTTCTCACGGCGTCTTCGGCTTCGAATATTCTCCTTACATACCTCTCGCTTTCTTTCCACCTTTTTCGAGGACGAACAGAAAACAGAACTTCTCGTTATACGAATAACTCTATAAGGAAATCGGCACTCTCTACAGGACATATTATACAGATACAAGGAGAAGTTGAGGTGTTCTGGTCTAACGTTTACGGATTCTTTTTAAAATTGAAGCCCCATTTCGACTTATCGACTTGAGGTTTAGGTTTAGTCTTTAAGAGTTAAAACAATTAGTACGTGCGAATTGTGATGTCGAGAGCCATATATTATTACCTGTTCATCTAACTTGCTCTTGCCGAACACTCCATTTTCCCGTCATGCTCTCCTATGATTGTCATATTATATTACCGTGATTTAGATTAAGTTTACAAAGTATGATAAAAGATAAGTACCACAAGAATAGTCCCGCTCTATACCAAGTAACACTCTTAACGAGTTGTTCCCATTATGTGGTTCTAATGGAAGGATAACGACGAATAATCTCGGAATAGTATTTGATGTTCCATGTCAGAGCGAGAGAGAAGTTTGTATACCCTTTATTATTACCCCAGCTAACCTCTTATTTCTCCTCGAGCATAAAGGCTCCACGAAAACAACTGAGAGCACTTCTAATAGACAAGCCTCTTACTACATGACTATCAAAAATATGAATATCATCTCCTAAAATCAGGAGGTCAACAAAGCCTTCACACCCACCAACGGGCTTATTCATTCTCTTCAAACTATACATTTGCTAACTATTCTTGCCCGTCTTTAAACTTAAGGTTATGTTTTCAAAAATAAGTTTTTCTCTTTGATAACAGGTCTCATGGCCCACTAATTAGGGAGCTTAACCTGTACTCATGTATCTGCGAGTAGGGCGTGTTCTTTCAGTGTACTGTCTGGTGATTCCGCTCGTTCTCAGTGAATAGTCTAGTTTAGGCCCGATAGAGTAAGTATAATGCTCAACCACAGCTCTTTTTTTAAATTTTTTTTTTTCTCTTTTTTACTTCCATTTTAGAATTATAAACTTGAGAAAGGTGAAGATTTCAAGGTGATGATTAGATGCGTGGTTTAAGATAGTGTATTAGTCGGGATCTGGTGATACTCAGTATTTAATCTAGTCAGTAGAATAATATATTCTTTTTCCCAGGGAGTGGGCAGGTAGTTTCGTGTTAATGAGGTGAATTCATAAGAGTTCGAATTATTACTTAATCTATAGTCCAGAAAATGATAGGTACGATTATAGAATCCTTGTGTTTTTTAATATTCTATAATTCTAGTTATTAAGTAGGTGTTGATATCTCACTTTCCTTGAGAATAAGAAGAGCAATCTGATTATTTTCTTTAGGTTTAAGGTATATAGTAATTAATAAACATAACTCTTAAATAAAACATTTAATTTATTTTAAACTAAAAGGGGGGGGGTTATTAGTTAACCTAGAGGGTAAAGGCAAGACTGGATTTTCATATAAAATCAATCCACTTAAGCCGATTCTAATAAACAAAGGAAGGTTTTATAAATAATGTTCGTAGTAATTGCAGGCTTCCTTGTCTTGTCCTTTACCTTCTCTTAAGACTAAAGGTATAGTATATCCAATCGCTAAGATAGGGATTAACACGTTTCTAATAACTTTTACTTCCTTGACACTAGTTCTATCTCGCTGCTAATAACTTAGGGCTGATCAAGAATCCTTAACTTCTTATACACTCTTAATATTCTATATATATCAAGGGCTATTCTATAGAAAAATATATATTCGCCTTAATAGTTTAAATTTTCGATATTTCATAAGTTTCTAAACTCGAGCTGTCGTAGCTAACCTGTTGTCCTGCACAGTATCTTTTTTCGCCAGAAGCAATGCCTAGTAGATCGTAATTGGGAAGTGGAAGAGTACCAGATTGGAAATTCACAATTCAATATTGTAGCAGATCAGAAGCGAGGTAAACCATTGCTACCAAAAACCCAAGATTCTATATACCTACCGCCCCAACCCCCTTTTCTTAGGAAATTCTCCTCTAACTAGCTATCTCCCCTCTTACCCTCCTATCAAATCCCCAACCCCACTCCATCTAATCTAATCAACAAGACCCTTACCCCCTCCCTCCGGTAAAATCGGCAACCAAGCCATCTTGAAAACATTCTCCTTCTCAATCTTCTCCTTAAACCCCTCTAACTCCTCGACATCCCAATTAACACACACCATACCTCCCCTCAGATAATCCGCTCTTTCCTGAACCAGATACAGGGCAAGCATTCCCGTGAGATCGCCGTCGTCTTTCGCGAACGGTTTCCAGACATCGCTGGTCATGGATGTGAGTGTTATACCGGGCATGGTGGTGAAGACGCGGAGGGTGGGGTATTCTGTGATTTGAGGAGGGAATATTATTAATGGGCTGATTGATGGGGAGGGGAGAGCGGAGGGGGGGGACTATACCAAGGTGAAGATGTTCGACTAATTTCTGTTCTGCGATCTTGGTGATATTATATGAAGAACCGCCATCCGTTGTCAATCCACCACGACATGATCCATTGACGATGATTGTTCCAGCTGGCTCTTTAGGATTGGGTTGAGCTTGGATGAAGTGATGAGTCATGTTATATGTCCCTTTGACATTGATATTCTACCATTAAATATCAGCACTTAAATCCCTTATTTGACCCTCTTCTTTCTCATCCAAGGAAACCAGATAGAGAAAGGTAAGTAGTCAACTCACAAAAATCTTCCACCACTGATCAGGCGTTGTATCACCAATCTTCGCATCATCCTCCAACACAGCAGCATTATTAAGTAACACATCCGCCGGTCTTCCAAGTTCCTTCTGAACAGCGGAATAAAGATTCTTAACATCCTCTTCGTTTCCAATATCTGCCTTTACGGCTAAAACGGTCGTGGAAGGACTGATGTTCTTAAGTTCCGTGGCTAATTTGTTTAACTTATCGAGGCTACGAGCTGCGATGACAATTCCTGTTGCTCTGGCGCGGGCCCATACTTTTGCTGCGGCCTGGGAAGGGGGGGTTAATTAGGGTTAATATATTGGGAAGGAAGAGGAAATTTACGGCTCCGATACCACCGCTGGCCCCGGTGATGATGATGACTTTTCCTTTTTGGGAGTTTGATGGATTGGAAGGATCGATTGCTGGATAGGGATTTCGATGAGTTGTCTTGGTGACGGCGAAGATCTTGGTAAAATAATCTGGATCGATTGGTTGAGACATGTTAAAATAAAATATTGAAATAAAGTGTAAATGTTAATATTGATTGTATGGGAAGAGGGATTTCGTTTTTAGATAATTCTGAGAATGTTGGGATGTGAAGAAGCGGATGTTGGTAATGAATAAGAAGTTTCATTTAACTATTCAGGTTCTTCCTTCTTATACTACCTTCCCTTTCGTCCTTCATTTCTCACATCTCGAAAATAGTTCGTTAATAGTTCGATGCCCTCAACTTCAAGACCGAAACGGATTAGAAATCACAATAGATTCCCTCTACTTATCTCCGAATACGCCATTGGGTCCCCCCTAAGTACCCTAGAGTGAAGTATCTAACATGCGATGCATGCATGGGTGGCAGCTCTGTAGCGTACTCACTCTTTACCCAACTTATGCCAAATAGCTTACAAACAGAGACTCACGATACAAAACGCACCATTGGGAATAATATATCTGTTTGGAGACCCCACCTCTTTACGATTGGAGACAGCTGCTTTAACGATATTTGTAATCAGTCTTCATAAAACGTATCTAAAGTCGCTTACAAACAAAATTTTAGAACTTCAAAGCAGCGTCGAGGAATAATGAATGCGGCTTTTAGTTCTGAATAACTCACTTGTAATGGTGGAATAGAAGTTAGTTTATTCTTTTCGCTATTTTATAGGGTTTTGTAACCTCGCACCGAAGCTATTTTCATTGGGGTTGACGATATGTGGGGAGTTCGCTTTAACTAGAAAGCGTGATGCTGAATTTCACTTCCTATGGTGCATAGAGAAGAAGTGCCAAATAAGCCCTCCGGGGTGGTATTGACTAGAAAAGCCTGTATGACTAATTGACCAAAGTCGCCGACTATCTGCTCCAAGATGGGCTTTCAAAATTCTCATGATTGAATACTTCATGTAAACCAACCCGAGGCTGTACGCAAGATGCAAAACATGCCAATCGCCAATACTAGTGGAAAACATGGAGCTTTAGCCTATGGAGCACAGAAACTCGCGCCTGGTGGGATAGATATATTGCCAATTCTCTGTATCAAAAACGCCTTTAGTTTTACATATAACTCCTACAACAGCCGTCGCCTTCCTAATACTCCGGAAAGAACAAAAAACAGATCAAGTATCCAACCTCCGTTCCACCATTCCCAACAAATATACCCACCATGAGGGGTCAACCAACTAATATCATCCTATCTATTTCATATCGCCCATCTCCCAAACACCCCCCTGCCCACCATAACTCTTCTCCGGCCTCGCCAACCCCAACTCAACATCCCTTTCTGCCCTCTCCTGCAACTCCCTCCTCCTCTTGTCTTCGGCCTCCTTTCTCTCCTTTTCCTCAGCCTCCAAATCTAAATAATTTCCCGCTCCGCCCCTCCCGCCCCTGTACGTAGGTTTACTTGCTCCAATCGCCCTTCCCTCTCCTCCTACGCCTCTAAAGATGGAAGAGGCTGCGACTGTCGTCGAGGTAGATTTATCGTTTGAGTCGTGCTCTTGGGAGAAGCCAGAGGACTGGAGTTCTTTGGGTGCTACCCAGTTGCCTGCGCCGCCGCGACCAGTGTGCAGGTATTCGGGAGGTGGGGCGCTGGTGGTTTTGGTGGTGGTTAGGTCATTTATGGTGGTTTGTTGGGCTTCGAGATCTTCCTGTGGCGGAGGGGATTAGTATCGAGGAAATGGATATATAGCAGGCCCATGGAAAAGGCATTACAATATTGGACCTTTTGAGAGGAGAAGAAGCTGATGCCCGCAAGGCTGAGAACGAATTGGAGGGGGATTTACTGCTACTGCTTTGTTGACATCTTCGACATCTTTCTTGCTATAGAAATTACCTGCGCCGCCACGGCCGACTTTCTTGTATTGTTCGGTCATTCTGGTGGTTAATTGGAGTGCAATTGGTCGCAATTGGTAGCAATTCAGTGGTGTAGAGTCAAAGGTTCTTGCGAGGCAAAGACGAGGGTGATACAAGGCTGTCGAAGAATGTTGCGTTGCGACGACGACGGGAATTTCTCTGTAGCGCAACCATCAAATTGTTCTATTTTAAGAGACCTGAGAGACGCGCCGGGAAAGTAAAAATTTCAATCAATATTGACAACAGCGCGAAAGTCACCGTGCAAAAAAAGTTTGCAGGATGTGTGGTTTCTTTTTCCTCCCACCAGACTCTGGGTGGGGGGGTCGCTGGGGACGGCGGTGATCGTTTTGGGTCGATCTCGCATGGAGGGGTAGTCGCCGATGTCGGTGTGGGGGAGCTCCTTCCCCTTCTGAACCTCAGCTATATTTTGGAATGGTTGCGCCGGGAAGAAGAAAAAACTCTGTGCGACGAGCGTTTCGGGTGAAGTCTCACACGGTGCGGTGGGAGGTGTTTTTCTGATAGGCATGGACTCTTGACTCAAGCGAGGTTTGGGTTGCGTCTATTCCGTGGGGGAGAGGGCGCGCATCTCATCGTTTTCGGTATCTACCTAGTTCTCTTGCGCAGTGCTGGTGGAGATGTCAAGCTACCCTTTTTGCCCTTTCCAGTGCGTGGGCCAGAGCCTTGAGGAGGCGCGAATTCCAATTGTTTCTATTCTTGCGTCATGGCTGTCTTTTCCGCAACTTCTCTTCCTGCAGTCCTTGAACAGGACCAGGCGGCTTTCCCTGACGGCGGATGCGGGAAAGCTCTGGACTCGATCCCTATGCCCTAGAAGCCCACGCACAATTCTTCTAGAACGGCTCCCACGGGCTGCCAAAGCCGTGGGACAGTCCAAATCCACGCAACAGACGCTGACGCCTCAGCGGTGCCGCACATTGGGTTGGCGGCAGACGGAAGCCTACCGGCGGCCCCAGGTCAACCGGACTCTAGACAACGTCAGCGTGGGTTCGGCCCTCCTGACGGAAGCCACGCGCCCAAGAAAGCAGCAATCCAGCAGGTGAGAGCCCGAATTTGTCGTTCGTTCCTCGCTGCGCCTGATTTGTGTCGCATAGCCACCCAGGTGGTCTTCTCTCGCCGCTCTACGCCCTCAATCTCATGATTCCTGCACCGCGCTGAGCATTCGTGTCTGGCTTCATCTTACGTGGAACGTGTTGTACCTGACGAGACTCTCCCCTCCCGTCCACAGCGCGATGCAGTGCGAGCGCAAGCAAGCTGTGAGTTCCAATGCGCCTCTAGAGCGGCGGGCGACGAGGGATTAAATTGATTGAGGGGCAACTCCAGGACTAATGCAGGTCACGATACAACCCCTCACCTGGAGCCACCACCACCACCGCCACCGCCAGCAAAGGGCCTATCCATGAACGGAGGATGTTCGCGAAACGTGTGCCGTGGGCGAAATAGCTGGAGAGTTGGGCAAAGTCAACGTCAGAGAGGGTCAAGCAGAGACGGGGAGCTGGAGTCTCGGGGGCGTTCCATTGGTCTACGAATGCCTTTAATCCTCCGAAAACTCGACATAGGGCTGGAACCCCACATACGTCGGCATCGTGTTCTTCAGGGCACGGGCTGTTGCTGGACCCAGGTTGGGACTGACGCTGGGCCGTGGCTCGGGGGCGCTTGATATTCATGGCGATGTCTCCGGAAAACAGAGTCTCGCTAAATATTTTGAGCATCGAACTTCGGTGACAGACCATTTCCTTCCATCTCGCATGTTGTGCTGCGAGCATGAACCATCTCTCGCTGCTCCGGGTCTCCCACGAGCCCAATCATGGCTCCAGTCCCTCGCCTGACGCAAGCGGGAATTGGGATGAGCTAACCGCTCTGGAAGCGCAGAGTCGGGAATTGATCGTCCTATCCGCGACGACTTCGGGTGGAGCATCAGAAATGGATGGGCTTTTGGATCCGACCCCGAAGCTTTCCTCGCCCGCCATGGGCGAATTGAAAGCCCATCGTCGTGGGAGCAGTGCTGATCAACGAGCAACCGCGGTGGGCCCGCGGAACCCGTCAAGACTCGCCCAAAGGAAGGCCTAGAACGCTGTTTTCTTGCTGCTGCCAGTTTTCGGGGCATTGGCGTGTGGCCGGGCCCGAATTGCTCAGGAACCGGCGTGCTGGAAGATAGAGGCCCCTCCCGTGTGGAGGCTCGCGGACGGCTTTCTACGAGGCTAGCCAGAGGCTAGCCACCAGCTCTGAGGGATGACTACGAGCATGACGATGGTCGCGGCCATCTCTCAGCGATGCCAGGCCGGCACGCAGGAGTGGAGGCGGGCATCAGTTGATTTTGAGGTGTTCGTGGAGATATCGAGCATCCTTATCACCCGCAGACCGGTGTCACTCGATCCAAGTCGATCCACAAGGGGCCTATCGGCACCCTATGGCGACATGATGCTCTCTGGGCCGTCGATGGCGCTTCTGCTGACGCCCGCAGGCTGTTCTCCCAGCAGCAAGCGCCTGTCCGGGCTGTTCTGGCGGTTCGTTCCATCCATTCCAGCGCGGCCGGCCAGCACTCATATGACCTCCTGCTGGTGTTACGTGCTGTCCTCTCGCCACTGTGACCACGCTCAACTGCGCTGCCATACCGGTGCTCCCTCTGTGCCTAAAGCCAGCGGGCGCTCAGTGGAACACACCTCCTCGCTGTCCGGCAGCCTGAGGGGAGTGGCCCGGTGACACAGATTATTGGCTGATCGCCCTCGCTGCTTGCACAATCACGAGGAGGGGATGGGCGTGGAAGCGGCTAGTGTGCGCTCGCCGTTCTTACGCTCGAGATGGGGGTGTGGGACCAGTCCGTGGGTGTCCTTGTCCCTGCGCTGGAGACCAGAAATATTTGGCATCGAACAAAGGAGGCCCAATTGAGGACAAGGCGGCCCTGCGCGATGCCCTTTGAGCCCATTGCCACCCTGCGCAGATAAAATCACCGCTGCACAAAAAAAATTATGCGTTCTTGCCATGCGACCGGCGCGCGGTGGCTGTCCTCGGTACCTCTCTCTCCAGCCAGCTTCACTCCCCCGTGGATCATCTGCAGGCGAATCTGGGCTCAAGACAGTTCTGCTGCTGCTCTAACGAGCCGTCCCCAGCCAGCCAAGGAACCCGTCGCATTGCTCTTTCCCCCTCCCCCCCCCGGCCAGGCTTGGAGACTCTACCAAAGTCCAAACGACTCCAGTAATTCGGCCTCCTCGAAATGTTTTTTTCCCACACCTGCTTCTCCTCGAACAACCAGCTCTCCTTTCCTTCCGACCCTCACAATTGCATCCACCAACACCTCGATTTGCTTTGATTACAGGATCACGACTTCGTACTTGCTCAGCTAAGCCTGCCAGACACTGCCCACAGCGCAGGGCCACACCCCCCCCCCAACCTCTACGGCTACCCAGTCCTTCGAAACCCTCGCGTCCCACTTGCTCAGTCATCCACCGCTGCTTCCATTCCAACTGCGACAATTGACCAAAAGATTTCTCCGACACTTCCTGGCTTGCACGTCAATACTCCTAGCATTTCATACACTGTCGAACACTTTGTTGCTGCGACTTTCGCTGTTATCGTTACCTAGGGGCATCCCATCTACCACTACAGCTTCCGTCTCGCGTGTTTATGCAGGTAGCTTGAGCTTCGATAATCGGGCCCCTAAACACTCGACAACATTTCCTCTTGACTATACTCTTCGGCCCTCATATTGTAGCTTCTAAGAGCTTCGAGGATTGAGGGCCGTCTTGCAAAATATTTCCGTGCAGAATGGCATCTTCCAAGGTAATTGTGACCGGGCCGTATATTTTTAGATCACAGCTGATCCCAACCCCCCAACAGGAGATTCAACATTCCTCGAGGTCTTTAGGCCAACATCGACCTCCTCTATCTACAAGTTCGGGCTCTTTACCAAAATCACACTCGCGGAACCATTCTCACTCTGTATCTTCAGGATCCCTTATCCCTAGTCACCGGGTTACACGACGGAAGAGTGTTACTACGAACACTGCGAGCAATGTTGCAGCAATGGTAGCGGCAGTAAGAGAAAGTGGAGAGGGCACATTAGGAATTCCCATTAGCCACCGCCGAACACTGTCGAAAAGTACATCTGCTAGGTCTGGAGCCCTAGGAAGCCTCCCATCACCACCTGCGAGCCTGCCGGGACAGAAGATTCGATTGACATCAGCGGGAAAATTGGATCGTAGTGAGAGTGCAATTGAGGATGAATTGAATGAGGATATGGAAGAAGATGAAGATACCGGATTTAAATCCGCACGAATGCGCCGGGCTAGTGAAGGCCAGCCACTTTTGAAAGATGGGAAGAAGGCAAATGGAAATGATTTGAAGTGTGACAAGTGTGGAAAGGGATACAAGCACAGCAGTTGCTTGTCCAAGCATTTGTTTGTGCCCACCCTCCCTTCCAGAGTACCATATCTGGATATTGGCATCCGGACAGCTGTCTTTGCTTGAAACTATGCAGCGGGATACTGTCCGTATGCCATGGGAGAACCATTGTTAACTTTTGATTGCAGATGGGAGCACACACCAGAGTGGTCTCTAACCTCGAAGCTTCTGATTTCCAAGCACCAACAGGTCCAACTCCTGGAGGCGGCTTCTGTCCTGCTTGCCATGAATCAGGACGGTTCTACTCCTCCAGACTCGGCCAAGGACTTCCAAAGCGACCAGGACTCGGCATCTCCTGCTGCTTCAGGAACATCGGAACAACATGATCGCGCTAGCTCTGCGGATACTACGCCGCCGCCACAAGCAGACATGTTCAATACTTATAGTAGTGGATCATATTCTAGCAGACAAAAAAGATATAGCAGCGGACAAAACTATTCCCGCTCATATCAGTCTGCTCCGTCTGCTCACCACCTCCATGGAAATAGCGCACCCAATGGATCTGGATTTGGCCATTATCGCCAACCTAGCCATGAGAGACGTCCTCCATCCTCGGGAATCAGCCGAAACCAGGAAGACGAAGGCTTGGCAGCTGCCGTCGAGCTTCTCTCTTGTAGTTTCGGGAGTACTGGTACACCTAGGACCATACCCGTTACCTTGCCAGCAGACGCTCCGCCTGTACCCCATATCCCAGCCCAGTATTTAAGCCAGAGCAACTACTCTGGCTCAACGTTGCCCACCAGTATGCATCCACGTCAAACTGAGAGCTATACTAGACACCAGATTCATCCGGATGTTGATGTCAAGATGGAAGAGAGCGAAGAGAGTGTCGCAGATGATGAGGATTATGACCGGCGGTCGCGTGGTCGCAGTGATGAAGATGATGATGGTGTATTTGGTCGCATGGAGGAGTAAATTTTTCCTTGGAGGTAGCGTCTTGTCGCGACGCGGAGCATCTTCTAACGAAACCCTTTTCTTTTGTAGTATTTGATGTACATTGCGCGCATGCCTCCGCAACCGACTTTCAGCACCGAAGAGTGGACATGGCAGCTATTCCACGAGGTTAAAGTGATGGTCGTTCTCGAGCGTCGAGCAAACGCCACAGCATTTGTCTTTTTTTTGAGTAGTTGGACTGGTTAAATAGGCAACTAACTATTTATGTATGAAACACGGTTATGAACAACATGTATAGTTCCCTTGGTGATGTATGAGTAGGAGTAGAGCTTGAATGTATTGTGATTGTAGAAGATGGCTTGTTTGTGATGTGTGCTGGCGAATTGCTGCCAAACAGCGATACGGTGATAAGCTCTAGATCATTCGGCTCTGAATCATTATGCACACGAAGCTTTGTAGATTATGTTTCTCCAAGAGCAATGCATCCTGGAAATGCGCTGAGAAAACTCATTGTGAAGAAAAATATCGCGGGAGGATTCAAGAATCTGGGGATCGGTAGAAGAGAATTTTCTAGTGTGGCTTTTTCAATTTGTTTGCAAGGATGTGCTGTTGCTCGAGCGACGCTGATGTCATTCGCGGTGAGCTCTGTGGAAAGCTTCACAGCTTATCAGTCCACACCGAACGAAACGTTGATTGCTGGCGCGCGACAGACGCCTCTTTTCTTAACTTCACTCTCCTCGACCCCTCGCTCTTTTTTGCTCTCCTTATATTCAATTCGACTGTGTCGGCGTCCTAACCATTATGCCGAAAGTGAAGGAAAATGGTTCGAGAAAGGTTGTTCTGGTGAATCGACGGAAAGATAATGGGACATGGAGGCTTCCGGTGTTCTTGAGGTTTCCATTGTTGGTGCTGCTGAATTGGGGATTTGTGACGGGTGCAAATAATCTTTCTGCTGGGAAATTCACGGCAGAGTTGGGTGGTGTGCTGAGGGAGCACGAGGGAGGAAGGGAACAAGCGATACTGGTGGCATGGAGGACGTGAGTAGCATGCGCTTGTTTTAATACAAAGCGCAGGAATTAATAATGGAATTAGGATTGAGTTGGCCCTGGGTTGGCTTGGAGACTATGATAGTTACGAGTTGGCGGCGTTGAACGTGTTATCTCATGGACCGACTGTTGGAAACCCCCTCCCTCTGGAGCAATAAAGCATGTACTAATTCATGGCCGTACAGCTATATTTACTGAACAACTTCTACCAAATCAAGAAGGCGACAGTACTTTCCTGCCTAGCGATCAATATACTAAGCACCTACCTCCCATTCCGGATAGTTCGTCACCTCTCTGGAGCACCCTCCTCGCACCATAAACGGTTCAGGAACGAAGATATCCTATCATCCCCCGCGATAAAAATATACAC
The DNA here is from genome assembly GCA_003988965.1 of Neobulgaria alba. Classification (NCBI taxonomy): domain Eukaryota; kingdom Fungi; phylum Ascomycota; class Leotiomycetes; order Helotiales; family Gelatinodiscaceae; genus Neobulgaria; species Neobulgaria alba. The sequence goes on from QYAM01000021.1 coordinate 599,259, forward strand.
TACACTACTGGCAGCATCGATATATAGTCTTACGCTCTACATATCCTATAAAACCTTCCTTCCAGTAACACTAGTAAAATACTTCACTACCATCCAAACTATCGAACACGCCCACATATCAACATTCCTTACTTTATTCCCTACAACTCTTTACTTTGGAATGGCGGCAAGAGTTTTTATTTTCACGCCAGCACAGTTGACACCGTATATTCCAGCTGAATCCCCGAGTGCGAATTTTGATCCAGAGACGGCTTCGTTATGGGAGACTTTCTGGTATAATGTTTGGGGGTTTGAGAAGAGGACGAAGGTTGTTATTAAGAGGACGGTGGGTTTGATGTTGGTGACGGGGATAAATACTTTTGTGGAAAGTTTTGGAGGGATTAAAGGTGTGGAGGTAGAAGGGGCGGTTGGATGGATGGGGGTTTGGAGTTTGGCGGCTGGGTTGGTAGGCCTGGGGTTGGGTGTTGTTGGTGCTGTATAGGACGGAAGCTAGAGATTTGAGGGAAGTCATTTTAAGAGTGGAGGTTTTTGATTCTGTGGAGTTTTTCTTCTTTATTTCCTTTGTTGTGTTGCACAGACACTTGTCTAGGGTAGGACATGTACTTTTGAGCTATTGGGAGGAGTTCAGGGCTTTGGCTTGGGAGAATTATGGAAGAGATGAAGTTGAGCTATTAGCTGAATGGAGTGGAGAGCGTAGTAAGGTAGTTGAGGTTACTTGCGGGAGCCTTGAGAAGTATGCAGG